>ML663568.1:10298369-10981965 GCA_007570785.1 Antilocapra americana | reverse complement strand
ACACACACACACACACACACACACACACACACACACACACACACACACACCCTCTGTCTCTGTCTCTTCCTCCTTAGATGTCCATTCTGTCCTCAAGCAAACCCCCTGCGCCCCTCTGTGGGGGCCCCTGCTTCTCGCTGAGTCTCTGGGCTCTGGTGACCTCTCTGGGGCAGGGAAGGGTCTCCCTGTCTTCGGTCACCCATGCCTCTGCTCTGGGTGCACAGTGCAGGCACAGTACCACTTGGCCCTGACGGGCACTGTGGCATCTTCCCGCATAACACACATAGAGCTGGCTCCCCCAAGGAAAGTGCAGAAAACACATTGGTGAGGCTGTGCAAACCTGCACGCCCATGTGTAAATCCTGGTGGGAGGAGGGGGCATGCCCTGGGGCCACCTGGATCAACCCGGCTGGGTCAGAAGGACCCAAACCTGACCTAGTGGGGAGGCATGGGAAGGGAGGCATCACCTCCATTTCCTCAGCAGACCGGGGGCTGTGGGTTGCCCTCAGGCAAGCAGAGCCTCTCCCTTCCTTAGCCTTGCTGGGCTGCTCCAATTCTCTTTGCTCCCTAGAAACAGAACTTGTTTTCATGTTTTCAATACCCTCTAAGAGGGAATAGACAGAGCTTTGCAAGCTGTCAGTGAAGACCAACAGGCACACTTTGAATGCACACACCGGCAGGTTTCTGGGAGCAAATTGCGACTTTTCATGAAGAAACAAATCTGAGCACCCCCCTACATACACCTTGGCCTTGCTTGGCCTGGCCCTTACTTCCCTTGTCTCACTCTCTGCCAACCCCTTCTTCTCCACAAACTGTGTGGGTTGTTGTATCTCCCCATCAAACCTGAGAAACAGAAAATACCTGATGTTTAAAATTTAGTTTATATTTTCCCTTAAAAAAATACTTAGTCGTTTTCAACTTCTCTGTCTTCACTGTCCACTCCCCCAGCCTCCAAAGGACTTCTTTCCATTGGTCGCCACCCTGTGAGCCAGCGCTGAGGACTGGCCCCTTTCTCTCTGCTGCACCTTTTGGGAAATGCCTTTCTCTCCCTCCGTGTGGATCCCTTGCTCAAAAACAAGATCTGGGAGGCACTCCCTCTCGCACACACATCCTCACTCCCCACCCCCCACTTTGGGATAAATGTCTTCTCTGCATCTTTCTGAGCGCGCAGCTGTCCAGGCAACAGGGATGAAGAGACCTCAGCTGCTCTGGAGTCTGCCCTGTGGGAAGGAGCACAGCCGCGGGCCAGGCATCCGGGGTGGGAGCCCCAGGACGCGCACTGTCCCCGGAGCGCTCTCTGTTCCTCAGGATGCGCCGCTAAGGCCAGAAAACTCCCAAAAATCTTGCGGGGTAGAGGGCTGTAAATTCCTGGGTTGCAGCATTGTCAAATATTTCATTGAAGAACGTCATGGAAAATGCGTGCTTTTGGGTAAAAGGCCAAGTGGAGGGGCAAGCTCAGGACTGCAGCAGCACAAATACAAGTTTCTCTTTTTTTTTTTTTCCTTGACCAAAACATGAACTTCTCTGTAATGTACAACTGACAGGGGAGATTAACTGCCAGGCCTGGGTCATGGAGAGCCCCCACCACAGCTGCCTCCCAAGCGTGGCCCTGGGGGTCCCCACAGGTGGGGTTTCTGATTCTCATCTGAGCTGAGGGGGTTTGGCCAGGCCAGCGCGGCCAGAGGGTGTGGCTCTCTCCTCCTCACCTGGGGTACCCCAGGAAGACTCTCAGAGGGCTCCAGAGTCTGGCTTACCCTTGACAAGAGAAGACAGCAGATTGCCTAGGTTTGGAGTCTGGTTGGCAGCAGCGGGCACAAGTGCAGCACGGAGCAGGAGGCTTCCCAGTGGGCTTCACAGGGGACTTGGGGCCCCCTTCTAGTGCTCACTCTGCCTGCATTTCTCGTCTCTGTGACTTTCCTGTGTGGGCTGCAGACAGAGGCTCGCACGGTTCTGCGGTCACAGCCCCACAAAGACCCTCACAGAAGGCAGATGGTCCTCCAAGCCATGCCCACTCCCCAGCACATCTAAGGGCAGCAAAGCTGCTCTGTCGCTACAGACAGAGTAGGAGAACCCAGAGATCCAAAAAGAACCTGCCTCCCAGGGTTACAGTGAGGGCTTCTGAGCTAGAGTGGACCTTGTGGTGCCTATCGAGGGTACAGTCGGGCCTCCGTGACCGTTAGCTGTGTGAGCTCTGCATTTTGATATCGGGTGTTTGGCTGTGTGCAGTCTCCTACTCACATCACCACACCCCACTGCAAACACACCGCCTGATGCTCTGGGTAGACACAGCGTCCCTGTGCAGAACCCCCCCAGGGTGCTCCGTGTGCACAGGCATGCACCACGAATAAAACCGCCGTATCATGTCCAACATAACCCTTAGATACACACCTGACAACAGTGCACACAGTTCTGCATCATATGATCCACAGAGCCTGTGACCCTCTGTCCAGAATACATGACACCGTACATACTCCTGACCTCTCTGTGTGCACAACCCCATATATGCTATACGCACTTTATAATATCTGATGTACAAGACACCTCCTAGGCACTCCAGTATTCCACACACACGATGTGTTATATTGTTTCCATCTTAAAATAGTCATCAGGCATGGACCCAGGTTAGTAATGTTAAGCATAACAAACAGTCATGCTTGCACACCTCCTGCTATTCTGCGCACACAGGCCTGACGCTGCACGCCCACCTGACACAATCATGCTTATGCTTATGGGGCTGCCTTGGTGCCCCTCTAGTTCTACACTTCTTGCCCTCTGGACAATATTCTGCACATCGCCACTCGCCATACAGTGTGCACCCTTAGAGTCTGCAGAGAAAAAATCCCATTTTGTGCACAGATCATCCTACTGTTGTGGGGAGGACACCCGCTTTCCTCCTGACCCTGACTTTCTCCCCACAGTCTCCCGACTCCAGGGCTACATTTTCACCACAAATATGCCACCCCCAACCCCCACCGAGGCCCCCAGCCAGGCGGCTTCCTTTACTGCCCAGCGTCCGCGTTGGTCTGGGGTCCGCCCGTTCTACCTTGTGTCGCCTTTGGACGTCGCCCGGGAAGGGGTTCGAGGGAGCGGGGACGAGGGAGGCGCGGGCCGGCGTTAATGCAGAGCAGGGGCGGCGGCGGGCGGGGCGGCTGCCCTCGCGGTGGGTGGTCGGAGGCCGCCCCCGCCCCCCCCCCCCGCGCTGCCGGCCCGGGCACAATCCGAGCTGGATCTGGTTCCCTGCTCGGGTTACGGCGCGCTCTCGGCCCGGGCGGCTTCACTTAAGCAATTAGCCAGTAAAAATACCTCGGGCTTGGGGAGTGGGAGACATGGCAGGCGTGTCTGTTTTTACAGCCCCCTCCCCATTTGGGGATTCCTGGGGCTGGCGCTGGAGCGCAGATTTGATTTGGGGTGGCAGGGGGTTCTTGATGGGTCTTTACACGAGAGCAGAAAGCAGCCGGAATCCCCCGTCTGCATTTTCTCCGACCGTCCCTGGAGCTGGGCCCCTGGAGATTTTGTTTGTTTCTGTCTGTTTGGATAGCCTGGCTTTCTGGGCAGTCTTGTCTAACTCCGAACAGCTCTAAGAAAAAGATGCCGTTATTCAGTCCCTTTTTTTTTTTTTAAGATGAAGACACTAAGTTACAGCATGGGGAATCACAGCTAATAACACTGTATCAGACACTTGAATAGTCCTGAGAGATCTTAAACGAAAAGAAATGGTAACTATATGACACGATGGAGTTATTTTGCAACATATACATGTATCAAATCAACTGCACACCTGAAATTTACCCAATGAGTCAACTGGGGAAAAATAAATCAACAACTTCTCCCCGCAAAAAAAAAACAAAAAAACATGAGAAACTAATGCACGAATGGCTTATGCAACATCCCTACACAGTGAAGGCTAGGTTCAAACCCAAACCACATCGGATTGTCAGGCGAGTGTAGATGTCACGCAAGGGTATGTTCCTCGGTTCTTGTCTCGTCACTACAAAGATTTGGTGTGGGTCTACAGGTAGAGGGTCTCTGCCATGTACTCGGGGGCTGTATCCTAGTTCTGCAGGGTGACCTAGGACACGAGGCAACATCACTGAAACCATCTGTAAAGGGAGGGACAATATTGACCTGGTAGGACCGTCTGTGAAGGTTAAAAAAGTATCTTTGGGGGTGTTAGCCAGAGTCTTGGGTTTGGTTCATGGATGGGAGGTTGTGGATTCACGGGTGGGCTCCACGAATTTGGTGAAACCTTGAAAATCTTTCTACAAGTGCCGCAGGTATATGTCCTCTGGAAGGGGTGGATGTAAGGTAGATTTCAACAGCTTATCAAAGGGAGTCACAGCCCAGAGAAAGGTTAAGAACATCCGAGAGGTGTTCATAAGGCGAAGCTCAACACCGGCCGCATGACCAACCAGTCAATAAGTTCTATTATCACCATGTGCTTGTGGTGTCTATTATTTTACCGCCATCAGTTCTCCAATGAGTTTCAATGCCCTTGAGCCTGGAAAGCCAGTGATGGGGGCAGGGGCAACAGAAGCATTTCTAAATCTCACTCTCTGCACCCCAGGCCTGTAAGGAGGCATCTGGGAGGGTAAAATTCCAACAGCCAGCCTTTGGAGGTGGAGAAGAACCATGGGGAGGTGTTCGCTTGGCAGCATTGGCTGAGCCAGGCCAGGGCCTCAGTTTCTCCATTCCCAAAACGTACTTATGGGCGAGAGCTCTTAGGAGCATCTGAAGAGCGGAAAGCTTGGTCTAGGGCACCCGGAAGGCCCTCCTTGCCATGCCTGTGATTCTCTCCAGAATTGGCGTGGGGGGACCTCTGGATCACAGAGCTGTAGTTCATTTCCTCCCCTTTTACCTGCTACCCGGGTGGAGTATGGGGCTGGGGAGAGCCTCCGTCTGCCACACTCCTGAGGCTCGAAGGCCATTCAGCCCCTCCCTGGGCACAGTAGCTACTGGCCTTACCCCCGCAAAGTCTGTTCTACTGCTAGACTTCAGGGGTAAATGGACACCAGGTGGGGCCCAGCTCCACACTTCCTTCCAGGAACGCCAAAGCTTTTCCCCAACCCACAGGAGCCCCCACAGGGAGCCAGTGAGAAACAGTGAGGTTCAGGAGCAAGGAACACTGATCTGGGGTTAGCCCAAGGATGGACTCTGCAGCCCTCTCCCCACCTATGAGAGGGCCTAAGAGGGAAGGGGGTTGCTGGGAAAAGGCCCCCCAGCTTCATGCTCCATACACCCCCCTCACTTTGGAGGTGAGCTGTCAGTGGGGGAGGAGCGAGAGAAAGGGAAGGGTCACTATCACTTTCAGGGAGCCTTCGCCCCTCGCTGCCTCGGGAGAGGGCCATCTCCCTCGCTAGCTTCCCTTCTAAAGGTCAGACGCGTTCCCAGCAGCGGGCGGTAGCGACCCCTTCTCGGGAACTTCCTCCCAGCGCCGCAGGGCCTCCTACCCAGCAGCTGCTGCCCTTTGGTGGAAGAAAAAAAAAAAAAACTGATGGAGGGAGAGAATATGAGAGTGCATGTGCGTGGACGTGTGTGCACGGGAATGGAGCTTGTGCGGCGGGCTGTGCGTGGGTGAACACGCAGGGCAAGAGTGTTTGCACGTAACCGAAAGTGTGTCCTCAGCGGGTAGGCAGGGCCTGAGCGCTCGTGCGAGGGCTGGGGCGCCTGAGCCGTGTGAGGGGTATTCTCTGGGAAGACGGATGGAGGCCGTGCGCCGTGCTCAGGATGCCTGCTTTCGGCGGGTGCTGGCCGGGCTGGGTCAAGCAGAGATGGGTCTGCCAACGCGCGTCTACCTGCGCGAAGACACAACCACACACTACGCGGTTAGGGCTCTCACTTTCCCCCTTCCCCAGCCGGCCCCTGCCAGCGTGCGGAGCTGAGACCCCGGGAGAGGCGAGCGGAAGCGCAGCGCAGAGAAGGTGGCTTTGCCTAGAGCGCGCTCCGCCAGAGCAGGCTACGCCGCCGCCGAGACGCCCAGCTCCTCGCACGGACGTGCCAGGCGCCCCGAAGGCGACGAGGCGTCTACCGCCGAGGCTGCAGGCGTCGGAGCGAGGGAGGGGTGTGGATCAGCGGGTGACAAGAAAGCCAAAGAAACCAGAGAGGCCGGTGGGCTTTGAAAAGTGCCGCTGGGCCACACTCCGAGCCCAGCACACGCCTCTCGCCCCTGCTAGCGCCGGGGCACGGCGTCTTGGCTCCTCGAGAGGACCCGCGAAAACACCTCTCGCCTCCTTCCTCGGAAATCTGCGGAGCGAACTGCACTCACCTGGCTCCCCGCATGCGACGTCGCGCCCGGCTCCTGCGCTGTCCTGCGCTTGGCGCCTCCGCCCCCACCTCGTCCTAGCCCGCACCCCAGGGCCGGAGGGTGGCGGAGGAAGGCTGCGTGCGAGCCCCCTGCTGTGGGCAGCCTGGCGCGCGAGGGCCGCCCGGACCCGCGCTCCCCGCCCGCGCAGACTGCCTTCCGGAACCTGGCCTGGCGCGCAGTGTCAGAGGCCCCCGCGGCGGCGGCAGGCCGAGCCCACAGGGGCATTAGGCCAACTCCCCCCCGCGCACGCGGAATTCTATTATTATTATTAAAGAATCCCCCAGAACGTGTTTACGTTGAGCCGTATAAACTTCCTGCCAAGGCCTTTACCATCTGCGAGAAATCGGAACCTGCTCTTGCGAAGCGGGGACACAAGCACCGCGGGGCCAAATAGGCGGGTTTTCAGCTTGTATGTTGGGGGTGGGGGTGTCAGCTGAGCTATGTGTGGGCTAAGATCAGAGCGTGGCTGGTGTACACACGAGTGAGAGTAGGTGCGAACTGAAGCTCCTGTGGGCCTTTTGTGCTTGCGTGAGCAAGCGCGTGAGTGGGCACACACATGCCTGAGCGCCGTGTGTGCGTGAGTGGGAACGAACGCGGTTGTGTTTGCAGGTCTGAGTCTGCGAAATTTACCGCGTTTTCCTGTGCATCGGTGTACGCACGGGTGCGCAAGTTAGTGAATGCGCCCGTGGGATCCTGGTTTCCCGCAAGGCCAGAGGCTCTCACTCGCTCCCCGAACGACCCGCGGCGCCGAAGACAAAGCTGCAGCGATCCGCCCTGAGCTTTCGTTTTCCGCCCGCGCTCGGCTCCAGCGGCTGCCCGCCTGCTCGCGCGCTGCTGGGCGAGTCCGAAAAGTCCCGGGCGCGGCGCAGTCCTTCCCGGGGCGGGGAGAGAGGGTAGGCGGTCCCTCGCTGGAACGCCCGCCCGCCGGCCGAGGGGACTCGTAGCCGAGCCGGCTGTGCCCGCGATGGCCACGACCCGGCGGCCACAGCCGCCGCTGCATTTGCGATTCGCCACCGGGCAGTACGCGTCGGGGAAGGCCCGGGACTCCAGCTGCGTTTTCCTCAGCGCGGCCCTGGTAGGGAAGGCGGGGGGTGGGGGGTGGGGGGGGGGCCAGCGCGCAGCTGGGCTGAACCCCGGGCCGAGGGCGCATTAACACTTGCTCGCCAGGTTGGTGGAGGCGGGGCGGGTTCCGCAGACGGCCGCTGGGAGGCGAAGGTGGGGGCCCTTTAAGCGCCCACCACCGCGGGGTGCCGTAGGGGGGTTGGGAGGGGAGGGAACTCCTGGAGGGTCTTACGCCGGCCCGCGCTAGACGCCGCCGCCGAGAGACGACACAGAGCGGGCGGCCTCGGCCGGAGTCGTGGAGCCGAGCGCCGCGGGTGGCCAGGACCGAGCGCTGTTCCCCGCGGGGGCGCACGGCACAGGCCCTAGAGGGGGTGCTTCCCCCCCAAAAAAACCGGTGTGTGTGTGTGTGGTGGGGGCTTCCTCGCGGCCTCCACCCAGGCTGCAAAGAGGCTGCTCTCAGCCTCTGCTGGGCTCCTTTCCTTGTGGGAGGGCGGGAGGGAAAGAGGGAGGAGTGTAGGGGGGGAGGAGGGAGCGGGAGGGAGAGCGGGGGGCTCTGCGCCAACCGCCCGCGGACCCGGCCGCTCCTCGGGGAGGACGAGCGGGCGGGGGAGGGCGCGCCGAGGCTCGCTCCGGAGAAGCGGCCGCCGAGGACGGCAGAGGTGCAGCCAGCCCCGCTCGCGCAGCCCCCTCCCCCTCGGCCCTCCCCCTCCCCCTCCCCTTCCTCCTCCTCCTCCTCCCGGCTCGTCGGCCGCGCAGAGCAGCAGCGGCGGCGGCGGCGGCGGCAGCAGCCACCCGATGTCTTCGGCGCCCGAGAAGCAGCAGCCACCTCACGGCGGCGGCGGCGGCGGCGGCGGGGGAGGCGGCGCGGCCATGGACCCCGCGTCGTCCGGCCCGTCCAAGGCCAAGAAGACGAACGCCGGCATCCGGCGCCCGGAGAAGCCGCCCTACTCGTACATCGCGCTCATCGTCATGGCCATCCAGAGCTCGCCCACCAAGCGCCTGACGCTCAGCGAGATCTACCAGTTCCTGCAGAGCCGCTTCCCCTTCTTCCGCGGCTCCTACCAGGGCTGGAAGAACTCCGTGCGCCACAACCTCTCGCTCAACGAGTGCTTCATCAAGCTGCCCAAGGGCCTCGGGCGGCCGGGCAAGGGCCACTACTGGACCATCGACCCGGCCAGCGAGTTTATGTTCGAGGAGGGCTCCTTTCGGCGGCGGCCGCGCGGCTTCCGAAGGAAATGCCAGGCGCTCAAGCCCATGTACAGCATGATGAACGGGCTCGGCTTCAACCACCTCCCGGACACCTACAGCTTCCAGGGTTCTGCCAGCGGCCTCTCGTGCCCGCCCAACAGCCTGGCGCTGGAGGGAGGTCTGGGCATGATGAACGGCCACTTGCCGGGCAATGTGGACGGCATGGCTTTGCCCAGCCACTCGGTGCCCCACCTGCCCGCCAACGGCGGCCACTCGTACATGGGCAGCTGCGGCGGCACGGCGGCCGGCGAGTACCCACACCACGACGGCTCGGTGCCCGCCTCCCCGCTGCTACCTGCAGCCGCCGGCGGGGTCATGGAGCCCCATGCCGTCTACTCGGGCTCCGCAGCCGCCTGGCCTCCCTCCGCCTCGGCTGCGCTCAACAGCAGCGCCTCCTACATCAAGCAGCAGCCCCTGTCCCCCTGCAACCCCGCGGCCAACCCCCTGTCTGGCAGCCTCTCCACGCACTCCCTGGACCAGCCATATCTGCACCAGAACAGTCACAACGCCCCTGCTGAGCTGCAAGGTGAGTAGGGAGCTGTTCCCAGGACTGGGGGGTAGGGGTGGTACCGCGGACATATGTGAGAGCACTGCAGACCTAGCCCCCAGACTGCTGGCGCCCTGGTCTGGAGCCTGCGGCCACGTCCGTGGGGTGCCAGTCCCCAAGCTGCACCATGGAGGCCTCAGCTCCCCAAGGTGTCTCTCTGTCTACCTCTCCCATCTGAGGGCTGAGAGCAGCCTGGCGTCCCCCAATAGACCAACATTCCGTTTTCCTTTCTGTTTCAACGCTCAGATAGATGCTGGCTGCCCCAGCCTGGCCAGGTAGGCCCCATCCGCACCTCAAAGACTTAGACTCCAATATTCTAAGTCCTCTCGGGTCCCTTAGCCCCCTGACACATGGGCGAGTTCCCAGGATGGAGCCAGCCCAGCCCTGGGACAGCTGGCTCACTCTCACTGCTGCGGGAGAGCCGCCTCTTCTCTGAGCCGGGCAGGACGGAAGAGTTAGGCCCAAAGCCGGCGGGGATCGGCGCTGGAGCCCAGAGGCTCAGAGCCCGGCCTTTCGGGAACCGGGCCTGGGGTGTGTGAACATTGAGTCGGGGGCTTTTTGTGGCAACAGAGGCTGAGAGGGGCCCAGATCGAAGGTCTGAGCTGTGGGCCCCAACAGACTCTCTTTCTCAGGATCCAGGTTTCCCGGCCCACAGGTACCGCTCTGCTTCCAATACCCCCTGAGGAAAAAAGATGCATAGCCATCTTCCCCTCTGGACCCTCTGTCCCAGCATGCGCTAGTAGCCTTCTGGGTCTGGCTCTTGAAAGAGCTTGGAGGGATCCAAGGGGGCTGTCAGGAGTCAGCTGTCAGCAGCCAGCGGGAGGCAGGAGCCGGGCCTGGAGGCTGGAGGGCTCTCTCCACGGGGGTCGCCCAGCCAGGGCTCCAGCTGTGCCACAGGCTCAGCTCCCCAAAGACCCTTCCTCTCGAGAAGCCCTTTGTCACTGTGTTGGCTCCTGCCAGCCTGGCTCGTTGCTCTGGGGACACCGCTGCCTCTGGGGGCTGGAAGGTGGCTGCCCGGCGCCAGGCCCAGGCCTCAGGCTGCCCTGGAAATGGAGGCCGCTGGACCGTCCCTGCTGGCCCTTCTCACCCCATCCCCGTCAGCCACCGGAAGCCTCTCAAGCCAGGCTCAGCGTCCAAGGAGGGAGAGACCTGGGCAGCAGTCACCCAGGGTAGCAGAGATCCTTGTCAGCATCAGGGGAATCTTCCGTCTGGGCGCTGGCCCGACTGAGACCTGAAACGGGAACTGGGACATGGGGAGGCCTCAGCCCAGCGCCGAGCCAGGCAGGCCTGCCCCCCGTGCGCCCCTCGGTAACCGTGCTTCTCCACCTGGAGCCCGGACCTCCGGAGGCCACCCTTTAACGCCCCCTTTCCTGTCGCCTCGCCCCTGCAGGCATCCCACGGTATCACTCGCAGTCGCCCAGCATGTGTGACCGAAAGGAGTTCGTCTTCTCTTTCAACACCATGGCATCCTCGTCCATGCACTCGGCCGGTGGCGGCTCCTACTACCACCAGCAGGTCACCTACCAAGACATCAAGCCCTGCGTCATGTGAGGCCACAGCTCCGGGGCCCCTCCGGGCAGGGGCCAGCCGGGCACAGGGACTTCGGAACCCGTCACCAGAAACTGCTTTATTTTTTATTTTTTTTGAGGTATAACCGTCGGCAGAAGAAAAGGGTTTGACCCCTCCCCAACCGGATTATTGAGAAAGGGATCCCACAAGGCAAAGACCTATCGAGGTCGGCACCTCCCCCCACCACGACTCCCTCAACAGTTTTTTTAAAAATAGTGATGGCGGGGACCTGACCTGACTTGATAAATAAGTATCTATTTTTGATCCGACTGAAACTGTGCTGTGTTGGGGAAGAACTTCAACATCCGAACACGCATTCTGCTGCGGTCTCTCCCCCTCTCCCCCTCCAACGGCAAACGTCGGGGAAGGTTTTAGGAGAAAGGCAAACGTGTGAAACCGTCATTATCAAATACTTTTATTTTTTGGTTGAGTATTTATCGTTTTATTTTTAATTTTTTAAAAGAATGTCTTGGAATGCGCGCCTCCTTTTTAGAGCCGTCTCTTGTAGGGAAAGGAGGGGGCGACAAGAAGTCGCCCTCTCCCTCCCCACCTCAGAAGTCCTCCCGTCAGCCACAGGTGGATCCTTGTGCGAGTAACTTGCATTTCTGAAGCCACTGCTCATCTTAGGAAAGAAACCAGGAGCCCAGAAGCAGGCGGCTTTCCCGGCCTCTGCCACCGTCCTCCTCCGCCTTCCTCTCCTTCCTTCTCTTCAGGCCTTTTTGGTTTGGTTTCGAACTTTGTTTTGACTGGTTTGGTGGGTGTTTTTTCTCCCGAGACCCAGCTGTCTCCGATCTCTACTGTAAACCTTCTGGTGGGAGCGTGAGGCAGGCAGGGCGCCGTGGGGACAGGGAAGGCCGGCTGAGCGCCCTGAATCAGGATTGCGGTGACGCAGAAAGGTTAAGGCACTTTTAAAAAAAATGATAGCAAGGCTCATCCTGTTATTTATTCTACTTTCTTTCCCTAATAATCGAAACACCGCATAGGCTCCTCCGTTTATCAGTATTAATGGTGTAACTTTGTTGGCAATATTTGCCGCGTAGAATTTTTTTTTTTTAGATACCCATTGTAAATTTGAAACAAAGTCCGATCTGTGTAAAGACAAATTTCCATATGTTTTATATAAATAGATATATATAAAATGAAGGACTCCCCCCCCTTTTTTTAGTACTTTGGCTGCTGGGGTGCAGCATTTGTGACACGTATTTTAAATTTCCTTCTGCACTGTAAAAAAATTACAATTTGAGGATGTTTTTGCCTTTTGTGTATTTTTTTCCTAAAAAAGAACAAAAATAAAAATGTATAACATTTGTATATGGCCTTATATTGTATCAACTAGAAATAAAATTGCATGAGTATTTTACTGGGATTGCACAATATCTTCAAAATATAGATACTAACCGGCCTGGGATCGCTAGTCTTTTTTTTTGTATTTAGAGTATGGATGATTCTTAATCCTTTTTTCCCCTTTTTATTTGTTGGCTAGTCCTTCTCTTTTCACTCTTCATTTCACATTGAAGTGAAATCTGGACAAAAGTAACTTTTTCTTGGCTTCTGTTTTTTAAGAAGAGCCCTTTGCCCCTCTAAATGTCATTTCTTGTTCTAAAAATAATAATCAAACTTAAAAAAAACTGTAGTTTTCCCTCCTCCAGGGAAAAACATACATATATATATATGTGTGTTTGTGTGTTTGTGCATATGTGTGTGTATATATATATATATAATATTCTACACTTTCTCTTTGATCACTCCAAAACCAAAGAGAATTGTATTTTGAGTTTCAAACTTTACTGTTTCCAACTGTTTAAAATCATGGAGCATCTTCTAAGGTTTTATTTTTTTGATAGAATTTTTTTGGGGGGTGCCCTACACTTGGTTTTCCCCAGTGGAGAAGCAAGTAAACTTTGAGCACGAAAAAGGCTGTTGGTGGGAGAGCAAGTTGATAGGCACATTTCCCCCCTAAATCATTAGGGGGGAAATCCATTTTAAAAAGTCTGTCTCCCCTACTGACCCTCTTTCTATTCCAATTCCCAGCTACCTAGGAAAACAAACACAATAAAGTCACATTGCCAGTGCAGCCGTTCAAGACCCACCACAGTTTCTCCGCATCGTGGGGTCATGAGCCTCTGAACCTGGTTCTTCTCAAATTTGACATTTTGGACGTGAGGGCAATTTCTCCGGTGCTCTGTTACATCAAAATTATCAATAAACTTGCCCGGGCAATTAATGCCCAAACTAACAGCTGTCTATAAAACAGAGATAAAGGGGACAGGAAGAAGCCGGCGACTTTGTCCCTCGGGTCTCAGGCAGCTGGAGTGGAGCGGCGGGCAGTGCGTGGGGAGCAGCTTCACCGAGAGCGGAGGAGGCCCTGTCTTTGGGGCGGAGGCCATCTCTCCTTATCCCCTACCCCCTCTGGTGCCTTGGAGAACCCGGCCAGAGAAAAGCCCTCAGGCCTCTGGTGCGGGAACCGCTGGGCTGGGGATCCAGACAACCTCCGCAGGCAGGCGGGAGGGAGCCCCCTCCTTCCTCCATTGGAGCCTGCGCCCCAATTAGGATGGAGGCTCCGGGGAAGTGGGGCTGATTAGGAGAAACCCAATGCCGGCCCAGTCAGCGCACGCCCCGGTCTTCTGTTGAGGCGTCTCCAGACCCGTGCCCACCCACTCCCTTGGCTCTTTGGCTCGCCAAAGGCCTCTGCGCGCCCTGGTAATGCAGGGCTTTGGCGCCACTGGACCAAAGTCTGGGGCAGCAGTGCACCCCGGTTTCCTGTTCATCTCCCCTGCAGTGCCTTCATTTCGGCAGGATCTCCCAGTGCACTCACATCCCGGCCTGGCTGGATGGAAGGCACCCAGAGGGGCTGGAGCAGGAAAACCAGCCCCGGGGAGCCCAGGGATCAGAGATGGGCCTGGTCTCTGTCTGGGGCCTGACCTGAGGCCTGGGGACAAGAGAAAAGTCCAGCCTTCCCCGCAGAGAGGAGAGTCTGGCTCCAGGCAAACCTAGAAGGGCTAGATTCTACAGGCGAAACTGCCTCCACCTCCACGACCAAGATTTCACAAGGCGTGCTTCACAGGACTGCATTCGCTCTCATCGAGGCCGACCCAAGGCCCAATTTGGTCTGGCTCACACCGGACCGGGACCGCGGGATGAAGCTCCCACTACCAGGTGCCAACACAAAGGCGTGCCCAGTCCTTGTGAGTTACCAGCCTGAAATGCAAACACACTTCTGAGATGGTCACCCTGCCCTGGGTGCAGTAGAGTATCCTTCTAGCTTAGGAACATTCTCCAGAGAATTAATTCGAAAGTCCCCTGCATCCCTTTAGGGTGTTTGTCCTGGAACAATGTAGACAGATACTCTAAAGGTATGAATACCTTCCAAAGTAACAGGCCAGGGGGTGGGGAAGTGGTCAGCTCTCGACAGGGTTTCTATAAGAGGATGACACCCCCGCAGAGGCTGCAGCGCCCTGCAGCTCTTGGTGAGGGGCCGACGCCCTGGACACGGCCGTGCCTCGGCTGCAGGCCATGGCAGCCCCAGGCAGCAGCTGCAGCAGCGCCTTGGCGCTGTGTCCTGGCTCCCCAGCCCCTGGCGGAGGGGATCTACAGGCCCGGCGACCAGTCTGCACTCAGGGTGTGCGCTTCAGGAGGAAGAGAAAGTGCCCACCGGGTCCTGCTGTTTTCTTGGCTCTTGGGGGGAAACCGAAGGGGTAGGGGTGGGGAGGGTGAGGCACTGAAAGCCTGGCTCCCTGCCAGTGGCACTCCTGGAGGTAGTACAGAGAAGGAGCTGGAGCCCCAGCCCCGTAAGGCTTGACCTGGGCAAGCCACGTCACCTCTGAGCCTCGCTTTTCCTCATCTCTAATAGTAATGTCATGTAGACATATGGGCATGGTGGTCAGCGAGGTGATGCCTGTCAGGAGCAAGAGGATGGCCTAGCTCTGGGGTGCCCAGACGGAACGGCCAAGAGATCTAGACATTTCTCATCCTTCTTTGCTTCATTGTGGGATGGGTGCCAAACAAGATGCAAAAACTCTTACTGTACAAAGCCACCCTCCCAGGGGCTTGAGCATCCAGCGTGGGGACTGCTGGACTCCCCGTCTTCCAATACAATGCATCTGGACGTCCGTTCCCTCCCTTCCCAGGGAGGAGGAAGACATCATCCCATCTGGCTCAAGAGATGGAATTCTAACATGGTGTTGAATCAGGGGTTCCGATAAGGACCCACCCCAGGACCTCCTAACCGCTGGTCAGGAGACCCCTGAGCTCTAGGGCTTCCCTTCTGAGAGTGTGACTCAGGGATTGCCCTCATCAGAAACACCAGGGATGTCTGTCTGTTCCAACTGTGGGTGGGGTGGCTCGGGGTGCTGAGTCATTGTGTTAGAATCTCTGGAGGAGGGACCCAGGAATCCTCAGGCCCACAGGCTTCTAGGGGGTCCTGATGGGTACCAAGTTTATAGTCTCTCCTCCGGAGTTCTCTGGGCTCCTGAAGAGAGATTCGAGAAGATGCCTCACTGTGGCCTCTGCTGCCCCCTCCTGTCCAGCGGCCAGCTGGCTTGTGATGCTAATGGAGAAGCAGCTGATGCAGGGTGCCTGGAGCCATGGTGGCGAGCGGACACAGGGCTCGCTCACATTCAGGAGGTTCCCAGGCTGGCCTGTGGCCATCCTCTTTATGTGACACCTCCATTTACCTCCTCAGCGGCCCTCCTATGCAGATCCTACAACTCACTGCTCCCACTTCCAGATGCAGAAACCAGCTCGAGGAGGTTAGGGGACTTTATCCAGGCAGTCCTGGTAAGAGATGGAACTGAATGCAAAGCCCATGTCCCCAACCACTGTGTCAATACCACGTGGCTCCTGGACACTCATTTTCCTCCAGCCACGAGGCCTAGTGTAAAAAGGGAGAAGTCAAAGTCTGGTCCATGATCCAGCTTCCTACCTGTGCTGAGGCAATGATGATGGGTGGGGTCTGGACAGGGGACTGGGGTCTCTCTGATCCCCTCGCTGGCCTTCAGATGGGGTGAGGAAGCTTCCTGAGCAGCCCCAGCTCAGACCCCTGACACTCACCTCCTCTCTGGAACAATGAACCTGGTTTTCATGGGTTCCCACCATAGCCCCCCTTGAGAGATCCTTTCACTTCCTCAACTTCCCTTAGTCCAATGGAGAAAAACTCAAACAAAAGGTGAAGCTAAAGGCAAGGGGGCCAGCTGGGGCAGGATGTGTAGCTACAGCCTCCTGCTCTGCTTCTGGCATCTTTTGGGCATCGGTGGCTCGGAGTTCTGAGCCGTTTTAAGGAGGGAGGGGCTTGTTCAGTACCTCCCGCTGGCGAGCTGCAACGGGACACTGAGTTACTGTGGGACCATGATAGACCACGGCCGCATTGACTTCTGGGCCTTGGGGATGGGCAGGGGAGAGGGACACTTGAGTCTGCAAATGCGGAATGCTGTCTTGTCAAGGAACACGGGCAGAGGACGAGCTGGCACAAATTGACTCGTTCAGAATGCTGAGCACCCACTACCCTCTGCCACTGGATCAGACAGGATTCAGCGGCTGACACACGGCTGCTGTCATGGACCCACAGGCCAGCACACTGTTTCCAGCACCAGGATACTTGGGGTCGGTCACGCCAACACCCCGAAGAGGTGATGTGCACCAAGGCCAAGGCACCCAAGCCCTGAGTAGAGGCAGAAAGCTGGTGCTGTTTAAGACCCTGAAGTTGGATGGTTGGGCTTGCCAGGTGGCACAGTGGTAAAGAATCCACTTGCCAATGCAGGAGACTCAAGACTCCAGACTCGGGTTTGATCCCTGGGTAGGGAAGACCCCCTGGGGAATCTCGTGACAGAGGAGCCTGGTAGGGTACAGTCCACGGGGTCGCAAATAGTTGGCCACGACTGATCGGCTGAGTGCGCACGCACGCTGGCATGGTTCCCGAGGTCCTCTCTGACTTACAGAGCAGGCTGTCTGAGGACGCGGACAGGGCGAGCCTGTTGAGAGAACGGAGGCGCTGGAGGCAGGTGGCAGCCGTGCCCTGTGTCCCTGGGACAGCCCAGGAGAAGCACTGCCGCTGGATAGTGGCTGAGGAGTAACAGGGGTGATGTGCCTCCCCAGGTTTGTCTTATTAAAACCAGGGAGGAGGCCCGGACCTGAGAGTCCTCTTGCGTCTAGGACTTACCACCACAGGGCACACCAGACCCTCGGATGTCCCCTGGAAGAGGGCACAACGTTTCTGTATTTGGAAGTTTCCCCCAAACCAAGCCCCAGAGTTCAGCAGGCCCGCGTTTCTGGATCCTGCAGTAACACCTTCTCACGGTCACAACTCAGGTGAGCAGGGAGGGCGGGTCATCTCTTTCCAAACGGTGCGAGGCCCAGGGAGACCTTCCCTGGCGGAGAGCTCGGGGTGGGGGCGGGGGTGAGGGGGGCAGGAACCCCCCTCGGGAGAGGCCGCGCGTCTGAGCGCCGGGTAATTCCGCCGCTGGCTGCTTCTGGGGCGGCAGCGCCACCTGCTGTCCACTTCGCAGTTTGCGCCGGGACAACGCAGGGGCCCTCCGAGGAAAACCCATCTCCCATGAATGTGGACAGAAGCTGTGCACGTGAACCTGATGCTGAAGTGTTAGGACTTTGGACTTTTGTTGAGGGGCGGCTGGCATTTTTTTGGGAGAGAGTCAAACTAAATGAATTTACTCTTTTCCTAATTACACAAATGAGGGGGCTTATTTAAAATAAGCCATAGAAAAGCGAATGGAAGAAAGCAAACACGGCTTCAAACCCACCCCCGGCGACAGCATGTCAGCCCCAGGAGACATCTCCCAGCACACGGAGACCCAGCTGTCCCTGGAGAAGGGTGACAAGCCCAGTGGTGGAGCCCCTGGGAGTCAGAGGGCCTGAATCCGAGTCCTGACTCCACTGCTCCCAGCTGTGAGCTTGAGCTGTTGTGATGGCTCAGCCTCTGCTACACCTCTGCTTCCCTGTCTGTAAGATGGGGGCCGTGCTAGCAGCACTTCTCTCATTCAGTGAGTCAGAGAATCTATGAAGGGCTCACAGGTGAAGAAACCAAGAAGAGGGCAAGCACTCTGCCTGAGGACACAGCGAGGGCCCGTGGGAGCGGGATCCACTGCAAACCCTGGTGTGCACGGCTCCCACACCACACACCTCCACCACCAAATCAACAGTCTCTGCTGTCCCCACGGGCCACCGTGTCGCCCAGCTCCCCAGGAGGCCTGCTGGTGGTTGAGAGGTGATGGATCCATGTCTCCCTAGAGGACAGTCTTCTCCCTTGATGGTGGGGAGAGGCCCTGGAGCTGAAGGCCAGCTCTGCTGTGACCTTATCAAGTCGGATAACCTCTGGGAGCTGCACCTTCTGTACCTAGAGAGTGGGGACCACAGGCCTGCTCTGTGGGATTCTTCTAAGGGTTAAGCGAGAGAATCCACCCTCTGAGACAGGAAGGAATGCTTTAGTTTGCTCACAACTCAGCACGTCAGGGTCTGAGTTTACTGCTTCCAAACCATCCGAAGTCCAAAACGTCCACGTTACGTGATCACATGTCAGCTCCCGTCACAACCTTTGTGATTTATGGACATTGAAAATGAAGAATTCCATTCACAGGAAGAAATCCTGCCCCATTGGAGGAACAGGAGTGTGGGTTCCACTCTTCAGAAGTCTTTGCATGTTTGAAAGATTGCCCAGGCAGTCTCCAGTGAAAACCCTGGATGATGGTAAGGCTTGAGGAGGTGATGGGAACACAGAGGGGAGGGCGTGGTGGGTGGGGGACAAGGGGCTCTGCCTTTGCACCAGGGAACAAGCCAGGGCAACTCGGTGTCTGAGTTTCCTCACCTATCCACGCAATACCATATGGGTCTGTTTCTAGCAAGAGAAGAGGCTGGTCCGGTGACCGACCAATGGCGGGCTTTCACAGGGACACGCAGATCAGAACTGACAGGATGGACTTGAGACGGAGAGGGGACAAAGCCCGCCACCCGCTGCTGGGAGACTCCCCTGCGGGCTCTCAAACTGAGCAGACCCCAGCCCCAAGCATGTGTCTGCCACCAGCATGTGCATGCCCTGGGGGAATCCCCCTCAATCCTTCTTCTAGAAAACTACCTGGTTTTGTCTGCCTCTTTCTACCGCAGGTGGTCAGGTGACGGTGACCCACAGGGATGGGATAGAAGATACACAGACAATTCTGGTTCAGTCTGTGATCAGCTACATCCTGACTCCTGGCTTCACTACCAAAGCTGGGTGACTGCAGGCAAGTTACCAGTCTTTGAATAGCGATGTCCCTTGAAAGTGCCTACGAGGATCAGGTAAAATTATGCATTAGCGTTATCTATTTAACTTGTATTTCTAAATTACATCTTCAGTAACGCATATGTATTTATAAATGTTATACATTAACATCATTATAATATAAATGAAACGGTGCAACTGATCATTAATGAAGAACACATTACCCTCCAAACTGAAAGCAGCAAAAATCACCCACTTCACTCCTGACTGCAACCTGGGCAAATCAGTGGAACCAGCCCGTGTCTGCTCCAGCAGGCATCAGCTGAGATGGCTCTTCTGGGGCTGGGGACCCACTTCCAAGATGGCACACGCACAAGGCTGGTGGGCTGGCAGTGCTGGCTCCTCTCTGGGAGCCCTCTCCATGGGCAGCTTGGGCTTCCTCACGGTGTGGGGGCTGGGCTCTAAGAACAAGTGTCCCAAGAAGATGGGGTGGAAGCTGCCAGTTCTGCAGCCTTCTCGGGCTAGGTGTTCAACAGCGTTCACCCACTTGTCCCAGGGCCCAGATTCAAGGGGATCTGCACAAACCTCTTCTCTCAATGGGGCTGTTGAACTTTGGGTGGCATTCTACAACTTCCACAGCACTTAAAACAGCTCAATATATTGGAGGCAGTCTTCTTATGGGGGAAGACACAAGATACCAGCAGAGGATGTCACCCCACCTCCAGCTCCAGGAGAGGGGGGTCAGGTAGGCAGTGCCCCCTAGAGCATACTGTAGAAAGCGGTTGTTCATTCACCTGCACACAGACCTCTTCTTCCTGCTTTCATATATGGAGTTTTGTGTGAGATTTATTTTGAAGACAGACCTCCCCAAGGTAGCCCTACCCCTCAAAAAATCCACTTTGAAAATGCCCAGAGTCCACAGTACCTATTGTATTTGGAACACTGGATAGGTTAGATCCAGATACAGGGGAAGGGAGTGTAGCAATCCCCACTTGGTTATTTCTGCTGAGTGCAGGGGGTATGAGGACTGAAGATTTGGAAGAGTCCTCTGCAAGCCAGGTGCTTCCCTGGAGCCTGTGGGGGAGGGCAGATGGCAGTGTGTGGCCATGCTCCCAAGGAATAAAAAGAAGAGATTCAGAGAAGGACCCTATTTTGCTCCTTTGGCCAAAATGCAGAAAGCTTCATTATCTCACTGCTATCTCATATCCAGCCCTGGTTCCCTAAAACCCAGTGCAGATTTCTCAAGCTTGGCCAGTAGGACTGCTGGGATCTATCACTGATGTCTGCTGTGAGCGTGGGTGTGAATGGGGAGCTGGATTTGCCCCATGTGTATTAGCCCCTGGACCTGTTAATTGTTTTCTAAATGTTGCTCTCATCTGGCATTCTATCTTCTCGCCAATATCCCTCTACACCAAATGTGAGCTGTTAAGGTTTCAGCTACACAGGCTCTCTTTTCTTGGGCAGTTTACTCTCAGCCTTTCCTGCTTGCAGCCTTGTGTCATGTTTCTCCCTCTGTGGCACCTGAGAGCAGGTGTGTGTGTCACTGGAGGGGAACCAGGGAGGCCAGGTGATGGCTGAAGGATGACGGGAGGGCAGACCTAAAGACGTTGTGGCGGGACCCCTCTCCTCAGAGTCTAGGGAGGCTGGCTCCCCCACTTCCTGGCAGCTCAGGGGTTTGGGGCTGGGTTGGGGAGGGTGTGGTGTGAACAGTGCCATCCTGGCTCCTTTGCTGGAGGTAAGGTACAGTCATCCCTCGGTATCTGTGCAACTGCTTCCAGGAGCTTCTGTAGACACCAAAACCCACTGACGCACAAGTCCCTGGTATAAAACTGTCATACAGTCGGCCTTCCATATCTGCGGGTAATGCATCCACAAGTCAAAATTCTCAGTTGGTTGAACCCAGGTATGGTGAGGAATCACCGGGTGTGGGCGGCCAAACATAATGCAGGAAGCTGGCAGGGATCTGGGGGAAGAGGCCAGGGTCCACGTGCCCGCTTCACCTCTGCCTGGGTCTGGAGCCTTGAACAAGCTGGTCATGCCTTCTGAGAGCCCCGTTTCATCTGTAAGTCGCCATCTGCTGGTGCAGGTAAGGCTCGCTCAAAAGGCGGCCTCTCATCCACTGGGATGTGCAGCCCTGGCCTCGGGGAGCTTGCAGTCCAGACGGCCCAGGTGTGAGATGGGGGCAGAAGCGGGCAGAGATCTGAAGTGACCATCTGTACCAGGCTCAGCACTGCCAGAACTGGCTGTGGGGCCAGGTGGGGGGACCACTGCCCCGAGTGGCCTAACTTTTCTCATTTGCAGAAATGGGTAGAACGCCGTGTACTGCTTCCCAGCTGAGACAGTGTGTGCTGGGGCCTGGGCCCACAGAGAACATGGGACACTTGTACTTGTCTGCGCTGGGTGGCCAGGCTTCCAGAACGAGGATGGCCACGCTCCCCTGTGCATACCGAGGGGCCACGAAGTGCTACACCGAGCAGTCCAGAAGCCGATTTTAGACATAGGAGACACATGCGGTAACACCCCAAAAATGACTTGAGTAATGCTAAATAAAGTCATCCATGCTTAGTGACACGTTTTAGAGAAGAGCATATAAAAATCACAATGCAGAAAACACAAGGGCTAACACTGCAGCCTGGAGACGCGCCCAGCAGACAGCTCATCCTGGAGGGCGCGCATGGATTCCAAGGGGCATGAAGGAATAGGCTCTTCCTTAAATTCAAGGTCTTGTCCATCCCTTCCTAACCCAACATTAGAAAACATTCTCTTCTATTATCCCCCAATTCCTTTACATTTATTTTTATGTTTAGATACTTAATTACCCTGGAATTTATTTTTACACGTGGTATGATTTAGCATCACCGACATAATGCACATGAATTTGAGCAAAGTCCGTGAGACAGTGAAGGGCAGGGAAGCCTGGTGTACTGCAGTCCATGGGATCACAAAGAGTTGGACACGACTTAGCGACTGAACAACGATTTAGAAATTTAAGCTGCTTTATTCACCCTTCAAAATAACAAATCTAGAGGAGATCCTGTCACTCTGTCCATTCACAGCTGAGCATGTGGAGGCTCAGAGAGGAGGTGGCCGGCAGCAGCAACACGGATGCTCTCAGCCAAATCTGTGTGGTTCTGAAGCACGTGTGTTAATGCTAGCTGTGTTTTAATACTGTGCAGAGGAAAAGACCGGAGGTAAATAAGAGGCAGTGTCAAGGCTGCTTATGCGGTGGGGTGAGGGATGACACCCTTTGTACAATACTTCTGACAGCCCCAGACTTCCAGAATGGAAAAATCTAAGTGATGGCAAGCAGTGAACCTCAAAAGAAACAGAACGTTAGAACTGGCTGGGCCTTAGGAACAATATGCTTGACCCTCTCGCTAAAAGCCAAGGACACAAATGCCCAGAGAGGCTCCACGATGCGGCCACATCATAGAAACTGACAGCAGAGGTGGCACAGCCCCAGGACCTGGCCCCCGTGCAGAGCTGAGGCTGGGTTTCTGGAGAGGGTGCTGCTCCAGGCGTGGTCGAGTCTCCTCAAATCGCACACAGAGCTGCGCCACCGGTCAGGAAACAGGATGGGACCCAGGAGTCATGGCACAGCCACTTGAGAAGGTTCATGCAGTCTCAGCAACCTGTCAAGTGCTCATTTTCCATTATTCTCTTATTATGTGAATTATACAATTATGACGCTGACAAATACTCAAGAACCCTGGAAACAAAAAATTGGGTCCCTCATGGCCCCCCTGGCAGGGCTGAGAACTCAGGCTCCAGGGTTGCCCGAGGCAGGCGGAGGGGAGGCATGCACATGATACATCTGCGGGGCTGCTATTTCAGGCCTTTGGTCCGTCTCCCACCTACTAACCTACTGTCCCAGATATGAGGACAATGAATGCATTCAAATTATCTGTGTATCAACACATCTGGGTTCTTCCGGCTAAAAGTGACAGGAAGCCCAGCAACCGGGCCCAGCCCGCAGGGACCATCTCTGACATGCAAAGCTCAGCAGTCTGAGGAGCTGGCACCAGGCGCACCAGACACCAGGCCCCAGGAGTGAGATGCGGGCACAGCCTGCCCCTTGGCTCTCGGGTCCCTTCGTTTCTGCGCGCGTATCAGTAGGCACTTCTCAAGGCTGGGGGATGGAAGGCGGAGGGCAGGGACAGGCTTACTTCCTATTCTCCCAGGGTGCTACTCCAATGGTGGCAAACCAAAAATAAAAACGTCAATAAAAACTGAGCGTGTCAAACGCAAGAGGTGTTCTGGAGAGAAGGGGAAACCCGAGGGGAGTGAGGAGTCCAGGTACCAGGCTGCTGCTCTAGGCTGGGTGGTCAGTTGGTTTGGAATGGCCAAGCTGAACACAGTGAGCGAATGAAACCAGCTGAGGGACAGGCAAGTATGGCTGGGCAGAGAAAGGTGAACCCAGAGGCCTGACAGCCTGGCCTGCGTTAAGATATTCTACTCCCCGATTTTTGTTCACGAAAATGTGGAAAGAAGCAGCATTTAATGAGCAAATCTAAGGGTCGATTCTCTTCCCAAAGTCTCCACCAATGAGAAAATGCTTTTTCAAAGAGAGACTGAGTGCCTTGAGAGTATTTTCTTCAAAGTGAGGGCAAGGCCTGCCCCCTTGAGGCGTAATGATGGGCTCAAACCATACTCAGTAAGACATTCTGGTGAAAAAATAAACACTTCCAATGAATATACATTTGAAAAATAAAATAAAATCTCCACTTAAATGCTTATCTTGACTTTTCACCCAGGATCAACTGCAAAAGCCCTTCTGTTTAGAAAGCACAGTTCAGCCAAAGTCCAGCTTGATTTTCAGGAACAGAAAAATGGAGGGAAAGATGCAGAGAATACACAGCAGTGGGCAAATGAGTGTGAGAGCATGTTTGGCTTCGTCTGTGACACAGGCTGGGACCACTCACTTTTCAAAGCCAGGATCTCCTAGAGGCAGAGCTTCCTGCTGTGCAGGGGCAGCTGGCCGACAGCGGGGGTGGGGTGGGGTGTTCACCCAGAGGAAGGAGCCTGGCTGCAATGGTGAGGAGGGGATAGAGGTGAACCCACACAGCCAGGGGCCCTGTTGGACTGGCCGCCATCTCCAGCACCAGGACTGAGATGAGATGAGCAGACTGCCCTGGGGACTGGACTGATCACCTGGCTTCTGCAGGTTGACCGCAGTGTGAGGCCAAGAAGCTAGGAACACAAGGGTTACTTCTGGTTCCACCCTGCTGTGCCTCTGCAGCTGGTCCCCGCCAAAGCCTCTTCTGGAAGACTCTTCCGTCCACCTCCTCTTAATCTCCCACACCTCTCAAGTTCAGAACGCAGACCCCCTAGACCGCTGTCAGAATTTACTCCTGCTTGTTTTCTGCCTACTCAACCAAGGAACCAGCAGGGCTGTGATACTCCACAGGCTGAAGGACCCGGATGCGCTGAAGCCTCAATATGAACTTCCTGCCTCTAAGAGACTCCAAGCGCCTCACGGGCTGGCTTCCTGCCCCCAGGAGACACTAGGCAGCAAACTCAACAGCAGCGCGTGCAGCCAACGGCTCCACCACGCCCCACTGCGCTGAACTCTGAAGCCTGCTGGGGATCGGAGCGGGAGGTCGTCATGGGTCAGCAACGGCCGGTCGATGGTCACGGTGCGGCTCTGCGGTGTGGCCACCCACCAGGTCACTGGCCCTCTGCTGCCTGGCTAGCACCACCCTCACTGTGTTAGCGCCCAGGCGGAAGCCCTGCAGGCAGGCAATGGCCTGCTGGGCCTCGGCTGGGTCCTGGTAGTGAAGGAAGGCCCTGTGCTGTGGCCCCTGCCAGGTGAGCCGTGAGGGCACCACGCCCAGTGCGCTGAGGGCTTGCTTCAGCTCACTCACCCCGACACCCCTGGGGAGGTTCCCAATCTGAACGGAGCTGGAGGGCACAGAGCCGGATTCTGGTGGGGGCGGGTCCCGAGAGCTTCTGGCGGTGCTGGGGGCTGCCTGGATGCCCCGCGGGCTCCGTGGCCCATCCCGGAGGGTGATGTCCTTCCCAGCCTGCTCCTCTCGGTGGCGCAGGCTTCTGAGGATGGGCATCCTCCCCACCATCTCACAGCTGATCTGAAAAAGCAAAGCAGCTCCAGCTATTCTCGGGGAGTCCAGGAGGGACCACGGCTCAGTCACAGGGAAGAAGCATCAGTCATGCAGGGGCCTCTGTCACGCGTGTTCGGGGAAGGCTCAGCACCCTCAGGCCAGCCGTCTCCCTCTGCCACTCTGCGTCCACCCGACAGGACGCAGCACCTGGTAGGAACTGGACGGCTTTCTCCACTTACCCGGGGGCCCAGAAGGCAGGCAACGAGGCGTCCTACGCAAAAGGGAAGGGGCTAAGATCACTGGTATGAGGGTTACAGGGTTGTAAATGGCAACTGCCCTGGCGACCCCCCAGGATAACAGGGCACTTCCTACCTCCATATCTGTCTGCTCCCCTGACCTACACTTTGGGTGGGGTGTGGTCTTTAATGGGGCCGTGGGGATCTCCTACCCCTCCTCCTAAGGGCCAAACCCATCTAGGCATCACCAAAAAAGCACAAACAAGGCCAACGTGGAACAGAATGCTACACTGAGAACACTTTCTAGCAATGGGTCATCAGGCTACAAAACAATGGATTCCATACACGATGTTACGTCTTAGCCAGTAGGACTTTCATACACAGGACACCTGTGGCTTTTTTAAGTTGGCAGAAGAGCACCTGTAGCAACGGAGGTGACAGAAGAGCCCCGATACTCGAGGCAGAGGCCCTGTGCTGTGCGCCGGAGGCGCTGGGGGCTGAGCAGGGGCAGAACTGGTCTCACGTGTCTTAAGGAACCACACAGCAGAGAAGGAACAGATAGACAAGCTCAGGTCTTTTTGACAAATCACTCTTGAGAGGTGCATTCTGGCTTCTGTGGGCACAAAGCATGTAAACAGTTACCAAGGGAATCCCCTGGTGGTTCTGTGGTCAGGACTCCTCGCTTTCATTGCTGAGGGTGCAGGGTCAATTCCTGGTCAGGGAACTAAGATCCCGCCAAAAAAAAAAAAAACATTCAGTCACCAAAAGGCAAGCAATGGTCCAAATGCAGGCTTCCAACAGACATGAGTACCTCAACACAGATCAGCACACAAGATGAACAGGGCTAATTTTTCTACAAAGATAAATAGTTCAAACAGTACCAGAGTTCTCAGTATATTCAGAACCACATGTGACTTAGGGCAATGGTTTTTCTCCTTGGCAGAGTGTCAGAGGCCCTGGAGAGAAGCTGAGGCTCCCTCCCACAAAGGAATCTCCTACAACTGTGTGCAGTATCCCAACACCCGTGCATGGACCTCCAAAGTGTAAGAGGCACACAGGTCCCAGGTGGAGGGTCAATGGGTCAGGGTAAGACTGAGAGGGAAGAGAAACCCCCAAGCATGTCAAACACCCTCTCAGAGACCCAGAGGCTTCTAGCCCTGACTGGCCCCCACCCGCAGTGCTATGCAGGCAGGCGACCGCACTGCAGCACAGCCTCGCCGGGGGGTCGGAGCCTCCAGCCCGACGCTGTCCTTGTCGCCGGCACAGCTGAGTCAGGAGCCGTGCGAGTCTTCCGGACAGAGGGCACTCTTGGCACAGAGAAAAACTCCCTCCTCCTCACATTTCCTGTTGAAGTGAGGTGAAGGGAAAGTCGCTCAGTCGTGTCCGACTCTTTGCGACCCCCTGGACTATACAGCCAATGGAATTCTCCAGGCCAGAATACTAGAGTGGGTAGCCTTTCCCTTCTCCAGGGAATCTTCCCGACCCAGGGATCAAACCCAGGTCCTCCGCAATGCAGGCGGATTCTTTACCAGCTGGGCCACAAAGGAAGCCCAAGAATACTGGAGTGTATAGACCATCCCTTCTCCAGCGGATCTTCCCAACTCAGGAATCGAACTGGGGCCTCCTGCATTGCAGGTGGATTCTTTACCAGCTGAGCTGTGAGGGAAGCCCCACTGCTGAGATGCAGAAAGAAAACAAACCAAAGCCATGTCCATGCTGTGAAGATACCCGCAAGACGCAGCTATGCTTCCTGGTCAAAGGGCATTTTCCTCTACTAGAGGCTCCGGGTCCCAGCGAATCCCAAAGACGTGCTGAGTCCGGCCAACCCCACTCCCTCCTACATCCCTGGTCTGCCTTCTTAAGGAGTTCAAATTCTTGCATTCTTTCGAAGTGTTTAGCAGCACATTTAAACTGGTCATATTTAGAGTCTTAAGGATTTCTTAAGTTACTGGATCATTTAGAAAGGCGGATCAAATTTAAAACAGTAATCACAGTCAGATGAAAAGTGCAACTATGTCCTTGTATGGAAGAACTAAACATTACCCCAGTCCCCACACCAGCAGCGGGAGCCACCGAGGCCACACTTCCTGGTAGACACTGCGCATCCACTGGGCCCGCTGGGGGGCTGCCTCGGCCGGAAGGCTGCCCACTAAGTGCTGAAACTCCCGTGACTTTTGCCCAGTGGGTCACAGGGCTGCCGCAGGCAGACGTGCAGGTTCTTAGGAGGCCTGGCCCCGTGGGGCGAGGCCCTGCACTCACGCGGCAGAAATCCATCCCAGAACACGTGTGAAGCACACACGCATCCTTCTGTGCACATCCCTGGAACTCCCTGATCTGAGCCAGCACTCAAACAGACTGCAATCAGCGGCATGACGAGGAATGCCCTCCAGCACACCACGAACTGACGGAGTCCACAGCACCACCATGCAGGCGCATACCAAGGGGTCTTGGGAACAGAAGTACAGAAATGCGAGCCTTTTATGTAAAACTGCTCATTTGGAGAGCACTGTGTTCTTTAGGATGGCAAAGCTCAGCGTTAGCGCCCTCTCTGCAGCCCCGCCACCCCATGCCCCATGAGTTCTAAAGGAAAAGCCTTTCTGACCAGGGGGCCTCTGCTACTTCACTTCCCCAGCCCTCGGACCCCGCTGTGCTCCTTGCGGAAGGGCACATGTGAGCTGATGGAGGCCCACAGGTGACGGCCTCTGAGAGCCCCATAGACAGGCTGGATTCCCAGGCAGAGACCTGCAGGGGTGCTATTTTTCCTGGCTGGCAATCAGGAACATTTGTTAGGTTTTGTCAATTTGCCATGTGAAATAAAAGATTTTGCTTGCTAATCAAACAGGAAAAAAAAATTATGCCTTCTGTAACTAATCATCTCATTTAAAAAGCTGGTATAAAGCAAAATTGGTTTTTTTGTATGCCCCAATCACTTCTTGCTGAAACATGCAGATGGCAGTCATTTATAAACACATGTTCTCTTTAGAGATTAAGCTTAAAACCTGTCCCCTAGAAATGCACACTAAGCCCAACACCATCAGAAATCTGACTCTCGAGGCGTCTGCCACCAACCCAAGATGACACCGGCTCTAACCTCACCTCCGGCCCACACTGGGGTCATGTGAGTCTATGTGGGGAGCATCACAGAAGGAGCAGGATCTATTGGTATGTGCCCAAGAGCCAACCCGAAACAGCACTCCAACCAGCACTGAGCCGCCCCCACCACCTCCCAGTCCCCAAGGTGCTCTGGCTGCACATGCTGCGAGGCCAGGACAAGGATCCAGGGGCCGGAGAGTCCCCGCCGTCACAGGACCCACACAGGGGAACGACCAGCTGGTGGCCGAACTGAGAACTCAGGACCCACCGTGAGGCATTCTCGCCAAGGCCTTGCTGAGTATTAGCATCCCCCGGGAAGGGGGTGAGTAAGCCGAGGTCCCAGCAAGCAGGCTGAGGGGTCTCAGGAAGCTGAGGCTGGACTGTGTTCCTCTTTCATCTAAGAGGGATCATATTCATCTAACACAACTGATAACCTAACGTGTTCCTGTTTTCATCTTTTTGTTACTGCAAGGCCACCTCACCCCCACGGCCGCTGTCTCGGCCACCACTCATCTAAAGGGAGACTGCGGGCCCAGGTTCCAAGGAACCCTAAGTTCTAAACACCCTGAGGGCTGTTTCAACAGTCATGAAGGATGTTGCACCTTCTCCCTGCTCTCACCAGGGGGGAATTCCAGCAGGAGCGCAGGTGTTCTGCAGGGAAGCCCTCAGGGCAGGGTGAGGGCACAGGATGTCCCCTCTAGGCCGTCCTTGGTGGTGGACACTGCTGATTCCCACGCCAAGAGGAACGCAGCCTTCCAGCCCTGGATGACGCAAGTGTAAGGAATGTGAAACATGGACAAACATGCTAATTTGACCAAGAGTTTCAATCCAATCGGAGCACAACTTCTCCAGCTTTCTCAGTAACTCTGGCTACTTTCCAGCAGACAGCATCAAAACCTAGAGGTTGGCTTCTGGGGTCAAACTTCTATTGCAGACCAGTCTGTGGTACATGCTACTGCTTACTCTGAAGATACAGTCACCGCGGCATCAGCTTATGAAGCTGTGGGTACTGCCTCCTACCCAATTCAGTTCTGCATGGAGATGCAGATGGCACTGAGAAAATCTGGGCTTACAAAAGGAAAGCCTGATGATTAGGACCATGTGTAGCTGGGATGGCAGAAGACAGCTCTTAAGAGATGAAAACCAGCTGGCAAGTAGCTTCAAGGCATTAGGTCCCTAGTGGAGCTGGTCACCTTCTGCCACTACAGCTGGTGTCATGTGCAGACTTTAAATCCTGCCTGCTTGTAGGAACTGGTGGGCTTCTTAGATATGTTCTCTAGCCCACACCTGGAGACTGACTCAGAAGCTGAACTGTTCAAAAGCTCACGTGTGGCTCTAACACACAGCCATGCAGGCGTGGGGGCAGCAGTCCCGACAGAGAACGCAGGGAAAGAAAAGGTATCTGTGAGCCATGGGCCGGCGCTGGCCCCACCCCATGTCGTGGTGACCCACCTTGGACCATGTGATTCCCGCTGGCTTGGGGCGCTCACACCCTGTGGTGATGACTCGAGTTGGAGTCAGGATATAGTCCACAGTGAGGTCGTGGTCCTCGAGGAGTGCTTCAGGTATGTCAACAACCTGGTTGAACAGAAGCGAGTGAGGGAGCTGATGGGGATATGGCCCTGGCTGTGTTCGCTGCACCGCTCGATGGAAGGACCATGTCTCCCAAACCCATCCTGCTCAAGGCCAAGCTGCCGCACCATCAAGCGCATCCAGCCCGGCCGAGCCACACCCAACACAGTGCAGAGTGAAAGCAGAGACCCAGCTGCCCTGCCCCGGCCCTTGCGCTCCATGCCCAGTGGCGGCTCTGCTTGGCCTGCTCCCAGGAAGCACCTGGCAGTCGTGGACGATGGTGACCACTGGCGTCCCCTGGCTGACCGCTCCCATCGACACCATCATGGCGTACTCAAGGTCGGCATAGCCTTCTCCCTTCCCAATTCTCCAGCCTAAGAGGCAATGCAGAGAAGCAGCATGTGTGGGTTCTGGGGAATCAGGCAGGAGCACACTTCTCATTGTGGACTGGGAGGAGTTCAAGGGGAAGCGCACATGGGGCGGGTACCAGAGTTAACACAGTCAAGGCACCTGGCACCCGTGCACCTTTACAGAGGAAGTGGAGCGAGCACTTAGTGAGCTTTATCTTAACAGATTCACATTCAAAAGGGATGAAAGAGCAGTTTCTAAAGCACTAAAAACAAACTCCTATTAAAGGCAAATCTTTTTCATTGTGCAGGGAAAGCAGGAAGTCTGCATCAGGGACCCGGATGTGAGCTGGTTCAGCCTTGCCTTCAAGGCACTAAGGAGGGACCTCCCTGGTGGTCCAGCGCTTAGGACTCTATGTGTTCACTGCAGCGGGCGCCGGTTCAGGCCCTAGTCAGGGAACTAAGATCACAACCCCACTTGGAAGCAGGCAGTTTAAGCAGGGCTATGTTGCAAATTCACAAGTGCGGCACAAGAAAAGGATCTGTTATCTGAAGCTCAAGGACAAGCTAAGCAGGGGGGAAGGACACAAGACATGGACGTGCGCGTGCTGCGAGCTCCCAGCCGAGTCCAGTTACTCCTCTCAGCAGGACGCCCAGGCCAGCCAGGAGTTCTGACTTCTACGTGACGTCAGCACCACCTTCGAGCGCAGAAGCACCGTCACTCAGGCATCCTTCTAAAATTCAGACCTGACTGTACTACTTTTACAATGAGAAGTCTTCAGCCATGCATGCAAAGAGGAGAAAGACAATTCAATGCAGAGTAGCAAAGGGTACGAACGGACCAGAGAGACAGGCAACAGTGTTCACAGGAGAAACATTCAAGCTCACCCAAATCATATGTGCACCAAGAAGCAACTCAAATAGCATTGCTCACTATGAGACACACAAAGTGAGGTGCGACAGTCCTGGTTATCAACAGGGGGAGAGGGAGAGAGGCGAGGCAGATGGGGTCCGAGGATGTGAGGCAGGCACCCCTGCTGCAGTGTAACTAGGCGACATCAGGGTTTAAAAACCCATTGGCCCAGTAACTCCTCTCCTAGGAGTCACCCCACACAGTCCTCAAAGGCCCCCCTAGAGCTTAGGACATGACTACACTACACCCTCGGCGAGTCTGCACACAGAGGGTACCCTGAGGACTTAGGTAAAGCGTCTACAACGGGAACACGTGGAAAATTAGGAACCAAGAACTGTAGCATCCCACTCCTAAGCATCTCACAGAGCAGGATCAGGGAAAGGAGTAAATTTAGGGTGATAATATTAAAGGCCAACACTGAAAAACACAATGCTGAGGGCTGCGAACGGAAGACTTAGAGCACTTCTTACCAACGATTTACTGGGAACCTACTGAAGGAAGAACGTGGCTTTGGCTGATTAACTTCCAAAGAGAGATTTAGGGATAAGTATCTCTGGACATTCTCTTGGCGGGAAAAGAAGAAAGAGAACGCTTTCCTAGTGGCAGGGGCCCCGATCGTACACACAGGTTCAAATCTGCAATGTGCTGACCCCACTCCAGAAGCAGCAGCTTGTTCCCGGACAGCACCAAGCCAAGCCTGGAGAGGGGAAGAGGCCCCAGGGAACCCCAGGGACGAGTTCGAGGGCAGCTCAGCCCAGCACGCAGGCTGGCGGGCTGACCCACACTGTCCCAGCTCACAGGCTTGCAGGGAGAAGCCTCAGGCCCCACAGACGCTCAGGACACCCCACACTGACCAGAAGACTACTGCTGCACAAGAAAAAGGAGGTTCAGAACCCAGCGTTTCTCCATTTACTGGAGGCTCTCCAAAACCAACTATTTACTGACACACTGCAAATAAATCCAGCTCTGGTTCCAGTTAACTTAACAACAGAGAGGAAATCTTTCACCACCTGAAAAGAGATGACCTCATGTCATTTCTCCTGTTAAGAAAAAGTGGAAATGCTGTAAAGGTGTTGAGTGGGGATAAGAGTGGGAGGGACTGAGTTAATTCTTCAACATGAGTGATAGATGCAGTGGTTTCGTGGCCAGGCATGCGTCCAGAAAGCCGAAATTACTCACTGTCAACATCTTTAAGGCGACTGGAGTGCTGGGGGAACAGCCGGCTGCAGAGTTAGTGGTCACATCTCAGAGTTCCTGTTCTTAATCTTACCTTTTTCAGAAACAGCCACGGATCCCACCACAACTAAGTCCACAAGGACCTTGGAGTCCAAGCCCACGGGAGTGCTGTAGTTTCTCACGCCCTGTGAATAGACATGCGGTCCGAGAGTCCCGGGGCAGTGAGACCGCTCTGCCTCATAACCCAGGGGGAGGAGCGTTCAGGGTCTGAACCTCCTGCAGGAAGCAAGCACACACGAGCCACCCCACAGCAAACAATGGTAGCATCGCAGAAGCAGCAGTTCAGGAAACCACGGATCAGAACCATTTTAAGGCAGTTCCCACAATTCTTCACCAGGGGGAACTGACAGCAAAATGAAGGGGATATTTATTTCATAATATTCAGCAAATCATTTTCCCCCAGGAGGCAGGAGAGCACAGTGATTAGAACCCAGGGCCGGGAGTCATAGGAACTGGGTCCAGACCCCTCCTCTGCAGCCTCCGCAGAAGGAAGCTCTCTGAACATCAGTCTCTTCCTCTTTGACACAGGGACAACAGCCCTGCCTCGTCCTGCACATTGGAATGAGATAGCAGAGCGCAGGCAAAGCATCCAGCATGTGAGACAGGGCCATTAAGCATGTGGGACATGTTAGTTCACCATGAACACTGGAGGCCTCTCTGCATGAACAGCCAATTACTCAAGAGGACCCAAAGCACGCCCACTTATCCTAACTAACAAGGCCTGAGTGGAGGCACAGGGAGGCTGCTGCGGCCACGACTCTGATGACAGGCCCTGGGAATCTAGGGAACTAGAGTCGGACACTGCGTGGCCCAGCACTCTGCAGGAGTGGTCACTGGACAGACGCCAAGTCCAGGACAAGTGACTGGTCCAAGGGCCAGTACATGATTAGCCTGGGGCCTCCCAACAGTCAAACCAGTCATTGGCCCCAGGTGCCCCCACTGCGGGAAAGCCTGTCTTTCTCATCACACCCATGCAGCCAGGCATTTCTCGCCCATGGCTGGCATCTTCAAGCCTGTTTCGGGGGCTCAGCGCCTGGCAGCCTTGGGGAGCAGACACTGGCATTAGGTTTTCTGTGCTGTAGCCCGTCTGTCAGGCCCCCCTTCTCTCACGGGTCAGCCTCACCTGCTCAGTCTGACCAGACAGACTATGAGTCTCCCTGGCATTCCAAAGTCCTATTCTATTTAACCAAGAGTCACTGGAGGGGCAGAGGGGCTTAGGCAGTTAACAGGCCCTTCTGTCTCTCCCTGGAGTGGTTCCAGAACACTCCTGAATCAAAGAGCAAGTGCAAAGACAGCGATGGCAGACACAGGCGGCTGAGGCAGACACAGAGACTTGCCTGCCATGAAGGAAGGCGGCGTCACAGTCTCCTGAAGCAACATGCACGGTGGCAGCCTCTTACCACCAAGCTTTGGCCACCTAAATAAGAATCGTACTAAATCTGCATCTGCATCCGACATCTCATCGTGGCTCTCTATCTGCCGTTTTCCTCTACCACAGAGAAAACAACACGCTGAGGCTCATGACCCTGGACTCTGACTTCTAGCCAGTATCTCATGACACAGAAGAGCCCAAACACTGTTCAGTTTGCATTCAGCTTCAGTCCAGAGAGCCAGCCTGGCTTTACTCTGGCCGGGCCACACTTTCAGGAGGGCCTGCGAGGGACTGGCCAGTGCTGACACGTCACAGAGCCTCCTGGGGGTGAGCCGCGTGTCGGTCACCCTTCAAAGGGGGGTGGGGTGCTGTGGAGGGGGACACAGCCACAGCTGACCTGGACTTCAGCACGAGGAAAAGGGCTGCCCTTACTGTCCAGAGCCCATGATTATAACCGACCAGATTCCCTGCCGGCCCTCGGAAGCATGGGCTTGGGTCTGTGGCCACGTCCACCAACTTCAGCGGAGCGTGTTGGGGCGCTCTGAACGCTGACCAGAACCAGGGTCATCTCTTATATTCTCACCTTTGTTTTCCCTTTATTTTCTTTTTTCCACACGTTTTGTTATCTTAATTTATTATATGTATTTTTGTATGTCATGCCAAATTCTGTTTTTGCAATAAGACAGATTATCAATAAGCGACAATAAAGCATTCACTTGTTACACACTACACTTAAGTGGAAAAGCCCTTTTAGAAAGGTATTTCTTAATGCTCCATTTCTCCTTCCCACCAGATTAGGAATCAAATGACCTGGAGACAACTCTAGAACTCTGAAAAAAAGTCAACAAATTCTATTTCTTTGTCTATAAAATACTAGACAAGTTTCATTATAAGGCATCCTAAAGTAATGTTTACAATATGCTGGTTTCATGGCATTAAGAGGCAGTTAAAAAAACATACTGCTAAATTACTAAAGCCTTTATTACTTCAGCACTTGGTGAGACAATTTCCAATTGAACATAGTCAACATTTCCAGTTGAACAATTTGGAAACTCTACCCTGTTTCCGGTGGCATCAGAAAAAATGCTCTAGGATACTGAACAGCATCAAAAGTTAACTCTAGAGGGCGCCCGAGTATCATAAAATTGGCTTTTCCCTTGCTCTTTCTTACTGGGAATTTACTATTTGTCACCTTGGTGCAAAAGAAAAACCAAGTGCCTGGCAGCTTTCCTGCTGGGCTCCTGTAACGACAAAATTGCTGAATACCTCGCACCACTCTTCATTCGGTTTTGCTAAACACAGACGTCAACCCCGTGGTGGAGTCACGCTGTTCTAACTCATCGGAGGGCATGGCTGAGTGGTTCTTCCCTGCAGCGGGCGCTGCTTCTCAAACTCACCTGAGAGGTGGCACATTTTCTCAAGATGTCTTTAGTTGCCCCAGGGGGTGGAGTGATCTTATTAAACAACCCCGTTCTCAGTCGTGGTGTTGGAACCAATAATGTTTTTTTGCTCTTTTAAAACAAAAGACAGTGAATAAATAACAAAATTTAACAAGGGAACTTTCTTATGCATCGTTTTAACATTTCAGGAACAGAAGCAAGCTACAATTACCTGTATTTTGGGGTATGTGTCAAGAAGATGAGCTGGTTTGTAAACTCAGTAATACCTGGGCACGATTTTACTGGAGAGCAGTTATACTACCCTGACTCAGAATAAAGGGGTGAGGGTTTGTAAAACTGGCTGATTCTATTCTACTTGTCATTCAAAATTGTTCCGAGTGAAAATGATGATGCAAATCCAAAAGAAGTCTGTCCTGAAGAAAACTCCAACCATAACCTTGCTGTGCCTTACGCTCCTGGCATTAAGCTCTATCCAGTTACAATGATATTTTATTTTGAAGCCACATTAAGACATTACTCCATCAAACACTTGTATCTAGTTTACTGCTCAGTAAGTCAGTCTGAGAGATCAGTACTCATCACAATCAACATTTTACACTGACTTGGGTCAATAGCCGTTCTGCTCTATTTAATTTTCAAATGTTTACTGCAAGACCCAGAGCAGAGGTTTTCAGAGTGGGGGCCCCTGGACACTGTTTGACATGATCAGAAGCTACGGGGTGGGGCCCAGCAGCCTGGTTTAATAAGCCTACCCAGTACTCCTGATGCACAGGGTAAGTTTGAGAACCACGGCCAAGGACACTGCTGCAGATTACACAGGGGTGGGCCATGAGGCAGTTATAAAATTTATAAACTCTTTATGTAAAAAGCACTTCCCTGAGCTTCCCTGGTGGCTCAGAGGGTAAAGCGTCTGCCCGCAATGTGGGAGACCTCGGTTTGATCTCTGGGTCGGGAATATCCCCTGGAGAAGGAAATGGCAACTCACTCCAGTACTCTTGCCTGGAGAATCCCACGGACAGAGAAGCCTGGTAGGCTACAGTCCATGGGGTCGCAAAGGGTCGGACACGACTAAGTGACTTCACTTTCACTTTTCTTTATGTAAAAAACAGCGTATTTTACTTTTCGAGCAGGAGATGACAGCCTAAGACCAATAAAAGTCCTATAAAATTACAGTTTTGGCTTTCTTGAATAAGGGTTTTCAACCCCAAGAAGGGTATTTCAACAGAAGTAACGACAGAGGTGGGTGACTTTGTCTGCAGTCTCCAGACTCCGGTGTACTGCCTGATCCTCTGCTAACCCGCTGGTGGCAAATGGTCCCTAGGGAGCTGTGAGGCTCACCGAAGTCCAGGTCCACCGAAGCCAGACTCACAACTGGGCATCAGCAACAGGCTTTCAAAGCTCCCTGGCAGGTGCTAACTTACAGACAGGGTGCTCCGACCTGGAGACCTCATAGCTTCCCCAGTGCATTTACTATGACCAAGTTCTAGTAATGGCACCAGATGAGGGTCTGGGGTCGAGCCTGGGAAGCTACGCCCCCCGGCATGCTCTGCGGCCGTGAGCGTCACCATCCTAGCCTGATCGAGTATGCACCCCCAACCCAGGATGGAAGGTGCCTGCAGAGCAAGGCTTCTCAGGAGTTGTAGGGAACCTGAGACGCCACCTGAGGCCAGCAGCATATGGCAGGACCCCACAGACCCCACACTGCCCCAACATCAGCCATCACATGAAATGAAGGCTATTAACTGAATGCTACTGCTTTTATGGTTTTGTTTATTTAATTTGCATGTGTATTTTGATTTTACAATCACACTGGAGCTATGAAATTAAAATTTAGGCCAAGTTTTATATTTATGCTTATTAAATGAAATTATAAATTAAGGCAACCCCAGGGGAATTTTTCTTCTTGAAAAGGGCCTATTACATCTAAGTTAAGAAACACTGTTCTAATTCATGTGTTCTGGGGACTCATTTATCAGATTTCTTACTCGTAAGTCATCAAGTTTCAAAGAATTATAGTACCACAAATGTAGTAGAAAAAATATACATATTGTAATCGCTCTCTTCAGGAGAGGTACATCAATGCCTTTTCTCTTTGAATTCAGACACATCCAGGACTTCAGACTGACAAACAATGAAAGAGTTCTGAATGTCCTGGGAAAAACAACTCTGCAGACACATTCTGCATGGAGGGAATCAGGAGAACCCTCCCTTCAAATTCGGGATGGTGCCCATTCACCAGCCACCTGCGGAGGGCAGGCCGGCTAGCAGCCGGAGCTCCAGCTCAGGGAATTGGATTACCTGCAGCGCCAGCAACCGGACGCCTTCCAGTGGTTTATCAGGGTCCACTTTAAGCTCCTGTGTTCTGGCAAAAACCTCGAGGTCTCTGATGTTTTGGCAAGCCAGATAAGAGCCCTGGTTAGGTAGAAAGACAGAGGTGCACTTACTTCAAGGACGAAGAAACGGGCATTTTTCTGGGGAGCGTCAGGGTTGACTTTAATGGTTCTGGCCATTTTGAACGCCTGCAAACGTGGGAAATGCTCGGCGGCCCGAGAAGCACCCTGTTTTTAAATGCAAGTGCATGTTACCAAGAGGCCACCGCCCTGAGACACCTGCAGCCTGACGCTCCAGCACCTCCCCCACACAGGCATGTGGGCCAGTTCTGGGACCAGGTTTGGGGTCACCCAAGAAATGTCTAAGCGGGCAGCCAGGGTAGAAAGGGTTTAGAAGCCAGCCCCACTGGCTGGGGCTCCCTCTCAGAGTATGTCGGCCCTTAGGAGCCAACTGTGGGAAAAGGCATCACAAAGATTGAAGGCTTCCAGCTGGGAGAAATATTCCACTCTGTAGCAAATGGGAAGCAGTAGCCTCAGTACTACCTCAAGGCAAGAGGCAACCTAATCGCCAATCCTGCACAGGAAGGCGAGAGGCGCTTCAGAGTGTTAAGTATTAATAACACGATGAAGGACATCTCTGAGCACAGAGACATCCTGGCCAGCTGGTTCAGATTTCACACCACTCACTGTTCACTAAGTTCAAATTCACCGTGAAGCGGGGTGGTAACTGTCTTACTACTGTTACTCATTCAGGAATATCCCAATTTCCTTGTGAATACTCCAGGAATGCTTCAGTACCTTGAAGTTGGGAATCCTGTGATGAACTGGTCGGGGAAAATCAGCTAAATTTTGTGACTCCATGTAGTCCCAAATCTGCTCACGAATGTCCTGTTTGGAAACACCTATGGCAATAAAGGGTGTGACTGATAAACACATGGACAGGAACCCCACAGCGCAGCAGTCCCAGGGCCCAGTGCCTGCCTGCTCCCACTGCACCCTCAGCTCTGCCACGCCAGACAGAATCTAGGCCTTCTGATCCCTACATCGATAAACCAAGGTCAGTGACGTTTTACACCTCCACAGATTGTTATGGTCCAAACACAGTGTACATTTAACATACCCCAAGTGCTTCATGAAGCCTATTCTATGAACCTGTAGTGGCAGCACAAACACCACTCAAGCCATGGACCCAAGCATTCCTAAGTCCTTTCTTGGGGACAAGTTCTGCTCAGTTAAGGCTCTGTGATCTCACTCTCAGTCTGAAAGTCTTGAGACAGTTATGTTTACTCACCTCCTTCTGCAAGGCTTGTTCACTTGCCTGAGTAATGTGTAAGCCAGCTACTACTTTGGATTACCAACTACAGTTCACTTTATTGCAAGAATCTTTATTCTAGATCTCACTTTGGAAATGAATTTTCAGGCAACAAATATTCCTTAATTATTTGATTAGGGAAAGTCCTTAGAAACCCTGCATTAACCACATGCTCCTCTCGAAATGGAGAACTACAAAAAGCAGTTTCCAGTCAAGAGGGAGGAAAAAAAAAAAGTGGCACAGTCATATAAACGCGTTTATGTGGAGTTTTGTTTTTCTTAGTCCCAAAGGCTATCCTCGCACCTGTGCAGAAGTTTGTGTCAGATCACTCTGAAGTGCCAAGGCACCTCGCAGCACCTAGGTGGGAAGGAGGGGCAGCTCTGCCCTCTCAGGCCCTCAGTCTCCCGAGTAAATGCCGCTCAAACGTGACACAAGGCAGCCGCCCCACAGCAGAGGCCTGGGGCGGCCGACCTGGGTGGCGGGGTGCGGCTGGTGGCCGGCTTCCCACCATAAGCATCTATGAGTTATGTGACTCTGAATCTTGTGAATAAATTGCATTTTAAATGACTTTTTTTGTAAATGGGGGTTGTGAAACACACAAAGGCATCTATATAATGAAGAGCCTCTGTCACTACCTGACGAGTACCAGGGCCCTTTCCCTGAGATCGTCAGTTGCCTCCGTTTGTGCTGATGAATTTTTTCCCCAGGCATCTCAGGCTTCTCACAGGAGACACTCATTCTTGCCCCGTCTCCTCTTTCCCAAAGACGGTGCCCGAGACATGCAGATACATATACTGCTTTGAACTCTGTTGCTGTTTAACATATTATCCTACAGATTGGCCCATATGGTATATAAAAAGCACCTTCATCCTTTTCCGCAGTTGCACAGTATTCCACAATGCAGGCACGTCAAATTTTACTCAAGCAGTCCTTGACTCATGGGCAGGGGGGCTTCCAACCTTGCTACTGATGTATGCCTTTACAGACCTCGCCAATTTCATAATGATTTGTTAAACTTCTACGTGTAGTTTTTACCGTGTTAAGGGCCAGAACCAAAGGTTTCCAGTGCTTATGCCCTCAGGCTAGACACCGATCCCCTGGAACACCACCCATACCAGGCCCTTCACAGGGAGACCTCAGAGCATCCTGGAGCCCACTGCAAACACTCTGGTGCCTCTTGACCCTAGCTGTGCTTCTGAACCACGGCAGAAATCAAGACTGCAGATTCACATGTATTTAGGGAACTAGCATCTCCAAGGATGCAGGACTATAGTGCTGTCAGCCTGGTTAAGGCCATGTAGGCAGTTTCCAGGACTTGGCTTCTTCTTTCCTGCTGGGAGCACTGCATTTTCTGGTCTCCGCTGGAAGTCTGTTCTGCTCCCTCTCTGTCAGTCAGACCCTCGCCCAGCTTCAGCACCACCTCCAGGAAGTCTCCCCTCCATGCTGCTCCAGTGCTCTGAGGATCCCTGACACAGAGTGTGGAATGAGCTGCAAAGCCCTGCTGTCCACTTCAGCCTCATCTCCTGTCACCCCCCAACCCTGAACTTAAAAAGTGGCCCAATGTTGGTCCCTGGTCCCACACGTCTGTACTCTTTTTCAGGTCTTTCTACCTCCTCTCCTCCCTTCTCCGGTCCACCCCTCCTCTCTGGTCAGGGCTAGCTGAGACAGACATTCCTCCTTTGGGACCCTTGATTCTTGAGGAACCCAAAACACCCTCACTGTTTGATTTTTTCAAAACAGAAACCATTAAAACAAATTCCCTGGTGGCGCACTGGTAAAGAATCTGCCTGCCAATGCAGGAGACATGGGTTTGATTCCCAGTCCAGGAAGATCCCACATGCCGAGAGACAACTAAACCCAGGAGACACAACTATTGAGTCTGTGCTCTAAAGCAGGGGGAGCCACAACTACTGAAGCCTGAATGTTCTACCGCCTGTGCACTACAACAAGAAAAGCAGCCTCAATAAGAAGCCTGTGTCCCTACTTGCCACAGCTAGAGAAAAGCCCCTGCAAACAACGAAGACCAAGCACAGCCAAATAAACAATTATTTTAAAAATCTATGACATTACTCTCACTAACAACTCGGAGGTCCAACAATATCCCCAGCACTGCGCAGGACATCGTGTGGGACCCAGGAATTGTAGGAATTGTGGCCCTTGCTCCAGGGTCAATTAATCATCACATCTGAGTGACTCCCATTTAGAAAGCAGTGGGCTAATTGCAAGGAGGGAGAGAATAAAAGGGCAGGTCCTTGCCCTTGGAAAGTTACCAAAACATGGGAAATAATTAGGATAATAAAAGGCGACATATATTAATGTGAGAAATGCATGAACCCTGTTCTGTAACTGCCCTGTCAGGTCAGCCTGGGTCTCCCTCCTCCTTCTACCTCTAGCCCCGAGCTCAGTCCTGGCCCTTGGCAGGCGTCTCCAAAGGTCTTTGTCACCATTCCGCGGAGCTACCAGCACCTGTTTCCTGCGCTGTTTCCATGCTGCCTGGGGAAAGTAAGGAAGCAGGGGATTTATTCACATTTCTCGAACTCAGCTTTAATAGACCATGGGGTAGAGAGCGCCTCAGTACCACCTCTGCCAGGCAATCCTGCAATCAATCACCAAAGCTCAGGGGCTCTGGGGCGAGCCTCCTCAGGGCCTGGGGCAGCCGACACAGGAGGCAGCGCCCACCGGGGGGACGGGGTGTGGAAACGGAGGCCCCGAAGGCAGCGCCCCTCCTTCTTCTACCTACTCCACCCACAGCGTCCCAGCCCCCGCTCAGGACCCCCGGAGACCCCGCCCGTCCATGTCCCCCTTCCGTCTCTGGCGGCTCCTCTGCCCAATCCCCGGGACTCCTCCGCGCCCCCCGCGCGTGTCTCAGGCGGCCCCTACCCCCACGCGGCCCCTACCCGCCCGCGCCTCCATGGCGACGCGGTCAGTGCGCGACACCTCCCTCGGCGGAGTCCCGCGCGAAGTGACGTCACCGGCGCGCGCGCACCCCGCGCAGGCGCACTGGCCTGGACGCGGGAGCGGGGGCGGGCCTCGCCGCAGAGGCCTGGTGGGACCGCCCCGCGGCACCGCGCGTGACTCCGCGCGCCGGGACGAGGGCGGTGCGCGTGGTCCTTGAAGGTTTATCCTCAAGCAGGCCGGCACTGAGCGCTAGGTCTAACGGGCATTTGCCAGGAGCCGGGTGGGCAGAAGAGGGGGCTAGCGAGTGAACACCCGTAGCCTGTCCGAGCCCACTGCCAATTCAAACACACCCACCTCCACTTCGAGTCCCCAAAGGCCCCCTACTCCGGGAAGCCGACTGGGATTGCTCCTCTATGACTCAATTCCTCTCCTCTGAGACTCTACAGATGTTAAATGGCACGGTCTGTTTTCTGCTCCCTCTCTTCTCTCCGCATCATCTTCACACAAACACCTCCTAAAGTGCTAAAAAGTAAATAGAATAATCATTAACTCTATAACAACAAAAGCTGGTTCCCAAGAAGCTAGATTTCCTTCCCCTTGGGAAGTGAGTCACTCTGCTTCGTTCAGTCCTTTGTAGGCCCCCTAGAATTTCCCTCTCTTATGGTTACCGTGAGACCCAGTGGTCACTTTGAGGGAGGATGGTGATTCTAAGCCTGACATATTTCCTGGAGCTCAGACTACCCAACCCACAGTCTGCAGACTCTATGAAAAACAGCCTCCTCATCTCTTTCTCTCCCTGCCCTGTCCAACAATCAAAGCCCTGTCTGCACCTCCCAGGGAGCTGTCTGCTTTTTCTGGGCTCTGATAATGAATCCTTTTACCCCACAGGGTTAATTACAGGCTTATAAGTTGGTGGTATAAAAAACTAAAATGTCATAGACATTGAGTCATGTGTTCAGAAGTCATGCCTTCACTCATACACTCTTGATTGTGTATATATATAGTCATGAAATTATATAAATGTATGTTTCCACATAGACTATTTATATACAAGTTTGTATTTTAACTTTTTAAGTTTTCTCTAATTTCCGAGACACTAACCCTAATCTCAGAGAGGCAGCAAAGTAATGAGTTAAGAGATCCCAATTGCCTCACTTGCAGCTGAAAATTTGAGGTTACTTAAAAATCCCTAGAGCTAAGTTTCCTCACCTATAAAATGGTGATGTTAACAGTACCTACCCCAAAAGAGGATTAAATGAGATGTCACAGGCAGAACATCTTGGCACACAGTGGGCATGCATTTTATTTTCTCTTTATTTATTAGGGAGGAAAGTCTTGAAAAAGTCATACATTCATTCAATAAACACTTCCTGTCCACCTGCTCCAAGGTATCCTGCAAGGCACTAGGGGTGCAGAGAGAAACAAGACAGAGTTGCCACTACCTGGAGAGGTAGAACTTGTGTAGCAGACACGAGGCTGCTAAACAAAAGTCAGCTCATCATCTGCCTGGGCCCACGGAAGACTGAACTTCCCGCCCCTGGGGTGTGTTGGGGCCGCATGATCAGCTCAGCGAGTTGCAAATGGGAAGAGCCGTGTCACTTGGACACTTAATTCCCTGGGCAGAACCTCCCTCTCTTGCCCCTGCCGAGGTGACAGGAGAGGCAGCCTTTGGAAACCCAGGCTCCTGAGTGACACCCCGCTGTTGGCCCAAGACTATGAAGTCAGTGAGACTTGGGTTATCACTGCAGCCTATACCAGCCTCAACTGACTGAAACACTGTGTAAGCAAACCAACCATACAGCAACAAGGAAAAGGTCAAGTTTAAAGGACTGGTGTCCATTTAGCTCTCTTTAAGAAGAAACCCTGGTGCTTAGAAAGATTGAAGGCAGGAGGAGAAGGAGATGATAGAGGGCAAGATGGTTGGATGGCATCACCGACTCAGTGGACATGGCTTTGAGCAAACTGGGAGGTAGTGAAGGACAGGGAAGCCCGGTGTGCTGAAGTCCGTCAGGTCGCAAAGAATTGGACCCGACAAAGTGACTGAACAACAGCAAGAACATACGTATATCTTTAGTACTCTATTTTGGAAACATCTACAGTTGAGTTCAGTTCAGTTGCTCAGTCATGTCTGACTCTTTGCGACCATATGAACCGCAGCATGCCAGGCCTCCCTGTCCATCACCAATTCCCAGAGTCTACCCAAAACCATGTCCATTGAGTCGGTGATGCCATCCAGCCATCTCATCCTCTGTTATCCCTTTCTCTTCCTGCCCTCAATCTTTCCCACATCAGAGACTTTTCAAATAAGCCAGCTCTTTGCATCAGGTGGCCAAAGTATTGGAGTTTCAGCTTCAACATCAGTCCTTCCAATGAATACCCAGGACTGATCTCCTTTAGGATGGACTGGTTGGATCTCCTTGCAGTCCAAGGGACTCTCAAGAGTTTTCTCCAACATCACAGTTCAAAAGCATCAATTCTTTGGCGCTCAGCTTTATTTATAGCCCAACTCTCACATCCCCACATGACCACTGGAAAAACCATAGCCTTGACTAGATGGACTTTTGTTGGCAAAGTAATGTCTCTGCTTTTCAATATGCTATCTAGGTTGGTCAAAACTTTCCTCCCAAGGAGTAAGTGTCTTTTAATTTCACGGCTGCAATCACCATCTGCAGTGATTTTGGAGCCCCCCCAAAATAAAGTCAGCCACTGTTTCAACTGTTTCCCCATCTATTTGCCATGAAGTGATGGGACTGGATGCCATCATCTTAGTTTTCTGAATGTTGAGCTTTAAGCCAACTTTTTCACTCTCCTCTTTCACCTTCATCAAGAGGCTCTTTAGTTCTTCTTCACTTTCTTCCATGAGGATGGTGTCATCTGCATATCTGAGGTTATTGATATTTCTCCAAGCAATCTTGATTCCAGCTTGTGCTTCATCCAGCCCAGCATTTCTCATGATGTACTCTGCATATAAATTAAATAAGCAGGGTGACAATATACAACCTTGACATACTCCTTTTCCTATTTGGAACCAGTCTGTTGTTCCATGTCCAGTTCTAAGTGTTGCCTCCTGACCTGATACAGGTTTCTCAAGAGGCAGGTAAGGTGATCTGGCATTCCCATCTCTTTCAGAATTTTCCAGTTTATCGTGATCCACAGAGTCAAAGGCTTTGGCATAGTCAATAAAGCAGAAATAGATATTTTTCTGGAACTCTCTTGCTTCTTCGATGATCCAGTGGACGTTGGCAATTTGATCTCTCGTTCCTCTGCCTTTTCTAAAGCCAGCTTGAACATCTGGAGGTTCATGGTTTACGTATTGCTGAAGACTGGCTTGGAGAATTTTAACATTACTTGACTAGCTTGTGAGATGAGTGCAATTATGCAGTAGTTTGAGCATTCTTTGGCATTGCCTTTCTTTGGGGTTGGAATGAAAACTGACCTTTTCCAGTCCTGTGGCCACTGTTGAGTTTTCCAAATTTGCTGGCATATTGAGTGCAGCACTTTCACAACATCATCTTTCAGGATTTGAAATAGCTCAACTGGAATTCCATCATCTCCACTAGCTTTGTTCGTAATGATGCTTCCTAAGGCCCACTTGACTTCACATTCCAGGATGTCTGGCTGTAGGTGAGTGATCACACCATCGTAATAATCTGGGCCATGAAGATCTTTTTGTACAGTTCTTCTGTGTATTCTTGCCACCTCTTCTTAATATTTTCTACTTCTGTTAGTTCCCTACCATTTCTGCCTTTTATTGAGCCCATCTTTGCATGAAATTTTCCCTTAGTATCTCTAATTTTCTTGAAGAGATCTCTAGTCTTTCCCATTCTATTGTTTTCCTCTATTTCTTTGCATTGATCACTGAGGAAGGCTTTCTTATCTCTCTTTGCTATTCTTTGGAACTCTGCATTCAAATGGGTATATCTTTCCTTTTCTCCTTTGCTTTTCACTTCCCTTCATTTCACAGCTATTTGTAAGGCCTCCTCAGGCAGCCATTTGGCTTTTTTGCATTTCTTTTTCTTGGGGACGGTCTTGATTCCTGTCTCTTATACAATGTCAAGAACCTCTGTCCATAGTTCATCAGACACTCTGTCTATCAGACCTAATCCCTTAAATCTATTTCTCACTTCCACTGTATAGTCATAAGTGGTTTGATTTAGGTCATACTTGAATGGTCTGGTGGTTTTCTCCACCTTCTTCAGTTTCAGTCTGAATTTGGCAATAAGGAGTTCATGATCCGAGCCACAGTCAGCTCCTGGTCTTGTTTTTGCTGACTGTATAGAGCTGCTCCATCTTTGGCTGCAAAGAATATAATCAATCTGATTTCGGTGTTGACCGTCTGGTGATGTCCATGTGTAGAGTCTTCTCTTGTGTTGTTGGCAGAGAGTGTTTGCTATGACCAGTGCATTCTTTTGGCAGAACTCTATTAGTCCTTGCCCTGCTTTATTCTGTATTCCAAGCTCAAATTTGCCTGTTACTCTAGGTGTTTCTTGACTTCCTACTTTTGCATTCCAGTCCCCTATAATGAGAAGGACATCTTTTTTGGGTGTTAGTTCTAGAAGGTCTTGTAGGTCTTCATAGAACTGTTCAACTTCAGCTTCTTCAGTGTTACTGGTCGGGGCATAGACTTGGATTACCATGATATTGAATGGTGTGTCTTGGAAATGAACAGAGATCATTCTGTGGTTTTTGAGATTGTATCAGAGTATTGCATTTTGGACTCCTGTTGACTATGATGGCTACTCCATTTCTTCTAAGGGGTTCCTGCCCACAGTAGTAGATATAATGGTCATCTGAGTTAAATTCACTCATTCCAGTCCATCTCAGTTCGCTGATTCCTAGAATGTCAATGTTCACTCTTGCCATCTCCTGTTTGACCACTTCCAATTTGCCTTGATTCATGGACCTAACATTCCAGGTTCCAATGCAATATTGCTCTTTACAGAATCGGACCTTGCTTCTATCACCAGTCCCATCCACAACTGGGTGTTGTTTTTGCTTTGGCTCCATCCCTTCATTCTTTCTGGAGTTATTTCTCCACTGATCTCCAGTAGCATATTGGGCACCTACTCACCTGGAGAGTTCATCTGTCAGTGTCCTATCTTTTTGCCTTTTCATACTGTTCATGGGGTTCTCAAGGCAAGAATACTGGTTTGCCATTCTCTTCTCCAGTGGACCACATTCTGTCAGAACTCTCCACCATGACCCATCCCTCTTGCGTGGCCCCACACAGCGTGGCTTAGTTTTAGTGAGTTAGACAAGGCTGTGGTCCATGTGATCAGATTGGCTAGTTGTCTGTGACTGTGGTTTCAGTCTGTCTGCCCTCTGATGCCCTCTCTCGGTGACTACTGTCTTACTTGGGTTTCTCTTACCTTGGATGTGGAGTATCTCTTCATGGCTGCTCCAGCAAAGCGCAGCCGCTGCTGCTTACCTTGGACATGGGATAGCTCCTCTGCAGTACTCTATTAGATGTCTCCAATTTTGATTGTGCTAATTGGGGCAGTGCTTGAATTATAAAGATAGATAAGTGCCTTAGGGGTCTCCCTCATGGCTCAGATGCCAAAGAATCTGCCTGCAATGCAGGAGATCCAGATTCCATCCCTGGACCAGGAAGATCCCTTGGAGAAGGTAAGGGCAACCCACTCCAGTATTCTTGCCTGGAGAATTTCATGGATAGAGGAGCCTGGTGGGTTGCAGTCTATGGGGTGGAAAAGAGTCGGACATGACTATGTTTTTTGAGGTCAAAGCAGTGGATCCTAAAGATAATCAACCCTGAATATTCATGGAAGGACTGATGCTGAAGCTAAAGCTCCAATACTTAGGCCACCTGATGGAAAGATCCAACTCATTGGAAAAGACCCTGATGATGGGAAAGATTGAAGGCAAAAGGAGAAGGGGGCGGCAGAGGGTGACACAGTTAGAAAGCCTCACTGACTCAATGGACATGAATTTGAGCAAACTCCGGGAGATAGTGGAGGACAGGGAAGTCTGGTGTGCTGCAGTCTGTGGGCTGCCAAAGAGTCAGATACACTTAGTGACTGAACAACAACAAGGCTCCTCAGACAATCAGCTTTAAAAAACAAACAAACAGAACAGAACAACCACAAGTTAATGTGATAAAATCCATGGTTGTTCAAGATTGTTTTTCAGAAACTTGGAGAACATAAGGAAAGGAGACATTGGGGGCCAGTTGGGTCCCCACAGTAGTGTTTGCAATAAGGAAACCCTAATTTCCTTCCGTGGAAAGATGTTTGCTCTGTGTCACATCCCTTTTTAAATTTCCAAAATAACAAAGGTGGCTTTCTCCCATTTGTTTTTAATTTTCAAAGTTAGAAAAAATTTGCAAAATCAATAAACAATGAATACCCACATACCATAGGTTCAGCAATTGGCCTCATTTTAGATAAATTTCTTTCTTTCCTTCTCCTCTCTATACACACCCTCCCTCTTAGTTGAATCTTTTTAAAGTTGCAGAGATGATTAATATCAGCTCTAAATATTTTGACATGCATCTTTTAAAAACAAGACATGCTCTTACTTTATCACATATAATTATCACACTCAAGAGTTTTAACTTTGATACAAGACTACTACTGAATATGACGCCAGATTAAAATTTCTCCAGGTATTCTCAAACCTGTCCTTTATTAGTGTTTTTTTTTTTTTTAAATTTCCTCCATCTAGGATTAAGCACTGCATCCAGTTATCAAGTTTCTTTCATCATTTAGTGAAGAATAGTCTTTACCCCTGTTATGTTGTTGTTCATGGTGCTACCTTTTACGAACGGGGGTTTGGAAAATTTCTAGCAGTGACCCGCATTTTACCCTGGAAAACATTTCTAAGTGCTAGATTGCAGTGGATTTTTAAGGAACAGCATTGACTGTGATGAACCCAAGGGTTCATCAGATCCCAGGTAGCATTTGGAAGCCCGAGACTGCTCTCATTCCTGGACCCTTTCCCTAAAACCTCGTGAGCCCAGGAGGAAAATGTACTGAAAATAGCGAGAAGATACACAAAACTCCTTTCACTTGTCCAATCTTTGAGTTCTCTGTTGTGTCTCAAAAGCAGAAATGGTTGCAGAGATGTTTAAGTCTCTTTTAACTTTGGTTAAGGTTAAGGGTTGTTACTGCCATGTCAGGCACACACATGCAGCACAAACATTTTTGATTAATTCCCTGAAACTCACACTATACATGGGGCAGAAAGACAGCTGCGGCCGGGAGACACGGAGGACAGCAATTTGTTAAAAGCCCTGGAAAAAATATTGCCAGACTTGTAGACACCTAAAAGGAGAAGGTTTTATTTGCTTAAAACCTCAGCAAGTCTCCCTAGAGAGGATTGCTTGCTCCCCAAGCAGTTTCAAAGACATTTCTGTTTTCCAACACATCATGTTCTTGACACATTGCAAAACTATGGAAAATGTTTTGTTTTTTCTTGATCCACGCTCAGCGCAGTTTATTTACCTTCTATTTTATTCCTGCCGTGCAATGCTAAGGTGCCTCCATAAGGTGTCAGCACCTCCATTGTAACCAAAACAGTTGACTACTACCACCCCCTCCCAACTATTTTAAGGGTAGTTCCCTAGTAGGCCTCTAGGTGGCGCCGACACCACGGGGCCGCCCCAGCTGCCTCCAGATGCAGGAGCCCGAGGCGCCCAGGCTAGGGCTCCATGCCGGGTGGCAGGGGATTGACTTCGGTATCTTCTGCCGTTATCGTCGCTTATTATTCTAGTGATGCACCGGGCCCTCTGGGGCCCGATTAGGCTTTCAGCTCACTGACAGCAAGGTCAAGAAAGGAAGAAATCAGCAGCCTCCAATCCAAAATACTTTGGCAGGAAAAAGAAAAGATCGGAAACATGGTTTTTGCAAAGTCCAGGTGTGTGGAAGGTGTTGTTTTAATAACCTGAACAAACATCTCTCCCGGAGTCCTACTGAGCAGAGAAGAAACCTAATTCCAGGGGCAAAGGAAAATGTCTCTCTCACCTCTTCTGTCTTGATTATAAGGACTTTTTCCCTCCCACCCCACTTTTTTTTTTCTCCTTGCATTGGGGGGATAATAATGTAGGCAGTTCAGCCTAGTTCTTTTCAGATGTCATTGGTTTAAACCTGGACGCCCTTGTAAATAGAAACTCAGGCAGAAACTGCCATTTTGGGATTTATTTTCCGTGGTCCTTAGCTATTTTGGTTTTTGTCCTGTGGCATGATAAGTCTTTAAAATTTTTTTTAACGCACCTCATAAAAGCAGAGTAAATAATATTCCTGCAGGAAGTTTACAGACTGAGGGGTGTTTCCTGATCAATAGTTTGCATTTCCAGTAAAATTGTGAGAACTTGGGCTGCCTGTCCCGTAGTCGAGGAGAAAAAGACTCTTTGCTAAAGGGTTTGTTTTTTTTTTAATGGATGTGAAAATAATAGAGGTATGAAAAAATAATAAGGTTGTAGCGGAAGCTGGAGGCGTGGGAGTTCAAACCATTCACCTGTGAGCTGAAGAGTGGGCAGCCTCATTTTACTTCGTTGGCCCCCTAAAAATCAAATTAGAGAAAGAACCCAGAGCGCCCATAAAAAATGGAGTGAACGTTTCAGAAGCAGAATATTCTAGGTAATAGGAACCTATTTTGTACTAAATACTTTCCCTTTGATTTTTAATTTATCAGGACATAATACCATTCATCGGTAACGAACATAAGTATTTTTCTTTTGTTCCGTTTTTGAAAATGAATGAAGTGTCCCCAGCGCGTTCTATTCACCTCTTCGAAAGCTAACGGTAGATTCTCGAAAACCCCTTTCTTGGGAATCTAATAAACAACTGATAGGGACAGTGAGGAGGGGAAAAGGAATCCTGAAATACAAAAGTTTTATCCGAAGTCTTCTTCCCTACCCAACCGGATAGACAACTTCCAGAAGAATTCTGACCAGCGTTTAGCCCGTCGTAGAGTATCCTGTCCCTTCGGGGAAGCGATTGAAAGGGGACCTGATTATTCGAGGTGTTGAAGAAATAAATACTCAGTGCACAAATAAACAAACTTCCCGGGATTCCTCGAGAGAAGGAGAAGGCTCTGAAGGGCGAGGACCTCCGAGTCGCTCCAGGTTGGTATCCAGAATAATACGGTCTCCCGAGGTGTCTTGAACCATTTACAATCGCATACCCCATCCTCGCACGGAGCCCGGGTGCCCAGATCACCTTATCAAACCGCAGTCAAACAAAAAAGACTAACATACAGAAAATCAACGCGGAAACTCCAGAGGGGGCTTCTCCAGGAACGGGAGGTGGGGGCTGCGCGCCGGGCTGCGGGTTCCCTCTGGTGGGGCCGCGGTTGGGAGCCCGCGCTACGGACGCGCGTCCCCGGCGAAGCCCCCGCCGACTGCAGCTCGGGTTTCTCCTCGCGGGCAGGGGAGCCCGGCTCTGCCGCAGGGCCGGGTGGCTGGTGCATTGTTCCCGGCTTCGGGGAGCGCGCGAGTCAGCCTGTCAAAGGGAATTTATCTCTGGGAAAAGGGAGCGACGCGGCAAGGCTGGAGTTGGTGGGCTGCGAGCGTCCACGTGGGAGGGCAGAGGGGGAGATGAGCAGAATTGTGTCTCTCTCTTTCCCAAACTCCACAACACCGCAACCGATGTCGGGGATGCTTTACCGAATCCACGGCGAGTTTAGAGGATTACATTCTGGAGGCATCGCTACGTTCCCCGCTTCGCTTATCTGCCTACCCGCTATAGACGCCTGGGCCTGCCTCCTCAGGTGGGGGTGAGGGGCACTCGGTTCCTATAATTCGCCTCTTAAACATTTATAGGTTATTCTTGACTGCCCTGAACCTGGAAACTCCCCGTTGATTATTAATTATCTGCTTAAATAATGACCACATCCAGAGGAGGCCTCTCCATTCCAGTTCAGCACATTTACTTGGAATCCATTACACCTGGGCCCCCACAATTAGGAAATCTAATTATTCGCCTCATCACTCATTAATAAGAAAAATAGTCCCCAGGTTCTTTGCTACTTACAAGGTCTTTGGGGAGATACTGGACTACATTAATCAATTCAATTTTATATCTCAAACTCATTTTTATCTGCAAAGGATCGCTAGGTTTTTTTTTTGCTCTGGGCACGTGGGCTTATTAACCAAAATGTGATAATAAAATAAATTTTAATAAGATATAACTCTTTTTTAAGAAAAAAAAAATCTTTTCAAGTTAAGACTGGGCTGCAGGAAAGTCTGGTTCTGCGCGGCTGGGTCTTAGAGCCGACGGATTCCGGCGCTCATCGTCCCGATTGGTGCCGAGTCCCCACAGCGGCCGCGTTATTGGTCCAAAGTTCCCGGAGGGGGCGTGGCCGGGGGAAAGTAAAACCTCGCTTTCAGCAAGAAGACTTTTGAAACTTTTCCCATTCCCTAAAAGGGACTTTGCCTCTTTTTCCGGGCTCGGCAGGGCAGCACTCTGGACCCCGGCTCGCCGACCCTCAGGGCTGCCGATTTGCTGAGGGGGGTGGGGGTTGGAGAGCCGCCTTCCCTTTCCTGACGCGGACCGAGCGGCCAGCGTTAGTCCACCGCGCGCGCGGCGTCTCCGCTCCGTCCCCGGCCGCCCGCGGAGTCCCGAGAGCGAGCAAGGAGTAAGCCGGGGCCGGCGCTGCCTTCGCCGGGGCGCGCCTTCCAAGATGCTGCTCCGCCCGGTCCGCTGAAAGCGAGCGCCCCTTCCCGGCCCGAAGGCGGGCGCCCCGCGCCGGCGCCTCCTCCAGCTCACCCCTGAGGCTTCCAGGCGCCCGGGGCTCCCCCCGCCGGCTCCCTTCTTCCCTCTCTCGCTCGCGCTCGCTCTCGTAGGGCCTTCCTCGCGGTCCGTGCGCGCAGGCGGTGGCTAGCCGTCACGGACGCAGCATGCAGGCGCGCTACTCTGTGTCCGACCCCAACGCCCTGGGAGTGGTGCCCTACTTGAGCGAGCAGAATTACTACCGCGCGGCGGGCAGCTACGGAGGCATGACCAGCCCCATGGGCGTCTACTCGGGCCACCCGGAGCAGTACGGCGCGGGCATGGGCCGCTCCTACGCGCCGTATCACCACCACCAGCCCGCGGCGCCCAAGGACCTGGTGAAGCCGCCCTACAGCTACATCGCGCTCATCACCATGGCCATCCAGAACGCCCCCGAGAAGAAGATTACTCTGAACGGCATCTACCAGTTCATCATGGACCGCTTCCCCTTCTACCGGGAGAACAAGCAGGGCTGGCAGAACAGCATCCGCCACAACCTCTCGCTAAACGAGTGCTTCGTCAAGGTGCCCCGCGACGACAAGAAACCTGGCAAGGGCAGCTACTGGACCCTGGACCCGGACTCCTACAACATGTTCGAGAACGGTAGCTTCCTGCGGCGCCGGCGGCGCTTCAAGAAGAAAGACGTGCCCAAGGAGAAGGAGGAGCGCGCCCACCTCAAGGAGCCGCCCCCGGCGGCGTCCAAGGGCGCTCCGGCCGGCCCCCCTCTAGCGGACACCCCCAAGGAGACCGAGAAGAAGGTGGTGATCAAGAGCGAGGCGGCGTCGCCGGCGCTGCCGGTCATCACCAAGGTGGAGACGCTGAGCCCCGAGAGCGCGCTGCAGGGCAGCCCGCGCAGCGCGGCCTCCACGCCTGCCGGCTCCCCTGACGGCTCGCTGCCGGAGCACCACGCGGGCGCGCCCAACGGGCTGCCCGGCTTCAGCGTGGAGAATATCATGACGCTGCGAACGTCGCCGCCCGGCGGCGAGCTGAGCCCCGCAGCCGGGCGCGCGGGCCTGGTGGTGCCGCCGCTGGCTCTGCCCTACGCCGCCGCGCCGCCCGCCGCCTATGGCCAGCCGTGCGCGCAGGGCCTGGAGGCTGCGGGCCCCGGGGGCTACCAGTGCAGCATGCGCGCCATGAGCCTGTACACCGGGGCCGAGCGGCCGGCGCACATGTGCGTCCCTCCCGCTCTGGACGAGGCCCTCTCGGACCACCCGAGCGGCCCCACATCTCCCCTGAGCGCCCTCAACCTCGCCGCCGGCCAGGAGGGCGCGCTCGCCGCCGCCGCTGGCCACCACCACCAGCATCACAGCCACCACCACCCGCAGGCGCCGCCGCCCCCGCCGGCTCCCCAGCCGCAGCCGGCGCCGCAGCCCGGGGCTGCCGCGGCCCAGGCGGCCTCCTGGTATCTCAACCACAGCGGGGACCTGAACCACCTTTCCGGCCACACGTTCGCGGCCCAGCAGCAGACTTTCCCTAACGTCAGGGAGATGTTCAACTCCCACCGGCTGGGGATTGAGAACTCGACCCTCGGGGAACCCCAGGTGAGCAGCAACGCGAGCTGTCAGCTGCCCTACAGATCCACGCCGTCCCTCTACCGCCACTCGGCTCCGTACTCCTACGACTGCACGAAATACTGACCTGCCCCGGCCCTCCTCTGCCCTTGCCCGCTCCGGCTTTGCCTCCCAGACGCGACCCTCTCAGACAGTTCAGGCTGCAGAGACGCAAAAAGAACCAAAACTTGCCATCGCTTTTTCCGCAGAGCCAGGAGCAGAGAGAGCGCGCGTGCCAGCCTCCGCCCTCTGCGAAGCTGCAGGTAACTTTAATTCGCCGCCCCGTTTCTGAGATCCCAAGAAGCCCCAGTACAGGGACGCGGCCCAACGAAATGAATAATGATTTAAAAATCCCCCTCCCCTTCCGGAATGGCTGTGCTCACTGCTCCATTCGGGGTTTCAAAAATTATAACTTATGGACCAAATCCCATAGCGACCCAGTAACGACTCCCTGTAGAGACCTCCATAGGTGTATGGGGGTCTCTATAGATTATGTATGTGCTGTGTGTAATTTTAAATTTCTCTAACCGTGCTGTACAAATGTGTGGATTTGTAATCAGGCTATTTTTTGTTGTTTTTCAGAGCCATTAATATAATATTTAAAGTTGAGTTCACTGGATAATTTCTCATCTTGCCCGACCATTTCTAACTGCCAAAGTGAAAATTCAAGAAACCTATGTGGGGTTGCCTCCTTCCCCTGTACAATTATGAGACATAATTCTTTTCCCAGTTGTAGGACTTTTACAAAACAAGAAAATAATTTATTTTTTTGTTGTTGTTGGCGGATAAAGAAGTCAAGTATCTGATACTTTTTATTTACAAAGTGTGATGGTGTTGTATAGTAGATTCCTCCCCCAGCATTCCTAAAAGAAAAAAAAACACTAAAAATTTAATTTCACCTGTGTTTGTCTTATGTGGTCTTAATTGTTGTACTTGCCTTAAAATAAACCCATGTTGTTTTTCTGCCCAAAGTCCGGACAGTGTGTTTATATTTTTGAATTTTAAAAAATGAGGTGTGTTCACCAATCCACCTGTTTTGATTATTTTTGTTACACAGGTGGGTAAATGTGTAGATATCTACAGATGAGCACAGAGGACTGCGGGAACTCTCCTATTATCCTGCTAGTGTCAGAAAAGGCTTTGGATTAATTCAGAATCCCACCCTGACCCAGGCAATTGAGAACCAGTCCTAGTTGGATGTGGCCGCCTGAAGGGCTGTGAGCCGTAATGACATTTGCTGTAATGCATTTTGTTAAACGCAGAAAAACATGCCAATAGTCAAAACAAACACTACCGTTCCATCCCAGTGTCCAACCAGCTTCAATTTAGGAGGTGAGGGAGGGGAAGATAAACATTTTCCATTAGCTACCAGCGAACCAGGGGGAGTCTTGCTTTTCCTCAATTTCCTAAAATGCGGACTTCCTTCCCCACTTTAATAGTTCTCCAGAAAAGGATCTGAACCAGGATTTTGAACATCCAAAGGGGGTTGATTCTGTACCATTTAATGACCATCCCTGGGAGTGGCCAGATCAGAGGTGAATTTTAGACCTCTCTACTTCTGGATTTGATTTCTAAATCTTTACCCTATTGCAGTGAAAAACTTTAAAGCCTCGTAGCACTTCAAAAATAATTTGCAATGCTTTTAGAGTTTTAAATTTGTCAACATTTCCAGGATTTTAAATGATAGATGACTTTTCAATTTTGATATCTTGTCCTTAAAATTTTAAATAGCCTCTGTGTGGCTGTGGGGGAAATGACTTTACTATCTGTTTCACTGGCCAAAACACATAGCTCCCCTTCTGCTCTCTCTATGTGTGACTTTGGGGTACAGAGCTCCAAACTGGGAATGCATTTCCCACCCCAGCAGATGAGCTGTAACCTTCCCTGGAGTGCAGCTCCCGTGAACTTAACACTTCAGGAGATAATGATTTTCCTGGATACGGTGGCCTTGAATGTAACCTGGGTATTCTGTTGTTTTTAACATGCCATTTTGTCTCTGTATTATGCTGAAATAGCACTGGGGAAAGTTTGAGCATAATAATTTCCCCCGTATGTGCAACACAGATTCTTTCAATCTATGGCCCCAGAGGTGGCAGCTGGTTAAGCCACGAGGGCTGCATTTTATTCCTTTTCCTGACCGCAGGAGGGGTGAGCCGAGGTGCTTGGTGCTCAGTGAGTGGGAAGGACCAGAGACACAGAGAGAGAGAGACCCCGGAGACCATTCTTTGAGCGGCAGAATGAGGCCAAAGATGCAGATCGCTGCTTGCTCGGGGCACTGGGGTTTCACTTTGCTCCCCTTGAGGAGAAGATTCTGGCGGGTTCTTCTTCCCCAGATGTTTTTAAGAGTCCTCCCTGAAAGCCTGCCCTCACCTTAAGATCTGGAACTCAGAGGTGGTCTCAGAGACACAGGGAAAACAACGGAGAGAGAAGTGGAACCCACCGGTCACAGACCTGATCTGCCCTGACACAGCGCTGGGGTCTCCTAAAGAAGTCCCCGCTGTGCGTGGGCCGCTCACCTGACGGGGTAGCTCCAGAAGGCCATGGAGCCCAGGGGGGTGAGGGCCCTTTCCAGTCCCGTGGGGACCTGGGCACCTGGGGACTGTGTTGGGAGCCTCACTCGGGGCATCTAGAGGCAGCGGGGTGGAGGCGCGTCAGGGCCTGGGGCGCGCTGAGGCCTGGCGCGTGCGGGGCGGCGCGGCTCTCGGAGCCAGGCCCAGCCCAGGCCTTCGGCCTTCGGCAGCCCGCGCGGCCACCGGGCTCCGCGGCCTGGGGCTCCCGTCGCTCTGCGGAGTGGGAAGGGCAAGCCGACGAGGCTGAGCGCGGAGCCCAGGCACCGCTGGCGGCCTTGCTGGTCTTCGCGTCTGCCGCCGATGCGCACAGACGGCGCGCGACACGGTGTAGGGAACCTCCGGCGGGGGATGTCCTGGCTCCACGATCCATCCACCCACAGCTGCTTCCCCCGCAGCTTTCCTCTGGAGGCCCGGGGCCTTGGAGGAACTAGGGAAAGGAGGCCGGGGTTGGAAAGGCCGGAATGCCGGTCTCAGTCTGCCAGGACTCCTTGCTTGGGCGGCTCTGCGGTCCAGAGACGCAGTTTGCATGAAGCCGCGTGTGATAGCCATGTTTCTTCTGACGCAGTAAGATACAGCTGGGCAGGTCTCAAAGATGCTGCGAATAAAACAGAAGCGACCCAAACACCACGACAGAGACCGTTTCCGTAGACATAACCCCGCATCCCTCACTGGCCTTGGCTGGCCGGACTGTCTCTCCCAGGGTCCGGTTTTGACAGGTAAAGGCCGCCAGAGAGACCCAGTGGCCTTTGAGCACCCTGGTTCTCAGCCCTGGAAGGGCCACAACTTGAGTAGCCTCTGCTTCTTGTGAGACTCAGGGAAACAGTCAAGCTCTCTGCTTTCATCCAAGGCTGAGAGCTGGGCCTCTCTCCCGTGGCCAGATTTGGGTCTGCGGCCCGTCGGCCCCCACTGCCCTGGTTCAAGTGGCTTGTCCCAAAAGACACCAAAATTGGTGTCCATATGCACTCTCAAATTGCTGGAGCAATGGGCTAGGGGGTCGTAGGACCACATCTCACTGTGTGAACAGGTGCCTTTCCTTCCTGGCCTCAGTCTTCTCATCTGTAAAATGAGCAGGTGAGTGCAAGGGCAATGCTGGCTGCCAGATGTGCTTTTCCCTTCATCCTCGGCTCCTGCGATGGGCCTTCACTTATCCTCATTCCTCTGCTCTGCTCTTAAGAGGTGACGACCAGAAGTTAGAGGGAGAAGAAAATGTAGGATCCCAGGAACATCAGCATTTGGCTCATAGATCTTTGGGGGTCCATCTTCCTCCTTTACCCAAGATTGCCTGGATGGTTGCTTCTGAGCCCGGGAGAGGTTGGTGAGCTTCACCCGAAGTACAGGGCAGAGTTCCCTGGAGGCTGAGCGTTCACTGCCTCCGACCTCATCCCCAGCCTCCATCCAAAAAACTGGACAAGGGATTTGGGCCAGGTTGGCCAATGGGAATGTATGTGCCCAATAGCTCAGTCTATCCAACTCTTTGCAACCCTATGGACTGTAGTCCATCAGGCTCCTCTGTCTGTGGGATTTTCCAGGAAAGGATCCTAGAGTGGGTTGCCATTTCCTTTTCTAAGAGAAGCTTCCCGACCCAGGAGTAGAACCTGCATCTCTTCTGTCTCTTGCATTGGCAGGCAGATCCTTTACAGATGAGCCACCGGGAAAAGACTCCCCTGAAGAATGGACAGAAGGCATTGGGGGCTCGGAACCTGTTCAGGGCGTCTCAGGGGATGTGACAACCTGCATTGTTAGGACCCTGGGCTCCTGCGCTCCGGGTGTGGGGTCAATGGAGAAGTAGAGCTCTGAGGTTCGGCGCCTGTAGGTGCGGCCAGGCCAAGGGTGCTGGGATACCAGACTCCAGGTGAGTGGGACACACTGGTCAGAGCCACCCAGTGTGCCTGCTGGTACCACATACTTGGAATGCTTTCCCAAACTTTGAGAAGCATTCCCTGCCGGAATGCTTGGCCTTCTGTCTTGCATGGCCTCAGCTCACCAAGGCATCTGAGATGTTGCTTTTTGACAGAGGCATGTGAGGAAGGGGGCAAAAGCTTCAGGCAGCTGGGAAGGAAGGCTGGGACCTCAACTCACGCAAGGCTTCCCCTCTCCGCTGCTGCAGCGTTTCTGCTCTGCAGCAGAAGGACGGCGCTTGTGTGAAGTTCGGTTCTCGAAGGTGTCTTACTGGTGCTACAGTTTTTGCTGTGTCAGGTCTGTGGGGCTTTATCCTGGGGCTGTGAGTGTGTGGGGGCTGAAACACAGGAAGGGGTGAGTGGACAGCTTGACAAGCTTGCTGGCATTTATGGTCCCTTTGAGGGGGATGGAGTTGGGGAGCGCTTTGTGCTCTGTTCACATGCCCACCCAGGCTGGGAAGTCACGGAGGCCAGAGAGACTGCTCTGACCTCAGGGAAGCTCAGTGGCCCTTGACCTTGGGTCCTACCTTTCCAGCAGCCCCTCTGGACACTCTCTGTACCTTCGCATTGTTTTTCCAGATGGTCTCCCCAGTGGAAATTTTTTTCTATAACTGGAACCCACAGGTACCAACTCAAGCCATATGCGCACAGGCCAGCTGAGGGTTCACACACCTGGGGCATGTTACCTCAAGCTCTCTGAGCCCTTTCTCAACTGAAAAAGTGACAGGATCATCAAAAAGGGCTGTTGTGAGGACTAAGGAACCCAACACCTGTGCAGAAAGTGCTTCCAAACGTCCACTCCATCGTAAGGACTATTGCTATTAGGATGTACCTGGACAACAGAAGAGAAAGGATCCTTGGATCTCAGTGAGCTGCATACATCAGGCTACATGCTTATGTGCTTGGGCAGGGCAGTGCCCGGCCCCAACTGCCCCTGCTCTCTGGGAATAGATCAGCATCAGCTGACCAGCCAGCACTTACCTTCGTGGCTCACTTTCCTGAGAGAAGCAGAAGATACTGCTCCCCATCCTTTCAAAGTGGGAGAGGAGGGCAAGGGAGGAGAGAGTCTCCTAGTTTTGGCAGGGTATAAGTGAGGACTCTGGGTCTCCTACTTATGATGCCCGAAATCTCCCAGCTCTGGGAGGAGGGGCGGCACACACCTCTCCTCTCCAGAGGGTTCCCCTTCCCCCCACCTTGATTACTCCAGACACACCTCTCAGCTTCTGTGCTCACCTGAGGGTATCTGACCACAGAGAATCCACCTTTGGAGGAAACAATGTGAGTTCCAACCTGCACTATTTACTACCTTCATTGTCTTCTGTTGGTCTCTGCCTGGCCTCAGTCTCCTCATCTGTAAAATGGGCAAATCCATCCTCCCATTTTCTGTAGATAGCCAGGGTTCTCAACAGAATTTCCACAGGGTCCTTGGTATCCACACACAGTAGCTATTATAATGTGACTGTTTTCCTGCCTCTGGAACACTTCCTCTTGGAGACCTGAGGCAAGTCAAATTCCTGGCCTCAGTTTCCTGGTCTGCAGAATGGGAATGATTTTTTTCAAGTTCTGTTCCTTAGGATTACTGTGAGAATGGAGTGACTTAATACAAGGAAAGCACTTAGAAGAGTGCCAGTGCATAGTAATTCAAGACAGAATTAGTTATTAATGTTATCCTTATTATCGTCATTCTCCTCAACAGTTTAGATTGTCAGTAAAGTGATCTTGCATCTTTTTACTGCTATTCTTCTCAGACTTAAGGAAGAATTGTTCATTCACCCCCCCTACACACACACACACACACACACACACACACACACACGTGTTAACTGTCTTCACACTTAGAAAAGTAAGGCAGATATTCGGGAACACGACGCAGATTCATGGTTCACTTGAATGTCAGCCTTCTTTATTTACCGGTGAAACAGAAGAAGGGAGTATGGGGGTGGGGCACAAGAGCAGCTGCTCTCCCCACCACCAACCCTTTCTCTGTGAGGCCTCTGTGGTCCCGGCTGGTTGCCTGGCCAGACCCAGGAGCAGGCTTCCTGCCAGGGTGCTCGGAATGGTTCGTCCCACGCTGAACCCAATTTGTTCTTGGGCCCCGAGTTGGAACTGCCGCGGTCCTTCCGGAAGCATGATTTCTGGGAGACCCAAGCATGATTTCTGGGAGACCCGCGCCCACTGACTTCACAGATGAATCTGCTTTTCCGGGATCTGAAGACTTCTGAACCTACAGGGAACGGTCAGTATCTCCATCTGGCTCTGAGTCACCCTGTCTCCCCGCCGTCTCCCAGGCTCGGCCAGTCCCCCAGTGAGCCTCCCGACAGAGCTTCCGCACGAGGGCGCATCCACACTCGGCTCTCAGCGCCTGTGCCCAGCGCTCCCCGGAAATAAGCCTCCCGCTCAGGGCTCCTGCCGGAGGTGTCCTTGGCTTCAATTACACACTTCACCTGGGAACCCAGGATCCAACCCCTCGCCAGAGCCGGGTTGGGGCGCCCTGCCGGACTTCTGGCCAGAATCTCCCAGAGACATTGCTAACTGCTGCCAGCACGTGGAGCGGGACGCGCCTCTCCAGACGGCCGCTAGAACTGGGGCTGTTTTTTCTTTACTATCAGTGCCCTGCCCACCAGCCTCGCGTGTCTCCGCCTGCGTCCCGCCCATGCCTAAATTGGGCGGTGTTTATCATTGTACGAATTCAAGCTCGGATTTGCCTCCTAGTTTAGAAGGAGCGCCGCGGTGGCGCGCCTCAGGCAGGGCTGTGCGTGCTGGACCCTGGGTGTCCGGGAAACTCCAGGGAGGGCTCGGGTGCGGGGGTGGGGGGCTCGGGACCGCGGAGTAGCACCGGTGTGTCTCTCGCTCTGGGTCTGTTGGAGCCGGCACCGAGGCTGGATGCAAACTTGAGCTTGCAGGGGGCGCGCTGATCTGGAGGGTTTGGGTGACTCTGGGGCCCGTCCGTGGAGCCCGTGGGCTGCAGAAGCGCCGATATTGAGGTTCTTTTTCCATCCCAGAATTGAAAGGGAGTGCTCCGATGAAAGCCAGGGATTCAGAAAGAATACAGCGCCCCGCCCCCTCTTGGCTAGAGGGCCATCCACGAGACTGAGGCGGGGACCAGCGGGACACTGGGCTTAAGTTAGAAAAGCAGCGCTGGGGGCAGAGGTCTGAATGTGTCCTGGGGCCTGACCTGGCGCTCCCTCAAGCTCTGCCTGCACCCCAACCGGTTTTTCCGATCCTGACTGCGATTTCCTTTTAGGTATTTCAAACGTCCCTGCTCCCCTGTGGTCTCTCCGGGACCCCCAAATACAGCCTTTACTTTCTGAATCCCCCATTTTAGAGTTGGGATTCTCCCCGCTTTTCCACGTTCAGAGATGACCTGGGCCCTGGTGTCGCCTCTGTGACAGTGGGACAGCCCTTAAGGGGTTAAGCAGCAAATGTGCCTTAAGGCACCTTAGGGTCTGTCCTCAAGCTACCCTCACGTGCCATCTTCACCCCTCCCTCTTCTGCTTGGGCATCCACATGGTTCACTCAATGAAATGTTAATTCAGTTATCCTGAGCTTTTTCTTTCTTTTAAAAGATATCCAGCAAAGATCACAAACAGGAACTAGTCGCTTGATGTGCCAGCACCACCCCCTCCCCAAAGGCGGCAGAGTAGGGGAGACACCTCCTTCTAAATCAGCATCATCAAGGTTTTTGATTCAAACCAGGACGTGGCTAAATGTAAAATGAGTCAGGATGGGGAGTGCTTACACCCCAGAGTGAGTGGGTGGGGTGGGGGGGGGCAGAGAGCAGGCTTCCCAAATGCTTAATGTAATCATGGGCCAGCTGCGTGCACTTGTAAAGTTGTTACAACCCCCTCCGTGTTATAAACAGGAAAGCGGAGAATATAAAGCAAGAGACCCGCATTCACAAATACCAGCTCTCCCCGCGCCAGCTGCCAAATTCCCCTTTTATGGTGTTCCTCCTTGCAATCTCAGCCCCATCAGAAAGACCACAGCTTCTCCCCCTCGACTCTCCAAAAGGGGTGATTTTGAAATGCCCCCAACCAAGCTGACGACCCGCTACTGCACACCCTCGCCAACTCTCACTGCCCCGTGCCATTGGCATCGGAAAAGCTGGGGTCCTGGGACTGTCTTCTTGGGTCCCCAGGGAGCCCTGGGGGGGGCAGGCCTGCCCCCTTTGGGATGGGAGGCCCCTAGGGAGTACACCCCACCCCTAATCCCTCCAGGGCATCCCGAGGATGTCGCCGAGAAGGGCTGCATCCTCTTCTAATCAGGCGCTCATCTATCTCCTCTCCCCTGCTAAAATATCTGAGAGCTCTCCAAGACCTCAGAAGGCATTTATGAGACTGTGTCATCTCTCCATCTCCTACTAAGCCTGGGAGAAGAAAAGGTCTTTTGTGGAAGGTCATGGGATTTCGGGGCTCCCCCAGGCCAGAGGTAAAACTCACCCCTGTGCCCCTCCCACCTCCACCTCTTCTTCCTGGAGGGGCAGATCCTGCTCCCGAGCCACCTCGATCCACATCCTGCCTGACTGACTGTGTGTGCTTACAGCGTCAAGGGGTGGACGTGATATTTCAAACATCAGATCAGTGCGTTTATATATTGGGTGCCCGGAAATTTTTCCAAATAAACACAGCTTGATTCAACTTGGGTGGGCGGACTTATCAACAGACTAATTCTATAAACAAATGAAGGAATAACCCTGAAACCGATTGGCTGGTATCAAAAAGACACGTGGAGGGAAAAGCTTGGAGTTTTTCAGCAATGAAATTTTAATTAATGTGGGTGGGCTGAGAACACAGCGACTGTTTATCATAGACAATTTATTTTCCAGCGCTAAGTCAACATATAATAGCAAACTTACAACAATTATTTAACATTTTTAAAGCCATGAAGAAGGGACAGAGCTCGGAGCGGCTGGGGAGAGAGGCAGAGCGGGAGGCAGACGCAGGGCAGGCTCCCCGGGAGGGCCCTTGCGGCGCGGGGCACAGTCCCTAAGCTGCCCGGTCGCTGGCGTCGCCGGGAGCGCAGCGCGGGCTCCCGCTTGCCATGAGCCACCTCTTCAGCCCCCGGCTGCCTGCTCTGGCCGCCTCGCCGATGCTCTATCTGTACGGCCCCGAGAGACCCGGGCTGCCTCTGGCCTTCGCCCCCGCCGGCGCGCTGGCGGCCTCGGGCCGGGTGGAGCCCCCCCAGAAGCCGCCCTACAGCTACATTGCGCTCATCGCCATGGCGATCCAGGATGCGCCTGAGCAGAGGGTCACACTCAACGGCATCTACCAGTTCATCATGGACCGCTTCCCCTTCTACCACGACAACCGGCAGGGCTGGCAGAACAGTATCCGCCACAACCTCTCCCTCAACGACTGCTTCGTCAAGGTGCCCCGCGAGAAAGGGCGGCCCGGCAAGGGCAGCTACTGGACGCTCGACCCTCGGTGCCTGGATATGTTTGAGAACGGTAACTACCGGCGCCGGAAGAGGAAGCCCAAGCCCGGCTCGGGGGGCCCGGAGGCTAAGCGGGCCCGCGCCGAGGCGCAGGAGCCCGGCGCAGAGGCGCCGCCGGAGGTGCGGAGCGCGGGAGGGCGCCCCCGCCCCGCGACCCCCATCCAGGAAAGAGAGCCCGCGCGCCCCTCGCCCCTTCGGGAAGCTTCCTCTCCGCCGGCGTCCCTCCCCTGGCCCAGGCCCGGGTCCCCAGAGGGGGACGCGGGAGACGCGCTCCGGGGTGCAGCGGCGGTGGCTGTCGGCCAGTCTGAGCGCACGGTGGACGGCCGGGGGACTCCTCCGCGCCCCGCCTCCCGCAGCTCTCCGAAGAGCTCGGACAAATCCAAGAGCTTCAGCATAGACAGCATCCTGGCCCGACGGCAGGGGCAGAAGCCGGCTGGAGGGGGCGAGCTCCTGGTGTGCGCCAAGCAGGGGCCCGGTGGCTGTCTGGGCACCTCGCTTCTGGCCACCTCCTCCAGCCTTCGTCCGCCTTTCAACGCTTCCCTGATGCTCGACCCGCACGTCCAGGGCGGCTTCTACCAGCTCGGGATCCCCTTTCTCTCTTATTTCCCCCTGCAGCTCCCGGAAGCGGTGCTTCATTTCCAGTAAAGCAGACGGCGGCTCCTTTCCCTCGCCCTGGTCTGAGCTCGGTGGGAGCGAGCAGGGCTCCCGCCGCTGGGAAAAAAGTCGCATTTTTAAATAAGTGATTCCCTCCGCCTGCATATGGATCGTGGGAAGTATTAGCATCCTCAGCTGCACGAGTGGGCACACTCCCCTGCCTCCTGCAAGACGGACCTTCCCAGAACCGGAGCAGCTTTGGAGAATTAAAAGACCCTGCCCACGCTGCGACTTGGGCATCTCAGACCTCCTACCGCAGGCGCAGGAAAATTCCTTGAACCTTAGGTCAGTCTCATGGCATGATCTTCCACTAGCACCCAGACAGGTCCTGCGCGTCCGGAGGGAGTCGGGGAGGGCCCAGACAACCGGAGGGCAGACAGATGGCTGCAGTGTGGTCCTTTCTGTCTAAGAGCCACGGTCTGACCATTGCCTGCTGGGCCTGTGGCCCAGGCCTTGGCTTTGGGCCCCACGGAGTGATGGTGTTCACAGCTGGGTTTGTCCCTAAGGTCCAGTTGTGGGGACACCAGGGGCAACCCATTTTTTAGGTTCTTTAGCAGATCCTAGGGCTTGGTGAAGACTTACGACCAATGTTCAGGCGGAAGCTGAGAGACCACCCTTTCATTGTAAATAGAGAAATTTTCTCTCTTTTCTTTTTAGATAGTAAAGGGAACACGCTATATTCTTTGGCTAAATCTTGATTCTTTTTACTATAAGGGTTGCCCTGTGAACATCTGTATTAACAACCTCTATTACAACAGCGCACTCTGTGTAACTTCGCATTTTGTTGCATTACAATAGATAGCTCGATAGCGCCTTAGTCAATGCACATGCTCTCCAACGCCTGTTACCAACCACAGACATCCTTCTATCTCCTAGCTTTATTGTTTTAGGGGTCAAAACATTTCTAGGGACACCGGAAGTGCACGAGGGTTAGGGCAGCTTGATTGTTGCCACATTTTCCAGAACTGTGTAGTGGAGGACTATTTTTAATCTGAAGAGTTGGGTGAAACAAGCACATGGAAAGCAAGTGGAGGCAGGAATGGGTGAGCGCTCAGAAGAGCAAGGGAGTCCCCTGGGGTCTGGGGCGGGGGGACAGCTCTCCAGGTCCCCAGGAACAGAGGGCTTGGTGGGAGGCTCCCTGGCCAACTGCAGCTGCCTCCTCCCACCAAGCGCCAGCCAGGCAGGCCCAGAGCCTGCAGCTAAACAAACGCCTTATGGAGGTGACTACAAGTCTGGGGCAAGGAGTGGGTGGGAGGGCAGGGGGCCGAGACAAAGATGTGGTTATGAAAATTGAGATTTTCACAGCCAACTTCAGCTGGGAACTTTGGGGTAATGTATCTAAGCTCTCACGGTATCTCTTTGGGTTGTTGTGGTGTTTCTGAGACTCGATTTCCTGACCCTCTAAGCTAGTTTAATTTTATCAAATGTGGGAAAATCACATTATGTCAGTAGTTCCTGGAAGGTGGCAGAGATGGGTCTTTGAGATAATTTTTAAAGCAGATTAAAGCAGTTTCCAGAACTTATATAAAAGTGAACACAAACTTCACATCAGAGAGCCTGTTGGTTGATATGTTGGAAAGGATATTTCAGACAAACAGAATAATTTACGAATTAGCAAGCACAGAGCTGAGAATTCATGCTGAAGGCCATTTGCTACTGACCCCCAGGAGCGTCCATGTCCGAGTTCTGCCCAGGCTGGTGGGAACACTGTGATGGGCGAGCTTCAGGGTCCTTGATGTTAAGAACTTTGATGAACCGTGTTGAGATCCAAGATCACTGTGATTAACTTACAATGTGCTGGAAGGACCCTTGTTGGCTGTTTTGTTATCCCGAAGTCTCAACGTCTGTGAATAAAGTTGTCTTTTCATTAACCTCTCAGGGACTGGTTCGGTGGATTACTGCGGGGAATAAACAGTGTAACAGGAAAGGGGAGACTGGGATCATATCTGGGAACCCCAGCAGCGTTTCTCGGGCTCTGACTTCTGAGGGAAGAAGGCTCATGCGTGGACTGGAGGGCAGGACTGCAAACCCCAGAACTAGAGGGTGTTGCCTGAGTGTCCCCAATAAGATGAAGATTCTGCTGAGCAGGATATGTTTTCAATGTTTTCTCTTTATGCTTCATTTGCTATCTTTTGTTAACTTATGATGGCTCATTTCTGGAGAAGCAAATATTCTAATACTGTTATTTAAAAAGGATGGCATTTTAGAGTTACAATTCCAAAAAGTATAGTACAAACATTATCTTTCTGGCATAGAAGAAAAAAGGCAGGAGTATGTGTCACTCTGTAAGTGTTTATACATACATAAGGAGGAATTCTCTGACCTCAGCCCCACATTCATCTGGTAGAGGAAAGCAAACAGAAATGGACAGTGGGGTCATTTTCTGTGGATTCTATACGATTCCATGTGTGCGACTCCCTGCTAAGGAGAAAGAGGGGCTTTGGGACTTAGTCATTCAAATAGCTGTTCTGATGTCCCGGTTTTAGTCATGTGCTCCAGATTATGGATCAATAAGACCAAGAAAAGGTTTCTTTCCACTCTTAATAAAAGCAAAATCGCCTAGATTTTGAGTAAACAGAAAGCAACCACATTGTCCTGTCTCGGGCAATGCAAAGTATGCCTCTGTGTTCTCATCTACACAAAAGGAACAGATTCTGTTTCTTGTAGATGATCTTTCTCTTGTGTACACACACACATGCACAAGTACACTGATCATAATGGGGGATATGGCAGGTGTATGTACAATGATAAGTGTTTATATATGTGTGTACACAGGTATATATCTGTGTATGTGTATATATACATGTGAATATATATATTCTACACACACAAATGGTTAGAAATTCATCTTTTTTGCATAGTTGAGACAGATAGACTCAGATCAAGTGCTGATTTCTTTTAGAATAACCCAAGTACTGGCACTTTTGGAAAGATTTTGTTTTGCTATAGAATTTGAACAAGGAATAATTTAGTTTTTTGCACTATTATCGTGAAACTAACAAAGACATTATGAAAGAGTCTTGGAAGACATACCCTCCCGAGACCTTTACTTCCCAGACTCTTGCAAGGGTGTGGGGCCTCTGCAAAGGCCTTTGTGTAGTCCGCTCTTGGGTATTTCCTGGCTCCTGTGGAACCTGATGGCCTCCTGGTTCTCACATGCCCCATGAGGTTTTCCAGAACTGGAGGAACAGGATCTGTCCTGCCATTTTCCAGTACAACCCCACCTCTCTGGAAAGGAGCCTACCTGCGGTCTCTACTGTTTCACTAAGAGTGCTCAGTGTCTATCCACGTGTGGGTTAATGAATCAGCCACACTGGATTTTATTGTTACAGCTGAAGGCCTGAGCCCGTCTGCCAGGAATGCACCCGTGTGAGTGCCATGACTCCGTGTGCTTCACAGTGGCTAGAATCTTATTTCCATGAAGCAGGGGTTGTTTCATACAGTCAAAAGTACACATGATAATAATCCAGCTTCATTATTAAAATTGAAGAGCATGAGTTTGTTGGAAAAGTAAAAGTTTTTTAAATCCACATTTCAAGCAATTTGTATGCCTGAATACCCAAGTGGCAAGTTCTCATCTATATTTGTCTTTATCCAGAGGCCCCAGACTCAGGGTTCTGCAGTCAGACAGATCCCCATAGATGGTACAGTGACCTAGAGGGGGTCACAGCAAGTGGTGGGGCCTGGGCCCAACAGGGCAAAGATTTGTCACAACTCCCCTTTTCTGTCAGTGTGAAAATCAGGATTCCAGGAGGAAACAGAACCCGACTTCCATGAGCCACTGGAAGAAGACTGGGGTGGAGGGACTATTTTCAAGGGAGTTCGTGGAATGAGTGTAGATGCGGCCACAGCACTGACAGGAGCTGGGCAGAGACACTCAACTCCTCTTCTGCCTTCCACCCTCACCGAGGTGCTTCTGATTGGCTAAACCCCCCAGAAGTCCAGCCTACCGGGAGCCCAGGTAACAGCAGTCCATAGGGGTTAGCCTGTAGGGGCAGAGAGGGGTACAGAACATGCCACGGTGGGGACAACTCCAACAGAGCATGGCCAGTACAGTGGAGGGGGGTGTCCTTCCTCTGGGGCCCGGACCACACTGTTGACGTCCAACGGCCGAGACCAGAATGTCTTGCTGAGTTGCTGGGGCCTGGCTGGGATGACTGAACATAGTTGGTACCCATTTGTGTTTGTCGAGCATTTAAAACAAAGCTGTTCCTTCCTGGGTAGTAGGCAGAACACGAGAGATGCTGTTTGACTCTTCCAGAACTTGTGGCCCGCATGCCAGGGTGGGTGTCCTCCAGCCAGAGCCCAGAGGAGGGATGTGAAGGGAGTGTCCCAGCCCCGAAGCAGCGAGGTCCGGCCTCTGGGAAGGGGGGCGGCCCCCTGCTGCTCACAAGCCCATGTCACCCTGGACAACACCTAGCTTAGAGCTGGACTCAGGTCCCCATCCTGTGCAAAGTGAACAGTGCGCACACCCTCTTCCCAGGGTCACACTTCTTTCCCAGGCAGTGGTCACCGTCTCCTGCTCCACATGTTCCCAGGTCTCTCCAGACACACCTACTGTGAGGAAAACCCTCCCATTAATGTCTTAAGACTTGTTACCATTCAGCGATTCGAGGTTCAGGTGAAGGAGGGGAGGAGTGTGTTAACCTCATCAAGACTGTGCCCACCACAGGCTAATAACCCGGCTCTGCTAATAACCTAGCTGCTGTGTGACATCAACAAAATGACTTAACCCTTCTGTGTCTCAGCTTTCTTATCTGTACAGATGGGGGCAATGGTTAGGAACTGCCTTATCAAGCTGTTGTAAGGAGTAAATTTTATGATGGGTGTAAGTTCCTAGTTCTCACCAGCAAAATGGGCTAGTACTAATGCTTTCAGTATCGGGCAGCTGTCAGAACTAAATCCCTGACCATGGAATTCTCCAAGCAAGAATACTGGAATGGGTTGCCATGCCCCCTCCAGGGGATCTTCCTGACCCAGGAATTGAACCTTTGTCTCCTGCATTACAGGCGGATTCCTTACTGTCTGAGCCATCAAGGAAGCTCAAAACAGTTCATACATATACATAAAATATCTGGCGTGCAGGAAGCATTTGGTAAATGGGAGGTTTCATCTCTGTATACAGCCATAGCCTCTAATCTAAACACGTTTGTTTTACGAGTGCATTTATGATGTCTCGGTTTTGCAACAAAATCGTGAAACCATAGTCCTGCTCACGTTCCATAACTTTGAGGTCACGGGAGCCTCCTGGGCAGACTTCTTCAGCTCTTCCTCCGGGGCAGGCTGGCAGCCATTTCATCTCTTCCTTGCAGTCTTACAGCTCTTGAGATGATCCAACCATTCGAACACGAAACCAAAAGCAAAAAAAAAAAAAAAAAAGCTGCCATACCCTGCAGGGGATCCTCGGAAACCACAGGAGAGCGATTTTCACAGACAGAGGAGAGCCAGTCCTTTGGTGTTTCCCTGCTTTGCCCAGGAGCTTAGAAGGGGCTTCCCAGGGCTGGCCATCCAGCCATTGTGAACTTGAGGGCCTTGGGAATGAATGCAACTCTTTATTTTTGCCCCCTCCCCCTGGCGCCCCCACCCGGAGCACCAAGGGCACAGGCCTGTAGGTCAAGGAGAGGCTCCACCCCTCTCCCAGGGACAAAGGGACCAGACCGGACCCGCTTTTCTTAAATTCATGTTTCATGGCCCGCCTTATAAAGGGTAAGGAACATTTCTTTAAATGCTGTGGCTAAATATAGCAGGGGCTGGGTCAGCTAGAACATTTTTAGAAAGCACATTACAAATCAGGAATGTTTTGGAGAAATAAATAAACTTTCCCACATTTTTGGACTTTGTGTCGGCCCTGCGGGCCCCATCTTGAGAGCATGATGGGGGGAGGAGGCAGAGATGAATAACTCACGTTGGGCTCTTGCTGGTGCCTGGGGCATCCTGCAATGACGGCTCCTTCCCCTCCTTGGGCATGGGCACTAGCGGGGGTGGGGTGGGTGTGGGAGATACTGTCAGCCTAGGGACAGCCCAGCATCTGAGTAAGGGCCACTCAGTGACATAAGGAAGATGGGATTCAGGAGGAATACATCTATTTCCAGTGTGTTTCATTTCTTGTCTCTGCTGTTTGTTCCAGGGGTTCATTGGCTTTCCATGTGGGGTGAGAGCAAACCCAGGCGGTGCGTGCTCACCTCTCTGATACAGGATGATCTCCCAGTGCTTGTGTCCTGCTCCCAAGGGCTCCCACACCACTGGCCTGTGGTGGGACCAAATGGCATGTTTCTGAAGGCTCCTCAGGAGCGTCTGCTCTGCAGCCAGGACCGTGAGCCATGTAGCGAGGTGCCAAAGACCTCAGGCGCATCTCCAGGGGAGGAAGGAATCGTGCAAAGGGGTTGTTCACCTCTTACTCTTTCTTCTTATTATCCACATTTGTACTCAATTTCCACTTGATCAAAATAGTCTCCCCACATGATGGAGGATGAATCAAGGCCACTGGCCCCTAAAGTGCCTATTCTCTTTCACACCATCCTTGCTGCCTGAGCTAGTGCCTCACCAGCATTGACCCATGCTCAGCTTGCGGTAAAGGATGCACAGGTGTTAAGGGATTCCCACAAAGGGGTAAAAACGTTCCTATTTTCCCACAGTCAGGAACTTGTTTCAAGTGCCTTTGTCATCAGAATAGTTTGGTATTCTCCATCCACCAAATGGTTATTAAGTGCCAGGCCTGTGGCACACCTTAGTCATAAATAAACAGCCCAGACCTGGGTCCTATCCTTGAGGGGCTTATATTCAGCTGGAGAGACTAGCGAAGCATGTTGACAGGCACCAGTGAGGGCCCTGTTGATATTTATGGTTACTCAAAATCTTGTAAACTGCTTTCCAATTCCTGATAGATTCCCATTCTTTTTTAATAATCTTTCAAATACTTAAAGAAGGCGCCCCTTGCTTACCTGTGTCCTAGGCCAGGGCCCACCACCAGACATACAGGTGTGACCTTGGGAGCCAGGGGGGCCAGGAGGTGGGGCCGTGTACCTGTTTGCCTGCTGTGGACCACGGGAGTGGCCCTGAGATCCGGAGCCAATGAGAACCACCCAGGATTTGAAGGGTCCTGCTGGAGGCGGCAGCTTCTGTGGTGGCCAGCTCTGTGGTCCTGGCAGCTTGGGATCCACGGCTATAGCCTTTGCAAAGATCCTGTGAGCGGCTTGCAAACTCTTCCTATATAATTGAATGAGCATTTGCAGTAAAAACTCAAGCCAACAGAAAAGTGATAAGATCTCTGAGGGCTAGTCATCACTACAGTGTTTGCGGAGCACTCAGTCTCTGCTGGGGTCTAAGGACTCTATGCGTGTTATCACTCAGTTACTCTTCAGGGGTCTGTGAGCTAGGGACAGTAGTTTCCCCTCTGTTACAGGTGAGGTAGCAGGTTCAGAGAGCTTAGTCACTCCCCAGGGTCCCGTGACCGGTGCAGGGCAGAGCTGCGTTTGGATCCCGGCTCTCCGGCTCTGTGGCACCCTCCTTCATCGTCAGCCTCTGTCCTGAGGTCTTGCATGCACAATCTCTTTCATCTTGAGGTGAACTTGGGAGCTGGGGAGCACTGTGTCCATTTTATTACTGATATTTTACCAGTACCCACCCCCTCCCCCCACACCCAGGTTGCAAAGCAGATCCTTGACAAAGCACCACACCCAGGCAAGCATTCCTGTCTTTAAAGCTTGTAGCTACTCTTCCGTATCACCTGACCAAGCATGAAAGCAGGGAGCCACAGGGCGAACACCTCCTCACCTCCTGAAGTAGAAGAGACAGGCAGGGAACGCACCCCCTAGCAGACAGCATCATCCACGAGGCCTTCAATGGGGTCTGCACGTCAGAACCTCCCAGTGAGATTGACAAAATGTGCTGCCCAGACCCCTCTACCGGAGACGCTGGGGATTCTAATGCAGAATCTTCACCTGGTCCCACGCTGGTCTGGTCGAGCAGGCTGGTTCTCACCAGGGCAGTCTTACCCCTGGGGCCGTTGGCAGTGTCTGGAAGCACTTTAGGTTGCCATAACCAGGGGAAGGGTGCTAGCAGCATCTAGGGGGTTGAGGCCAGATGTGCCGTGAACATCCTATAGAGCACAGGATGAGCTCCTCACAATGGAGAATTATCTGACTCTATAGCCCTGAGGTTTGAGAAACCCCAGATAGTCCCTCTTTGTGATCTCCACATCCGAAGAACAGAGGCAGTGGCATGGACCACACTTCCACCTCCTTCCCATCTCTCTGGGATTTTCAAGCTAAAGGGCCATAGAAAGCCTCTTGCTCAGGGATGCATTTTTGGATCTTCTAGCCCAGCGAGCCAAAGAAGAGTAATTTGACCATTTTTAGGAGCCACCTTAAAAAAGAAAAAGTGAAAAGAAACAAGTAAAGTTCCTTTCAGGGGTCTATTTTATTTAACCCCACCTATCTAAGGTACTGGGCTTCCCTGGTGGCTCAGAGGGTAAAGAATCTGCCTGCAATGGCAGGAGACTCGGATTCGATCCCACTTCAGCATATGGTTTAATATAAAAATTATTGACATGCTTTACATCTTTTTGGCACCAAGTCTTGGAAGTTCAGGGTGTATCTTGAGCTAACCACACATCTTAGTTTAGAAGAACCGCATTTCACACACTCTGCTTCAGCCTGCCAGACGCACAGCTTGATTCTCTTCGCTTGCCCTTTCACACACTTTTAGAGGATTCTGCAGCTCTTTAGACTACTTATCGCAACTGCAATTAAGTAATTATTTGCCCAGTAATGAGTTTTGCATCTGTCCTTCCCCACGATGCAATGCGCTCTTGAGGGCAAAGGTCACATCATTCTCTGTTGTGCCCCTTTTTTCCTATCATGTCTAGCCTAGAGCTTGCCACTTAGCAGGCATCCAGAAATGTTTGTTACAGGATTGCATTTCTCCAAGCTTGGCTCTCTTGCCAGAGTGAGCGTCCCTCAGCTTGTGATCTAACGCTTGGTGCAGAGCAGACAGTGACTGTTTGTAGGACGATCCCAGGAGAGTGCTTGTCTGACTCTTGGCGCTTTCCTACACACAAGGCTGTTGTCCACCCCTCTACTTGCTCAGCTCAGGGCGGGCGGGCGGGCGGTGGGGCTCACCTAATGGGTAAACCTGGGCAGACCTAGACAGGCATCCAGGGTCTCAATCTGGCTTTTTTTCCCTGGGAGTGAGTTGCCCTCTGTTTTGCTCTCAAGGACCTGCCCACTGCCCCCGGTCCACGGGTTGTGGGCTGTGAGAATCCAGAGTGGCTGCTGACTAGTAGGCACATCTGCTGCTTGCCATGGGTACAAGCCCCTGTCTCCAGCGGAGCTTTCAAAATACATATTTTTGACGTCTCCCTGCCCAATCTTGTCATTTCCTGAAGGGTTTGGGGTTCAAGGGAGCTCCTAGTTTCACTGGCGGGGAACGCTCCAAGAAGCAGGGAGGAGAAGGCACAGAGTTACACAGTGGGGGATTGCATGGGAGCCCCCAGCTTCCAGTCTGGAGTGCAGGAGGGGGTGAGGTAGCAGCTCATGAGAAAAAGGCATGTCTGGACTCTGGACGCGCCTCTGCAGGCTGAGACCTCCCTGAAGAATCAAAGGGGAGGGCGGTCTTCACAGCGCAGTGGACGAGACCCAGGGGTTCCATATTTAATCTCTGCGACTTCCCAGAGGGGCAGGGAGAAGGTTCAGACTGCAGGCGCGACCTCTGGATTTATGGGTTTGCGAGTGAGCTGTATCCCAGTCCCCTCTGGCGAGAGGATGCTCCTTGGAAGCTGGAGTTGAGGGGGCGGGGGTGGGAGGGCTGGGATCAAGGAGGCGGGGTGGCAGCTGGGGACTGTGAGAAACAGGAAAAGTCCTTCGAGCTCCATTAAGAGCAAGCGGTTGTCTTTCCCAGCAACAGAAATTCTCCATGGGCCCCATAATTCATACCGCAGAGCTGAGCCTGAAATCAGCTCCGAGAAGCTGCACTTGGTATGACAGCATCATTAGGATGTGTTGTGTGGCTGCATGTGTGTGCGTCTGTGTGTATGTGTGTGTGTGTCAAAGCTGGGAGGCAGAACGAGACCTGTCGGGGAGCCAAGATGCTCCGTCCCTGACTCTCCTTCCATCCTCTGAGCCCATCCCTGCCAGCACCCAGCATAGTTCTGTGAGGGTCATAAGGATCCCCTCAGTGTCTCCCAGTGCTTCCCAGGACTTTGTTTTCATTAGCAAAGCAATATGTAATAATAGTTGTTAAAATAATTGTATTTCTGTTTTTACATCTGTAAAGATTAAGTTAAACAGTATGAAGCCCATTAAAGTATTTCATGACACGCTGCTGTGAACTGCCCTTCATTCCCACTGCTACTATTATTCCAGAGTAAACTTCAGAGATCGGTCGGCTGCCATGGAGGGTTATTTATAGCGGCTCATTCATCAATAAAAAAACTTCAAAAGGAATCTGTTACTCTTCTATTGGGAAGCCAAAGAAAACTCACATAAAGACAGCCCTGTTAAGAGACAAAGCGGAGGCGACCGCAGGACGGTTTGTGAAGTGAAATCCCGATTTCTAACAAATACCATGTCGCAGAGAGAGATTGCTGGCAACGTGAATCCATTTAAGCAACTGGGTTCTCATTGGATAGTTAAAATAAGCTGTTAAACAGTTGTATTTACGTTGGCTTCAAAGGCCCGAGTCTCCTCTTTGGGTTTTAAAACTGTAATAGGTTTGTGATCTTGACATAGCAAAAGCAAGCTCTTTTTCATCTGAAGCAAGCCCAGGGCCAGGCTCATCCCTATGCCTTTGGGTATGGTTTGATCTACAGTTTTATTGGCACTTGGTGTGAAACTGGGTGGAGGATTAGAGTCTCCCGTGGCAGGTGGGCCATTTACTGAGCACTTGCTGTGTTCTTGGCACTGCCCTGTAGAAGCAGGTGTTACTGGCTCTGTTTAACAGATGGGAAAACCATGGTGGGGGGAGGCTGAGTCCATACCCATCACGTGTCCCATCTGTAGGACCCCGTCTTTGGTGGCGTTTTAGAATTGCAGTGACGTGGTTGGTATCGGACTTTGAAGCGTGATGAGATGCAGCCATTTGCGTGTTTACAGGCAGAACAACCAGGAAGGCTGACCTCAGAGTGTCAGTGGAGACAGACATAGGGAGCCCTGGCATGTCGCTGCATCTCTGTGCCTGGACACTAGACAGGTTCTGGGAGGCACAAGGCTGGGCTACGGAAAGGAAACTGTTGCCTGTGAAGGACTCTGTTGTGGAGACACCTTCTCCTCCTGGAGGCAGAGGCTGGAGGGTGGGGGACAACGCAGGCCTGAGCCTCCGTAATTATCCGGCAATTAGCCGTGCTGGGAACTCGGCCTAGGGAGAGAAGCACAGGCCTTCTGTCATTTATTTTTCCCAGGCTTGTGATGTAAATACCAATGACAGACCCATCTTACAGATGAGGGGACTGAGCCTCAGTGAACGAATCTTCTTGGAGTTACCCAGAAGGGAGAGGGGTGGTGGGCTGGGCTTGGACTCTGCACTGAAGGTGGCAAGGTGTCTCTCCTTCAACCCTCAGCCTCTCCTCATCTAAGGAGAGTGGATGGCTTTGGATTCAGACAGGCCCATGGCGACTGATCACGCAGCTGGTCCATGGCGCAGAGCTGGCCGAGGGGGCTGAGCCCAGGCTGAACACCCAGCCCATGCCCCTCGGAGCGGCGGCGCCTTTGGGGTGCAGGCAGCCCGGGAGCCCGCCCTATCTGGCCTGGAAATCTAGCTGTGCAGCTCATTAGCAAGTTACTCAGCCTCCTGGAGCCTAGGATTTCTCACCCCTCAAGTCGGGGTGATGACATCAAGGTGGTGGTGAGGATGGAGTGGGGTGAGGTCATTTATCTGCAGCAACTGGCACAGGGTCACCATCAGCACAGTGGGCATGCACGGCGGGTCCCCGGGCCAGACTGACGCTGACAGCCACACATGGAGAGACTCATGCAGTCCCTCCACCCATGCTCGGATGGGAACGATTAGCATCCTCGTTTTACAGGCAAGCCAGCTGGGCCACAGGGTCCCCAGCAGCTCGCTCAGCACCACACGGCTCCGTGTGGTGGAGCTGGGGGGTGGGCTGGCCCTGCTGCCATCCTCTCACCGCTCTTCCCATCTGCCTCTTTGGCGGGTCCTCTGTGGACAGGGTGGACAGGGTGCACCCCGTAGACAGCGTAACATGCAAGATGAGAACTGGGGCTCATTCTGGGAGCAGGGGGCCACTGATGGATGTGCTTCTGCGCCTCTCCCGGGACGCCATCCTCGAGGATGCTCGTGGTCAGTCGTGCTCCAGAATGGTTCCTGGTTGTGCGACATGTGCTCTGAGATGTAGCCTGAGTGTGACCCGGGGGTCGGGAAGCTCAGCTCCCACCCCGGCGTCGCTGCTGTGTGTCTCGACAGGTGATCCCGGGCGCCCTGGGCCCTCAGCACTGTCTCCTCACCTGTACTAGAAGGAGTTCTCTGGGGCTGGTTGAGGGCTGCTCCACTGTCACACGCCTGGGGTCTGCGTCTGAGCTCAGAGGGACCCCAGCGTATATACCAGGCCACAGGCCTCCCTCTGGAGGGACCTTCTTACAGAACACCCGCTGGGTTTTAGTCCTGAGCCTGCGGCAGGCCCATCTCAGCACAGAGCCAAGACTGCGCTACTTTCTTCAGCTGAGAGCCATCTGGGTTCCCCCAAAGGGGGCTTTGGCAGGGGTGGGGAGGGAGACTTGGAGGGCATCTCTAATCGGAGATGGGGACCTGAACTGGCAACCTGCTCCGGTGTCCTTTTCTGGAAATTCCATGGACAGAGGAGCCTGGTGAGCTGCAGTTCACGCAGTCACAAAGAGCCGGACACAACGGAGCACACACACCCGCACGGAACGGAACTGCTGTCTTGGCAGTTTCTCTTAATTTCCTGTCATGCAGTTATCAAGAAGAGTGGGTGGCTACACGGACCAGAATCCCTTTACGGAGCTGTCCGCTGGAGTTCTCTGCTCACAGAGCTCTGGTGTGTAGAGGCGGGGGCCTTTGCTCACCGGGGGAGGGGACGCTAACAGCTGCCCTGCGTGGTGTCCCCAACTTGTGCAGCGGGTTCTTGTCGAGACCCGCTATTTTCATAGAATGAATTCAGCTGCACGTTGGGTTTGCCAACCATCTTGCACTGTTTTTAAAATGCTTGGGGTCTGATAAAACCAAAAAAGATATTTGCCAAGCTCCATTCCCCTTCATTTTTTAAACCCATGTGGATTTTAAGGGGAATTTAATCCACATGTTTCTGATTCATTTGCTCTTAACTCATCAAAACCTTGTTTCGAAAAAGCTATTTGATGTCCAAGGAACTTTTGGAGTTGGGTTTTAAATCTTTTAAAGTCCTCCCTTCCTGGCTTTGAAATGAGATGTTGCCGTTTGCCAAGCATAAATGAGTTCCCTAGCTGAAAAAAAGTTCATGTTTGGTTCACAATTAGAGAACTGTGAATTCTCAGTGGGCTGTGAAATGGGCAAAACCTGCCCCCTTTGAAGACCCGTCAGGACCCCCTTCCCCAAATCCAGGACCAGGCCCCCCCGCCTCTGTGTCCAGGAGCCATGCTGTTGGCCGGGCCATGGACAAGAATGATGCATCTTTTTACTTCAGCACCTGGAAGATGGTTTTGATCACTGGGCTCCACACATTTAGGAGAATGGAACTTAGGAGGGGCTTCCAACATGTTTGTAAAGGCTGCTTTATTTTAAGCTTTTTATCATGGAACCTTTAAAACACATAGAAGAGCAGAGAATGTCCGCATGTCCTACTCACCAGACTTTAGCAGCTACCAGTTCCTTATCAACTTTGCCTCTGAAATGAAGGCTGGATTTTCTATCATTTCATTCTTCTATATTTCTGTCCATAGCTCTAAAACATGAGGAAAGACTCTTTAAAGGTCCACACTACCCTGATTACAAATTGGCAATAAATTCCTCAATGTCATAAAAATCCTGAGTCATTTCCCTCCATTTTCCCATAATTTTTAAAAACTGGGTTCTCTGAATCAGGATCTAAACGAAGCTATACATTGGGTGACATTAGTCCTTTGATTTCTCTCTTTTTTTTCCTTTCGGCAATTTATTTGTTGAAGAAATGTCATTTATCATGTGGGATTTCCCACATTTTGGATTTTTATTATTACATTCTGATAGTTAACAAGTTTCTATTCCCCTAAAAAATGCATTTTCTTAGTGTTTATGTATCTTCTTAAAAATGTCATAGAGTCAATTCTAGTAAAACAATTTATTTTACATTTTGATGGGCTTAATATTTCCTTTTTTGTACCTTAAAATATCCCCTGTGGCCCTATATTTAACTCCATTCTCTGAGTATTAATTTCCCTTTCCATCTCTCTCCCTGATCCCCCCGCCCCGACCACCCCACATACGCTTTTTTACTTACTTGGCACCACAGTTACAAGATATCAAATGCTGCAGTGGCAGGACCTTGTTCCATCACGTACTAAGACCCAGAAGGAATGAGAGGGCAGGAAAAAGCAGAGACATTCTGAAAATGAACACACAACCATAATAAACATGCTTTCCCATATTTGATTTTGAGTGTTACATATCATGAGTCACCCAGTGAGAAAGTGAAAAATGCCCCTTCCCATTCTCCTGCACTCCATCCAAAGGCATCAAGGCGGACGGTCTTTCACTCCCTCTAACACCCGCAGATCTTATTATGTAAGGAAAGCAGACCAAGGCCTGGGCATGGAGGTGGAGCTGTGGGCAGGTAACATTGTCTAGCTAGGGCTGAGTAACACTGTGTTTCCTTTTTTGTATATGCTTTTGGTTACAATCTACATATCAAAGAGGCACTGATAGTCCATTGTCAGCAACCCTTCAAAGTTCATTTTTTAAAATTATTAATGTAAAAACCAGAGTCAACCTAAAGGCACATATTAATGAGATCATGGAGCAGTGGTCTGTGCTTTGGTAAGCCTCACACTTCCCAACTGGCTGATGCTCTGGCTAGCAGGGGAGGAGAAAGGAGGCAGACTGGGAGAGGCAGCAAGAAAGTCTGGGTCCTTTCCCTCCTCTTCTTCATAATCTAAGCGGTGAGTGTAGGCAGGCACTTCACCTCCTCGAAGTCTGTCTCCCTTGTTGAGCGGGACATAATCCCTGCTCTGAACCCCCTCCTCATCTCTCAGGGTTTTGATGGAGGAACAAAGAGATGAGGACTGTGATGCCTTGTAAACAATAATTATGATGCATAATCTAATTGTCTCTTTTGCAGCCCTCCAGACACCATTTCTTCCCTCTAAGTCTTCTCCTTCTTCAACAGTCTTTACCCTTCTTGATACCCCCACTAACTCATCATCCTTCTGTAGCTATAACAGGAGGTAACAGCAGGTGTTTGGGAAGAGACTAAAAAGAAAACCACAAACCCTCACTGGACGGATCAGAAAAAACTGGGGCTGACAGCCCGGGATTCCTCCAGGGGTTGCAGGTAGATCGGGCTCCACCTCTGGGCCACAGTGATTGGGCCCAGCCTCAGACACGTGATTCCTGTTGGGCCAATCAGAATCTACCACAGGGTTCTACTCTCTGGCGCTGAGGGGGAAGTCCTGTTTTTCATGGGAGTCTGGAGATAACTGTGGCTGTGGTTCCTGCCTTCGGGGGGTGGAGGAAACTGACCCAAGAGTCACCCAGGGAGAAGTTTCTCCCTTTTCAGTTCTCTCCCACACCATCTGACTGTATCAAGGAGGACAGTGTCAGTTTGGTGCTTTCTTTTTTCTTGGATGGAGAAGGGAATGGCTACCCACTCCAATATTCTTGCCTGGAGAATCCCACGGACAGAGGAGCCTGGCTGGCTTCAGTCCATGGTGTCACAAAGAGTTGGACACGACTGTGTGACTAACACACACTTTTTCTTGGAAGAGAAAAGAGAAGATGGGGGGTGGGGCGGGCAGAGAACAGTACTTGTGTCTCTGAGGCTCCCCCTGCCCCAGACATCTGATTAGAGGAGCTGATCAATTCTTAAGCCAGTTTACTTAAGCCAGGCTGTGTTGTGTTTTTGTCATCTTCAAACAAAAGACTCCTAATGAAATACATCTGTTAAAATTACATTTAAAAGCATGTATTGGATGGTGACTGCAGCCATGAAATTAAAAGATGCTTGCTCATGGGAAGAAAAGCTATGACAAACCTAGACAGCATATTAAAAAGCAGAGACCTCACTTTGCCAACAAAGGTCTGTATAGTCAAAGCTATGCTTTTTCTAGTAGTCATTATGGATATGAGTGAAAGTCGCTCAGTCGTGTCCGACTCTTTGTGACCCAGTGGACTATACAGTCCATGGGATTCTCCAGGTCAGAATACTGGAGTGGGTAGCTGTTCCCTTCTCCAGGGAACCTTCCCAACCCAGGGATCGAACCCAGGTCTCCCACATTGCAGGCGGATTCTTTACCAGCTGAGCCGCAAGAGAAGCCCACATGGATGTGAGTTGAACCAAAACTAAGGCTAAGCACCAAAGTATTGTTGCTTTCGAGCCATCATGATGGAGAAACCTCTTGAGAGTCCTTTGGACAGCAAGGAGATCAAACCAGTCAATCCTAAAGGAAATCAACCCTGATAGTCATTGGAGGATTGATGCTGAAGCTGAAGTTTCAGTACTTTGGCCACCTGATGAGAAGAGTTGACTCATTGGAAAAGACCTTGATTCTGGGAAAGACTGAAAGCAGGAGAAGGAGGGGTGGCAGAGGATGAAATGGCTGGACAGTATCACCAACTCAATGGACATGAATTTGAGCAAACTCTGGGAGATAGTAAAGGACAGGGAAGCCTGGCATGCTGCAGTTCATGGGTCACAAAGAGTCAGATGTGACTTAGTGACTGAAAAACAACATACATAGGTATATAGGTACAACATCCATAACATTTTAGACATGTGGACCCTCTGGGTCACCTCTGGGGTTATGATTTGGAATATTTTCATCACCAGGAAGTTCCCTTGTGCCCTTTCCCAGTCAGTTCTCCCCCACCCTAGAGGTAACTAATCCTTTGACTTCTGTCATCATTGGTTAGCTTTATCTGTTCTCTGCTGTCGTGTAGATGGACCTACACAGTGTGTGCTTGCATCTGCCTTCTTGTCCTTGTTATGATGGAAGCTCACCCATGTGGTTGTGTGTGGCAGTGGCTGGTCTGTCTTCACTGCCAAGTAATATTCTCCTAGATGAAGAAATCATGACCTCTTCATTCTCTGCTGGCAGGAGTCTGAGGTGTTGGCAGTTCCTGACTATTGGGAGTAAAGCTGCCATGAGTGGGCTTGCACATGCCTTCTTGTAGAACAGAATACTCCATTTGACTGGGGACACTCCAGAAAAGGAACTGCTGCTTATGGGTTCTGTGTCCTTTGAGGTTCGTCCTGCCTGACAAGTGAGACAGAACTCTTGTTCCTCCATGTCTTGCTCTTTTCAGAGAGGCTGCGTTCACACTCGCTTCTTCTTCCTCCCTTCCAAATACATGGTGAGCCCCTCATATGCCACAGGTATTCAGCTAATTCAGCTCATTTTTGGAGAATGAATACTGATCAATCCCGGTTCCCATCACCGCACCATCATAGTCACCTCCAGCTCCCTGATCCCCATCACAAGGGACATTCAAGCACTGCCCATCATGAACCTGATCTCTAATCTCCACGGAGCTCTGAAGGGTTGGCAGACGATGAAGCTGAGGCCCAGTGAGCTATTCACTCTGTCCCAAGGTTCGTAAGTGGGGCTGGGAGGCAGGTCTGCCCAAGGCCTGTGGACTGTCACCACGCTGTCTCCTCCGAACACCTCCTCCACCTCTGGTACCCCTGCAGCCTGTCTCCCAGATGGCTCCCTTGTTTGTTCCCTTTGAATGGTTTTCAGGGCCCAGAGAATTTCTAGACAGCTTGGCTTCCCCCCGGGATGTCTCTAGGGGCTACGGTCTGTTTATAAATGCCCCCTGGGCCTTTTCCTTTACTGGCCTTTATTGACAAATAAATGGCTGACTCACAAGAGTAAAAATATACTTCTGGTTTAGAGTTGTGTAAAGTTATTAAAAGTTTGTTGTGTCTACTCAGATGGTACAGCCACTGCCTGAAGACAAGGCAGCTGATCTGACTGTAGGACAGACACAGATAAACGTTTCCTCTCCTGACTCAGTCACAGCAATATGTTGTAGGTCACAGTGACAAGGCCCACAAGGTCCCAGGGTCGGGCCCCGCTGGGGTTTGGGCGGAGTGGCAGAGTGCTGGGTCTGGAGCTGGGGACCTGGGTTGATGCCACAGCTCTGTCATTTCGCAGCTGTGTGACCCTGGCCAAGTCTCCTCCGCCCCAGTTGGAAAGTGGGAATCACACAGCTTGTCTGCGGGGTTGGTAGGAGGAGTGAGCAGTTTCAAACAAGCTGCTAGAATAACCTTTAGAGGTAGGAAGGGTGGGCCTTATATGAGATGAGAGAGGAGGGCTGTGGCCAGGAACACCCTCAGGCAGGGCTTGGGAGCTTGCCCTGGGAAGCTGTTGTGTGTTTAGGCAGGGTGAGAGCTCAAGGGCAGGGCGCTGGCGGCCTCTGCTGCAGTAGAGGTGGTCGCTGGCCTGCCAGAAAGCTGCTCAACCCCAGAGGCTGTGGAGAAGAGCCCTGCTTAGTCCAGACCCCCCGCAGCCAGGTGCCCTCCTGCCACGGACTTCCACGGTGCTTCAGCTCCCTCAGTGGGCAAGCACCTGATGTTTTGAAAGAGGCAGAATTTACCACGCAAGTGAAGTAAAAGTCGCTTAGTTGTGTCCAACTCTTTGCGACCCCGTGGACTATACAGTCCATGGAATTCTCCAGGCCAGGATAATAGAATACTGGAGTATGTGGACATTCCCTTCTCCAGGGGTCTCCCCAACCCAGGGATCGAACCCAGGTCTCCCTCATTGCAGGCAGATTCTTTATGAGCTGAGCTACTAGGGAAGCCCTACCATGCAAGGAAAATGATAAATACTGAGGACAGGAAAAGACCACAGATACACTTATTTGCAAGCCGGCAAATATGGGCCAACTGCTCAGGCCTTTCCACCCCAGCCTCTGGGCCTCCACTGGGTCCTGCAGGCGGTACCGCCAGCTCCAAGTTGGCACAAGTGAGCGCTCCTCTCTGCCCCGCAGCCCTGGTTCCCAGAAGCTCACCCACCGGGCTGCATTCAAGCAATGGGCTTTGGCAACTGTGGTGAGACGGCATTTACATTTCCGAGACAGAAAAGGCTAAAATGATATGTTTTGGCCCCGTCTCTAACCTTTGGAAGGTTGCCCAGCTTCCGACAGTCTCTGACACTGTTTTGGGGGAGGAAACCTTATGTTGAGGAAAAACATATTGCTTTCCTTCAAGGCTGTTATTTGCTCTTTTTGAAACTCACGTTGCAGGGGCCACAGATGCTGTGTCCCATCGTGTGCCTCACCACCTCTCAGGGGGGCATCCCCTGGACTCCCAGGTAGTCAGAGCTTGGATATTTGATTCCAGAAAGGCTTAAGGAGGAAAAAGTCTTCTAAGAAATAATTACTCCTCTGCCCCAAATACTCACGGTTCCTTCCAAGAAAATGTGCTCCCACCGAGATTGGAAAAGAAATCACCCAGTAAAGTCCCCTTATCAGGAAGGGATTCATCCCTCAGTGACCAACCAGGAGAAAACAGACGTGCTCTGTGGTTCACAGGACGAACCCTGGCTTCCATTTCTTGCCGCTTACAGACATTGTCATCAACACCCCCTTTAAAGTCCTACCAAGAATCTATGCATCTGAATCAGATGCAAAATATATGGCTTAAGTGTGAAAGTGTTAGCTGAGTGCTGTCTGACTCTTTGCGACCCCATGGACTGTAGCCCACTAGGCTCCTCTGTCCATGGAATTCTCCAGGCAAGAATGCTGGAGTGGGTTGCCATTCCCTCCTCCAGGAGACCTTCCCTACCCAGGGATGGAACCCATGTCTCCTGCGTTGGCAGGCGGGTTCCTTACCACTGAGCCACCTGGGAATAATAATAATTAAAAGAAACCAAGCCCCGTGTTATTTAAAAGGCAAGTGGCTGAATCCATTGAAAAATCAATTTTAATGGGTTATTTACAGGAATAACTACTTGTTTTTCTTCTACCATTCTTAATGGTTCTTTGTTTGTTTGTGTGGGTTTTTAATGACTTAAAATTGTTTCCTAGACTAGTGTTGTACTTGACATGAAAATAAATATTTTTGATTTGAACTTACTAGATGACTCAAATGAGGGAAGGGAAGTGACACTTGGCCTCATTGGGCCCTTGGATAGTCTTGAGTCACTATCTGAATCTGGGTTTCAGTTTCTGTAACACAAGTGATCTGGGGTCTTCCCTGGTGGCCCAGTGGTTAAGAATCCACTGTGCAACACAGGGCACCTTGGTTTGATCCCTGGTCAGGGAACTAAGATCCTACAGACATTTGGAGCCCAGACACCTTAGAAGTCAATGCAGACAGGCAGCTTCCATCAGTTCTAGAATAAACATTTAGCCAAGATGCAATACCACTTCAAATCTCAAAAGATGTGAGAGTGACCTGAAACCCAGGATGTGGGCATTGAGTCCACCTGGCAGAAAGGTGCCCTTCCTCTCGCAGGGACCCACGTCAGCTCCAGACTGGCCATTTCAACTCAGGCATCTCAGTGGCTCTGGGTAGGAAGGGCCTTTCTTGAGGTCCTCTGTCACTGGAACGACAAGGTGGCTTGGGAAGATTTCGGTCATTCAGAGGTTGAGGTCATGGGTGGAAGCAGATCGTGGGAGTCAGGGCTTTGTCCAGGCAGGCTGGGGGACAGGCCTGGGGGAGGGGTCAACAATGGGCCAGAGTCAGGCTGAGCTCAGGCCATCTGTGGTGGTCAGCCCCCAGTGGGGAACCAGTGGTATGGTCAGCCTGCTTTGCACGCCGGGCACAGAGGCAGGGGTGGGTGGAGGTGGAGACACGGGGAGAGACGCTGTGACACACGCTGACACTGACGAGGAGATGCCAGCTGCAGACCCCGAGCGCCTGCGTGTCCTCAGTCTGACCAGGAGGCCAGTCAGCGGTAAGGCGCTTGCTGCCTGTGAGGCGGAAGAACAGGGGAGGAGCTGAGTAAGTCTCCTCTGCACATGGGATGGGGGGCTGGGGGCTGGGGGCTCTCCTGCAAGCCCCCTGTGGGACAAGGCAGAGCTGCCCCCGGCCCGCCACACACAGCCCTCCTCTCCCCACTCCAGCTCTGCATGCCCGCACCTCCCAGCTCACTGCCCTGACCAGAGCTGCACCTGTTCTGGGGGCTCCCAGACACAGGCTGTCCTGGAGAAGCTTCTAGAACCTTGGTGTCCCAGGTGGTAGGCACATGTGTCTCCTAAGAGCATTGACACGGGGCTGGAGTAACTGAGGAACTGAATCTTCAATGTCATCGGGTTTCAGTGACTTCAATGTGAACAGTTCTACTCAGGTGGACGGAACTGGAGCCTATTACCCAGAGTGAAGTAAGCCAGAAGGAAAAACAACAATACAGTATACTAACGCATATATATGGAATTTAGAAAGATGGCAGAGAGAACCCTGCATGCGAGACAGCAAAAGGAACGCAGATGTATAGAACAGACTTGTGGACTCTGTGGAAGAGGGCAAGGGTGGGATGATATGGGAGAATGGCATTGAAACATGTTAATTATCATATGTGAAATCAATCGCCAGCCCAGGGTTGATGCTTGGGGCTGGTGCACCGAGATTTCCCGGGGGGAGGGAATCGGGAGGGAGGAGGGAGGGGGGTTCTGGAGGGGGAGCATATGTAAACCCATGGCGGTTCCATGTCATTGTATGGCAAAACCAACACAATAAAGTAAAGAAAATTAAAAAAAAAATGTGAACAGCCACATGTGGCTGGTGTGGGGGTCGGGGGGCACGGTGTCTGTGCTGCCCAGTGGGGCCTTTGCCCACAAGCCCCTGCCTTGTTCATCTGTTTCTCTGAACCGAAGGGAGTGGCTGGCGAATAACAAACCTGCATTGCACGAAGGTCTTATTTTGTTTCTTTCTCTCCTGCTATTTTTTTGGGGGGTCTTGAGAGATCCAAGAAGTAAATGGAAGCCTCTCCCCTCAGCATATAGACATACAATTCATGAAGGAACTCAACTGGCCAGGCCTGGCCATGGGTCTACTCCCTGTAGAGAACCATTTTCACACCTAATAAATGAATAATTCTTCAAAATAATCAAATATCCAATTATTGCTCAAACCGTCCCAATCGCCGTGTATATATATGTCCATATTATCTGTTATCCCTATCTAGTTACCCTGTTATCTATCTGTTATCTACCCATCGGCTTTCTCTCTATCCACTGTCTATCACCCATCCATCTGTCCACCCATCATCCACCTCTGTCTCTGTGAGCTGTTTATCCATCATCTATCTGCATCCATTCATCTGAGTCAGGGTGCATGGGGGCCACTCACGCACTTGGCATCTGGACTGCCCCTCTTCCCTGCGTAGCCGATTCTCTCATCACCTAGTCGGTAACACCGATAGAGTCGGGGGCCTCCCTCCAGGTCCAGTGCTGCTTCCTACACTAGCTCACCTGGGAAATGACGACTTCTCAGTCCCTAGCTGCGTCTGGCCAGCTCCCCGGCTGACAGCTGTCAGGCCCACCCTCCTATCTCCCCATCAGTCACCGAGGATGTGCTCGCTGAGCATGGAGCGTGGAGCTGGCAGCCGCACAATCTGATACGGCTCTGTCTCGGGCAGATTTCAGCACTCTGTCATCCTCCCAGCCCTGGCGCCAATGCGCGGCCCAGCCCACCACCAAACGGAGCTGTCAGGCCCCATGCCGGAGTCTCGCATGCTCGGACACGGCCAGGCCATGTCTAGACAATCCTCAGCACCCAAGCAAACACCCTGGGTCTGGTCAGACTGGATTGAGCCTGGCTTCCCAGAGGCCCACAGCCGTTGGGGCTCTGACAACCCTGGGTGCTGTTTTCAGGACCCATGGCTCCAGAAGGCGGCCCTTTCCTACTGAGTCTGGAAGCCTGGGGGCGGTGCTGTCACAGCTGAAACACAGATTTCTGTTGGCAGCATTCGGGTGTTATCTGAAATGTTGAAAATCGTTTTCTTTTAAATTTCTCCATTTTTCAACCTGACCCCCCAGTCCTCCTCATTTCTTAACACTTCTCTCATTCAAGCTGGTACAATAAAAATACTATTTATCACGCACACATAATGCCTCTTTTCATCCTCATAATGGTCTTAGAGAGATCCTTATCATTCTTGTTTTATACAGATGAGAAAAGGAGCCCAGAGAGGTGAAGTCACTTGCGCCAAGGCCACACAGCAGGGATTGGGCTTCAGCCTACGTCTTTTCCAAGATTCCAAAGGTTGGAAGCAACTGATTGTCCAACAGACCTGTTTCTTCCTGGATGGCAAGGCTCTAGGACACCAGGGGCATGAGAAGGGCAGAGCCGGGGGGCAGAGTCTGGTAGGACCCCCCAAGGACGCTACGGGGTCAAGGACTGTCTTCCATGAGGCCCGTGGGCCCAGGCCCAGAGTGGTCCTCCTGCTTCACTGGTTCCTCCCTCTCCCTCTCCAGAATGAGCCCCAGCTACTGTAACAACTGCACTCTCTCAGGATGCTTCGTCATGCGTGGCGGTCCAGGCGAATAAAGGCTGGGGGCCACCTGCCCCCCAGACCACCTGGCCAAGTCTGAGTCCCATTCAAGGCCCCCAGGACACAACACCATCCCTATATTACAAATACAGAAACTGGGGTTCGGAGAACAAAGGAATTCATCCCTGGCCCCACAGCTGTGGGGTTCAGAGCCAGGCGTTTGCAGCCCTTGACCTAAGCACATTAGGATCAGGGGCAGAGCTTTGGGAAAATACGGGATGCCTCTGGGTCCTGGAAACTCACATTCAATTCACGTGGGCTGAGTCCAAAGCTCCTCAGGTGATGACTGTGTTCAACCAGGGTATAAACTTGATGTTCCAAGTGGGGTCCCCGGATAAGCAGTACCACCCGGGAGCTTATAAAATGCAGAGTCTTAGGCTCCACTCAGACCCCGTTGTTTTGAAAACAGTATTTTTTCCCGTCACCTTGGGCACTGGAATCCCACTAGCCACAGTCAGTGCCCCTGCCCACCTTCTGCACCCCCAGTTCTGACTGAGTTGGCTGCGACCTGTGCACCAAGGTGGTTTAAAGCCTGCAGGCAGCTCCAAGGAGCCAAGAAGTCTAGTTCAGAATCTCTGCTGAGTTAGACTTCTGAGAATGAGGTGGTTCTTACTGTATATTTTTGGGGTGAAGGGCTCTTTCTTCAGTGTAAATAACATTTGTATTTATGGATGAGCAAATGAAAAAAGTCACAACAAAAAGGCGACTCTCCCTTCTCAGGGCCGTTGTCCTGAACTTGGCTTTGTTAGTTACAGGATGTCCCTATATACCCTCTCCTCCTGGTCAGCTTGACAAGAACAAGGGCTTGACCATGAGATTCAAGTTAGGGAAATGAGGGTTTATCAGTAAGAAAATGTTAACTTTGGGGAACACGCTTTACACCTCAGCCTGGCATAGCCAGAACCATGTTCCTGCTACCCCCAGTACGGTCTGCTGCAAATGGTATCATTCCATACTTTTTATGGCAAAGTAATATTCCATTATATATGCCACATCCTCTATATCTATTCTTCTGCCAATGGATATTTAGGTTGCTCCCATGTCTTGGCTAGTGTGAATAGCACTGCTGTGAGCATAGGAGTGCATGTATCTTTTTGGATTAGACTTTTGTCCAGATGTATGACCAGGAGTGGGATTGCTAGATCATATGGATATTGTATTTTTAGTATTTGAGGACCCTCCATCCTGTTTTCCATAGTGGCTGCACCATTTTACATTCCCACTGACAGTAAAGTTGTTTCTTCTATTCTACTTCATTAAAGAAATACTGCTTGTGAGCCATCCAATTGTTCATTAGCCCCAAATGTTCCAAAAATATGTGTTTATATATAGTGGAATATTACTTAGCCACAAAAAAGAATGGAATAATGCCATTTGCAGCAACACAGATGGACCTAGATATTATCATACTAAGTGAAGTAAGTCAGGAAGAGAAAGACCAATAACACAAGTGGTATCACTTAACACGTGGAATCTAAAATATGGCACAAATGAACCTATCTGCAGAACAGAAAGACTCACAGACATAGAGAACAGACCTGTGCCAAGGGGGAGGGCGTGGGAGAGGGCTGGATTGGGAGTTTGGGGTTAGCAGATGTAAACTGTTACATGTAGAATGGAAAACAACAAGGTCCTACTGTACAGTACAGGGAACTATATGCAACATCCTGTGATAAACCACAATGGAAAAAGAATGTGAACAAGAGTATAGGTGCGTAACTGCATCAAATTGCTATACAGCAGAAATTAACACAACACTGTAAATCAACTATCCTTCAGTTAAAAAAAGGAACAGACAAGGCTAGAATAGAATAGAAAATTGCAGACAGTAGCAGGAACATGGCTCTAGCTATGCCAGGCTGAGCTGTAAATCATATTTCTCATCTTGCCTGGGGTACAGACAGGTGATCCTGAGAGGGAGATGTGGTTCTGCCAAGCTGTGCTGGGGCCCTGGACTGGGAGAGCCATCAGGCTAAATCCCCTGGAGGTGAAAGGTCAGCCAGCAGATTAATTAGTGGCTGGGGAGGGAGTGGTGAGCTGACTGTAGGTCACCCCTACCACCACTACTAGGATCCCACGATTCTCCCCAGAGGGCAATCTCCCCTCTTTGGAGGCCAGCCCATGGGTTATACTGGGGGTGCTGTGTGGTCCTCCTCTGGGTCACTGGGCACAAGCCTTGTGTGACCGCAGCCTCTGGGTGACAGGGAGTGCTGTCCCAGGCCCCCTGAGGGGTCCAGGAAGAGTCAGTTATGGAGCAGGAAAATTCCAGCCCCCAGGCTGCCCTCCGAAGCCTGGGGCCGAGAGGCTGGTCTGGGCGGGAGACGTCAGAGAGCAAGCCTGCGTTCCCAGGCTGAGGTCCCCAGGGTGTCCGAGGCTTCTTTGATCTGAACCAGATCCCTCTGTGTCCCCAGCGGCGCCCTGCTGCGCGTCTGTCCGCTCTGGGTTGGAAGCCTGACGTCTCGGCCTCGTTTAAAGGCTTGGGGCCCTTGCTCCCCATGTCTGCTGCTCACTTCCGTAGAGGCCATGCAGCTGGGGTTGGGAGCTGAATGGCAGCTCCATCTCGTGGTCCCAGAGACAGGCGCCTTCCCAGGGCCCCCGGGTCCTCTTGCTAGGGGATGTCAATTTGCTGTGACCTTGCACAAAGCATCACTTCATGTGGATGATATTGCCTCTGGTGACATCTGAATTACTGCCTCGGGTCCAGGAGAAGCTCTGAGCATCCTCGGGGCCCGATTGGCCCCCTTGTGTCCACTCACCCGCGCCCTCCCGACCGCCCATGTCCCCACCCCTTTTGGCCCTGACAGATATAGCCAAGCAGGCCGAGCTCAGGTGCTGTGACCCGTGTGTGACGTTGATGTGCAACAGGGCCCAGCCTGCCAGGTGGGTGTGGGATGGGCAGACACTGGGCACCGGTGGGGCTGTGACCCTCACAGCTGATGTGTCGGGGGGGTTCCCCAGAAGCCAACTCTGGGAGAAGCATCTGAGTGCACTCTTTCTCTGGCCGTCACCATCTCATAACAAATAGCCCCAAAGTTAGCAGCTTCAGGCAATGGCTGGGCAGGCACCCCTGTAGTCAGCAGTCACGCCCACCTGGTGGGGACCCGGGGACACGCAGCAAGCCGCTGCAGCTCTTTCGTCTTCCTGTAACTCCAGCAAGCTGTGCCCTCGTGGATTTGGAAAACACCTCTCCAATGAAGATTAGAGATTCTCGAAACAGTAACTGCCGACAGACTGGGCTTCCGGGCCTTCACGTCACGGCCGGCGGCTCTAACGGTGGCGCTTCTGCCCCGTGGGCTTCCATCGGGACAGACGGCGGATCTGTGTCCTCCGCGCTAGGGGGAGGCGGCTGGCTGGGCGGGCCTGGGGGTCAGAGCCCTGTTTGACTTCTCAGCTTCCACCAAACAGTACAAAGTAGAGGGTGTTTTCCTTGATAGGAACTGAGAGCCGAAGCCTTTTGCCCCTCTCCTCAGGCACACATCGGCTTGCAGCGGGCCCTCAGAGAGAAATGCACACTCGTAGGTTCTAGTGGGGAGAGGAGCACATGGCCTCTGGGCGTGGTGGGGTTGACTGCGAGCTCAGCATTTTCAAGGTGCATCACGGTGCCACATGCGACCCTCCACCCCTTCCCTTATCCAGGCTCCCCAGTGATTTCTGGGATCCACTCATGAGGACAGAACTCTGGGGGATCCTGAGGAAGGAGTGGGTCCATCCCACTCTGTATGGGTGCCTTGGAAGGACGTGGAATCACGGGGTGAAACTGAGCCCCAGGGGTGTCTCTTCCTGCTAAGCATTTCTCAACTGACCCTCAGCATGTGTTATAAGAAGTCTGGCCTTTGGAGGAGGTAGTTTTCATCCCTAAGATGAAAATGCTGATGTTTAACCCAAACAACTCTAGATCAATTATTTTTTTTCTTTCTTACTCCTTTTCTGTCTTTTTGGGAAGAGGAAAGTTATTGATTGGGTAGACACAGATGTGTTTAATGTTTTAAGTCAGTTCACAGTATATGTGGAGTCAACTAAATATCTCTGGGCAATAACTAGCCCAGAAGTTGTTCATTACAGCTGTGAATGGGAGGCCATCAATGAGAAAGATTTTTAACATTGGGGTGACAGAGCTCAGTGGTGTGGGACATTTGCTGACTGTTTCCATATGATCCTTAATATCAGCGAGAGTGCAGGGCTGACTTCTAAGCTCTTGGGTGAAAACTCAGAGATGAGCTCCATCACCAGCCCCAAACTACTGTTAGATTCCCAGTTATGTGTTATTAACTAGGCTTCTTCTCACTTCAGTCCTCTATTTGCAAGTGCATAAACACCCACAACACGATGGTTGTTCTAGGTTGCACTGCCCAGGATGGCTGCACCAGTCCACGGCAGCCCCTGCTCTTTGTGTGCTGGGACACTGACCCCCCTCCCTCTTCTTGCATCTGCCCAGACCAATGACTGTGGTCCACTTGGACCTCCGGGGATGCTCAGGCTTCGTGCCCAGTCATCATAAGCCACCTGGAAGGACCATGTGTGGGCATCCTGTTCCCAGCCCATCTGGGGTCCCACTAGCATGGACCACTAGCAAGTGAGCCAGAGGACCTCCAGAGGATGCTAACCTTCACCTGAGCAATCCTGGTGAGAACCACAATGCTGAGCGGAGGTGAGCCACCCCTCCTAAACCCTGCATGGTGCAGTTTTGCAAGCAAGATAAATGTCATCACTGGGGACTTCCCTGGTGGTCTGGTGGTTCAGATTTTGAGCTTCTACTGCAGGTGGCACGGCCTCAATCCCTAATTGGGGAATAAAAATCCTGCCTGCCACACAGTTTGGCCAAAAAATAACAAAAATTATATTTAAAAATATGTTGTTGTTTTAAGCCACTGCATTTTGGAGTGATTCACACTGCAGCAAGAGACAACTGGCACACTGGAGGGGCAAACTCAGTGCACGGAGAGCTTTCTGCCCTTGGCTGGCTTGATCTTACTTTCTTTTGTCTCAATTTGAAGCTATTTTGTTAGATTATCATTTTGGTTCTATCATGTGTTTAAACACATTGAAGAAAAATGTTTGTTTTTAAATCGAGGGTGAAATTCACAGAACATAAAATTAATCATTTTAAGGTGTTCAATCAGTGCTGTTTAGTACTTTCTCAATATTGCACAACCACCATCTCAATCAAGTTCCAAAACATTTTCATCACCCCAGAGGGATATTCTGTATTCACTGAGCAGCTGCCTCACATTCTGCCCCTCCAGTCCCTGAAATCACCAACCTGCACTGTCTCTATCAATTTATCTGTTCTGGACATTTTATATGAATGGAATCATCCAGGGTCTTCTGTGTCTGGCTTCTTCCACTGAGTATAATGTTTTCAGGGTTCATCTGTGTTGTAGCCTGCCTGCATCACAATTTCCTTCTTTTCTCTGACTGCATAATATTCCATTGTATGATGGACCACATTTGGCTTATCCATTCATTGGTTTCTGGATGCGTTTTGACTATTTTGAATTGTGAGCATTCGAGTATTTGCTCGAGTCTTTGGTTTTCCATTCTTTGGGAGCATATTTCTCAGAGGGAAATGGCTGGGAAGATGAGTGTCTTTTTAAAACACCAACAGTGCCATCTAACGCATGCAGTAGTGAGAAGCTGAGACCCTCTCTCACTGAGTCATCTGAAGCATCGAGAAGCGACAGCAGCAGCAGTTTGCCACTGCTTATTATTCAGATTTATAGTTGATGAAGATGTTTTAATGACATTTGGGGGAAAAATTACCCTTGGCAGGTCACACTTTGTAAAACCGCCATTTTTTGCAAGTCCCCAAATCAACTATTGGCCCCTTCCTGTGGTTCCTCCTAATGTCGATTAGAGTGGTCTCTGATTGGGGGCAGGAGGAGAAGGGGACGACAGAGGATGAGATGGCTGGATGGCATCACCGACTCAATGGACATGGGTTTGGGTGACCTCCGGGAGTTGGTGATGGACAGGGAGGCCTGGCGTGCTGCAGTCCGTGGGGTCACAAAGGGTTGGACACAACTGAGCGACTGAACTGCATATCATAGAGACCTAACCAGTGTTTCACAGGTGAAGGCAGACTAAGAAGCTCAATTTTCTAGGGTAACAAGGATTTCAATGATGCACAGTCCAGCACATTGCAAGTGGCCGAGGGGCTTGTGAAGGATGGGGTCTCCTCCTGGCTGACTACCCCGGGTCCTACAAACAGGCACTAAACCTGCACTTCAGGCACTGAGGAGGTGAGAAGAGAAGAGAAGAGGTATGTGCCAAGATTTTATTTAGGATAAAACATGCATACACATAGCTTTCCTAGAAACCCACCTCTGTGGACAGGCATGTGTTCACATCTCATTGGCCAGAATGGGGTCAGGCTGCCACCTCTAATTGCAAAGGATGCCGGGTACTTCTTTATTTTGATGATGTTTTACTTGGGAGCAATTTCAGATGTTCAGAAAAACCGTTGAGGGGTCTCACATATACTGCATCCAATTTCCCCTTCTGTTACTGTCTTCCATCATGAGGGCACATTTTCAGAAGAGAGAATCTGCACTGATACATTCCTGTTGACTAAACCCCAGGCTCTATCTGGATTTCACCAGTCCTTCCACAGATCCCACTCGGGGTCCCACACTGCACTTCGTCACCACGTCTCCTTAGCCTCTGCTGGAAACCATTTCTGAGGTTTTCCTTGTTTTCATGACCTTGACAGTTTCAGAGAGGAATGGCCGGGTGTTTTGCAGAATGTCCCCAGGTTGAGCTAGTTTGTCAGCTGGGCTTTTCTCACACCTGGACTACAGTCACGGGCGCAGAGAAGCGGGGCAAGGGCAACATAGCCCCATGACTCACCGCTGTGACGTGATCTCAGTCACCTGATTAACACAGCATCGGCTGGGCTTCTCCACTCAGGGGCCACTTTTAGTCTCTGTCCTTTGGAAGCAAGGCACCAATTCAGCTCCTATTCAAGGGCGGGTGAGGCTCCCCCTCCTGCAGCAGAGAGCATCCACGTAGATTACTTAGGATTCTCCTGGAATGAAGAGTGACGGCCTTGTGGTCGCCCTGGATAAAATCAAGGTCCTCTTGGTAAGGAAGTAGGGGAGCATGGATGTAACCAACATTTGCCTAATCTATGCAGATAACAGGATCTTTACTTTCTTTCTTTTAATGCTGGAATGATGGTTGGGGTTCTTATCAGAGGTTGGCAACCTTTGACAGGTGTGTTTATTTATTTAAGACTTACATGCTGGAGATGGGACAGTCGCTGGGGACACAATGGTGATCTGTCACCCTTCCCTTGGAAACAGAATCCCAGGACTTCAGCTGGGGATGTGGGTGTCCAGGCAAGGATGACATTTCCAGCCTCCCATGCACAGTCACGTCACTAACTTATGGCCAGTGGGATACGAATGCAAATGATGTAGCTAACATCTGAATTAAGCCAGGGACCAGGTCTCCGGGATGGATACGTGAAAAGAAAACAATGACTTCTTGACGGTTCTTACTCTTTACTGGACTAGGAGCTTTTGATGTGGCGGTCCCTTGGGTCAAAGCTGTGGCATCAGTGATTATAAGATACCCATAAATTCTTCACCTGTGAACGACTCAGACAACAGTGAATTCACCAGGGAACTTTGTCCTGGGGTCTCCCCTTACTGTCTGTGTCAACTTGAGCAAGCTGTACCACTTCTGTGCCCATCTGGGAACTTGTTCATGGGTGTCAGTGCCCCTCACAGAGACCCTTAGGAGAACCCAGGGTGCTGCATACGTAAGACACTCAGGACTGTGCCCGGCAGGTAGCGTATCACAAATGTTTACTTCTGTTTTTGTTATTGTTACGATTATTACTGGGGCTTCCCAGGTGGTGACCGTGGTAGAGAACCCGCCTGCCAATGCAGGAGATACAAGAGACTCAGGTTCAATCCGTGGGTCAGGGAGGGCCCCTAGAAGACGGCATGACAACCCCCTCCGGTATTCCTGCCTGGAGAATCCCATGGACAGAGGAGCCTGGCGGGCTGCAGTCCATGGGTCACACACAGAGCTGGACATGACTAAGTGACTTTGCACTCATGCACATATGATTATTACCACAATGTTTGTGGATTTAAAAATAAAAACATTTAGAATAATAGGATCAGAGATCATAACCTTCCACTGTTTCGGGGGGAGTCTGTTTATTAAACACGACTCTAAACTGCGGCCCTAACAAGGCTGGGCTCAAATGTATGAGATGATTTCCAAATTTGGGACCCATGAGCCGACTTGGGGCACAGGAATGAGTCTGCATTCCAGATCAATTAGGGAAATAGTCTGCAGCAACTACGGTATTTTGGAACACATCAAAAAAGAAGAGAGATCACTGTTGTATGTCAGAGTCAGGAAGAAGAAGAAGGCATTTATTTCTGTGATTTCCAGAGCTGTTCACTCACAGGGTCCCCACTGGAGACGCAAGAAATAGTGGGCCCATGTCAAAACCACAGTGAACTTCTCACTGACTCAAAGACCTCCCACCCAATCCCGTGGGAAGGGGTAATTCAACGGAGATTAAAGGCGCACACAGTCCTGGTAACCAGAGGAAGGCACGCTCTATTAGGTTACCATTCCCATTCTCCTGCCAAGCAAAAGGGCACCGTTTGCCTAGAGGAGATAGAATACTTGCTCTCAGCCAGAAAACCCCCCAGGACCAGAGCTGTTTAACCGAGATTACAAAAAGGAGAAGCTGAACTGCACACTCTTGCCTGGACGTTACCACCAGCCCCCACGGCGTGAGCTAAAGCCCCTGGCATTTGAGTCAAAGAGAAATGAATAGTGCACTTAGTTAGACATTTCCTCCCCTCACCAAAGTCCTTGGTTACCCTCATTTCTTTTCTACTTGACAGTCTCACTTCTTCCTCTGGCCAGGTATCTGTGATGAAACCTGGCACTCGGAGGACAAGCGCTTTTCTCTGCGAGCTTTCGCCAGCGTCCTGTTAGCAGCCTTTGAAACTCAGCCCCCTCTTTTTTATCCTGTATCACTTCCTTCCCTGGAACTGTTCAGTCTTTACTCAGCAATCCCATTAGACGTTTAACTTCCATTTTTTAAAAGCTGATAAAAATGTACAGAAGTTGGAACCCCATCCAGGGAGGTCAGCTTCCAAGCTTGGCAGAGACAGGGGAGGGTGGCAGTGGGCGCTAAGTGGTGCTGGACCCCCTCCCTGGGTGCCCGCCCACGCCTCCTGGGTGGGATAGGGGCCCGTTTGGGCACCCACGTGGCCTTAGTGGCATGCTCTGGGGGTGGGGGGGTTACTGCACAGATTTTTATGTGGCTAGAAGTCCTTGTTTTCATCTTCCTGGGAAGTGGCTGAACTTTGTAAGAGAAGGGAGTGACTTAGCAGGAAGTGGTGGGACGGATCTCATGGAAACCTGATAAGGTATCTAATCCCATGGAGCCGCCCAATGTCTCCATGCTTTCCCCTTCTATTTCATGGAGGGGAGTTGCCAGCTTTGCTGTAGGGGCTGGGGGCGCAGAGGAACCTGGAAGAAGCAGAGTGACCTTCCCCAGAGAGGGAGAGGAAGGGAGGGAGGGCATCCCCGGAGACCAATGCCCCCCGGGAGAAGGGGGCTCTGTTTCTGCGGCAGGCGGCAGGCTGCCCCCAGAGCCCATCCCTGCTCCTCTCTGTTCCCCTCCTGGACAGGGAGCCCTGGTTGAGCCCCGAGGGTGCAGCACTCTTTCCATCTCAGCGCCTTCTGTCTGAGCCTCCCGGGTGCTTCCAGCCCCGTCCTCCCTGGTTCTCAGATTGGATTCAGCCCCTGCCTTGCTCATGCCTGGCGGCGGTGAGTGACTCCACCTCTCTGGGCCTCAGTTTCCACATCTGTGCAGTGCCCCTGCTCGCACCCATCTGGCACCAGGCCAGGACTCACCGAGCCCATGTTGGCAGAGCGCTGCTCAGCATCTGGCCCACGTGGGGCTGTTCTCTGTGTTGGGAGCAGCAGCACACCGGCTGTGCCATCCGAGTGCTGCTGGGACAGCCCTGTCGAAAGACAAAGCAAACAGTTAAACTGAAGATGAATATTTTAAACTCTAGCTGTTGGACGTTATTTTGGCGATTTTTATCAGAGTGTCACCCCTTCCTTTCTGAGATCTGACAAGGAGCTGTGTCAGGGGAATGTTGCTCGTGGCTGTGGGGTCACTGAACCTGTGCCCCACACTCACCTCCGCAGCAGCTCCTCTAGATCTGACACGTCAGTCCCTCCTCATTGTCACTCAGTCAGCATCGTGGGCCTTGCTGTGTCCGCTTGGCTGTGGCAGGTGATCCTTGTCAACAGCATCCTTACAGCAGCTCAGGTTTACTGAGTCCCCTTCTGTGCGGGTTCTTAGTAAGCCTGGTATTGGCTTCCATCATGGATTACTCTCTGAGTTCACAGATGTGCAAACTGAGGCTCTGACTGGCCGAGAAACTGCACTAAGTGCCCTGTGTGTGCTGCATGCCCCTGGACACACAGGCTTCCTGCCGGACTGGGTCAGTCCTGGGGCCGAGGCTAGGAGGGAAGTACCATCACTACACTCACGTTCTGAAGGAAGAAATGTGAATAAAGACCTCACTGCTAGGGCTGCTGCTGAAGTCAGAGAGGAACCTTGCAATCAGAGCTAGATGCAGAGAACATACTCGCAGAGGCTGCAGGTCAGCCTGAGTCCAGGCCTCCCTGGAGCAGAGCCTGGCGTGCGGCCTGTGTGATGCTGTGCTGGGGGTGATGAAGGGAAGGGACAGAGGCAGTAAGAGTCCCTTTGCCATGATTTCCCCACTGTGGGCATGCAGGCAGGGGCAGAGTCCTCTGAGGGCCCAGAAAGGGGGATATACCCACAGCTCCCAGTCCCTGGGGTGCTCTTGGGGGGCACCAGCCCATGGCCCATTCGACCTGTCCTTAATAGAGATCGAGGAAGCCCTCAGGAAGCCGGTGGAGTGTGTGATGCTGCCTGCCGACGACTCTGGCTGGGCTCAGCCAGTTCTCTGTGGCTAAGCCCCTTCCACACTTATGGTGCCCTGGGCTCATCCCAAGGAGATGGAGGACACATCAGCAGTGGACGGGAGCTGTCCTGGGAGGGTTCCCCGCCACCAGGGAGAACCTGCCCGCACCCACAGGGAAGCAGGGCCGGAGCCCAGGTCCACTGAGGTCCCAGAGGGAAGCACTGTGTCCTGACTCCTCAGACCTCATGTGGACGGTGGGGCATCCAGAGTAAAGGTCAGGCCCACCATCCAAGTTCCCTGGATCAGCCTCGGGGGCTTTTGTCTGAGGACTAGCTGCTCGCTTAGCAGCTACTCAGGGGCCGAGTACCCCGCTCGTCCAGGGCCTCAACTCTGATGCCGAGTGGGCTGGGTGCAAGTCCTCTGTTGATAGGCACAGCCAGGGTCCTGGGACCCTTGGGGAAAGTTCTCAGTTAGGGCTGAGTCTCCCCTGGATGCCTGCCCACAGACTGGCTTGGGACTGGGACCCGGGTACAGAGACACAGGTGGCGTGGGACCTCAGAGAAGGTCACAGTCTGTCTCGAACCACTTTGATCTGGCTCAGAAAGCCATATGCAAAAACCCCAGGCCACACAGCCTCAGCTTCATTCTGAGTCTAAGAAAAATCTAATGGAGGAAAACCATCTGGAACAGCTAATATTCACAGTGCTTCATTAAGTGCCAGGCGCCAGACTAAGTGCTTTCTGTGGCTTCTCTACCGAATCCCAACAGCACCCACGAAAGAGGCACTATCAGGGTCTCTGTCTTGCTGAAAAGGAGAGGGAAGCTCAGGGAGGTTGAGGGACTGTGCCGAGGTCACTCGGGCTGGATCCTGGAGCTGGATCTGAACTCAGGCACTCGGGCTCCAAGCTCACTCTTAGGGAAGTGTTGACTTCTAATTACAAAACCCATTTCTCTGATAATGAGTGATGTTGAGCATCTTTTCATGTGTTTGTTAGCCATTTTTATGTCTTCTTTGGAGAAATGTCTGTTTAGTTCTTTGGCCCACTTTTTGATTGGTTCGTTTATTTTTCTGGAATTGAGCTGCAGGAGTTGCTTGTATATTTTTGAGATTAATTGTTTGTCCGTTGCTTCATTTGATATTATTTTCTCCCATTCTGAAGCCTGCCTTTTCACCTTGCTTTTAGTTTCTTTTGTTGTTCAGAAGCATTTAATTTTAATTAGGTCCCATTTGTTTATTTTTGCTTTTATTTCCAATATTCTGGGAGGTGAGTCATAGAGGATCCTGCTTTGGTTTATGTCGGAGGGTGTTTTGCCTATATTTTCCTCTAGGAGTTTTATAGTTTCTGGTCTTATGTTTAGATCTTTGATCCATTTTGAGTTTATTTTTGTGTATGGTGTTAGAACGTGTTCTAGTTTCATTCTTTTACATGTGGCTGTCCAGTTTTCCCAGCACCACTTGTTAAAGAGATTGTCTTTTCTCCATTATATATTCTTGCCTCCTTTGTGAAAGATGAGGTGTCCATAGGTGCGTGGATTTATCTCTGGGCTTTCTATTTTGTTCCATTGATCTATATTTCTGTCTTTGTGCCAGTAACATACTGTCTTGATGACTGTGGCTTTGTAGTATAGACTAAAGTCAGGCAGGTTGATTCCTCTAGTTCCATTCTTCTTTCTCAAGATTGCTTTGGCTATTCAAAATTGTGAAATTATTTGTTCTAGTTCTCTGTAAAGACCTCTGGTAGCTTGATAGCAATTGCATTGAATTTATAGATTGCTCTGGGTAGTATACTCATTTTCACTATATTGATTCTTCCAATCCATGAACACAGTATATTTCTCCATCTATTTGTGTTCTCTTTGATTTCTTTCATCAGTGTTTTATAGTTTTCTATATATAGGTCTTTTGTTTCTTTAGGTAGATATACTCCTAAGTATTTTATTCTTTTTGTTTTGATGGTGAATGGAATTGTTTCCTTAATTTCTCTTTCTGTTTTCTCATTGTTAGTGTATAGGAATGCAAGGGATTTCTCTGTGTTGATTTTATATCCTGCAAATTTACTATATTCATTGATTAGCTCTAGTAATTTTTTGGTAGAGTCTTTAGGGTTTTCTATGTAGAGGATCATGTCGTCTGCAAACAGTGAGAGTTTTACTTCTTCTTTTCCAATCTGGTTTCCTTTTATTTCTTTTTCTGCTCTGATTGCTGTGGCCAAGACTTCCAAAACTATGTTGAATAGTAGTGGTGAGAGTGGGCACCCTTATCTTGTTCCTGACTTTAGGGGAAATGCTTTCAGTTTTTCACCACTGAGGATAATGTTTGCTGTGGGTTTGTCATATATAACTTCAATGAGGTACCACTTTACACCAGTCAGAATGGCTGCCATCCAAAAGTCTACAAGCAATAAATGCTGGAGAGAATGTGCAGAAAAGGGAACCCTCTTACATGGTTGGTGGGAATGCAAACTGGTACAGCCACTATGGAGAACAGTGTGGAGATTCCTTAAAAAAACTGGAAATAGAACTGCCATATGACCCAGCAATCCCACTGCTGGGCATACACACCGAGGAAAGCAGAATTGAAAGAGACACGTGTACCCCAATGTTCATCGCCGCATTGTTTACAATAGCCAGGACATGGAAGCAACCTGGATGTCCATCAACAGATGAATGGATAAGAAAGCTGTGGTACATATACATAATGGAATATTACTCAGCCATTAAAAAGAATACATTTGAATCAGTTCTACTCAGGTGGATGAAATTGGAGCCAGAGTGAAGTAAGCCAGAAGGAAAAACAACAATACAGTATATTAATGCATATATATGGAATTTAGAAAGATGTTAATGATAACCCTGTATGCGAGACAGCAAAAGAGATGCAGATGTATAGAACAGTCTTTTGGACTCTATGGGAGAAGGCAAGGGTGGGACGATATGGCAGAACAGCATTGAAACATGTAAATTATCATATGTGAAATCAATCGCCAGCCCAGGTTTGATGCTTGATACAGGGTGCTCAGGGCTGGTGCACCGGGATGACCCAGAGAGATGGAATCTGGAGGGAGATGGGAAGGGGGTTCTGGAAGGGGAACACATGTATACGGATTCATGTCAATGTATGGCAAAACCAACACGATAATGTAAAGAAAAAAAAAAAACCAAAGGATGAGGCATAGCTCCCTTTTACCATTAAAATGGAAAGTCTCGGCATTTCCAGGTCTGTCCTTTTCTTCATCCCAGGTCCAAATGCTCACAGAGTGTGCCTGCGTTCCAGGGTCAGTGCTGACTGCCAGGGTGTGAGCTCGGCTCCTGACTGGTCCCTGGGAGACCCCCAGCTCCTCAGGACAGAGCCATGGAACATTTTCCGAGATGCCTCCAGGTTTAGCTCATCCTCCAAAGCGTGCTTGATGGAGTAATCCCTCTGAGAGATGCTCCAGAGAAGTCCAGCTCTGGGGCCAAGCACGTTTGCAGAAACACTGCTACACTCCCTCCTGGAGACTCAAAATTCTCCTCAGCCCAAGAGAGATTTGGAGAGGCAGTCAGAGCATAAAACCTGGGCCCTAAGACACATAAATCCGGGGAATTAATGTAAAGCATGGGGAATACAGCTAATAACACTGTATTGTGTTCTTGAATGTCGCTGAGAGTTGTTGTGGTTCAGTCACTAAGTCATATTCGACCCTTTGTGCCCCCGTGGATGGCAGCACGCCAGGTTCCCCTGTCCTCCACTGGAGTTTGCTCACACTCATGTCTATTGAGTTGGTGATGCTGTCTAACCATCTCATCCTCTGCCGTTCCTTCTCCTTTTGCCTTCAGTCTTTCCCAACATCAGGGTCTTTTCCAATGAGTGGGTTCTTCACATCAGGTGGCCGAAGTATTGGAGCTTCAGCTTCACCATCAGGGTAGACTGCAAATGCCCCCACCACAAAAAGAAGTGATGACTGCATGCTGGACTGGGGGCGCTATTAGCTGCTGCTGAGCTGGTGATCATCTTGATAAGTGAAAAGGTCTGGGCATGCTACATACCTTAAGCTTACACAGTGTTATGCATCAATTATTTCTAAATAAAGCTGGGAGGAGGCTGAGGCATACTTCTTAAAGAAAAATTAATAAATAAGTAAGATGTTTCTCAAACCGATTCTTTCCCAAATGCAAGTTCGTGTGCCCCATGCACAGTGAGGGCCAAACAAATGTTGGAGTTTAGTCTGGGGCGAGGAGGGGTGGGGGAGTGATGGTGAGGGGTGCCTCTCAGGATGGGGTCTCAGGGCTGTTGGGATGCCTTTGCCCATTTTACTAGACATCTCAGGGTAAATGTCATTTCGGTTTTCCCAGGTGGCTCAACTGGCAAAGAATCTGCCTGTAATGTGGGAGACCTGGGTTCCATCCTTGGGTTGGGAAGATCCCCTGGAGAAAGGAAAGGCTACCCACTCCAGTATTCTGGCCTGGAGAATTCCATGGACTGTATAAGTCCACGGGGTTGCAAAGAGTCAGAAGCGACTGAGCGACTTTCACATAAAGCTGCATCCAGTCTCTGCCTCTCTGCATGACATCACACCCCTGGGGTGGCACAGTCCCTGGGGTGTCGCCGGGGCCAGGAGAAGTGTGGGGAAGGCGGGGCCCCCGCATTGGGCTGCACAAGCCATCTGTGAGTAGGTTTAGCTCTCTGGTGTAGGAGCAGAGAGATTCCTTGGGAACACCGATGGAAAGAGGGGCCCCGTATGGCGGCTTGTCACAGGACCAGCATGGGGGAGGGAGCAGGTAGGGAAGCTGAGCCGGCCAGTCCTGCTGCTTTGGGGCCCTCTCCGGGTCTCGGTGGTGTGAGGACGGCCAGCCCCTGGTGCCTTTCTGTCCCTGAAGTCTTCCAGCTTCTCTTGAGAGGAGCTCTTCTTCACCTCGGGGTTTGAATCTTCATGGCTTTGGGTTTCCACGCCCCTTGGGATGTCCAACATGAGCACTTAAACCAATCAGGCAATTCCACATGAAGGGAGCACAGTCCTGCCAGTGCCGATTTGGGTCCAGGAGGAGGTGTCTAGTGTCAGGGAGCCGGGCCCTCCCTGCTGCCCCCTTATGAAGCAGCGCCCTCTGCTGATACGTTGTGCGGGGTTTATCTTTGTCCACATTTCTGAGACAGTCTGCGGTTGGTCCAGCCCATCTGCTGGTGTCAAGTCATTAGCTACCGCGAAGCCTGGATGGGCTGCTCTGGATCTGAGGGCAGCCGTGGACCAGCAGAGGGGCCAGGGGACCCTGGGGTCCAGAACCACAGTCCTGCCCATCGCTGCTGCCCGTAGGGACTCAGGCGTGTGCAGGGTCCAGGTCGCTAACGCTGCCTGAGCCTAGGAAGAGCGCCTCCTCTCCCTGGGACTTGCTCTTCTCATAGGTTTTAAGTTATTTGCTGTCTTCAAACAAAGACAATGAGAAATTATGACTCCATAATGGTTCTTCCAATAAATCCACAATAGAGAACATTCTCGGGAGAAAGGGAAAAGTCATTAAGTGCTCACTGGTTGGAGATTTTTGAGTACATTGTTTTAGACCCTGAGAGCTCAGACAGACAAAAATAATACATATATGGACAGTAACACGTAACTAAATTTGCTCAGTAGAAGCACACAGAACTTTATGCCCAACAAACAATGCAGTGGTTTTTCAACCCTGGCTCCTAACAGGTCTTCTTCCCCTCCCCCATCTTCCTTTAGATCACCCCTCTGAATCCCATTCTGTTCTTTTTCTTTGACAGTGCACTCTATGATTTTAAAATGGCTTGTGCTAAGCAAGAAAAAGAATGGAGCATTGAATGGCATTTGCAAATTACTTTCAGTTTGTGGCTTTGAAAGAAAGGTTGTGTAAAGTATTGATGGCTAAACCACTTTCTCAGGGGGTGGGTTTGAAAAAAATGGCAGATCAAAAGCTCCTTGAGACTGTGTATGGGTATGTGTTGGGAGTCTGTTCTGTCCAAAGGAAATCTCTGGCAGGTATTAATTTGAGGGAGAAAAAAGGAAGTTTTTTAAGGCAAGTCATCATTAGGAAGGGAAAAAAGGGAAAACGGAGAAAAATTACAGCATGTTTTAATTGTGACTCGGAAACTTTATAAACACAATTTACACGCATATCACTTATAATCACGGTCCTGGCCAGAGCGATAATTATGATAAATCCTTTGTCAGCCCTACTTAGGAGCCCTTATGAAGTAGTTGGAAATTAGTTCACATACTAGAGAATACTTCAATAAAAATCCGACCCAACCCAGACTTTCTGCACATGGAATTCCACACTGCTTGTAATCAGATGTTCACCAAATCACACTTTTTCATTGCCAAACGCCTTGGCAGGTTAGCATAAACAAGTCTTGAATTCATTAAGTTGCATTTTTTAGCCTTCTAATTAGCTGAAAGTTGCATTTCAAGCACAGCACGTCAAGTATTCAATTTCAAGGTACAATGATACGGCATAGGAACCAAAGTCCAGCCTTTTGTTGAAAACGTTGGTAGATGATGACTTTTTGCTTAAGTGGCTTTGGGCTGGTTCCAGGCGATGTGTGTAGAGGGGTTGCCAAGGAAGCGTTCTTAACACATGATCCTCCTTTCTAAGAAGTCACTCTACTTCCATCTCTACCCTTTCCACCTGAGGTTGCTGTGCTAAAAATTAGTTCTTCCCACACATTCACCTAATGCACAATTTAAAAAAAAAGTTGCAGTTTTCTTCCCCTGATTCACATCAGTAAACTCAGCCATAATCCATGTTTTATCACGATCATGTTGAAACATAAACATTTCTCTCAATAGCCATTTCACACTGTCATCTGCATTCATGCAAAAATGTCAGCATCTTGGTAATACTGTAGCTCAACTGTTTGAACTTACAGCTGAATGGCTTTGGACCACATACAGAAGACACAGCCTGCCGATGGGAAAAGCAGATTCTGCCATGTCAGACAGTAAAGACCACCAAATCTGATTCTCTCCTGCGTTAAAAGTGAAAGCTGAAAATAAAAATCAGGTTCAAAAACAAGAAAACAAAACAAAAAAGGTGAAAGCTGAGACCCAGAGGGGAGGAAAGTTACTCAAGTGTATACAGTTGATGAGCAAGCGGACTGGGAATCTAAGAGGACCATCGTGTCTGTCTGTTAGCGTATCCATCACTGTGCTGAGATGCTTTGCATTCCTGATCTCACGTCACGCTCCTGGGAGCCCATGAATCAGGGGGCAGGGTCCCACGCCTCCATCTCACTGGCAAACTACTGAGGAGCAAGGAGGCTGAGAGTCTTGTGTAAGCGCAGGTAAGCACTGAATGCTAACCTCGACTGTGTCCAGCTGTCTTGAAGCTCAGGTCATGTCCCTTTCACTCGATCAGGGGTCCTGGGGGTTTTCATAAGGTACCAGGAATGCCCACAAGGCACTGGCTTTCAAACATCTCTCAGCACTTAAATAGTGACCAGTCATTCTCCCTGGGTCTCTAGGGCAGTGGGGGATGCTCCCTGGCCCTGGTCTCCCTTTCCTGCGTTTAGTGCTAGAAGCCCCAAGTCTGGGTGGGCTCCAGTGGCTTGGCTGGAAGCCTGCACTTCCCGGCAGGCTCTCCCAGCAGTGGGTTGGCCCGAGTCTAAGTTCTGGCCAGCAGGGTGTGGGAGGAAGTGTGTGTCCCGCCCAGGTGGGCCCTCAGGAGAGGCTAGCACCTGCTTTCTGCCACCTCCCCACCCTCTCTGGTGGGCAGTGTGGGACGCTGCGGGCGGGAGCCAGCCCAGGCCAGGCTACTGAGGGTCACACCCGGGGAGGTGGGCACCCAGGGAGGACCCAGGCTCAGATCCTCCCACAGAGCAGCGCCCACTGCTGACCTAGCCCCTGCCCCCCTCTGACCGGGTACAGGACAGGGAAGGACGCTTCTACCTTGTGTTTATCACAGCAGCACACTATAGCCCTGACGACACACTCACACACGTGCACACTCAGGCAAACACACACACATGGACAGCAACACAAACGCTCCCGAAACCATGCCTCTTTTTACCACGCGAAATGAGTGCTGGTCTTTTCTATTCCATTCTTCTCTGTTCTGCTTTGTAGTTAGGGATTTGGGGGGAGGTCATGTACACACCACTATATTTAAGATGGATAACCAACAAGGACCTATTGTACAGCACACGGACCTCTGCTCAATACTATGCGGCAGCCTGGATGGGGGGAAGGTTTGGGGGACAGTGGACACATGTGTATGTATGACTGAGTCCCTTTGCTGTTCACCTGAAGTTATCACAACACTGTTAATTGGCTATACCCCAAATACAAATAAAAACTTTAAATTTGGGAAAAAATGGATATCGCTCCTCCCTGTGAGCTCATGACCCACTAACAGGTTACACCCGGTAAGACTAGGGCACCTGGAGACAAGGCAAGACCTTTGTCCAGGGGCCCTTGAGCAAGGCACTTTGTGAAAAAAGGTGGCAGGAAGGACCCCCGGCAGCTGGGAGAGACAGGCATCAATGCAAAGAGCTCGGAGGAGAGGGTGCTGTGGGCTGGTGGCTGGAGTCAGTGGATGCTGGCCCGCAGGGCTCTGCAGAGGTGAGTTCACAGCAGGACAGGCGTGAACTTTGCATCCGGTAGCGTCAAAGCATCCGGGCACCCGGGTGCACACCTGTCCACTCTCCAGCCATGCTGGCACCTCTCTAGGTTCAAGCTCACGTGTGTTGGGAATAACGAGGCCCTCCCCCTCTGGGTTCTCTGTGTTCCATTTTCTGGGGGAATTTTCATCTTCTTTGAGTCTGCTTCCACCATTCCTTTGCTCTTGGTTAACTTTACAGGCAACAGTGGCATCAAAAGAAAGAGTCCTTTGGGTTTAAATACTGGCTGCATGGCCCTGAGGAGGTTAGGGAACTCTCTCGTCCTCAGTCTGCTCACCTGTAAAGTGGGTATATTGACACTTGTCCAGAGAGAGCAGGGAAGAGAGTCAGGTGGCAGGTATTAAGTCAGCCCCAGGGCCAGAGAGCGTGAAAGCAGTGCCATCTGTAGGGTGCTCATGAGGGGCCTGGCTGGTTTTGGGGCTGTGATGTCACCAGTCACGGTGTGGCTTTTATCATCATCATGGGATCACAGGCTCCTTGAAGACCTGGAGAGTAAATGATAGAATATTGGACTTCGGCCTACTTAACACAAAGGGCGGAAATGTAAGCATTTTTTGCAGTGAAAATAGTGACTATCTTGCAAAGGACTCTCATTGGTGGTTCCTTTTGATTATGAACATTTAACTTGAAAGAAAAACATCACAGTGACTGCTCCCAATTTCTGATACTATCACATGATGTTGAAAGGATATTAGGTTAAGATATTACAACAAGGAGGCAAGGAAACACAGTGAGGGTTTTGAAATGAGTGCTGAGACCCCAGGACGTGCACTCAAGACGTGGCTGGCTGAGAGCGGGGCAGGCTTATACACGAGCTGCTCCTTGTGGCCCGTCTGTACTGCAGGGTGGCTGCGGATGACGGGGTCACTTCTGTTAAAAAAACATCTTGGCACGGAGTCATCCTCCAGGAATGCAGCTCTGGGTGGTGGGAAAGCAGGTTGGGCGGGAGCTGGGGCCGTCTACAGGGTTTTCAGGATGGGGGGGAGGCCCCCGCTTCTCTGAGCAAGCTCACCTACTTTGCTCTCTGAGAAGAGCAGGCTCAGTTTAGGAGGCACATTTCCCCAACCGGGCTAAAGGGAAGCCAAGATGGCCCCATACAAGGGACTGAGGGCACCTGGCCATGGGCGGGGGGTCTCAGCAGGGGCTCTGTCCCCCTTGCGGTGAGCACCCCTGGGCTCCAGGCACCACCATCTGTGCCACCTTGCCTGTGGCCACAGGAACACCTTGAGATGCACCCTGGGGTTTGGTCCTCGGGGAAGAAGGCAGAGACCTGGGGAGAGGAAGAGGCCTCTCCAGCCCTGAACCCCACTGTGGGCGCCCTAGGGGTGCTCCTCACAGCTCAGGTGAAGTGAAAGCGGCTCAGTCTTGTCCGACTCTTTGCAACCCCATGGACTATACAGTCCATGGAATTCTCCAGGTCAGACTACTGGAGTGGGTAGTCATTCCCTTCTCCAGGGGATCTTCCCAAGCCAGGGACGGAACCCAGGTCTCCCACATAGCAGGCGGATTCTTTACTGGCTGAGCCACAAAGGAAGCCCAAGAATACTAGAGGGGGTTAGGTGAGATGAGACAGGGCTAAGAAGGCAGGTAGCTTCCCCTCCCCATCTCTGTAGGGGGTGGGTCGGAGGGAGGGCTACCTTCTTCCCTAAGGAGAAAGGTCTATCCTAGGCGCTTGGTTTAGACGTGTCTCTCTCCCTGACTCCCCCTCTAAAAGGAGTCTGGCGGCACAGAATCTGCAGGCGAGGGGAGCACAAGTCCATTTGCTCAGCCCCCCAGAGTGCGGAGGAAGGCAATGGGATTCTAGAAACATTGGTCAACGAGGCCAAGAAGCATAGCTGGCGGGAGGCAGAGGGCAGAGAGAGGATTTTCACCTGTAGAGCTGACAACAGAATGAAACTTTCATGGAGGTCAGGGCAGTCTCAGAGGGGAAATTTCCAACTCAGCAAGAAAAGGCATTCATTTCTGCCTATTTGGGTTGATGGATTTGTCCATTGAAATCCATGCAATAAAATATATATATATGTGTGTGTGTGTGTGTGTGTGTGTATATATATATATATATATATATATATATATATTTAAACGCCATTTAGTTTATTTTGAGTTAAAATAAACCTTGGTAAATATTTTTGTGATCTCTCCTTACCCTGTCACAAATAAAATATAATAAGCTTGACGTTTAGATTATCCTCTGATTTTTCTCAGTAGACATTTTAGATAAAAGACAAAGAGTTTCTTATTTTGGGGTTCATAAAACATTCTACATTTATGGCTTCATTTTTCTGAAATCCAGATCAAAGCCTGGCTGTGAAATTTTACTGTCCCACTGCTCACGGGTCTGTTGACTTACTGCATACTTCAAAAATCCCTTCTTCCCTCTAGACCCTCTGACCACCTCTTTTTTTTTTTCCTTAAAAAAAAAAAAGGCATATTTGCATTTGGTACTATTCAGGACCTTGGAGATGCAGATTGGCAGAGTGGGGGTGGTAGTGGTGGAGCTGAAACAACATTTTTCCCGGGTTCTAATTAGAAGAAACCACTGTATTCATGGCCAGGTCCTCTCCTAGGGCTCCTACTTCCCCACGAAGCAAGATGCTCTTGTGTTGAATGCAAGTGAAGCTGGTCATTCACAGCCTGTGATCTATACCCCCCCACCAGCCCTGTTCACTGGATGTCTTTATGATCTTTGTTTATATTAATCCCCAAAGAACTAAGCTTCATTTCATTTTATTTGGTAGAGAAACCCAGCAGCGAAAAGTTCAGGAGACCCAAATGTTTCCATAATTGCTTTGAGTTCTGAATGTATTTCAGGCTGACAGCTAAGATAAAAAGCCCCTTGCGGTCTGGTGTTCGGAATCATTTTTCAGGGCCGTGTGTGGGAAATTGAGCCGAGGCTGTAACCGGGTCGGTTCAGGGAGGCTGGAGACTGCAGACCGCAGTGAAACGGGCCCCGACTGTCACTTTAAATCAGCCCTGGGTTTTGGGGCCTGGGTATCAATCACTCCTCCGATGAGCAGCACCAGGCTGGAAGCAGATCTGGGGAGAGGCAAACAGGAGGGCGGCCAGGCTCTGGTTTGTTGTGGTGCTACTTAGATGGTTCACATTTTCTTTTTCCACCCACTAGGATAATTCCTGTTTTCAGTGGTGACGGAAGTGAACAGGGGCCAGGATACTACAGACTATTCCCATGGTGACTGCAGCTGAGACCACAGACCAAACCAGGGGTGTGTCATGAGAAAGCCAGACCCTGTACAGTTTCCTGAGCTGTGGGGGCTCTTGGGGAGCTGGAGAATTGGGGTCTTCATCCCCCATAACAGGGTACATCCACCCAGGAGATCATCTTTGGCATCATCTCAACTTTTACCTTTATTTTTCCCATCTGAATAATGGGTCCAGTTTGTCTTGCCACTTCATATAACTCTAAAAATCTCTGCAAATGATCTCAGTATGACTGTGAAATACACAGGAAATTGAGATCCTTATAGCATGAGAAGGGATCTGTAGTCACCTTTTCCCTAGAAACTCAAGTGGATCATGCCTCTAAACTTCTCTAGTATTGTGGAAGCCAGTCCTGCATGGAGTTCAATTCGAGAAAGGGGGACGCTTTCAGGAAGTACTTAGTTTGAGGAGTGGTTCTCAACTTTTTGGTCTCAGAATCCTTCTACAATCTTAAAAAATACAGAGAGTCTCAAAGAGTTTGGTGTCTGTGGGTTATATATATTATTATTCACTGTGTTAGAAGAAATATTTAGAGCATTTAATGTATTTTAAAATAGCAATAATAAAGCCATAACCTAAACAGTTTCCTTTTAATGAAAAATAACAATATGTTCCCAAACCAAAACAAAAAAAAATCAGAAGAGTATCACTGTTTTAGCATTTTTGCAAATCTCTTAAATATCTGTTACAAGTCAAATTTTAGTCCGCTCTGACTTGTCTGTTGTAATATGTTTTGACTGAAGTATATGAACAAACTTCACGTCATGCAGACAGTTGGAGATGGTAGGAGCATTTTGATAAGCTTTTCCACATCACTGCCTATTCTTCTTCCTTGACCCTACACCAAAATGAGACAAAATTCATAAAGGCTAGTTGCAGTGCTGAAATTGAAGTCCTGTGAATAGACTTGTAATTCTCTGGCACATTCAAATCCCTTGGTCTGGGATGGTTTTTCTATTCTCTCTGTGAACAATACTTAACACTGAACCTGCCCCGTCTATACACTTGATGCGGCATCTCCCAGCTGCAACTGTGCAGAAGACACAGCCCAGACACCCTGCTATTGTCCGGTCCGCTGGGAAGGGAAGCCGAGCTCCTAGCGCATTCGGGCACAGAGTGGATCTCAACCACGAGACGGGCAGCTCCACGGACAGGATGCCTGAGAAAAGGGACAATTTCTTGCTCAACTTCTTGAAGAACATGTTTGGAAGTGTGATTTTATTAATTTGCTTGCACATATTCATTGGGTCTCTACCATGTTCTTAGCACCCTAACTTATTCTAGAGAAGTTTAAGACCCCAGTCCTTGAATCCTACTCTGAATTTATTTAATCAGAGTTTCTTTGCTGTCAGGGTTTCCATATATTTTTTTTTTTTAAAGAAAGCCAGAGAGCTGATTCATTACCATGAATATTTCACCTGAACCTGCTTTCTATCAAATCATCTGTGTTTCCTAATCTACAAAAAGATGTGTGTTAATTCTTTTCTTTCTCAGAAAGTGTGTGTGAACTTTCAAGGGGAAAATAAAAAAGAATGAACATGGAAAAATGAACAGCAATTTCAGGAATTTCCAGAGTAAATGAGGCTTTGAGCAGAGCCTATGATCAGTGTGCATAATTCATTAAAAACAAATCACTCTGCAAAATTGGGTAAACCAACATCCGAAGACTGTTTCTGTGTGCCATGTGGCCACCATTTAGGCCACAGTTGTTGCTAATGAAGCTTGTCATATAAATTTGAGAGTAAACAGTTTTGGACAAATGTTATTTGCTAGGAAAGCAACAGCTAGCACCCCTGCCTGAATCACACAGGCCCTTAAAATGTGGTTTGGAGAAAATTATCTTCCTAGAGGCACGAGCGTGCATCTGTATTGCGCATGCCCTTGTGTGCACCAAGCAGAATTATTTGCATTATTATAAAGCTATGGAGACAGAGGTTATGTTTTAAAAAACTAATCTCTTTCAATAGGGGATAAATGAAGAAGACCAGAGTAGTCGCAGAATTGAGCTTGTGCTGTAAGAACAGATGTTAACATGGTAACCACTTTTCTATGCCTCGTGTCTTATCACCTCCCCAGCAACCCTGAGGGATGCTACAGTCCCGGCTGGGAGAGGGGAAGGGATTTACATTTTATACACAACGCATCTGTAAGTAGCCCGCTGAAGACTGAAGAAACTCAAGGTTTTGGATGCAAAGTATATGCTGTTCATCACTGTCCTTTATTCATAAATCTGGAAGGCTCTTTGGAAGAAAATGAAACTGAATGCATCGCCTATTTACCAATTCGAACGTTAAAGGCTAGTTTTGGACCCATGCATTCCAGATTAGACATGGGCCATGCTCATAGTTGCCTCCAAATCTCGGCTCCTTCATTCCATCTTTTGTAGATAGGCAAGGTATTTGACATTTCTTGTTGTTTTTGTTTTCTTTCTGTTTGTTTCATTTCATTTCTAAACTATCCTAATAGGAGACAATCATTTAAATTCGGAATTATGACTCAAAATATCCTGGTGAACCTAGTTCTGGGTTGCTAATGGAGTTCTGAAGGAAGGAAAACCCCAGTGTTTCATCTGCCCAATGGTTCTTGCCTGTCGTTGGACAGAGCTCTGGAATGGTTTCACGGCTGGTGTGAAAATGTCCTTTAGTGTTGGACATTTAAAATATATTATGGTGAGCTCTGTGGAAAGCAACAGCCACAATGAAGTTTCACCCTAAGAGCACGTTCCTCTGCCTGTAGGTTAATTCGAGAAGCAACCCTGAGCTAAATGCTTCTGGAGGCAGAGCAAAGGATCTGTGTCACGCGGTCACCAAGACAGCACTTGGAAAAGTTTTTCCAACTTGTTTTGCAACCTGGCATCCTGTTGTTCCTTTGTTGACTTAGCTGCTTTCACTAGATTTCAAAGTGTCCATTTTTTGGGCAGCTCCTCTGGTTCCACTCAGTTGTGGAAGCCAAGCTCAGATATTAAGGTGTCCCTTCCTCTGTAGGTACCAGTGCTAGGCTAGCTTCATGGAGAGACTCGTGGCTCACAAGGGTGAACCACGACAACTTGTTATTTTTCTCCCCGTGGTCCGGTTTCCTGAGGAAAACTTCGACTTTTCTGATGCTTTTCCACCTTATTTACTTGGGGAGAAAGTACAGAATGCACGAATATTCTGAATGCTTTCCAGAGGGATTACACTCGCTGGCGAGCGACTCTCTCGCCTTTCTGCCACATGGAGTGCCATGCTGCCCACCCTGCCAAGGCCTTCTTGGGGGAAGTGAGGAAGGAAACTCAGAGACTATGCATGTTTCAACACAGCAAATTCGAGTCCAACAAGGGAAGAGCCAAGGACCTCCTGACCTGCCATGTTTGCCTCTTTATTTTTCTGAACCGTCTTGGAGTCTGCCTGGCGGAGTTTCTGTTCTCTGCTGCTTGTGGGCTGGTTGGCGTTGGCCCTGGTGAGGAGGAGAACAGAAAAATCCTCAGGGAAAGTACAGGATGTGACAGAAAACTGAGCTGGTGAATCAGGGGTGGGCTGGTCTCCATTGTGTCAAAAATGCAAGGGCTCTAGAAGGTTGTGGGCAGGAAATGGCACTGCTGAGTCAGAGGAGAGGTCCTTGCCCGGTGAGTCAGGACCAAGACAGACACACCTTGGGGCACAGACGCAGAGGAAGCCCCGGAGAAGGCTGCAGCGGGGTTCGTGGAAAAGAGGGCTTGTGAGTTTGTGGAGGATTATTGAGTCCCAAACCTCGGTGCCTTCTGGGGAAAAGGTATCTTGAGATGAGGTCTGGGGTGGGTTCCGGAGAAGCAGGCCCTGGGGCAAGAGTGTGTGTGAAAGGAGTTGATTAGCGAAGTTCTCAGGAAAGACAGGTAGCGGAGGGGGGAGGAAGTGGGAGTGGGAAAGGAAGGAAGCCAGGCCGGGGTGAGCTTCGGCGAGGCCTCACCCACTAGGGTCAGCTGCTGGGCAGGCAGTGCTGCCCACAGGTGGTCAGGAGGTCAGAGGGCACGTGGGGGAGATGCTGGGACAGCTGGCACTGCATCAGAAGAGCTGACTGTGTGCTTTCCCATGCGAGGCTGAGTGATGACCACGCGGGAGTATTTACACCATGGGGATTGGCAGATGCTACATTCAGGACATCCTTCTGGAGAACCTGTTGTTAACCACTTACTAGTCCTGGGGGACTTCTGACAATGTCTCATATGGACACACCCCATGATCGGGTCTGAGGGTCTCCTATGTGGCAGGCACAATTCTAAGCATCTCTGTGCACACCAGCTCAGGCAGTCCTCACGACAACCCCGTAGAGAGAATAGTATGTGTAATATCATCGCTGTTCATGAAAGAGGAGATGGCAGATGGTCTGTTAAGGATGAGTCAGCCTGCTCATGAAGGAGGAGCTGCAGCCAAAGCAGAGAAGCCCCAGAGTCGATGTCCCACCACAGACAATGCTCAACTATGCAAAAACACCCAGGCTTGTGCTGCAAGGAGAATACTTCCCTTGATGATGAGAAGGCGCACATGTAGAGGCCACTGCAACATGGTTTGCCAATGCAAAATATTGGAGACATCAAAATGCCCATACCTAGGAGATCTGGTTGAATAAGCGGGCCCATCCACACAGTGGAGGCTGACATGGTGGTAAAAAGAAGTGGGAAGTTCTGGTCGGGAGTGATGCGGGATGGCATTCAGGGAGCAACGTTGGGGGAAGAAAACGAGTACAAAAACAAATATACAACGTGGCTTATTTTGCACATGATGCATATTTATTTCTCATGTGTCTCTCTTATATATACCGTGTGGGTGTGTTACACCTTCTCCCTCTCAAAGACATGCAGGGTGGACAGGCCAACAGTTATTAAGGAAACTGATCAACTATAGAGAGTGAGAACGGGTGAAGGATTAGGGGAGGGAGTGGAGCTTCCAAGTTTGAAGAGTTTTGATTTTTGGAAAGAAGTTAATGCTAATATTTTCCCTTTTTAAAAAGCTAAATCTAAAAAAAAAAAAGTTAAATCCATGAGGATGGGGGAGATGACTGGAAGGCAGTGTGCCTGCTTGCTCATGTGGGCTCCACGGCAGTGGCCGCCTTGGCACAAGAAAGTGAAAGCTGCTCTGGCGTGTCCGACTCTTTGTGACCCACAGGGACCCGTGGAATTCTCCAGGCCAGAATACTGAAGTGGGTAGCCGTTCCCTTCGCCTGGGGATCTTCCCAAGGCAGGGATCGAACCCACGTCTCCCACATTGCATGAGGGATCGTCACAACTCACGCACACATGTGGCTGGCACCACTCTGAGGGAAGCCCCAGCACAGAGGTTCCGACACGGCCCCTGGTTGCCGAGGTCGGGGGTTGCTGCAGCGGAGGCCAGCGGTGTGGTCCTGGGGTGGCCATGCGCCATGGAAGATTCCCAGCATTCAGATGTGAGGATGCTTGGGAACAATGGGAAACCATCCAAGGCCTGGCCGCTTCACCAGACACTCTCCCCGGGCTGCAGGAGACGGCTCCTCGGGGACCCCTGGCAGCTATGTTCCTCAGCAAAGAGCCTGGTCATGGCCCCCAGAAGAGGGGTCAGGAGGTCACGGTGATGGGCTCCCGGTAAAGACCCTGGAGCTCAGCTTTTGTTCAGTCCCAGGTTTGCGGTCTCCCTTTTCCTGCCAGAGCCTCTCTCAAGGGGCTGAAGGCTCTCCCGAGATGGGGCTGAGCGAGTCGGGAGATAAGAGAACGTCTTGAGCTTCCCTTCCCACTCTGGGCAGCCCAACCAGACTGTGGATTCCATGAGAACGGCACTCTCTTGAGGTTTGTGCTAATTCCTTGTCCCAGCTGGGCTGGGAACGCCACGAGACAGCTGTGCTGGTGTGGCCCAAGGTGTCTGTGTCTGTCCTGATGGCCTCTGGAGAGCGTGTGAATCCACGGACCCAGGGAGGACACGCCAGGAAACTGAGGCTGTGAGAAATCAGGAGGGGCACGTTGCTGGGTGCTCCAGCTCATTCTCAGGACTGGTTCTGATTTCATGTCCCTGGTCATAGGGGATAAGAGTTACCTTCTCATCTGATGTAGAGGAAAGAGCATTGGTCAGAGCAGACCAGCCCTGCATACATATCCAGGTTTCTTCTCTTCCAAGCTGGGTGAGCTTGGAGGGGTCCCTTTCCTTCTCTGAACCCCAGATGATACAATACAATGGAAATACTGCTATCCGCCTGCATCCAGGGCTAGACCAGGCTGTCTTCTGAGAGCTCACTTACCCTCTGATAAACAGCAGCTCTGAGAAATGAACCCAGTCTTGTCCATTCAGAGCCATCAGCCTTTCCTCCTCTTCCAGAGGTCCAGGAAGTAAATGGTTAAAGGTACAGGATCCACCTTAGTTTGTCTTTTACTGAGCACAAGACTCAGTTTCTCCTCCTCTCAGTCCTTTCCATAAAACATGGGCTGTAGTCTCGCAGGGGGCTGATGAAAGACCAAGCGTGCTAAAGTCTTGGAATGCTGGCTGTTGTGGCCGAGATGCCTCCAGACACACACACGTGTGTGTGTGTTGAGTTCTTCCCTCCTTCAGGCCAAGCTCTAGTTTGGGCACGGTGTATCCAGGCACACACTCCACCACATCCACGGCAGACATCACCTATCGACGGCCTCACCCTTCTCCATGGCCTGGATGGAGCCTCAGAAACCCCAGGCAGGCACAGAAAGTTGATGGTGGCTGACGCGTGAGCATCGCCGTTGCCCATTAGTGGAGGCGCGCTGCAGGACGACCTGCCTTGCATGGAAACTGAGGCCTCCCCTGCAATCTGGAAAATACCCAGGTGCCACCCCACATGCGGGGAGCCTTGCGCCCTCTGGAAGGAATAGGGTCAGATGCACTCCTGCTGTCTGGGGTCAGGGAGAGGCCCCCGCAGGGAAGGCAGATGTGTTGGTGCACACAGTGGATGAGAGGATTTAGGAAGGCAAGCCTGCTGTGCGTGTGGCACAGCTGGTTAGTGCAGGGGCCAGGTGCTCCCCCTCTCTGCCCCAACGCCAGTCTCCTTACCCCTGGGCAGCTGCGGCACTTCCCCTGGCTCTTACAGCTGTTTAGAGTCTGTAAACCCGCTAATCCCTGGCCATGTGTCATTCTCAGCCAGTTAATGGGCCTTGCTTCAGCTCACAGCGGAAAGGCCAGGCTCCCCGCTCTGCAGACTTAGCGTCCAGACTTCTGATTTAGTGGGAGAAGCCCAGCACAGTCCATTTGGGGTCTCCCTGGCCAGAGCCAGCGCAGAAGGCCCCCGAGGCAGCGGGCCTCGGAATACAATTTCAGGTGGGAGGAGAGGAAATCTCTCCAGCTTGTCTGGGGAAGATCTCAGAGAGGGTTTGTCTCTGCTCTCCTGCTAGCTCCCGGGGCAATGCTGACCATCATCAAGTAAACCTGGAATTTCAAAGATAAGACACAGCCCGGGACAGGCACTCCTGCTGGCCAGAAGGTTGTTGTTTAGTCACTAAGTCATGTCTGACTCTTTGCAACCCCATGGACTGCAGCCCGCCAGGCCTCCCTGTCCTTCACCATCTCCCAGAGTTTGCTCGAATTCATGTCCATTGAGTTGGTGAAGCCATCCAACCATCTAATCTTCTGCTGTCCTCTTCTCCGGCCCTCAATCTTTCCCAGCACCAGGGTCTTTTCCAATCAGTCAGCTCTTCGCATCAGGTGACCAGAGTATTAGAGCTTCATCTTCAGCATCAGTCCTTCCAATGATTATTCAGGGTTCATTTCCTTTAGGATTGACTGGTTTGATCTCCTTTCAGCCCAAGGAACCCTGAAGAATCTTCTCTAGCACCACAGTTTGAAAGCATCAATTATTCGGCACTCAGCCTTCTTTATGGTCCAACTCTCACATCCGTACGTGACTACTGGAAAAACCACAGCTTTGACTAGATGGATCTTTGTTGGACAGAAGTTGCTGATAGGAAAACAATTTGGGCCTCTTCAAGTTAAGCAAGTGGCTTATCTTTGGGTTTTCAACCCTGCAGAAAGTTCAGGATAGAAATGAGGTCCTTCCCAAAGAAAGTCTGGTTTATGGTGACCACGATGGACGCTGGGAACGTGAGCCGAGTGGACCTGTCTGCGCTTTGCTGGCGCCCACACAGGATCTCCGAACTGCCTTCCGTGTAAGGGGGTGACTGGGCTGAAGAGCTACAGGGCTGGAATCCCAGCTGGGCCCGTATAAGGACTCGGGCCACCTCTGTCATGCTCTGAGCCTCAGTTTCCCCGTCTGGGAGGCAGGTGATCTCAGACCTCCAACATCACTCAGTCATCCCAGCCAGAATCTTCCAAAGGTGAGGGGTTCCATCAGAGGCATCAGACCTGAGTGAGGACTCTCTCCCAGCAAATGAGCGCTGTATGGGAACTGGCTCCTGGGGTGCACTCCAGGAATGTCACCCCGGGTTCTGTACTCCCACCCTCAAGTCCCGGTTCTTTCGGGCACCCAATCACAACTCTGAAGTTTGTTCCTGTGACAAATGGCAGAGAAAGGCTGGGGGGGGGGGAGGGCGGGAGAGGTTGCTATCATTTCTGAAAACACAGGTGAGTCACCCTGGGATAGAGAAACATCCCACTTTATGTCCGCGTTGCAGACATGATGCTGGGTGCTCCCTCTGGTGATGCTGAAGGGGAGCCACTGCTGTCAGAGGCATCAGTGGGGGGTTGTTTCCAGGACACCCCCGCCCCCTGCCCTGCCCGCAGCCCTTACCTGCAGGCTCTGGGCCCCGGGAACCGCTGCTGAGCTGGACGGCTCGCTGACGGCTGTCTCCCTTCAGGCTCTTTCTTGACGTTCCTCACATCGACATCTCTGAAGCCACCCTCCTTTTCAGGAAAAAGAAGAAAAAATGCAGTAGTCTGATGTTCCAAGAAACCCCAGAATGAGGAATGCAGAAAATCAAACAGGCTGGTCCCCGTCCAGCGGCTCCTCCGGGGAGAGGAGTGATTTCGCACGCTAATGGCCCGGCCTCCGACGCTGACATTTTCTTACAATGTACTTAAGTCCGGTTTGTTTTGCTTTCTGTCTCCACAACAATTACCAAGATTTATTTTTTATTGCTTCGGTTCATTCTGCCAGGACCACACTTCCTTTTTCTCTTTAAAGGAGCAGCCATACCGAGCCGAGGGGCCTAGGAAGTGAGCATTTTCAATCGCAAAAATGAAAATAAACAAGGCTGCACGCCTCTTCTGGTGTGAGTACCCGCTCCCCCCGCGCCCAGTGTCAGAAGGGGCTCTGGCTCTTCTCTGCTTGACACTCGGGCTCACCCCGCTGCTCAGCCGAGCCCCCCACCAGCCAGCGTGTCACAGAGAGACCGTCCTCCCCAGGGACTCCTCAGAGGAACCCCGGGAGCTTGAAAGGCACTTGGCTCTGCAGAGCGGGTACTGGCTTTCTTGCCAGGGGTTGAGGTTGGGTGCATCTTTCTCAGAGGTGAGGTGGTTTTCCAAAGTGACCCCTGTGAGCATCCGGGGTTTCTTTGAGGGGCTTTTCTGTGTTTCTCCTGGGAGGCCCTGGGGTGACGTCCACATGGTGATGGGGGGCCATCAGCAATGGGGCACATGGATGGGGTGACCGGCGCCAGAAGTACATCTAAGACCTAGGGGTGTGACCTGGGAAAGTCACCCTCTCTGAGCCCCAGTTTCATCACTGGAAGCAGCTCCTTCCTGGCTGGCTGTGAGGACCCGGAAACCAAGGACGGTAAGGGGCTTGCACAGCCTGGCAGAGGTTAGCTGGATAACGGCCCCACCTTGAGATGGGAGAGGATGCTGGATTATCCAGCTAGGTGCCAGGTAGCAACAGGAAGGGCCTTAGAAGAGGGAGGCAGGAGTCAGAGTTGGCAATGCGATGACGGAAGGGGAGATGGGAGGGATGTGTGGCTCCGAGCCACGGGACGCAGGCGCTTCTAAGAGCTGGAAACAGTGAAGGAAGGATTCTCCCCTGGGGCCTCCAGAGGGACCCAGTGGCCCTGAGACGCCCGGACTTGACCCCGTGAGACCCACATCAGGCTTCTGACCTCCAGACTCCGAGAGAACCATGTGTACTGTTTGAAGCCACCAAGTTTGTGGTCATTTGAAGCAGCAGCCCCAGAAGTGGACACAGTGCTGGACGCTGCAGTTACATTACTAATGGGGGTGACAAGCCTCCTCCCTGGGCTGTGTCTCAAGTTCCACGTGGGCCTCCGGTGCTCGGAGGCTGCACTGTCTGTCTATCCATCCAGCCATCCAATCATTCCTGAGCCACCAGAACCTGCCGAGACTCTGCTGGGGCGGTCAGCTCAGGCGTCCCCGCCCTTGCTCACTCCCTACTCAGGGTCTGCTCCTAATCTGGAGCCAGAGTCATCCCTCAAAACCAGCTCAGGCCAACCCCCTGCCTAACCCCCTGAGCCTGTGTTCCCAGGCTTCCTTGGCCATGTGGCGCTCAGCAGCCCCCCCCCCCCCCCACACTGCCCTCCCCCGGCTCTGTCTTCTGTCCTAGGTCCAAGGTGCTAGGCACCACCCCTCGGTGCAGTATCTTCCCCAGGGAGCCACCTACTCCACTAGCCCCCTTCTTCAGGTCTTCTTGGCGAGACCCTCCCTGACCACCCTCTCCCCTCTCCTGCCCTACCTCTGTCGCCTTTCTCCCTCTTACATGGATGTTTCTTGACTCCTCTGCTGGAAATAAGCTCCCTCAAGGCAGAGGTTTCCACTGACTTGTTCCCCGTCATGTCTACAACATCTGCACACAGCAGGGACTCAGTAGAAAGCTGTGGAATAAATGGGTGAATATCGGGGTCTTTAAAGCCGTGGTCCCTGCAACTCCCCAGCTTTGTCTGGAGCCTCACGACCTCGCCTTCTCCTCACACTGACCACCAGAAACACAGCTCTCATGCATGCCTCTGTGCTTTTGCACAGGTGAACCTTCTCTCTGCCTGGTGAGATCCTGTTCTTCCTGCAAAACCCACCTCCTTTGCAGATGTTCCTCTAAATCTTCCATCCCAGGCTGTTTGTCTCTCCCTCTTGGTGTTTCTAAAGCACTCTGTGCTTCCTTTTATTGGAGAACTTACCGTATTGTTTGGAGTTTTCTTTTCTAAAACACACCTGTTTTCCTGATCAGACTGTTACAGTAACTCTTCCTTTTTAGTTTCCCACACTGTCTAGCAGACTCCCTGACAGATAGCAGATGAACAGAAACAGGGAATGGGTGGATGAACGGATGGACGGACAGGAGGTTGGAAGAGGACAGGGACCTTGTCTCATTTGATGCTGGGTCTCAATCACCGACCGTGATCTCTGCACATAGGAGGTGTTCAGGGAAATCTCCAGTCCATAAGGACAGGGATCTGTGTCTGGTCCTTGGGCAGCATGTCTTGTAGCAGTTCGGTGATGCTCCATGAGTGAACAAACACGGGGCCCTGCTTCCCCCAGCTCTCTCCCAGAGGCCAGTGGGGGGCTCCAGGAGAGGAAGGGGCCTCTAGCTTCCCTGAGTTCTCCTCCTCCAGCCTCACACACGTGTCCATGTGAATCAGAATGTGCTTGACATGGAGAGAGCAGGAGAGCTCCGTGTCCAAACCCCTCCATTTAACAAGGCACTAGTCCCAGAGCATTAGAACCGACCCTAAAGACCACGTCAGCTAACTACGTCTGCAACAAGCCCATTTCCAAATACCATCACCTCCAAGGCACTGGAGGTTAGGACTTCACCACACTGATTTGGGGGAGACACAATTCAACCCATAACACCCTCCCTCACGTGGACACCCCTCCTCCCATCACTGCCATCACTGACGCCCCCTTCCTCTGAACTTCCTGAGCATGTTTTACATTCCCCTTTGTCTACATTTGCCATGAATTTAAACTCCATGAGAACAGGGGATTTCTTCTCGTCTGTGGACCGACGTGTCCCAGCACCTCCTAAACAGCACCTAGCACATAGCAGGGGTTCATACGTGCTTGCCAGTTGAAGGAACAAGAGACGGGTCTCCAGCAGTCTCTGTTAGACTGTGTGCCCGCCCAGGGCAGGAACGCAGCAGCTTTATCAGGGCAAACACTCAGTGAATGCTTGGGAAATGGGATCACTTTTTGGGCCAGCAGCAAAATTTCCTGTGACTCAGTAAATCACTTTAACTAATGAAGGAATAACAATCCCAGAGGAACAGAAGTTTCAACTATGCAGATTATTTCTGAGTTTTTAAAAAGTGTCTCTTCAAAGAAATAAGTCCCCAGGGGCTGCTGGCTCTCCATAAAGCCTGACTTTCCACTCTCTTAAGTAGCTCATTTTGGCCCTGTGACAAGATCCAGTTGGTGGTTTTTAATAAATAATGTTTTTTTTGTGTGTTACAAAAGTAAAATTGAGAAAATTTACAGAAGTAGCAGGAATTAAAAAAAAAAAACCATCAGCCCCAGACAACTAGACTGTTAATATGTCATTGTATTTCTTTCTGGTCTCTCTTTATATGTCTATTTTTATGTGGTAATAAACAAATTTCAGTGAAATTGGGTTGCTGTTTCAACTAAACAAAAATCCATCTTGAAAATATCCTGCAGTTTTCATACAATTTGAAAACCCCAGGGGTGCGGGTCTGGATGGGGCTGGAGGGCGGGGGCAGGAGGGACAGGGCGCAGCTGTCCTGGGCAAGGCTGTTCCCGGAATCCCAGGACGTGAATGCCCACGTGGCCCGCACCACTGGGGTGGGTGTGAGACAAGGGCAGACATAGCGCCATGAAACCCGTTTCCTGGCCCGGGCTCCCGGTTCGTCTGCAACTTGCACTTTTCCAATTATAAGGCCCTTCTGGAGCGGGGTGGGAAAGCGAGGCTGCTTCCCACCGAGGGAGCGGCTCCAAGTCGGCTGGGATCCGGACAACGCCGATGGTATTTTGGAGGGGAAATGATACATCCCCACGGCCGAGAGCAACGGGGCCGACTCGGGCTTTGTGGTGGCCGCTGATGTCATTTCAGAGAAAGAGCTAAAAAGCTGTTTTGTTTTTGACTGTGTCTCTGAAATTGTCTTCTTAAAAAAAAATAAAATTCTGATTTTATCCCAATGTGGATGTTCCAAACCCCAAACCTCTAATCCAAGCCTGTTGAAAGCCCCTGCCCTGGGCTGGTGCTGGCGCCGCCAGGGGCACACGGAGGTCGCCCGGTTCAGTCATTTGCTGCTGGCCCTGCTGTGAGGGTCTGGGAGTGGGTGGAGGGCAGGGAGGCCGGGGAGGGGGGCCTGTCAGGAGGCAGACGTTGGGGTCATCTGTGCTCTGGCAGACCGCCGTGGGTATCCAAGATGCCAGTGAGTGCCTTCCAGAGTCCCATCTTCCGGGAGTGCGGGGGAGGCTCGCCCTTGGCTGACTCCCTGGGAACGTGGTCCGCGGCTGGTGCTCAAATCCAGGCAAACATAGAGCAAGACGGGAGGGCCCAAGGAAAAGCCCTGCCTGCCCGGCTGGGGGCCGGGAAGGGTGAAAGCGGGCCTCCTGTCCGTCCAGAGCCCCTCCTTGACCCACTCTGGTCTGCCCCGTCTCCCACTCAGGAAACGCCAGCACGGCCCCTTCTCACAGGCCCAACTGGGATGTTGCTGTCTGGTGGGTGGAGTATGGTTGACCACTAACTGCCAGGTCAGAACTGTGCTGGGCTGCCCAGTATCAAGGCCACACTGTGTGGTCAAGGGGCAGCGCCGAGGGCTGGCCTATGTGCCATCCGAGGCAGTCCTCATGGCAATGCTGTGGGTGACACAGATGGAGAGATGGAGGCTCCGAGAGGCACGGACCACCCCAACCGGAAACGGCCGAGCCGAGACGCATGCCTGGGCCCACGGCGTCTCCGCATTTCCCGCACCACGCTGCCCTGAGGTGAAGGTGCCACGGGGGCCGACATGCCCAGAGTCATGCCCATGTCCTGTCTCTGGTACCAGTGAGTGGGACCTTACTTGGAATAAGGGTCTTTGCAGGTGTAATCAGGGATCATGAGATGGCAGGTGTCCTTCTAAGAGACTGAAGGGAAGGTGACACTGGAGGGAAGCGGCCGTGTGGAGATGCAGGCAAGGGTCTGGTTCTCCTAGGAAGAAGGCTCAGAGGCTGCCTTACGACTCTCACTCTCCAGATGGAAAACCCTGAGGTCCTCAGAAACTCAGAGGCTCATGTCAGCCATGCCCTGTAAGCCACTACAGACGCTAGCTGTGTGCCAAGCCGCTCCAGCAGTGACAGCATAGCTCAGCACCTCTTCTATCTGCCTGTTCTCACAGACCTTGGCCAGCCGCTCAGTCAGGGTCTCTCATGCGGGTGCACATGGACGGGGCCTGGTCGGGGCCTCCCACCTCCCAGTGAATCTGCCCCTGCCCTGGCTGTCCCCGACCCTCTGCCATCTACACGTTGGCCGTAGGGTGATTGGACATCTGAGTGGCTTACGTGTCCGTAAGATCCCTGGGGACAGTGTCCCAAGACAGACCAGTGGAGGCTGTCTGGCCTGGAGGGGAAGGCGGGCCACACAGAGCCACGTCTGTCACGTGCTATTCAGGATGTGGCCCCCTTGACGCAGGCCATCAGGGAAGCCGGCAGGTTTCACATCCTCCCCAACCTGACCACCGTCCCAGCTCTCCCACACAGAGCCCTCTCCCCTCGGGGTCTCCCTCCCTCCGCTGGCTCTCCAGCCTGCCCTGAGGATGCCAGTGACGACATTCCCACTGGAGAGCAGGGCAGCTGGCTTGGCTCTGGAGGCCCCGGCTGCGCAGCAGTCTGGTGTCCCCACCCCTGCCCTGCAGCTCTCCTCGGCCACATGAGCACAGCTGCACCCCAAAGAAAGACCTGTGACGGTTTTCAAACACCCATGACCCGAGCTCTCTTGGATGTGGCCACAGAGCAGTCAAGCTCCCAAGGTGAGGCTTTTATAGCTGAAGTGTATTTTGGGTGCTGGGAATGTAAACTCCGGCGCTCAACCAGGTGTGGCCATGGACGCGTCCCTAATGGGACAAACTGCACCGTCTGTGGACTTGTACCACAGGTTTATATTTGTAACATTTACAACCAATAAACATTTGCTCCAACATCAACATAAGAAATGGAAGACCATAAATCCTTCCTTTCCAGTAGTAAAGGGAACAGAGCCCCAGACCATAATGCTCACTGTCATATTTTAATAGCAACTGCTCACAGAACGCTTGCCCAGTGTGAGTCTGTGCTAAGCTCTTTGCATTCATCATCTCATTGGGCCCTTAAACAACCCTATTATTATTATTCCCATTTTAGAGAGAGGAAAACTGAGGATTAGAGATGGTTAGTCACTTGTGGTCATGAGTTAGCAAAAGGCAAAGTCAGGGAATGAACACCCCTGTCACTGAAGGAACACTGCACTCACATCCCTGTCATTCAGGCTGCTGTGTGAGGGGCCAGAGTATTTCAAAATCCACACATGGGTTTTTACTGAAGTACCTGATTGGAACGCTCCACCTTCGAACAAATTTTCATGTGAAACTTGGAGCCACTGGGGCTGAGGGGGTTGAGAAAATGGGGAGCTGGCAGACAACTCAGCCCTGGAGCCCAGCCCCAGACCAGGAACAGGTGAGGGGCTGTCTGAGGGGCTCCCGAGGCACAGGGAAAGTAGGAAAAGGAAGCATCCCTCTAGGGGAGGGAGATTCCAAACAGAGAACGATAGAGAAGACCAACGAACCCCAAAACTGGTTCCTTGAGAAGATCAATAAAAATTATAAGCATCAGATAAACAACAAGGTCCTACTGTAAAGCACAGGGAACTATATTCAACATCCTGTGATAAACCATAATGGAGAAACATATGAAAAAGAATATACATACATATATATGTAGGTATAACTGAGTCTCTTTGCTGTTCAGTAGAAATGAACACAACATTGTCAATCAGCCATGCTTCAACAGGAATTTAAAAAGCAGGGTCAAACTAAAAACACAAAACTCAAATACAAAAAAATCATAAACATCTGGATCAGGAAAAGGAGAAAAGACACAAATGACCAATATCAGAAACGAGAGTGCTGACAGCACTACAGACCTTACAGACAACTTGGAAAAGTGGATAAACTGCTTGAAAGACACAAACCTACCAAAGCCGATTCTGAAAGAAACAGACAGTTAGATAGACAAGAGTACTCTCTATTATCAGCAATAAAACCGTATTTGTAGTTAGAAACCTTCCACAAAGACTCCTCTAGGCCCATATGGCTTCATTAGTGAATTATTTTCAAACATTGAAGGGGAATAATTATTCCAATTTTACCCAAATTTTGTGACTTCTGTGGTGACTCAGATGGTAAAGAATTTGCCTGGAATACAGGAGACCCAGGTTTGATCCCTGGGTCAAGAAGATCCCCTGGAGAAGGAAATGGCAACCCACTCCAGTGTTCTTGTCTGGGAGATCCCATGGACAGAGGAGCCTGGTGGGCTACAGTCTATGGCGTTGCAAAGAGTTGGACACAACTTAGCGACTAATACTTTCACTTTTCTAAAACATTGAAAAGGACTCATTTAATGAATCGGCATTACCTTTGTGCCAAATCCAGACAAATAAATTTGAAGAAAAGAGAACTACAGACCACTATCCCTCAGGAACACAGAAGCAAAAAAACTAAACAAAATCTTGGACATCAGATCTAGTGATACATATAAAGGAGAATGCATCGTGACTAAGTGAGGTTTGCCCCACTCAGAAAGGCAAGATTAATTGATTAGATAGTCAATGTAATCTGTCACATTAACAAACTAAAAAAAAATCATATAATCATTTCAATAAAGATAAGAAAAATGTTTGACAAAATCTAATATCTATTCCTGATTTAAAAAAAAAAAACTCTCAGGAAACAATGAATAGAAGGAAACTACCTTCCCTTGGAAAATACAAATTGTCACCACCTCATCACATATTTAGTTAACTCAAAATGGATCATAGATCTAAATATAAAACCAAAAGCTATAAAAGGATCAAACATTTGTGACCATGTGTTGGTTTGTCATAATCTGAATCTTTGACATACACATGATCTACACATCAACAGTTTGAAATTTTGAATTGCATCAAAATTCAAAACTTCTGCTTTCAAAAGACAGTTAAGAGAATTAAAAGACAAGCTCTATAACGAGAGAAAATATTTGAAAATCATATATCTGATAACTTTGATTCAGAGTGTACAAAGAACTCTCAACACTCATTCGTAGGGACTTCACTGGTGATCCAGTGGTTAAGACTCCATGCTCCCCAAGCAGGGGACCACTTTCAGTCCCTGGTCAGGGAACTTAGACCCACATGCCATGTCCAAGAGTTCCCGGACCTCAACTAAATATCCTGTACAAGGAAATGAAGATCCTGTGTGCTGCAACTAAGACTTGGTGAAGCCAAAAAACAAAGAAACGTAACAAAACCCTCAATCATAAGAAAATGAACAACCTGATAGAAACAGGGGCAAAAGACTGGGACGGGAACATCACCCAAGAAGATTCTGTGGATGGCAAGCAACTACATGAAAAGATGCTTCACATCATTAGTCATTTGGGAGACGCACACACAAACCACAGGGAGAAACCACCGCACGCCTAGGAGGGCAGTCAGAAAGAAAAGGTGAACCACACCTGCGTAGGGGTCTTTCTCAGCCACTTTCTGTCAAAACCTGGTGAGCCATGAGCCTGTGGACATGCCCTCAGCCTGCAGGCCTGGGCATTTCTCACGCTCACGCCAGCCTACACTCAGTCTCCGGCAAGTTGTCACTTAAGAAAAATGCTCCAGATTATGGCTCCAGCAGCTCCTGCTCCAAGGAAGGTCTTACTTGTGACCTTCCGATGGTTTGCCCTTAGATCCCAGTTGTCTGATGTGTCCAGGGAGAGTAATCAGTCTTCGGGTTGCTCAGCACGTTTCTTGTGGTGAGAACGGGTGTGATCCCAAGCTTTTTACACATCAGAGCTGAAACTGAAAGTCAGGACAAGCACTTTGCAAAACAGTTTGCCAATGTCTTAAAGAGTTAAATATATAATTGTCATATGATCTGGCCAGTTCATTCCTAGGTATTTACCCAAGAAAAATGGAAGGCAAACGTCAGTGGCACTTTTGTTTGTAATAACCTCAAACAGGAAACAGCTATTGAAATGTCTATTGGCACTTGTGTTCTATCCATATAATGGAATTTTAGTCATAAAACAGAACAAACTATTGATTCGAGCTGCTGTGTATCAACTGTACCTCAACAGTTTTTTAAAAATGACTGAAACATGCTATAACATAGATGAATCTTGAAAGAACTACCAAATGAAAAGAAGCTACACAAGAAAGAGTACAAAGTGTATGACCGTATATGTGAAATTCAACATTCATACATGTGAAATTTCCATATATATGAAATATATGAAACAGGGACAGGAAGCAGATGGATCCCTGCCAGGGGCCAAGGGCGTTGCTGGGTGGGAGGAGGAGAGAGGGAGCCTATGGGAGCATGGGGAACACTCAGGGGATGAGATGCACATTCCTTGAATATGGTGAGGGCTGCACATGCCATGCACAAATGCCAAGGCTTATCCAGGGGAACACTGTTCAGTTGCAAGTTCAGTTCAGTTCAGTCGCTCAGGCGTGCCCAACTCTTTGCGACCCCATGGACTGCAGCACACCAGGCCTCCCTGTCCATCACCAACTCATAGAGTTTACTCAAACTCATGACCATTATGTCAGTGATGTCATCCAGCCGTCTCATCCTCTGTCGTCCCCTTCTCTTCCCGCCTTCAGTCTTTCCCAGCATCAGGGTCTTTCCCAGTGAGTCAGTTCTTTGCATCAGGTGGCCAAAGTACTGGAGTTTCAGCTTCAGCATCAGTCCTTCCAGTGAACACTCAGGACTGATCTCCTTTAGGATGGACTGGTTGGATCTCCTTGCAGGCCAAGGGATTCTCAAGAGTTTTCTCCCAACACCGCAGTTCAAAAGCATCAATTCTTTGGTGCTCAGCTTTCTTTATAGTCCAACTCTCACATCCATACATGACCACTGGAACAGCCATAGCCTTGACTAGACGGACCTTTGTTGGCAAAGTAATGTCCCTGGCTTTTTAATATGCTGTGTAAGTTGATCATAACTTTCCTTCCAAGGAGTAAGTGTCTTTTAATTTCATGGCTGAAATCACCATCTGCAGTGATTTTGAAGCCCAGAAAAATAAAGTCAGCCACTGTTTCCACTGTTTCCCTATTTATCTGCCATGAAGTGATGGGACCAGATGCCATGATCTCAGTTTTCTGAATGTTGAGCTTTAAGCCAACTTTTTCACTCTCCTCTTTTACTTTCATCAAGAGGCTCTTTAGTTCTTCTTCACTTTCTGCCATAAGGGTGGTGTCATCTGCATATCTGAGGTTATTGATATTTCTCCCAGCAATCTTGATTCCAGCTTGTGCTTCATCCAGCCCAGCATTTCTCATGATGTACTCTGCATATAAGTTAAATGAGCAGAGTGACAATATACAGCCTTGATGTACTCCTTTTCCTATTTGGAACCAGTCTGTTGTTCCATGTCCAGTTCTAACTGTTGCTTCCTGAACTGCATACAGATTTCTCAAGAGGCAGGTCAGGTGGTCTGGTATTCCCATCTCTTTCAGAATTTTCCATAGTTTATTGTGATCCTCAGAGAAAAAGGCTTTGGCATAGTCAATAAAGCAGAAATAGATGTTTTTCTGGAACTCTCTTGCTTTCTCTATGATCCAGTAGATGTTGGCAATTTGATTTCTGGTTCTTCTCCTTTTTCTAAAACCAGCTTGACCATCTGGAAGTTCACGGTTCACATATTGTTGAAACCTGGCTTGGAGAATTTTGAGCATTACTAGCGTGTGAGATGAGTGCAATTGTGCGGTAAGTTGTGTTCAACTCTGCAGTGATGAACTTTCAAAGCTGATTTGAGTGGTCTACTTTTATTTATTTATTTATTTTTTACAAATCCACACTTTCATTTATTTTCAATAAGTTTAAATCCTCGAAGGGTACAGCATCACATGGGTTCTGTGTCCAATGGCCTTAGTGGGAAGGTTGCTTCGGAATTTGGCACAAACCATGCCACTGTTTCCATGAGCTCGAGTTATCTTTCCCCAGATTACTCTGGTTTTGTTAGGTTTTCCACCAGCAGTTACTGTGTTGTTCTTTCCTTTGTATACATAGGCACATCTCTTGCCTAGATAGAATTCAGTTTCATCTCGAGCATATACACCTTCAGTTTTCAGGAGAGCAGTGTGTCCCCTTTGGTTCCGTAGACTCCGTTTATAGCCACCAAAAATGGCCTTGGACCACAGCCTTCCAGACATATTTGTCGTTTTAGAAGGCCTGTTCCCAGCAGGCCTCCACAGGGTCCAAGATGGCTGAAAGAGCTGAGTGGTCTACTTTTAATACAGCAGATTAATCCCACATGAGCACTGTGTGTGACTGTAGCTTTGTTCTGAACATGACCAAGAGAAGCAGGTATTTAAGAATGCTGTAGAAAGCAAGCACTCTCACCCACATTTCGGTCCTTCCGGTTTGCACCCGTCCAGTCCTGGCAGCTCCTATGAGCATCTCCTCTGTTACCTGTTCCCTTCTTCCCCTGCGGCATCTGGGACCTCGGCAGGGACCTCAGCGGGCCAGTAAGCCGCAGTCGGGAAGGCGTTCAGAGACCATTAGTACAGGAAGCATGGCAAAATCCAAAGAAACCATGAACCGGTGAGTTGGAAAACACTCCATGAAAGGCCTTTTCAGCCTGCTTCTTTCAGGAGGAGTTTGTTTTTGGATTAAAGGAGTTTATTCAGGTATTCACAAATAGCCAGGCTCCGCACCAGCTGGAGAGTGGAAGCCCGTCCGTCAGGATCAATTGCTGTGCAGGGGACTGGCATGTTCCGACTGGGGAATACACGGTTGAAAGCGGTGTAATTAGGTGACACGCCTTCAAAGGAGATGAAAGACCCAAAACATCCTCAAAAACGTAGGCAAAAATACACCCAGAAATCACTACTTTCTTTATTTTGGAAGTAGCAGTGCCAATAAAAGGCTAGGTGTCAACGGCATGGAATGTAGCGGTCTTGCGCTGGGATTCTTTCTTTCTTTCTCTTTTTTTCCTTCCTCGCTCAGGGAAGAAAAATGATGGAAATGTCATTCCCGTGTTTCCTCCACTCCTTTGGCAAGTGGTGTAAATGCCTCCCTCCTTAAAGGGACTCTAGACTAAGCTGACGCTTTCATGGCTGTCCCCTCAGGGCGGAGAGGGGACAAGAGGATGGGGGGGTGGTGGCTAATGGCACAAGTGTTTGATGCCTGCCCCCCCACCGCCATCAGATTTTTCTCCGAGTTTTCTGAATGGCTTATTTGTATTCTCAACTCCTTCAGTTAAAAAACAAGGCCTTTTCTCTGATTACATTGCTAAGAAAACACACAAAGTTCCATAATCTTCCTGCAAGCTCCATTTCCCTGGACAATTCTTATTCTCCAATTTCGTTAAATGCAGGAGATTGGCAGGTCTAAGGATGGGGGTTTCTGTAGCTGGGGATTCATCCATCTATTCCCCTGTGCCGTTCATTTTCAGATGAGAAAATGGAGCCCCAGGGAGGCTGCGTGGTCTTACTCTAAGCAGAAGGACTAGAGTCAAAACTGATTTTGATCCCTACCTGACTGTGTTCCCCACTGTTCAAGCTATCACTTCCCCATTTTCCTTTATCTGTAATCCTTTAATGGACATACTCGGACTCTGTTCCAGGCACTCATTAACACATATTTAAATAATTATGGAAAAATCCGCATTTTATGCATCCTTAAGCACTCTGACCTCTGGGTTTCTACAGCCAGATGTGAGGGAGTGCCGGCTATTTGGCACGTTTTAATTGGAGCCCTGACGGAGGCCTTCAAGCCCCTGCGGTCTTCAAGCAGCCCGCAGCACACCTGCCTCATTGAGCTCAGAGGCTTCAAGATGTGGACACAAACACTCAGCGTTTTCTTCTTCTTCTCTCCCTCCCCTCTTCCCTTTCCTGACTGAACCTGAGGATGCAGAGTGAATATGCTATTGAAAGACCACTTTGACGGCACCACTGAGTAAGGATTCCTCGTGGTTGGCAGGGTTTTTCCAGTTTAGATCAGGGCTGCACAGAAGGGGATGGGTGGGTATTCATTGCCAAGACAGTGGTTATAGCTTGAAGTAGAAAGCATATATATATATATATATAAATCTTGAGGTAGAAGACATAAGTGTATACATATATACACATAAATACATGTTTTACTTGTCTATGTATGTATGGGTGTCTGTGCATTATATACATAATATATATATATAATATACACGTATATATATATATATATATTTATCCAAACATAGAGTCACACTGTCATGTGCTTTTGTAGCAGAACATTATTTTATGCTCATTTTCCTTGTCAGTACACCTTAAGTTAATGGCATAGTATTTCATCATATATCACATGGATAGATCACCAATTTTAAAAAACCAAGTGTCTGCTGCTGGACAAACAGACATTTAGTTTGTTTATTTAGTTTTGCTGTTATTGACAGCATTTGATAAGACACATTTGCACACCACACCTTTACAGTCTAGTCTGAATCCTTCCTTCTGACAAATTCCTACGATGTTGTCCTACAAAGGTCTGCACATCTTAAATGCTGACACGTATTGTTCTTACAAGGAAGGTGGGCTGTTGCTATTGCTGTTCAGTCGCACAGTCGTGTTTGACTCTCTGCAACCCCATGGACTATAGCCCCGCCTGGCTCCTCTGTCCATGGGATTCTCCAGGCAAGAATGCCAGAGTGGGTTGTTATTTCTTCCTCCAGGGGATCTTCCCTACCCAAGGATCGAACCTGTGTCTCCTCAATGGCAGGTAGATTCATTACCACTGTGCCACCTGGGAAGTCCTAAGAAAGGTGGAGACAATTGAGAATTCCCCTGCCTGTGTTAGAGAAGCCCCCTCCCCTGCCCCCTACCATCACCAGCACTGTGTATGTCTTTAAAAGCAGCCTTTGCCCATGATATTTTGAAATGTCCCATTGACTGAGGAGGTTTGATGGGAAGGGTGAGCGGGTACTGGGCTGGAAGGGTAGGTAGGGGCACTTGTGGGCAAACTGGGGCTCTTGTGCACCACAGTGGGGTGGGTGCAGCCACTGTGGAAAGCGGCATGGTGATTCCTCAAAGAATTAACAACATTGCCATGTGATCCAGCCATCCCACTTCTGGAATACACCCAGAGGAATGAAAGCAGGGACTCAGATGCACCCACATTCACAGCAGCATTACCACAACAGCCAAAAGGTGGAAGTAAGCCAAGTGTCCATTGACAGGTGGTGAATAAACACCATCTCTGGTCTCCATCCACACAGTGGAATATTACTCAGCCTTAAAAAAGGATGGGGAACTGGCACCTGGTACAACACAGATGAACCTTGAGGACACTGTGCTCAGTGATATCAGCCCGTCACGGAAAGGTGAATATTGCATGATTTCACTGATACGAGGTACTAGACTAGTTAGATTCATAAAGACAGATAGTCGAACAGTGGTACTAGGGGCCAGGGGAGAGGTTACAGGGAGTTAGTGTGTAATGGGGACAGAGACTCTCTCTGGGAAGATGGAAAAGTTCTTAAGACAGATGGTGGTGAAGTTTGCAAAATAACATGAACAACACTGAACTGTACACATACAAAGGGTTAAATGATAAATTTGATGTTTGTCTTAATTGGGCTTCTCTGGTGGCTCAGATGGTAAAGAATCCACCTGTAAGGCAGGAGACCCAGGTTTGACCCCTGGGGTGGGAGGATGTCCTGGAGAAGGGAATGGCTATCCACTCTACTATTCCTGCCTAGAGAAGTCCACAGACAGAGGGGCCTGGTGGGCTACAGTCCATGGGGTCGCAGAGTCGGACTGTGCAGTTTACCGCAATTAAAGGCAATATCCGACCAGTAGCAGCATCTCCCTCACGGCTTGGCGGCCCCAGAGTGAGAAGATTAGGAGCCCCCCCACAGGACCAGTGATGGAAGGGGCCCCTAGCGTCGACCAAGGTGCAGGGGGCTGTGCCCGGGGCACCCAGCACAGGGGAGGCTCCGCCCAGCTCCCATCCATCGAGGCCCGGGTGCCAAGAGGTCACCCAGGGGACATGCTCCTGCAGAGAGGCCACTGGGCTGCCAAGGTGTCAACGCGGCTCCACTCAGAGGCGCTGATGGAGATAAGAATGCAGAGGAGGTGTAACCCAAGTGTCATCTGAAAGCTACCAGGGGCTCAGCCGCACTTCAAAGCAGACATGGGGTGGGGCCCAGAGACGGGGGTGCAGACAACACGCTGGGGCCAGTGATTGCCGCTTATCATATTCCACCTGGCTGGCGTGTGAAAAGGCAGCAGAACCTCCCCGGGACGGTGACTGGTAACTGGTAAATCCCAGGAAAGTCGAGAGGGCTCAGACGGAAGGCATGCCTCGTCCCCAGCAGAGGCCAAAGCCCTGGGCCCTGGTTAACAGACTAACCAGCTAGACGCTGCAGGGACTGCCTGGCCAGGAACACGAGCGCCCGATGGCAGCCCAGGCAGCCCCAGGCAGGGGGCTCACAGCGTGCCCATGGAATCTGACTCTCGTTCCAGGAAGATGAATGAAGACGGAGAATCAGCTCTCCCAAGTCTGGGGTGCTTGAGTCCAAAGGAGAAATAAAAAACAAGTGTCTGAAAGCACCCTGTGTGAGCAAGCTTGATGCCTTCTCTGCAAACGTGGTGGTCTCTTCCTTTAACAAGGGGCAGGCAGCAGGGGCCAGAGGTGAGGGGCCCGGCTGTGGGAGGGGAGCGCGCCCCCTCCTTGAAGTGGGAGCACAGGGAGGGAGGAGGGGGGGTGGGAAGGAGCTCCAGCCGCCTTGAAGGCCCTGCAGTCACCCCAGTTTGTCTGGGTCTCTGTCAAGGGCCACGAGAAGCGCCGGGATGGCTAAGAAGAGGCGGTGGTTCCATAGCTCAGGATCATGTCTCAGGTGGTGCAGTGGGTGTGGACTGGGCGGGGCAGGGAGGCGGCTACCGGGGCGGCTGAGCGAGGTGGGCTTCTCAGGACATGGACTGGCTGTGAGGGTGCTGAAGTGGACGGAGCTGCGCGAGGCTGAACGGGCCTCTTAATGAGCGCTCCCTAGAGGGCTTCATCAGAATGTGTGTGGCGGTGGGACAGCCTCTGCATTCTGTCTGAGAGAAGAGGTGACATAATTTGTTGTGGGGTGGGCGGTGAGGGGCACGGTTTGTGGAAGGAGAAGGGGGCCTCGCGCCAAAGCAGGAAAACCAGTCATGGCTGGAGTTGTCTCTCCTGCCAGAGCCATCCAGGGCTGGAGTGGACTCTCAGTGGCCACGTCACCTCCCCTCTAGGGCAGAGAAGAGCAGAGAGCCGGACTATGGAGGCACCTGAGCCCACTTTGTGGCTGGCGAGCCTGACCTGCACCTCCCGGGCGTGGCCTGCCAGCTGCAGACACTGACCTTGCGCCCCCGATGAACACCCCCACTGTTCATGGGACAATGCAGAGCTCCGGCCCTTAGCCAGTGCAGCCTGCGGGGGCCCAGAGGGCCAACGGGATGAGGCCCCCCAGGACAGCAGAAGGCCAGCCTCGTCTGCTTGATTGGTGGAGCAAGTGGACATCCCAACATGGAAATGTGGGGACGGAGAGCCAGGGGTCCCCGGGGAGGGGCGCACCTCACCTTGGTGACTCCGATCAGCAGGGGTTCGAAAGTGGCCGTGCATTGGGGTGGGTCGCAGGCTCCAGGAGGTATTCCAGGATCAGAGCTCAGGCGGAGTGGTCAAGGTCTCGGGTGAAGCCCATCACCCGTCTGATCTCAGTGCCCCCTTAGTAGGATGAGTGGGTGGTCCTTCCATGGTGCAGGTCAGGCTCAGTTTGAAACCCACTGAGTCGGCGAGAACAGGGGCATCTAAGGAGGCCTGTCGGAGGTCCAGAGGGAGGATGGGGCAAGAGTGAGCTGCGCTGGAGACGCGGGTGCAGACCTGTCGTGAGTGCTGGCTGGAGGCCGGGTGCCTACTGGGGTCACAGCCTGGCTCCAGAGCCCTGCTCTGCCCCTGCTGCTGTGAGGCTGGAGGCCACTGGCTCCCCTTCCTGTGCCTCAGTTTCCCCACCTGTGCGGCAAGGACAGTTCATGACCACCTGCTCCCAGGTTCTGGGAGGTCAGGGAGCTGCACATGGACCCAGCACTACAGGTTCATGGTCTCCCCTCCCTGTTCAGCATTTCGCTGAGTACTCTGGAATCAAGAGACACCCAAATGTAGAATAAATTATGAGATCCATACGGCCCAGGTCAAACTTGCCTAAACTGCTTAAAAACGCCTCTGATTTAACGCTGCAGACCGCTGAGTGGTTTAACCTTTCAGGTTCTTTAAATAAACTCTCTTTGCTCTGAATGCCATTCTAGCTTGGACTGGAACCAGCAGAGCGGCTGGCTCCTCCCCGTCCCCCCGCACTAGCGGGCGTGGTGCTGCCTGCAGTCACACGGCCCGTGTCTGCCACGAGCCCACGTCAGCTGTGAGCAAGGACCTCGGAGAGTCAGCGGCAAACGTCCTTGGCTTGAGGCAGACATTGTCTTTTGGGTTACTCTGCTACCAGAATGTTCTGCCTCCCGCCAAAGACAGTCAAGTCAGGGCACATCTCCCCAGTGCAGAGAAAACATCAGTTTTATAGGAAACCCTGACACAGCCTTTCACGTGGGCGCATTTTCCATCCCTCCAGCACATCGGGGGACCCAGGAGATGCATGGAAAGATGTGCAATTAAAATGCCCCCTCTTCATGTGCAGGAGCATCCTGGAAAAAAAGTGGACCTGAAACAGCCTAATCCCAGAGGGGAGGCCCCCCAATGGCAGACTCGCCAAGTCTGGGACTGAAGCCCCCATGAGATTATGGTGCTGACTCCAGTCAGGCTAGGAGCGACCCCGCTCCAACCTCCGTGACCGTGGGCGTCTTGTTACTCATCTCTGCGTCTGACTGTGATGCTGTTGTGAACATCACATCAGATAATGCCTTCAAAAAGCCGGCGCGTGGTGAATGCCTGGTAAGTCACTACAATTTACTGAGTGTTTGTACTATAACAGCTTTTTATGCTATTGCTTCTGTTAAAGCCAAAGAAGAAAAACCCTGTGAGATGCTCATCATTGTCATCATCTCACAGAGGAAGAGTCTGAGGCGCAGGAAGTTTGAGTAACGTGTGAAAGATCACCACCCAGCTGGGCAGTTCTCTCTCCCACTGCTTGCAGCACGCTGCCGTTCACATCAGCTTTCCTTCTTCTTCTACAACTCTTCTATTTCTGATCCCCTCCCTTCACCACACCCCTGCCATCTGACAGCCCAGCTCATTGATGACCATGTCCTGGTTTCTTTTCCTTCTTGGTGCTTGCTGCCTGAATGACATGCCTGAACTTGACTCTCCCAGATGAACTTGAGTTCATCTTCCAGGCCTGGGGCTCAAGCATAAACTCCTCTCTGAAATCGCCCTTGGCCCCTGCAGTCAAGGTCATGGCTACCCCAGAGTGCCTCGTGTCTGTTCTTTCCACTGCATCTGGGCAGTGATCACTGCTTCTTCCCTCCCACTGAGACTGCAGCTTGTTTCTCCGCTCTGGAACCAGGGCTTGGCCATGTGACATGCTGTGGCCACGGGGACATTAGCAGACATTCTGGGAGTGCTTGGGCACGGGGCTCCGCCCCTGGTTGCTCTCGGGACGCTGAGAACTCATGTGGACGAGCCTGGGCCAGCTGCTGGAGACCGAGGGCCACAGGAGACCGAGACGTGAGTGAAGACGTGTTGCTTCATCTGGCTCCCAGCTGACCACAAAGCAGGAGAGGGTCAGCAGATGTAAACCGCCCATCCCAAGCCAGGGGAACCACCCAGCCTCCTTGCAGCATGGTGAACTAAATAAGTTTTCAGGTGGATTGTTACACGGCACCAGCCAACTGATACATTCATGTGGCTCCACTGCCTAGATCAGTGCAGGTCCTGACACAGATGCTCCAGGAGGGAATGAACCATGGCTCAATTCAGAGCTGGACAAACGGATGGGAAGGCAATGAAGTGTGACGTGGAGGGAACTTCAGCTAAGTGGGTCCTGGGAATGTTCCCTTTCCTTCCTCTCCCATCTTTAGATGGGTCTCCCATCTTCAGCTGCTGTAATGAGCTCCATTAACACCCGTCAGCCTGAATCACCGGTCTGCACTCAGCAGTCACTTCTCATCCACTGTGTTTTGATTGGCAATCGACACTTAAGAGCTTCCTCAGCTGCAGGACAAACACCCCAGAGTCAAGTGCTCCCCAGCATTTTTGAAGAGCATGGGTCACATATTTCGTCGAAAGCTCTTCCACCTGTGTCCTTCTGAAGTATACTCACAATTAGCTTCCTGCCGGGCAGTCTTGGCAAGGGAACCGTGGAAGTGACGTCTCGTCGTCTCAGAGTATCCTGTGGGGAGGGGGCCAGGTACATGATGCACACTTGTCTTATTACTGGTGATGACAGTGACAGGATCTTGCGGTTAAGGTGGTGTCTGTCAGGCTTCTCTAAAGATGCTTTTTTCCTGGTCATGTTCTATTTCACTGGTCGTGTACTTGTCCAGCTGTATCCCTGGATGGACCCTGCTGGGGGACAGGGTCCATGTCTTTTTCCTCATTGCTGTATCCCCAGCACCTGTGACCACATCTCGTAGTACTTTTTGTGTGTGCTCAACACATCTTATTAAATAAATGAATGTCATGAAAGATACAACCAGCTCCCCTGAAGGGAGCTGACACAGTGGGTTTCAGACCGATTAACTGGAACGGAAAGGGCAAATGATTCCATCCATGCCTCCTGCATGTCCCACATCTTTTAGTTAATCTCATATTTTACTTTGCTGTCCTCTTATTCTTAACCCACAGCCAAATGAAACACTCTGAGGACCCCTGATCTGGGCCCTGTGAAATTTCAGAAGGCCAGGTAGAAAGCAAACAACCTTTAATTGGCAGTAGAAAATCAGTATTTCTTACTGACTCATCTTCACAAAGCCCACCTTCCCCCCCCAGCCATCCTGACTTCCGAGTCTCTGGGAAGGCCGTGACTGCCAGCATCACTGCCATGTCCACAGGGAGGCTCAGCATGATGTCTGGGCTACCGGAGACCAGGCGTCTGACTAATAGCCATATAAACAAGCTGGGTAATTATCCCTGTCTAGAGAAGCACACAGTGAGCTCCAGGTTGGATCAGCAGCTTACCGATGTTATCAAGGCCCAGGCGTGGCCGTCCTCCGCCTGTTGGTGCTGCGTCTTTGGCTACAAGATGGCAGCCCCAGACGCAGGCATCACCTCCTGTATCACGACGGCATCGTAAGCAGATTCGGGGAAGCGGGGCTCTTCTTGAATCTCCCAGGAGGCAGACTCTCTCTCTCATGTCTTGTTGGTGGGGACTGGGTCAAAAGACCCTCCCTAACTAAAGGATAGCCTGGAAGAGAGCACCTAGCACAATAGCCTCCACCGTGGGAGGAGGGCTAGCCAGCACACAAAGGGGAACGCCTGACTTTGCTCAGATGACTCGTACCACCTGCTATGAGAGGCTTCTGGGTGGGAGACTGGCTGGACCCCAGGGCTATCCAAGGAAGTGGAAAGGCAGGGCTGGTCTGGGGCAGACTATCTGGTTTTCCGACAGTGTTTTATCAGGTCAAGACCAGAACTGGAATCCAGGTTGCCCATTTGCTATTTTTTTTTAGGTCACAAATCCCATAAAACTTACAAATATGATCACAACAAAGCATGCATGAAGAGCAATTAAGCAAAAAACCCACCCACCCATTGATCCATCCATCCACGCTTTCATCCTTCCACACTTCCACTTGCCCTTCCGTCGCTTATCCTTCCTTCCTTCCATGCTTTCATCAATTCTTCTTACCCCCACCCCCACCCCCATTTCTCCCTCCTTCTGCCCACCCTTTCCATGTTAAGGTAACCATTTGACCCAGTTACGGCCAGTGAGACACAAGAAGTCTGCTGCTGGGGAATATTTTCACCCCTTATGTAAGGGAGAGACATTTAAAGAGAGGTCTTCCTCCCTTTCTTTCTCGAGACACTATCAGGAGAGGGTACGATGCTCGGAGCTGCCACAGCCATCTCGCAACCACAAGAAAAGACGCCTGAGGGTGAGGCGTCCTGAGTGTCCCGCTGAGGGCCACAGTGAAGCAGGGACGTCTCATCGTTTCTGGGCCCATGGTCCAGCGCAAGAGACAGAGAGATGGGTGATTATGACCGAGTGTGAACTAGCTCTGTGGAGTAAGTGCCGGGAGGGAAAACGGGGGACGGAATTGGGGAGGGGTGGTGAGGTCCACACAGAGGCTGAAGGAGGACCAGAAGGGGGTTCTGGGCCAAGGGCAGAGCCTGGGCAGATCAGCACAGAGCTGTGATGCGTTCAGGATGGAAGGTCAGGGGGTGGTCTGGGGGAGAATGCTGGGGAATTAGGTGGAAGCAAGCAGCCTTGATGAGGAGGAGTGGGGTCCCCTGCTTTGGCTCAGCTGCTCCCCCAGCAGCCCTGCTCCCGAGGTGCCGTCCACTGCCTCCTTTCTGCCAGGTTCACCTAGGGGGCACGCTCGAGGGTCAGTTTGGGCTTTGCTTCTCTCATGATGTTGAGAACCTTCTGGCCTTTGATATCTGCTCTGGATTCCTGTTTCCTGCTCTCCACAGTCTGGGGAGTGGACAGAGGAAGACAAACCCCTCCCTGGCTGCCCCTCCTCGCCCCTTCCCCTATAAGGTCAGTATCAAAGGTCCGAGGAGGAAGGTGGCAGAACTCAGGGCTGTGCTGGGCCGACAGACTCCTCGCTCATGGAAACAGCTGACGACCTGGCCCCGAGCCATCAACTTGGAACGCCCCACTCACCTGGGGCCCTTGGAAGGCTCAGGTCCTGGGAGAAAACCTTCCCAGAGCGTGCTGTTGACAACCTGCAATAGCAGGCGGGAGTCCCAAAAGATGGCTAGAGAGCAAAAGGGATGGAAGTGGCCAGGCCCACAAGAGCTCTTTCTGTGCGAGGTAGGCTGGGGAGCAGCGGGGACGCACTTCTCAGGAGAGGGAGGCCAGAGCAGCACAGGGCCTGCCTGCTTGGGGAAGCGCCTCCCCCAGCACGTCAGCTGCTTCCCCTGGCCTTCCAGCGGGGCAGGAAGATGGAAGCAAAGGAAGTGGAAAACACAAGCTGCACACCAATTTAGCTCTCTGCTGCTTGGAGCTCAATTTTTGCTAACTTTGGAAATCCCGGAAGAAAGAGGTGCTTCTGTTGAGACATTTTAAAAAATATTTTTGAAGGGGAAAAAGACTGGCTACTCACTGCCAGTGGGGAAGCACAGCTCTCTGGACGCCTAGTACTCCCACTGAGCCTGGGAATTTGATTTAATATGATGGGGTGCTGAGAGCATCTTCTCTCAGCCCCAGCCCCAGGACACAAAGGCCTCGATGCAGCACAGCCGGGCTCTGAAGATTTATTTCATTTCCCTGACCCTTTCCCGACCCCCTGCCAACTACCACTGGGGAGAAACCACAGCAGGTGCTGGCCCTGCCGTCCCGTCCCCAGGCCAGAGGGTACCAGGCAGGGCTCCATGCCCAGCACCTGCATCGGAGCTGGGAAGTGGGGGCTGGTGCTCACGGGGGGCCCTGCCTCCGGAGCCCTAGGTGGCTGCTTTCTCCCTGCTGGTCAGGTCTGGGCCTGGGCAGCACCCACTTCCGGAGGGAGGCCTTCCCTGAAACCCTAAGTCTAAACACAGAGCCTCCTCAAATGGATCACCCTCCATCTCCTTACCAGGATTGGTTATGTCTATGCTTCTCTGCCGTGCTTGCCACTACTGAAATTACACTGCTCATCTCTTTACTTGTTTACTTGTTTGCCTGACTCCTGTCTCTTGCAGCTGACTGTCACCTACATGAGGGCAGGTGACACTTCTGGATCACCAGGGGACCCCATGCACAGAGCAGGAGCTTAGTGAACATCCAGAGTGTGTGCGCGTGTGTGCACGCACGGGCTCGAGGGTGTGTGACCGCCCAACACGGAGCCTGGCGTGCAGCACACACAGGTGTGACCAGATTGTTCCTACACTGATTTGCTAACCAGGTATTTGCTCGTTCAAGGCTCACAACAGCTCTTCAAAGTAAGCAGCAGCAACCCTGGTTTGCAGTCGGGAAACCTGAAGCTCAGAGAGGTCATGTGAACGGTCAGTGACCCACAGCCATGCGGTCATGCCTGAGGCCCGGGGATTCCTGACGCCAGCGGCCCCTCCCTAGCTGCTTTCACTGGGGGCTCTGGACCCTGTTCCCTGCCTGCCCTGGGTGCTGCTGTGTCTGGGACCCCAGGGCGCCACACAGGGCACTACTTGTGCTCCTGCCGCGTCACCCCGCAGGGTTCCCACCGTGGAGCCGGGTCTCAGGGATCATCGGGTGCCCAGCAGTTAGCCTCTCGCTGTGATAATGATGTCCTTCACTCGGCCCATTCGCTGACGGTCTGTGATGGGCGGTCGTGCTGCACGGCCCTGGCGTCCTTGGGTGAGGGAACAAGGGAGAGGAGCCTCTGCCCAGCACGCGTAGGTCAGATTTCACCTCTGCCGCAACAGCCCTGCCCGTTCCTCACACACACACCCCTGCCTGTTTCTCTCACACACACCCCTGCTCACTTCTCTCACACACACCCCTGCTCACTTCTCACACACACACCCCTGCTCACTTCTCTCACACACACCCCTCCTCACTTCTCACACACACCCCTGCTCACTTCTCACACACACACCCCTGCCTGTTTCTCTCACACACACCCCTGCTCACTTCTCTCACACACACCCCTGCTCACTTCTCTCACACATACCCCTGCTCACTTCTCTCACACACACCCCTGCTCACTTCTCTCATACACACACCCCTGCCTGTTTCTCTCACACACATCCCTGCTCTCTTCTCACACACACACCCCTGCCCGTTTCTCTCACACACACCCCTGCTCACTTCTCTCACATACACCCCTGCTCACTTCTCTCACACACACCCCTGCCCGTTTCTCACACACATACACCCACACCCACACACCCCTGCCCATTTCTCTCACATACACACCCCCTGCCCGTTTCATACATAAACATACACACACACACATACTCCTGCCCATTTCTCACACACACACACAGACACCCCTGCCCGTTTCTCACACACACCCCTGCCTGTTTCTCATACACACACACTCCTGCCCATTTCACACATACACACACACACACTCCTGTCCATTTCACACACACATACCTGCCCATTCATACATGAACAAACCTGCCCATTGCACACTCACTTGCCCATTTCATACACACACATTTTCCCATTTCACACATACACACACCCATGCTCATTTCACACACAGATACCTGCCAATTCATACACACACACACCTGCCCACTGTACACCCACCTGCCCATTTCACACACACACACCTGCACATTCACACACACACACACACTTGCCAGGTCACTGAGGTGGGAACTTCTCTGCGTCCACTGTGGTTGTTAGCTTGGCACTGACGGCTGGACCAGCAGCCACAGGCCAGTGGAAAGACCCAGGGCTGAGGATGCTGGCACCCTCCAGCCCCTAGGAGGATGGGCTGCGGCCTGGCCAGGGTCTCCTTGACTTGGGGGATGGATGACCTTCCAGTGGACAGCAACAGGTCCTGAAGCCCGGAGGAACCACTCTTGCGTTCTGTGTCCAATGGGATATTTCAGTGCTGATTAAAATGTTTTGGACAGAATGATTGCTGAGCAGGGATGGACCATTCCAGTGCCCAGGGGCCAGACCAGAGAGAGGAACCCTGAGGCTGGAATGGCTGGGGCCTGTGGTCACTCCAGGTTTCACGGTGTGAGGAACTGCTGGACTATTTTCCAAAGGTGGCCTCATTTTACACTCCCAAGAGGTTCTCTTCAGTGATGATTTTTTCCTCTTCTGTTTTATTCCAAGCTTATAAGTTGTTGGCAGAGCTCATCTGTTGTGAAAAAAAAAGGGAAAGTGTCAGCCGCTCAGTTGCATCTGATTCTTTGTGACCTCGTGGACTGTAGCCTGCTAGACTCCTCTATCCATGTAATTCTCCAGGCAAGAATACTGGAGTGGGTTGCCATTTCCTACTCCAGGAGATCTTCCCAATTGAACCCACATCTCCTGCATTGCAAGTGGATTCTTCATTGTCTGCACCACCAGGGAAGCCCTACTTTCAGTACCCCCCCCCCCCCCCCGCCGTAGATAAATAATGTTACCGAGGGTTTCCTAGGTGGCGCAGTGATAAAGAATCCATCTATCAATGCAAGAGATGTAAGACCATTGGGTTTGATCCCTGGGTTGCGATGATCCCTTAGAGAAGGAAATGGCAATGCATTCTAGTATTCTTGTCTGGGAAATCCCATGCACAGAGGAGCTCGGTGAGCTACAGTCCATGGGGTCACAAAGAGTCAGACACAACTGAGCACACACCACATACCTAGCACTGCCTAGCACTGGAAGGGGTATGAAGATGGGCCATAGCTGACTGTACCATCTGGGATGCTCCTGGGCTCCAGGAGTGGCCACACGCTCTGAGGTGGTCGGGATGTCTTGGGGGAGGGACATAGCAAAGGACAGAGGTTCCATGAAGAAATGAGGGGTGGGGTGTGAAGGCCCACTCTGGAGGCCGGCTCACAGGACTCACGGGGGTTTGTGTAGAGTGCAAGGCCCCAACTCCAGCAGAGGCTCTGCAGTCAGCTGGCATCACCACTGTGGGAGTGAGGTACACACCGCTTAACAATGAGAAGGGGTCCCTCTCCCCCTCATCTCTGCCTCTGGAGTCCTACCTCCTGGCCCTTGGGAGCCTGGAACGGAGGTTGTTCCAGGCCACATGGGATGTTGCCACTAATCACATCAACATCTCTAAAATTAATAACATAAACTCCATAGTGAAGGGGCCTGGGCCAGAAAGCGAGGGCTGCCGGCCACTCCTGGGTCCTACAGTGCAGTAGGGGGCAGGACACCTGGGGACAGGGGGCACCCCTGGGTGGACACCAGCCTGTTGAAACGTAAGACCTTAAGGACTTGGCTGTGACTGGAGTCAGATCCACCCAGGCGGATCAGGAGAGGAGGTGCAGAGTTCTTGTTTGACACACACACTGTCATATGCTTATGACTTACAAACACAATAGGCTCTTTCTGCTTGGAGAAGGAAATGCCAACCCACTCCAGTCTTCTTGCCCAGGAAACCCATAGACAGAGGAGCAAGGTGGGCTGCAGTCCATGGGGTCGCTGAGTCGGACACAGCCGGGGACTGAACAACAACAGCTCCCCAGTGCACCTCTCCCGTGGGTTTGGTTTAAAAGGGTCCGATGCTTTTACTGAAGGGATGGCCTATGATTCTGGTTTTGTAGAAGTCAGAATTCTTGCGCTCTGCAGCCTTCAGAAGGTCATCCAGTTCAGACCAGCCCCTCCCTCTCTCCAAACGGATCACTCCACCGACCTTAAGGTCAGGAAGAGTCCTCTGGGTGGGCCCCAAAAGCTCTTTCTCTCAGCTTCCTTACCAGCAAATTGGGCGGAACAATGGGTCCATCTCAGAAGGCTGTTGGGAGGACTGAATAAGACACCCGTGTAATGTTCTTAGCGCTGTGCCCGGCACACCGCCAATGTCCCATAAAGGACTGTGTTATTATTGTCAGCATCGTCACCTGCACACAGCATCTTCTTTGTGCCCATACCTCGCCTTCTGCATCAGTCAAGCCTGCAGCTGGCTCTTGAGTGAAAGCTCCCTTCCCTGCTCGGTTATGGTTACGACACAGCGGGCAGAGCACTTAAGACCAGCCGGCACCAGCTCTTACCTTCTCCAGGACTGAGGCCGGAACACACGCTACAGCCCAGGTGGCGCAGCGGGCGTCTACGATGCCCGCCCTCTAGTGGAGGGACACGGCTCCTGAGCTCAGGTGTGCATGGAGGCAGGTGACCAGGTTAATTTCCATAGCATCTGGATCCAGTTGTCCTGAAACACAGACAGCAAAAAAGGCAATCAGAGTCACAGGCAACGCAGACAGAAACGTATATAGAGGCATTTACGTGTGTGATGTCTCTCTCGTGCGCTCTGTGTTTTAAATCTATACTCAGAGCCAGAGAGCAGGATAAAGGGAGGGGCTGTGAAAGGGGAAGGGGCTTCCTTTTGAGCCAATAAGGCATGTTCTAAGATCAACTGTGCTGACGGTTGCTCAACTCTGTGAAGATACCAAACACCACTGAAATTGACACTTGAAGTGGGCGAACTGGTGTGTTAGGCAAATTCTATGCCTATAAAGTGATTTTTTAAAGTTGACTTTTTAAAAAGGTTTTATTGTTTTTAGCTATTTCCCCCGAAACTCATTTACTAGGAAAACAGAAAACACACAAAAAAATGCATTTTTCTCAAAGTATTTATTTGCATTCTTTGAGTTCCAGATGTGTTTGCCGTCAGAGAAGAGGTCTCACTGAGGTCAGCAGTGAGACCCCGGCGCGTGCCAGTTGCTGTGGAGACGGGACATGTCCAAGTTCGGACGTGAACTTAAGTCTCTTGCCCATTTGTGGAGACTAGACCTTAGGAGCAACTGGACAACAAGAGAGAAGAAAGCTCAAAATCAGGGGCTGTGCTATTCACTGAGTGAGTTGAAAGAAGGATATTATTGAAGGTCCAAGTAATCCAGGAGGGCTTCATGAAGGAGGGACTTGAGTTAGAACGTGACAAGTTTAATAGAAAGAACAAGTAAAATATCATACAAGCAAGTAAACTAAATTAACACAGAGTTAGGACAGCCCTCAGCTCTCCCTCCTGGGGCCCTCCTGCAGACTGGCACTCTGCTCCCCACATACCATGGACACATTCCAGAAGACATCATCCAGGAGGAGATGTCTCACCAACTCCCCCTCCAGTCTCCAGCTGTTGCTTCCACTGGCTAACCCCAGCCAGAAGCCAGAGGGTGGGGGCCACTGACACAGACCACGAGACCAGTGCCCAGGGTAAGAGGGAGGAAAAGACAGAAAGGAGGAGGGGAGGGCTGCGTGGAGGCATCCAGCACCTCAACGCAGGCTGCAGGGGTTAGGCAAGACCCAGCAGCATCACCCAGGAGGGGGATTTCCAAGGCAGGCTGACGGAGGTGACAGGGGCCCTGAGTTGCCCCAGCTCTAAGTAGGAAGGGGGTGATGGTGCCACTTTTATCATTAGAAGGTGATGGGCTCTGAGTCAGGGTCTCTTTGTTCATTTACTGTAGATCCTCACTACCCCATGTGGTCCCCAGACACCACCTGGGAGCTTGTTGGAAACCCAGGACCTTGGCCTCCCCCCAACACACTGCCCTAGCGCCTGCATCTTAGCAGGCGCTGACTTGGGTGACTTGGGTGCAGGCTGCTCTCAGAGAGGCTCAGCTTTGCATCACCCCAGGGAGGCTGGGCCAGGGAGGGGATGGGTAGGAGCAAGCCAGTGGGAGGGCTCTCTGCTGCAGGTATCAGGTGTTGAGAGTAGGAAACCATGGCTGCTGGCTGTCTGGACCCCAGGTTGGACCGTGCTGGCCCCACCACCTCACTCTTCCTGCAGACACCAGGGCCGGCCCCACATTTCTCGCTATACAACCTTCCTGCATCCACTTCCTGTCCATCAGCACTGACGAGCAAGATGAAATTTACTTGCTAACTATACGTCATATCGCCTGTTCGTGACTTTTGGCAGATGTATAAAATCCACTGATTATCAGAAAACGACGCCACATCTGGCATGCATGTTCGTTATCCCGGTCCGTGGCCAGCAAGCGAGAAGTTCGGAGTCCAGCGAGGAAGGAGGTAGGGAGATGACATCGTGTACAGTGCTGGGGAGAAGGGGACGACAGAGGATGAGATGGTTGGATGGCATTGCCGACATGATGGACATGAGTTTGAGTAAGCTCCGGGAGTTGGTGATGGACAGGGAAGCCTGGCATGCTGCAGTCTGTGGGGTTGCAAAGAGTTGGACACGGCTGAGCGACTGAACTGAACTGAATTGAACAGTGTGGCGTTGGGGGGTGTTGCTGCAGCTATGTCACATAACGTGCTTCATGTTAAAAACACATGGAGTGGGGCGGCCAGTCTCGGAAGTGTTTCACCCATGACGACTGTGTATGATCCATGAAGCACTGGGATCCGCATCCTCTCGAGTGTGCACACTCCATCTCTGTGTGTATCATGTCATCAGCACGAAAAACGCTTGCACTCAGACGCTTCCCAATCTATCACCATCTGTGGGGACTGGGGGCTGTTTCCGGGCTGTTGCCGATGCCGCAGAGGTGGGAGAGGTGGCTTTGATGATTCCAACCACAACACTTCCAGCAGGTCCGGGAGAACCCGGTCACGGGGCCAGCATCTGGCTGCCGCCTCTCCAGGACTTCAGGCTGCAGCGGTGGCTCGTCCCCCCACCGCCTCTAGCATGCGTCTCCCTCCATCCCTGCTCTTGTATCAGCTATCTGCTTTCTCCACAGGGGTCCTTTGGAGACCACAGAGCCTTTTTTTTTTTCTTCCCTTGACATGATTTTCAACAAATGGAAGAAGAGCACAGAATTCTCACGATACCCTTGCCTGAGGGTCTACAAATGTGAATATTCACCTTATTTGCTGTGTCCTCTCTCTCTCACACACACACAGAGGAAGCTGTGGATAAGACTTGCCTTTCCACCAAATACTATCACGTACGTTTCCTAAAAGCGAGGGATCCTCTTCTATAACCACAATACAATGATCAAAATTAGGAAACTAAAATTGACCCAACTCTCAGCCAATCTATAGATCTTATTCAGACTCTCTAGTCATTACAAGAACGCTCTTGCTTTGCTGACAGTGATGGACCTACAGGCTGCAGAAGACACGTGCCCTCTCCAGCCACCCCTGCCCTCCTCCGCCTCTCTGTCCCCACTACCCCCGCCCACATCAGTTTTCATTTTCACTTGCTTCTAATGAAGTCTTACACCAGAACCAGTAGTCATGCTGACGACAGGAACAGTTTTGCACGGGCTTCTCTTTCTGTAATAAATCTCTGTTTCAAACAACACTGCAATGAGTAGCCAGCAGGCCACATGTTTCAGAGCCATGAATTATCACTGAGGGCTGCTTCGGTTTAGTGACAACTTATGAAACTAATTGTGTGTGTGTGTGTTTTGTGGTAAGCATGTGTACATGTGTGTGTGAACAGAGAATAATACAGAGGCAGCTGAGTTAGAGTATTTGGGTGGTGGTCTTGAATTTATACAGCCCTCCTGGTTGACTCCGGACAAGGCAATGGCAACCCACTCCAGTACTCTTGCCTGGAAAGTCCCATGGATGGCGGAGCCTGGTAGGCTGCGGTCTGTGGGGTCGCTAAGAGTCGAACATGACTGAGTGACTTCCCTTTCATTTTTCACTTTCATGCATTGGAGAAGGAAATGAACCCACTCCAGTGCTCTTGCCTGGAGAATCCCGGGGACGGGGGAGCCTGGTGGGCTGCCGCCTATGGGGTCGCACAGAGTGGAACACGACTGAAGCGACTTAGCAGCAGCAGCAGCCTGGTTGACTCTGGGCAAGTCAATTCAGTCCTCTGGAGCCTCACGCGTCACCTGTCGACTTTCAGCAAGACTGGCTTGCTATTTAAAGGGGTGTGTTTTAACATTCTGAGTCCACTGATATACGGAGGGTGCCATGTGTCTGAGAGCCTGTGCACGTGTGTGCTAGGGAAGGGTGTACGGACCTAGTCCCACCTCTCTGCCTCCCCCTGGCCTGGGCTCTGTCCTCATGCTGGCTCCTGATGGAGGCAGGATGGTGGTCAGTGGCAACTGGGACAGCCAGCTTCCCTGCTGGTTCCTGGGGGAGGCAGCGCCATCTCTACCTGCAGTCAGTCCTCCCTCTGCCTAACTGGACCACTCTGGTAGAAGCCCGCCCCAACCTTAGCAACAGCTGCCAGAAGCTCAGGTCTCAAATCAATCACTGGCCAGGGGGAAGGGCTTGCTGTGGCCACCTATCTAATCCTGAGCATCCCTGAGATGCAGGAGTTCTCAGCATATACTGATCAACTGGGAGGTGTAAAATGTTGAAAATATTCAAGACTTTTTCAGGAGCCAGGAAGGAAGTGTGGATGCTGGACAACCGGTGGTGGCCACCACAAGTCCCATTTTACAGATGCACAAAGTAAGGCTTGGGAGGATTAAATTGCCCAAAGCTGCAGGCACTTGAAACCCAGTATATTTTGGCTTCAAAGCTCATGATTTTTCCATTATACCTTGATCCCTTCTTTCAAGTTGAGGTCAGTTGTGCCAAGCAGTTTAGTGGACTATCAATTATTCAGCCAGCCTACAGACACCTATTGTAAAGGTTGTTTATAGCAAGAATGGGCTTCCCTTGTAGCTCAACTGGTAAAGAATCTGCCTGCCATGTGGGAGACCCAGGTTCGATCCCTGAGTCGGGAGAAGGAAATGGCAACCCACTCCAGTATTCTTGCCTGGAGAATCCCATGGACAGAGGAGCCTGGCAGGCCACAGTCCATGGGGTCACAAGAGTCAGACACGACTTAGCGACTAAACCACCACCGCTATAGCAAGGATGGCCACAGCAGCACTCCTGGTAACAGCCAAGAGGTGGGAGCAACCCAAGAGTCCATCGGTGTCTGAGTGCATCAACAAAGTGTGACCCACCCGCACAGCACAATGTTACTCAGCCCTAAAAAGGGATCATGCCGTACTGACGTGTTTGACATGGATAAACGTTGAAGACTGTAAGTGAAGTCAAACACGCCAGCCACAAAAAGACAAGTTCTGTAGGCTTCCAGGTCTACGAAGTACAAGAGGAGTCCAGTTCATAGAGACAGAAAGCAGGATGGTGGGGGCCAGGGACTGAGGGAGGGGGTAGGTCGGTGTTCAGTTAGGAAGATGAAAAAAGCTCTAGAGAAGTTCTGGGTGGTGACAGTTGAACAACAATGTGAATGTACTTAATGCCACAGAATTGTACACTTAAAATGGCTAAAATGGTAAATTTTATGTCAGGTCTATTTTACCACAATATTAGGAAAATAAAACATTTTTTAAAACTTGCCTTTTAGAGAAGTCAGCATTTTTATCCCTTGTATGAAGAAGCTTTGCAGCCGTGTTTACATCTGTCATTACTCTGGCCCCTCTGAAGCCTTCCTAAATTCATCAGCCACACCAGTGTGGCTGTCTCTGATTCTCTTGAGTGTCACCCCAAAACGTGAGCAGCAATACAGGGACACACTTCCAAACATTCCTCCTAACAGCACCCGTTGGCCTGACGCTAGAAATGAGTGACTTTCCGTTATGCGTTGAATCATGTCTACACTTTGAGTGAAGCCTGGCCTGTGTGTCCTGTGCCATCGCCCTGGCATCAGCACAGCCCATATGGTACATGGGGCCAAGGACCCCTCCACCCAGGATGGTCTTGCATCTCTCCCCAGCCAGAAAGCACACGTGGGCAGGATGCATGGGCCCAGGGCAAAGGTGGGTTTTGTCAGCTCCATGAGTCACCAAGAAGTGGGCCGTGCTCTGTAACATGTGTTTGGCAAGTGGTCCCCCTGTGGGCGGCAGAAATCCAGATGGAGGAAGTCTGCTGAGCACAATGTTGGATTTTACATCTGCTGACCCCGCAAGCATGCAGGGCCGTGGAGAAGTGGGCTGTTGGTCCACCTAACCTTAGCATACCAATGTGTTTCTGGGGGCGCATTCAGATCTAGACGACAAAGGCACAGGGTCCACAACCCCCGCTGGGCCTGGGCCTGGTTAGAGCTGGGAGGAGCCTTAGCATCATCACCCAGACGGGCTCTTGGCTTCACAGACAAGAAGAAGCCCAGGAAGGTGGGCAACACTGCCCAAGGTTGCAGTCTGAATTTCGGGCTCTGTGGGCTCAGTGCAGTGTCCCCTGGCCTCCTCACACTGGATGAGGCTTTGGCAAGTAGCCTCTGCTGTGCATTGCTGTGCCCTTATACCCTAAGGCCGGTGCCCTGCCTCTCTGGACTTCTGGTCCTCTGTGATACACAGGAGGCTCACCCGACACAGTGCTCGGTCCATGAGGGACTGATGGTGGTGAGTCACGGTGCAGGAGAGGCCAGCAGAGCATGGCCTGGGTGTCCATGGGGTCAGAGGGAGGATGGGGCAGACTGCCCACAGAGGAGGGCTGCTTCCCCATCCTTGTTGGTCCCAGACCTCCATCCTCGCTCTGTAAATACCCACCCCCACCCTACACCTTCTTCAGTTACCTCTGGGAGAGGCTGCTTTCCTGGTGAGACTATCATCAGGGTCGATCATCAGACCTCAGGCATGCTGACATTGAGATTCAAGGTGAGGACAACATGTAGTCTGTAGAGCTTAGGAATACTCTGGAGATCTCACACCAAAGGGACGAAGCATCGGGGAAGTGACCGGAGGCCTGGGTTACTCCTGCAGACAGCAGAGCTCATTTGGTGGGCTCCCCTCAGATGGGAGGGCGTCTGAGGTCTCAGGGCTGCTCTGAGAGCACAGTCGGAGTCCAGGCTATTGTATCAGTAACTGGCACCCTCCCTCCCCTCCCTCCCTCCTTCCTTTCCCCCTCCCCCACTTCCTTTCTTCAGGAAGCACAGAGCCCAAGAAGACAGAGGTAAACCCCATTCCAGAGCTTTTAACCCAGTCCAGCAGTTATACACTGTGGTCTTAGACCCTGAAGTCTTTCCGGGCGGTCAAGACCGTCTGGAATGTTACAGGATCGTGCATGGGTAGAAGACCCGTTCAACTTTCAGGACAGATCAATGCAACTGAATATAGTAGGTACAAAAAGTTCACTGATTTGGTTTCAGATTCCACATTGCAGCTAATCTTTAAGGAACTCCCTCTTGCCAAGTTTTGGTGTAGTATTAAAGAATAATGCCCACAATTATCCAAAAAGACTATTAACTTACCTCTGAATTTCCAAATGCATAATTGTGTGTGGCCAGGCTTTTTTTCACATGCACCAGATTGAAGGCAGAAGCAGATAAGAGAACCCAGCTGTTTCCTATTAAGCCAGACCTCATATAGGTTTGCAAAAGTGTAAAACAATGTGAATCTTCTCACTACTATTTGGCAAAACATAATTTAAAAAAACCACATTATTTGTGTTAACATGCAATGGGTTGTTCTCATTTAAAAGACTTAATGAATAAAATATTTTAAAATGTTATCAATTACTATCAAATTCTGTAAATACCAGTAGATATGAGCCACAAAAGCAAAGCTCCTTGGGATTGTCAACAAGTTTTAAGAATGTAAAGCAGTCCTGAGATTTAAAAGTTTGGGAGCCCTCTGTTCTAAGAACAATATTGTCAACATCTCTGTTGATGACTGAGGAAGGACCAGATGGTGCTCAACACCCTTGCTTTCAACAAATTCCCACGGAGCTCATACTACTACTGAATTACATGAGACTGAGGGTCTGGCCATACGGTGTCAAAGCATATATCAAAGCTATGGTTTTTCCAGTAGTCATGTATGGATGTGAGAGTTGGATCACAAAGAAGGCTGAGCACCAAAGAATTAATGCTTTTGAACTGTGGTGCTGGAGAAAACTCTTGAGAGTCCCTTGGACAGCAAGGAGATCAAACCAGTCAATTCTAAAGGAAATGAACTCTGAATAGCCATTGGAAGGGCTGATTCTGAAGCTGAAGCTCCAATACTTCGCCACCTAATGCAAAGAGCCGACTCACTGGAAAGGATCCTGATGCTGAGAAAGATTGAGGGCAGGGGGAGGTGGGGACAGAGGATGAGATGGTTGGATGGTGTCACTGATTCAATGGACATGAGTTTGAGCAAATTCTGGGAGAGAGTGAAGGACAGGGAATCCTGGAGTGGCAGGAAACAGGGTTGCAAAGAACCAGACGTGACTTGGCAACTCAACAACAACAACATACAGTGTCAGAGTACCCTGGAGGTTAGCATTTGGTTACACCAGCTGGAGAGCTGTGCACCCCGCTGCACATTCGTATCCTTCTCTGAGCCTCATCTGGAAATGGGACAGGAGTGTGGTGGGGACTGAGGGGTGGTGGAGATGAGGAGGGTGCGCATGCACAGCTGGGTGTGAGCGCCGGCACACGCTCTGCGTCTCGGGGCCAAGCCCCCACCCAAGTCCTCGTGCAGCCCCTAACCCCGCACTGCCGTCCCTTCAGGTCGCTTGGAGGATGAGACTGTGCTGTCCATCAGGGCCTGGAAGCCTTGTCTCCTCAGTGCGTTTCTGTTGCTAAGGGGAAAGACCCTTGCAAAGGTGCTTTTCTGAAGGTTAAGGGTGCCCGCTGGGCAGCAGGGAGGCTCACACCCGGAGGAGGACAGCACACAGCTGGCGAAGGACGCCACTCATCTCCATAAAAATCCTTCCCGGCCTCGGGCCAGTGGGCTGTTTAGAAACCTGCGGGAGGCAAGGAGACCAGCCCTTCCTGGATCCTTGAGAAACAGGTATTTCACGCTGGGCTGGCACACAGGGGCGGCCAACACACCCTGCACTTGTCTGCCTGGCTGCTGGGTAATTTTACACACTGGATTTTACTGGCAAGGGAGGCGGGCGGATGTGGGCAGTGGAATATTCCGCTAGGTCAGGGGTTCAGGTCTGGCCTGGCTGGTGGAGACTTCTGGGGTTACGTGCTCTCTGAGAAGCTGTCTGTCTGTTCTGGGGACCGGGGTCCATGCCTACAGCCAGCAAGTAGCTAGGAGCGCCTTCCAGGTTCTAGGCTCTGTGCGAAGGGCTGAAGCCACAGTAAGTGGGCAAGGCTGACAGAGTCCACGTGCCCCTGGAAGGTGATGTTCACAGGTTCTGGGGATCAGGTTGGGTCTTATTCTGCCTACGTCATGAGGGGCAGGGCTGTCTTTGGGCCGCCCCCATCGAGATGTGGACGTGGGGCTGATGATTCAGTCCGTGGCTGAGCTCACCCTGCTGCCCCCCACGCAGTCACAGAGTGGGTCTCCCCTCTTCCAGGGCCACATGGGGTTCCCCACCAGTGTCTGCCTTCTTTTTTCCAGCGCAGAGTCCTTGGCTTGATCCTGCATCCAGTGGCCCAGGGCCTTACTGAAGGGCTGGGGGTGGGGGTGGGGCGGCGGGAGGAGTCTGCATTTCTAGCCTGTTCCCCGGGGGACTCTACTGCTGCTGGTGTGAACCAGGCATGGGAGGGTATGGCTCGGGTTTCTCTCAATGCTGACCTCCATGGCCTAGAACATGGGTCAGCACACAGTAGGTGCGTAATAACTACCCAAAGAATGGATGGATTTCCCGTGGTCCCTCCCCTGCCTCTCTCTCACCCTCAGGCCCTCTGCAAGTTCCAGGCACCTCATGGAGGGAAGGAGCTCAGAAGGCACCAGCTGGCATGACAAGTAACAGCCTGGACAGACAGACACCGGCCCCTTCCCTCCGTAACGCTCTACCTCTGTCATCTGTATATGGTTTCATTTGCTACGAGAAACCCCGCACCAACCCCACTATACCTCCAGAATGAGGGCTGGTCGAGCTGCAGTGGCCTTTGCCCCTTCCCCGGTGCACGCACGCGCTCGCCAGCTACTGTTATGTACCCCTGAGCTTAGCTCCCCTCCTGCCCAGCACCGAGGGCCAGCCCAAGACTCAATGTGGGTTCTGTTTATTATTCTAAAGAGGTCATTTTCAAGGGGCTGAAATACTTGTTAAAATTAAGGAAAAGAATGTAGACCACAGCCAGGCCGGCTCACCTTGTGCTTCAAAGGCCTCTTGTTTCTCCAGGCACTGCTTCCTGTAAGCTGCCTGCAGGCCTCCAGCAGCTCCGATGAAAAGGAAGGCCTCCCGCCCAGTGGACAGGCAGAGCAGGCCAGGGAGTGCGGCCAGTCTCCAGGCCCGCACAGCTGTCCCGGGGCTGGAGGCACCTGCTGGGCCTGGTTGGACGATGGCTTGGAAGGTTGGAGACAACCAGTGAAGTGAACCTGATGAGTGATGGGCAGAGCGGGAATCTGCAGAGCCCACGGGCGTCTGAGGGACCAGCCGTGCTTGTGGAGCCAACTGCCACCCAGTGGTGCACGTCCCTCCAGGCCAAGTCCTGGCATCCCGGAGCACGGCTTCCGTGGAAGGTGAGGGTGAAGGTGAAGGGCACTGACCACGTGAATGCCAGAGGCCGGGCCCTTCAGGGAAAACCACCTCAGACAGCATCCCACACAGATCGCTGCCTTTTGTTCCAAGAACTGCTGCTTCCAAGCTTTTTATTTCCTGTAGACGTTTCCCTTAAAGAATAACAACGTAGGAAGGAGGGTAATTTGGGGAACTTTAGCCTTTGAAAGCCCCTCCTGCAGTTGGAGGGGGGCCTCGAGGAGGAGGGGCTGGGAAGGCTGGGTGTGCATGTGGCTCCTGCACTGAGCTTCAGGAAGTCTTGCCCTCTCAGTGGATTCAGATTGGATGGTCCAGGTCCTCTGGAGATTAGATAAGCAAATAGGGAGAATGACTGGTTAAAATGAAACAGATGGATCTGAGCTTTTCTCCTGAACAGCTACATCTCCGAGGCTCTTGGCGCCCGCACGGCAACCTTGGCTCACGTTTGAGATGGTTTGCTGCTTCTGGACGAGGGATTTCAGGACCTGGGTTCAAACCCAGCTCCTCCACCTTTTGGGAGCAGAGTGATGCTGTGTGTGCCCACCCACTGTTCTTCACTCAAGGTGGTGTGAGGACCCTGCAGACCCTCACGTGCAGGCGCACTGTGGCAGTGGGTGAGATGGTTAGAGCCTCCGGCCAGGACTCTGCAGCCAGGCAGGAGGGGACCGAACCCCCTGCCCGTTAACTACAATGGGCCCCGGACACGTGTGGAACCTCCCTGCACCCAAGCTCCCCTTGTACCGACGTGAGTATGAGAGCACCTGTGAGGAAGGCGGGCCTTAGGCGCTGCTTCTGTTCACGTCTCTGGCATCACCCATTGACCACAAACTAGAAACAAGACAACACATCCAACAAATGACAACTTAGGACTACGAAAGGCGCCCGTTTGGCCTTGTCAGTGGCCAGACACACGCTTGGTGAAGGTGGGGCAGAGCGGGCTGTGGTATCAGCCCCCATCTGAATCTGAAAGCCCGAGAAGCAGAAACTCTGATATCGGGAAGCAGGAGGGTGTGGGTGTCCTGACTCAGCAGAGAGAGCAGACTTGCCCTCCGCTGACCTTCTGTTCTAGCCAGACCCTCAGTTGACCGGTGATGCCCACATGTGGGGAGCCACCTACTCTCAGAGGGTCATATCTCAGTGCTCATCTCACCCAGGGACACCCTCCTGGACGGGGATCCCCCTCCTGGTCGGAGACAACCTCCTGGACAGAAATACCCTCCTGGACAGAAAGAGTGTTCGCCCACTGTCTGGGCACCCTGAGCACAGTCAAGTTGACCATCACTTCTGCATACCAGCCAGCAGCTGCTCGTTGACCTGCAGGGTCCCTAGCGGCAGTGGTATACCATATCCAGGTGCAGAACACTGATTCAGGCATCTGCAGGTTTAGGGCTGTTGCATGCAAGGCTTCAGGGGACCCCTTGGCATCTTTCTCTGGGACACTGATGCCTGCTTTGCCATAGGAACTTGAGTGAGATTCCTGGGGCAGAGGGTGTGGCATCAGTCATTCACCCTGTGACCGGAGTCCTGTAGGTCGGCTTTGAGTTTGCGTCCAGGGTGGACCAGAGACCTGCTAATACATAATACGTGAAGTTCCTCATGGGAGGGCTGGACGCCAGGCTCAGCAAGTGGAGGGTAATTTAGGATGGTGGGTGGTCCTGTCATCACCAAGCAATTAGATATGAGGAAGGCCCCTGCCCCCCAGAGGACAGTCTGCATCTACTCAGCTGCCATGTGAGCTTCACACCCTGCTCACCCAGCCCTCCCGATGGCAGTGGGGAGCTCAGGAAAGCATCCCAGGCAGGCCATAGTCCATAGGGTCACAAGAGTCGGACACAACTGGGAGTAACTCTCAACATTCGTGTATTCAACAAAATGCCTGAATAGCCTACTCTGTGCCCAGCACACCTCTTCTATTTGACGACAGCGCCCCCAGGCTCGTTTAGACCAAGTAGAAGTGAGAAGGTCATCACTGGAGGCTCACTGGGTCTCTTTAGACCACAAGGAAGCTTTGGAAAGACTTGTGGCTCAGGCAGTAAAGAATCTGCTGCAATGCAGGAGATCTGGGTTCAATCCCTGGGTTGGGAAGATCCTTGGAGAAGGAAAAGGCTACCCACTCCAGTATTCTGGCCTGGAGAATTCCGTGGACTGCAGTCCATGGGGTTGCAAAGAGTCGGACACGAATGAGTGACTCGCACTTTGACTTCACTTTCCTGAAAGAAGTTATGGTAACTGCCATAAACATTCCTACCTTCCACCATACCTTACTCTTCTTCTAAGATGTAAATCTGTCAAAAGGACAAAGAGGAGGAGCCAGAAACACAGTTGTAAGAGGGTCTGTCAGGTTTTAGAAGACCAGGTGACAGAAAAGCACTGGTAGGTGGACTTAGTTGTATTCAATACAACACAAGTTGTATTGAAAAGGGAAACCCCAGGCTGGTGTCAGCCCAGACACTGCTTCTTCCTCCTGCATCTCAGGGGCTGGACCTTTGTGGAACCTTGGCCTCCTTGGAGACTAATTCCAGCCCAGCACTGGGTCCTGCCAGCTTGCAGGGACCCCATCGCCCTGCTCCCAGCTCCCTGCTGCCAGCTCCGGGGCTGCCCTCCCCAGGGAGTCGTTCCAACTCTGCAAGGGCCCTTGCAGTCTGGGGACCCTATACCAGCCCCTGTTGTGCCCCTGCAGTCATCACCTGCTGGGTGTGCCTTAGATTCTCCCAGGCCACATCCTGCCGAGATGCTGGGAAGAGGCAGGATGCTAAGCTCTAGACTACCCTGTAAGGAGCTGCAGTCCAGTCAACCAGCCTTGACCCACAAGTCTGAGAAGTCACACCTCGAGCATCTTAGGGAGAAAATGAGAAGGGCCTTTCCTGAGTCTGCTGTCTTCAGAACACCCCTCTGGATTCTGGCTCCAGCCTCCTTGAGACTGTAAATATCTTGGGGCGGGGGGAAGGGGTGTGTTGAGAAAAGAGCTACACCTGACCCTGATGTGCCCACAGGACCCTGTGGGTACCTGGACAAGGGGTGAAGAGTAGACAGCTGTCCTAGTCCAATAAGGTCCCCAAAACCCTGAACCAGGGGGCAGATTTAGTCTTCCCAACCCATGCCACATCCCAGCATCTGTGACAAATGGTACAAATAAAACGGGCTTGGTTGTATGTTGGAAGGATTTCATTAGCGGCAGTTGACATGGGAAACCTCATGGCAAAGACTGAGAAGGCTTCCCGTCTGGCTGCACACGCTCCTCCGGGTAATGCTGGCTGTATGTCCAGCTTCAGAAGACTTGCTCCTTTAATGGAGGCTAAATTTGTCCCTGAGTGCCCACTGTCCTGTGGAAAACCTGGGCTAAGACTTCAAATATGACTTAAGTCTTGGTGAAAATACAGACACGCATTCATGTGAGTAACAGACATGTCAGTGTGTGCCTGCCACATGCGCTGCCCACGGAGAGGAGGAGGCCAGGGCTTTGCTGCTCTTGCAGGAACTGCCTCAGGTCCCACTGCCCAGGACAGGCCTTGGCTGGTCTGTCTTCCACCCTCGCTCTGGCCCCAGCACCCCGGGTGTGCATTTCCTGTGCATCAGAGTCGATTCCATAAGCTCCGGTCTGAATGCACCAGAGGTGGCTCCTCCCCCAGAGGAGCACCTCCCCAAAAAATGGAAGAAAAGGGCCCCCAAATTCTTGCCTGGAAAGGGCCAGGATGTGAGACAGCCATGGAACACGCACAGCTATAGGGCCATGGGGATGGGGACTGTCCGCCGTTTTCAGGAAATGCTTTTGCTCCCTTTTCACCTCCCCCTTTCTCAGTTCAGGCTAGGAATCCAGAATATGCGCTCTGGGACAGCGGAGAGCCCTGCCTTCTGTCCTCACAGACCAAGATCCAGCCCCGCCAATCCAGGGGAAGCCTGCTGAGGGATCCTTGTTTTGTTTGGGTTGAGCAGGTTAATTGCATGGCTGCTTTTGAGGCTTATTTAAGGAGTGGTTTAATGCATTCCTTCCTGGTTTCCTGACCACGCCCCAGACATCAGGTCCTGGAGAAAAGGGGCCTGAGCTGTCATTCTCACAGAAGCATCTTGGTGGCTGACGTGGGGAGGGGTGCCCACGAGACTGTGGGGAGCAGCCACGGTGAGGACTCGGGCTTTAACTCTGTGGCTTTTGCCCATGAGATGTTCCCTCCCTCTGCGTTCTATCCTGAGAGAAGCAGCAGTGAATGGTAAGGACCTCGCTTCTCCTGACACCTTGGAAGCCGAAGCCACGGCATCTCGTGGGGGCGGGGGGTAGGGTGGGGTGCCTGAGCTCAGCCTTCGGGCCCCAGATGGGTGGGGGGCTTCTGGGAACCCCCAGCTTGCTGCCCCGAGAACATCACTGTCGCCTTGAGCAGGGTGAACTGACAAACGCAGCGTTCTCTTCTACGGCTGCCTGCTGCGAACTTCGCCAAAGTGTGAGGCAAGCCGCAGGTCAGCACCGCTGCCGCAACACAAAATCACACGACAGAAAAAACCCACGCTGCCGAGGTCAGCTGCTGAGGCTCTCCCCGTGTAAAATACAGTGAAAGGCAGTACAGTAAAAGCAGCCGTGGAGGGCGGAGAGAGGGCAGTCAAGCCCAGGAACTAAAGAAATCTGCTTGGAACTGCTGCCCGGGGTGCGGGCTGCGGGCTGCCCGTGGAGCTGCCGCCGGACGTGAGGAGGCCGAAGTCCGTTTCCCGTGAGTTCCGGAGCTTTGCCTGTGCCGGCTCAGGGTCTGAAGGCCTGGGGGTGGACCCAGCTCGTCCCGATGTAGGGTGGCTCCATCTTGACAGCCGGCCCCAGCCAAGGGCCTATGAATCCTGCAGCAGCCCCGCTTCTATTCACAACAGCCACAGAGTGGCCAACGGAAGTGGTTTGGAACTGCTTCCTGTGGTTCTTCCCACTGTGCTGGGGGCGGGGGCGTCTATGTTTAGACACTGGCAGTAGACGCCATGTGGGGACTTGTACGTGACCGGGACAGGCCGGGGGGCTCTCCATTCAGGTAGTATGAGTTCCTTACGAGTGACACCCAGTGGAGAAGGCTTCCACTTCCTCTTGAGGGTCAGAGCGTGCTGTGTGTCAGGCCGACAGACACTAGGACGCTTGGCCGTATGACGCGTCATCATGTTTGGTGACCTCCCCGTATGAGGCTGTGTGGCTTATGTCCACGAGACACGAGGGTGCTCCTTTGCCTGTATCCTGGACCTTCTCTGACTATGATCGTAGGTTGTGGTTTCTGTTCGGAATGGCTTAAATATTCCATTCTCGTGTGGTCAGTCAGTCCTGTCTTAGGTTTGGCTTCCACAGGTTAGCAAATCCCCACACGAGGACTCAAGTGTATTGTTCAAGTGGGAGGTGGGTCCAGCCAGCACCCCTGGGTGGGGGCAAGTGAGGCAGGACCGGCACAAAGCTAAGAGCACCGCCTGGTCGAGGATTCTCAGAGTGCACGGTGAGGCTAATTGGTCCATTTCTCCAGCTCTCCGTGGCTGCAGGTTCTTCTGAAGGTGAGGGGCCGCTCTGGGTCCTTCTTCTGAAGGTGAGGGTCCATTGGTTCCAGGGACCAAGAGGTGGCTGGAACTGAAAAGTAAGCCTCCATACCTGGGGCCAGGATGCCAGGGAGCAGAGCAGGGAAAGGGTTCACAGGGGACGCTGGCAGTGAGGACCCTGGGCCCTGTTGGTTCTCTTGCCCCCTTGGCTGTTTCTTCTCATAGCTCTCACTTCATCACAGAGGAGGCTGTCAGGACTCAATATTTGCACAGCACTCCTCCTGGCTATGAAGCTAGACCTCAGTGTTTCAGATTTCTGTTTCTTTTTCTCTCTCTCGTTACTCTGCACCTTATTTTTGTACACTCATTTTATGCAAATCACACCCACATTGAAATATCCCCGTGCGGCCACAAGGACGCCTAAGGTGGAAAAGAGACATGATTCCAAATCCTGGCAAAACACATGAGAAGCGAGAACTGTCACACGTTGTGAGGAAAACAGAATGGCCTATCTTATAAAGTTAAAGACAGGATTTCCCTGGTGGTCCGGGGATTAAGACTCCGCCTTGCAATGCAGGGGACTCAAGTTTGCTCCCTGGTTGGGGAAACTAAGACCCCACGTGCCTCCGATCCTCTGACTCTCATGCTCTGGAGCCCTCACACTGCAACCAAAGATCCCTGGGTCTTAACTAAAAACTGATGCGGCCAAATAATTATACAGATATATTTTTTAAAAGAGTTAAATACAGACTCACCATATGGCCCAGGACTACCCATCTGGAGAGGTTACGCCAAGGGAACTTTGTGTCCATACAAAGTCCTGTGTATGGATGAACACAACAGCACTTTTCTTAACAGCCCGAGCTATCTGGAGCATGCTGTCATGGTTCAAGTCCCACCTCTGCGTGTTAGAATGCTGTGTGATCTTGGGTTAGGACCTTAGCCTTTCTGAGCCTCTCTTCCTCAGTTATCTAACAGAAGTAACAGCAGCAGCCACCTCATCAGGCTGCTGTGAGTACTGACTGAATATCCATGAGAGCTCCATAGTGTCCTTCAAAAAGATGTGTTCAAGCCCTGGGGCCTGGGACTTTATTTGAGAATAGGGTCTCTGCAGACCTCCCCCCTAGGGCTGAGATGAAACGCTGCTGGGACTGCTTCCTACCGGAAGCGGATGACAAGAGTGTGGCCCGGCTCGCCTGTACCTGACCTGGGCCATCTTAACGGGCAGCTCACCCCTTGGGGCTGCCCCCTAGAACTCCTTTCCCTCCAGGCACGTGTTCAGGCACCAGCTGGCAGCCGGGCGTGCTCACACACACAGGCTTGACCGGAGATGCGTATCAGAGCCCCTGAGACATGGGTTTTCTTCCAGATCAGATACGGCCGAGCCTTGTGGCTCCAGCAGAGGGGAGGAGAGGCACTGCATCTGAGTTACATTAGCCAAACCAGCCCACTTTATTTTTCCATGCCTGAGAATCATGATACGATTTTAGCTTTGAGAGACGCTGCACTTCAGGGAAAAGGCACGGAGACTCGAGCGACCCTGACTGTGGCAGAGGCAGGACGCCCCGTGGGCTCCTCCCCACCTTCCCGGGACTCCCACCCCCATGTCCTGCATCTGGTCTGTCCAATCCCATCCTGTTCTTGCCCCCAGCACCCCTGGGCTGCTTCAACATGGTACTTCAAAGAAGAAGGTTTGGATTGGTTGCTGGCAAAGCAATGTCTAGATGGGGATAAAATTTCATGCAAGAGAAAATTTCATGCAAAGATGAGCACAATAAAGGACAGAAATGGTATTGTCCTAACAGAAGCAGAAGATATTAAGAAAAGGTAGTGAGAATACACAGAAGAACTATACAAAGGAGAGCTACATGACCCAGATAACCATGGTGGTGTGATCACTCACATAGATCCAGACATCCTGGAACGCCAAATCAAATGGGTCGTAGAAAGCATCACTATGAACAAAGCTAGTGGAGGTGATGGAATTCCAGTTGAGTTACTTCAAATCCTAAAAGATGATGCTGTGAAAGTGCTGCACTCAATATGGCAGCAAATTTGGAAAACTCAGCAGTAGCCACAAGACTGGAAAAGGTCAGTTTTCATTCCAATCCCAAAGAAAGGCAATGCCAAAGAATATTCAAACTGCCTCACAATTGCACTCATCTCACATGCTAGCAGTGATGCTCAAAATTCTACAAGCCAGGCTTCAACAGTATGTGAACTATGAGTTTCCAGATGTTCAAGCTGGATTTAGAAAAGGCAGAGGAACCAAAGATCAAGTTGTCAACATCGGTTGGATCATCAAAAAAGCAAAAGAGTTCTAGAAAAACATCTACTTCTGCTTTATTGACCACATCAAAACCTTGGACTGTGTGGATCACAGCAAACTGTGGAAAATTCTTCAAGAGATGGGAATACCAGACCACCTGACCTGCCTCCTGAGAAATCTGTATGCAGGTCAAGAAGCAACAATTAGAACTGGACATGGAACAACAGATTGGTTCCAAATCAGGAAAAGAGTACGTCAAGGCTGTATATTATTACTCTGCTTAATTAACTTGAGCTTCCGTGGTGGCTTGGATGGTAAAAGCATTTACTTGCAATGCAGGAGACTCAGGTTCAGTCCCTGGATTGGGAAGATCCCCTGGAGAAGGAAATGGCAACCCACTCCAGTACTCTTGCCTGGAAAATTCCATAGATGGAGAAACCTCATAGGCTACAGTCCATGGGATCGCAGAGTCAGACAGGACTGAGCAAATTCACTTTCACTTTTTCTATTTAACTTATATGCAGAGTACATGATGCAAAATGCTGGGCTGGATGAAGCACAAGCTGGAATCAAGATTGCCAGGAGAAATATCAATAACCTCAGCTATGCAGATGACACCACCCTTATGGCCGAAAGCGAAGAAGAACTAAAGAGCCTCTTGATGAATGTGAAAGAGGAGAGTGAAAAAGTTGGCTTAAAACTCAACAATCAGAAAACTGAGATCATGGCATCCAGTCCCATTCAGTTCAGTTCAGTTCAGTTTAGTCGCTTAGTCATGTCAAACTCTTTGCGACCCCATGAATCGCAGCACACCAGGCCTCCCTGTTCATCACCAACTCCCTGAGTCCACCCAAACCCATGTCCATTGAGTCGGTGATGCCATCCAGCCATCTCATCCTCTGTTGTCTCCTGCTCCTCCTGCCCTCAATCTTTCCCAGCATCAGGGTCTTTCCCAATGAGTCAGCTCTTTGCATCAGGTGGCCAGAGTATTGCAATTTCAGCTTCAACATCAGTCCTTCCAATGAACACCCAGGACTGATCTCCTTTAGGATGGACTAGTTGGTTGGATCTCCTTGCAGTCCAAAGGACTCTCAAGAGTCTTCTCCAACACCACAGCTCAAAAGCATCAATTCTTCGGTGCTTAGCTTTCTTCACCATCCAACTCTCACATCCATACATGACCACTGGAAAAACCATAACCTTGACTAGATGGACTTTTGTTGGCAAAGTAATGTTTCTGCTTTTCAATATGCTGTCTAGGTTGGTCATAACTTTCCTTCCAAGGAGTAAGTGTCTTTTAATTTCATGGCTGCAATCATCATCTGCAGTGATTTTGGAGCCCAGAAAAATAAAGTCAGCCACTGTTTCCATTGTTTCCCCATCTATCTGCCATGAAGTGATGGGATTGGATGCCATGATCTTAGTTTTCTAAATGTTGAGCTTTAAGCCAACTTTTTCACTCTCCTCTTTCACTTTCATCAAGAGGCTCTTTAGTTCCTCTTCACTTTCTGCCATAAGGGTGGTGTCATCTGCATATCTGAGGTTATTGATATTTCTCCTGGCAATCTTGATTCCAGCTTGTGCTTCCTCCGGCCCAGCATTTCTCATGATGTACTCTGCATATAAGTTAAATAAGCAGGGTGACAATATACAGCCTTGATGTACTCCTTTTCCTATTTGGAACCAGTCTGTTGTTCCATGTCCAGTTCTAAGTGTTGCTTCCTGACCTGCATAATACAGGTTTCTCAAGAGGCAGGTCAGGTGGTCTGGTATTCCCATATCTTTAAGAATTTTCCATAGTTTATTGTGATCCACACAGTCAAAGGCTTTGGCATAGTCACTAAAGCAGAAGTAGATGTTTTCCCCAGAGATGGCAATGGCAACCCACTCCAGTACTCTTGCCTGGAAAATCCCACGGATGGAGGAGCCTGGTAGGCTGCAGTCCATGGGATCGCTAGGAGTCAGACATGACTGACTTCCTTTCACTTTTCACTTTCATGCATTGGAGAAGGAAATGGCAAACCACTCCAGTGTTCTTGCCTGGAGAATCCCAGGGACGGGGGAGCCTGTTGGGCTGCCATCTATGGGGTCACACAGATTTGGACACGACTGAAGTGACTTAGCAGCAGCAGCAGATGTTTTTCTGGTACTCTCTTGCTTTTTTGATGATCCAGCGGATGTTGGCAATTTGATCTCTGGTTCCTCTGTCTTTTCTAAAACCAGCTTGAACATCTGGAAGTTCATAGTTCGCATATTGCTGAAGCCTGGCTTGGAGAATTTTAAGCATTACTTTACTAGCGTGTTCACAATAAACTGTGGAAAATTCTGAAAGAGATGGGAATACCAGACTATTTGACTTGTCTCTTGAGAAACCTGTATTATGCAGATCAGGAAGCAACACTTAGAACTGGACATGGAACAACAGACTGGTTCCAAATAGGAAAAGGAGTATGTCAAGGCTGTATATTGTCACCCTGCTTATTTAACTTATATGCAGAGTACATTATGAGAAACGCTGGGCTGGAAGAAGCACAAGCTGGAGTCAAGATTGCCGGAGAAATACCAATAACCTCAGGTATGCAGATGACACCACCCTTATGGCAGAAAGTGAAGAGGAACTAAAGAGCCTCTTGATGAACGTGAAAGAGGAGAGTGAGAAAATTGGCTTAAAGCTCAACATTCAGAAAACTAATATCACGGCATCTGGTCCCATCACTTCATGGGAAATAGATGGGGAAACAGTGGAAACAGTGTCAGACTTTATTTTTCTGGGCTCCAAAATCACTGCAGATAGTGATTGCAGCCATGAAATTAAAAGACGCTTACTCCTTGGAAAGTTATGACCAACCTAGATAGCATATTGAAAAACAAAGACATTACTTTGCCAACAAAGGTCAAGGCTATGGTTTTTCCACTGGTCATGTATGGAGTTGGATGTGAGAGTTGGACAGTGAAGAAAGCTGAGCACCGAAGAATTGATGCTTTTGAACTGTGGTGTTGGAGAAGACTCTTGAGAGTCCCTTGGACTGCAAGGAGATCCAACCAGTCCATCCTAAAGGAGATCAGTCCTGGGTGTTCATTGGGAGGACTGATGTTGAAGCTGAAACTCCAATACTCTGGCCACCTGATGCGAAGAGTTGACTCACTGGAAAAGACCCTAATGCTGGGAAGAATTGGGGGCAGGAGGAGAAGGGGAGGACAGAGGATGAGATGGCTGGATGGCATCACTGACTCCAATATGGGTTTGGGTGGACTCAGGGAGTTGGTGATGGACAGGGAGGCCTGGTGTGCTGCGATTCATGGGGTCACAGAGTTGGACACGACTGAGCAACTGAAGTGAACTTAGTAGCATGTGAGATGAGTGCAGTTGTGCAGTAGTTTGAGCATTCTTTGGCATTGCTTTTCTTTGGGATTGGAATGAAAACTGACCTTTTCCAGTCCTGTGCCACTGCTGAGTTTTCCATATTTGCTGGCATATTGAATGCAGCACTTTCACAGCCTCATCTTTCAGAATTTGAAACAGCTCAATTGGAATTCCATCACCTCCACTATCTTCGTTTATAGTGATGCTTCCTCAGGCCTACTTGAATTCACATTCCAGGATGTCTGGCTCTAGGTGAGTTATCACACCCTCGTGATTATCTGGGTCATGAAGATCTTTTTTGTACAGTTCTGTGTATTCTTACCACCTCTTCTTAATATCTTCTGCTTCTCTTAGGTCCCTACCATTTCTGTCCTTTATTGAGCCCATCTTTGCATGAAATGTTCCCTTGGTATTTCTAATTTTCTTGAAGAGATCTCTAGTCTTTCCCATTCTATTGTTTTTCTCTATTTCTTTGCATTACTTCATGACAGATAGAGAATCAATGGAAACAGTGAGAGATCTTATTTTGGGGGACTCTGAAATCTCTGCAATGGTGACTGGAGCCATGAAATTAAAAGATTGTAGCTCCTTGAAAGAAAAGGTATGACCATCCTAGACAGCATATTAAAAAGCAGAGACATTACCAACAGAAGCCCATATAGCCAAGGCTATGGTTTTTCCAGTAGTCATGTACAGGTGTGAGAGTTGGACTATAAAGAAAGCTGTGAGCTGAAGAATTAATGCTTTAGAACTGTGGTGTTGGAGAAGACTCTTGAGAGTCCCTTGGACTGCTAGGAGATCCAACCAGTCCATCCGAAAGGAAATAAGTCCTTAGTATTCACTGGATAGACTGATGCTGAAGCTGAAGCTCCAACACTTTGGCCACCTGATGCAAAGAACTGACTCATTGGAAAACACCCTGATGCTGGGAAACATTGAAAGCAGGAGGAGAAGGGGACAACAGAGAATGAGATGGGTGGATGGCATCACCAGCTCGATGGACATGAGTTTGAGTAGGCTTCGGGAGTTGGTGATGGACTGGGAAACCTGGCCTGCTGCAGTCCATGGGGTCACAAAGAGTCGGACATGACTGAGTGACTGATGTGAACTGAGATGGGGAGAAACAGGTGTGGTTTGAGGGTGGTCTGAGAAACAAACCCGAGGACAACACAGAGCCCCAAGCCGATGGACCAGTGCAGCCCCAAACTGGCCACTTTCCAGCCAAGCATGCATGGAGAGCAGAGGAGACACTGGGCAGGTTTCAGCTCAGATCACCGTTGTGATGAGCTCCATGCTGGTTCTCAGCAAATGTCTGATAGGGAAGTCTATGCTTCTGTCCTACACCACCTTCTGTTTATGCTTTTTCTCCTTTGTTTTAATGCAACCCCCTCTCCCCTTTGACACACTTTTAACCCTCTATGACCTCAGCAACCCCACCCTACCAGGACTCGTTCCAAAAGACCAGTGTCAGTCATTTACAAATTAGTATGAATAAGCCAAGAAAGGGCTCCTTTTCTGGGCTGGGAGCGGCATTTAAGCCCCTGTTGTTCAGCACTAGAGCTGGCAGGTGGGCTGAGGCTGGCTCTGTCTGTAGCTGAAGCTGCTCCTGCCTGAGGAGGGCACAAACATGTTTCTAGCAACATACTCATCACTTGGGCACGCGTGCATGGGCATGCCTGTGTATAGGTGCACACACACACACTCTTCCAGGATTCCAGGGTGGAATTTAAGTCACACTTTCCACAGGTCTTTATGGGCATTCCACCACTGAGAAATGCTGTCGTGGTTGCCCTCAGAGAAGGAAGGAGTGAGTGTTCCCATGGTGGAACAAGCCAGCCATGTCTGCCCCCAACAGGGAAGGGAGTCGGGCCCCTGGGGATGCTGATGACTCTGGATACGGGGTGTACGGGGCTCTGTGCTTATTACATGCTTACTCTATAAACAGGGCTTTTTTTCTCTAATGGTAGTGGGCACCAGCTCAAAGACGTCTGTTGAAAAAACTCTGTGTTCTTCTCTCTGCTGACTCATTTGGTGGGAATTACAAATCCAAATGCCAGTGTGCGGCTGACCTACACGACCCTCCACTGAAAAATAAAGACAGGGTAGTTTTGGTTCTTGTGAGCAAACAGTGGAGACTTGGCCAGATCTTCTTCCTCTGTTTGTTTTTTTTCATTTATATCAACAGCTCTACACCCGACAGTCAATGTGACCCCCCACCAACCCAGGTCTGTGGCTCCAGATTTGAGAAGAGAGGGGAATGGGTCACAAATTGACACTGCTTTTTAATTTTTTAACAAGTGAAAAGAAATCTTGGTAGGTTTTAGAGGGAGGAGGTGTCTGAATTTTTGGCCAAGTCCGAGAAGTAGTGGCCTGGTATATAAGCTGAAGCAGGGCTGGTCTAGCAGGAACAAGCCCTGGACTCCACTGGCCCTGTGCCTAACTGGCTCTGTCACCCAGGACTGCTGCTTTCCTCTGGGACCCCAGGTGTTTCCTTGGCAAGATGAGGGCGCTGGTCTTGGCCAGAGTGGCAGTTCCCTGGAACATGCCTCAGGCCAGCACCCCTGCCAGGCATGGCTTACTGGTCAGCTCGTACTGCCTGGCAGACCTCTGAACCCTTCCTAACCCCACTGACTGAGCCATTAGCCACCGATCAGAAGTCCAATCGCTGCGTGTGGTTGTCACACCCACATGTACTGTGTTTGCCAATTATTTCCAGGAGTTTCCTGTTAAGGATGCTGGTAGGATTGCACTGCCTGCCCCTTTGGGTGATGAGTTCAGGCCAGTGAGTCATGAGCTGGTGAGAAATGGGTCACCTCTGGGCTGGGGTGGCTCATTGCTGCCAGGAGACCCTCACAGGGCAATTGGAATGATCAAGATGGCACGACTTCCTGAATCTGAGTCACCAAGCAGAGGCCCCTGCCAGCTTACAATGGACCTCCCACATGAAGAGAAATAAGCCTTTATTTAAAAAAAATTAAAAAAAACCCCACAAACCTCAGAATTTGGGGGTTGTTTGTTACTTCAGCCCGGCTTGGCCCTTCCTGACTGCTACATCATCCAGGGCCCTTCTGACCCTGTGGTTTTACAAGCCTGGGTCTGGTGACTTGGCCATTCTGCCTGATTCAGAGTGGTCCCTTGGGACACCGACACCAGACCAAAAAGTGCCCGGCAAGGACTCCCATGATGTTAGCGCTCAGACCTGTCTATGGTTCCTCAGGGACAGTTTTCCCAGCCAGTCAAGATGCAGCAGAGCCGACGTCCAAACACTCACCACACCCTTCCGGTGCCAGGATGTCCCGGGAAGCGATACAACAGCCAGCAGTTCCGCGTTCACCTCTCTTTATTTGTACGACATTTTCTAGTTTGAAAAACAAATTCTAGCACCAGATTTTCTTTGAAAAATGGTGGGTCTGGGGCGGTCCCAGGTTCTATGTTTTACTCCTGAAATTTTCCTCTAGACCAGCAGGAACCACGACATTAAAGCGTATGTGAGTACAGAGGGCAGGAACGCCCCCTCGTGATGCCAACCGACTGGAATCTTACTCACCAAAGAGGCACCTTCCTCCAGGGGGGACATGGGAATCACGGGCCGCACGTGTGGGTGGAGTGAGTAAGCGCAGAGATGCAGAGCAACGGTCCCTTCCCTCAGGGCATCGCCGACCAGGGTGTGAGTGCGGGGTGGCAGGAGGTGTGTCTGTTGGGCCTAAGGCTCCCTGTGAGAAAGCCTGAGTCCCAAGAGGAGTCTTTCAGACACAGCCTGAGTCATGTGTCGCTCAGGCCTCTGGAGCCTGCAGACCTATCATCAAAATCAGCTTGCCCCCTTTACCACTAATTCACTGCACACTTGGGCCAGTTATTGACCTGGACAAGCTGAAACATCACCTGTGAACCAGGCAGCATCCGTCATCACGAACCTTTGTACAAGTGATGGAGCCCAGGCTTCACGGCCCGGCCAGGTACCTCTTGTCTGCTGAGGAGTCCCTGACCGCCGGCTGCTGTTACCCACCTCCCACAGGAAAGGGACACCCCAACACCCCAGGGCACCCACATTTTGTCCCTGTCTCCCTGTGCTCAAGAAATCTCAGACTCACTCCCTGCAAGAAACAGCAGGCAAATGAGGAGGCTCCCAGGAGCCCGACAAGCCTTCGAAGGCAGCGGCAGCCTCATCCCTGAAACCTGAAGTCATTCACTACAGGAACAGAAAGCTTGCATGAAATGTGCTCAGAGAATAAGAACAGAGAATGCCTGCTCTCTTTTTTTTTTGCTATTTACAAAAATTTGTATTCAAAATCAACAGACTATAAGACTAATTTTCAAAATTTGTTTGTAATAATGAACTTATTCAACTATACAGAAGAGCTCAACGAGTCCTCACTTTGTACAATGATGTGTTAACTCAGCTCATTCATAAACCCACGGGCACATGTGTCTATGAACGAGGAGCCACTGAAGCCAGGAGTCCTAATGGAGTGAGGTATAAACACTTCTCCTCCTCCTCACGGGTCTGACAAGATTTTTAACAAGGGAATGGAATTTCTGGCAATTTCTGTTCCATCCTTTGTACTTCTCTGTGTTTTTGCCCCTGGAGTCTGTATGTGGAACATGCATTCCCTCTGGAATCATATTTTACAGTTAAAATCATATTTTACAGTTCAACTCTGCTCTTGAGACGTCTACATTCGATAGCTTGTTTCATTTCCATTCCTGGCTTTGAGACACTTGAGGTGGGTTGGTGCTATTTTACAGCTGAGCACACAGGCCCAGAGAGGTGATATGAGCTGCCCAGGGTCACACAGCTCCTAAGGGGACCAGCTGGAGAGTGGATGGGTGTTTTTTCATGTAGAACAGCGTTATCATTGAAATAGAGCCACCTCCTCAGATGGTGAAAAGTTCTTGGGAAAAATATTATTGCTGAGATGATACATCCCTGAAATGAAGGCACACAGCCCAGGTCGAGAGAGGCATTCCTCTTGAGGAGCCCAGGGGTAGGAACTTGCTCTCCTGAGAGAGGACGCTGAAAACCAGCCAGCAGCTCTTTCTCCTTTTCCCCCCAGCTGAAGAGTAAATATATTGGGGCTGTGTTTAAGTTACAAGAATGTAAAGAGAGAGAAGTTTACCAGTGGTGGGTAATCTATACAATCTGTAACTACAAAATCATTTCTATTTATTTATTCTGAAGGGTCTAACCTGGTATTCTTTTTAAAACAACCCATGTGTTGGCTGCAGAGAGGAAAAATGAACCCTGGCAACAGTGGTGGGGGAAAACAGAGAGGTCACAGCAAATGGCAGGCATCGGAGCTTGGTCTTCACATGGGAGGGGCTCAGGGACCATCTGAAGCAGCGCCTCCTGAGCTACACTTGGGAGCAGTCTTCCTGGGGCTCTTGTTCGAAGGCCAACACTCATCTGGAGGTCTGGTGTGGGGCTCAGGACTCTGCATTTCCAACCGCAAGTCTTGCCCCACATGCCCTGGGTCTGGTCTCTCAGCTGGGAAGCCCTTGAGAAGCACCTGACGCTCTGAAGACCTGTTGCCTGAGCTGAGCAGCAGACCCACTGAATCAGACACCCTGGGGCAAGACCCAGGGCACTCTAGTGTGTGCGAAACATACTTGAGATCCATTCTCAAACCGTTCGTCCTAGGAGCGCTTGGCACACTTGACATGATTCAGGGTCTTGTTCTGTTTAAGGTTTTATTGGGGTGGAGTTGACTTACAGCGTTGTGTTAGTTTCAGGTGTACAGCACAGCAAAGTGATTCAGTTATGCACATAGACACGTTCATTCTTTTTCACATCCTTCTCCCATATAGGCCGTCACAGCGCACTGAGTAGAGTCCCCTGAGCTAGACAGTAGGTATGGTGAGTCAGGACCTTGAAGAGCTTTTCTTCTCATATATATCACACTGGCTTCCCTGGTGGCTCAGAGGGTAAACCATCTGCCTGCAATGCGGGAGACCCAGGTTCAATCCCTGGGTCAGGAAGATTCCCCTGGAGAAGGAAATGGCACCCCACTCTAGTACTCTTGCCTGGAAAATCCCATGGATGGAGAAGCCTGGTAGGCTGCAGTCCATGGGATTGCAAAGAGTCGGACATGCCTGAGCAACTTCACTTTATCACATGGCAAAAAAACAACCAGGTAATATAAAAATCATTTATTGATTCATTTAAAAATGATGCATCCCTTTCATGTTAACATGCAAATGTGTTTTGTGAAAAATAACCATCTCACGAAACACTGTTGCATGTCTACGCCTCAAGCATCTGTGTGACAAGGATGTGGTGGGGCCTCCCTGCTGCCCCTGTATCTGACCAGCGCTCATCACCTCGTTTCATCCCCAGCGATGCTGACCAGACGTGGAACTCACAGAAGAAGAGGAAGCGGAGGTCCGAGGGTGGAAAGGTGGGCATCGCCCAAAGCCACAGCCGTGAGCACCAGAGCCTCGGCTGACTGACTCTAAAAGCCAGCACTCTCAACCTCTAGGCTAGATTCCCATGTAGATGGATGAAATAGGGCCTGGGTCTCATGCTCCTTAAGATCTCCTATGAACGCTTCCTGGAAGGTGCTCGGTGAGTCCCCAGTGTCTCTCCATTTGGTGCCTGCAGCCTGGATGATCCTGTGTCCTGTCTCTCACTGTGCGGTCTTCAGTGAGCCATGTGTTTTTAACCGATTCTATGAGATCCCACAAATTCATGCAGCACTTTCTGGGGCGGGCACTTCTCTGGGCATTCCATAAATGCCAACCCCTTTAATCTTCACAGGAATGCTGTGCTGTTGGTGCAGTGTTGCTCCCATTTTATGGATGAAGAAACAGGCTGCACGAAGCTGCGATGTGGACCTCTGCTCTGGCTCCAGCTGAAGTTTGGTACTCTGCTGCCTCCAGGGACAAAGGGACCTGCTCCGGTCTAGGAGGAGGCCACCCTGAGGTGGTGAGGGTTTCTTCCTGGATTACTGGAGTAACTTTCCCTCCAGTTCGGAGTGTAAACCCTGGCACTGGTCTCTGGAGCCATCCACTGGCCCTGCCTCTGCTCAACAGGGCTCTGCCTCTTAAGATGGGCATAAATGACAGCACCTGTCCACTCACAATAGCCTCTCCTCTGTATCTTGCTGGGCATCACTGTGGTTGGGGTGTACTTCTCTACCTCCTTAGTGATGGCTCTGTCCCAGGAAATGTGGGCAGGAGTGACTATGTATGATTTCTGAATCAAGACCTGGAGAGTCACAGAGGATTCCCCTTCACCCTCTAGCGTTTTTGCCAATGTCACAGGAAAAGCATGCCCATGTAAGTTGCTGCTCACAGAACAGGAAACGTGCAGCAGATCTAAGCCTGGCCCACAGAAGAGCCACTAGCTTACAGATCTGAGAGAGGAAACACATATTTGCTGTTGGAAGCCTCTGTGATCCTGGGGCTGGGGCTGTTTGTTATGCAGCATTACCACAGCATTAACTGACTCATACATCATTGCAATAACAGGGGTAGAGATAATGTGTGGAATACTCTTAGAATGGTGTCTGGCTCATGGCAACCCCCATGAACATGACCACTCTGATACCTATTTTAGATGCAGTTTCTATGCAGCCCCTCCTCTTTCTCCCTTCCTTCCTCCCCTGGGGCTCTGCAGCCTGCTCACCCCCCTGCCCAACAGCACGAGATGCTCACACTACAGCTTAGCAACAAGTTTTAGAGTCTGGGTCAGGGATGTGGAAAATGGCAAAAAGTCCGTGGCTCAGTGAATGGGCTTTTTCAACCTTATCTCAAATCCTCTTGGTACGGCTGGTGGGTTTGTGCCTGACAGGGCTTTCTGAAAGGGTCTTTGTGATATAAGCGTGGAAGAAAAATGAGGACTGGGAAGGAAACAGGCTTGACTTTGTTACAGAGTGTTCCAGGTTTCAAAGGAAACTTGAGGGTGAGTCCAGGGCACGGGCCTGACTGTGGGTTTAACAGCAGGTCCCAAGACTCTGGGAGAGAACCTGCCGCTCTGAAGGTGTCCTGGACGCCTTCCTGAGCCCGCTGGTGCTATGCCTGCTTTCTCACGTTGACCTTGCACAAGGACACATGACTTCAGCTATTTCCTGGCCCAGAAGAGCAGCTCACAGTCCTCTTCTGGAGCAGAATATGCTGCCAGGGGCTTGCTCCTCCGAGTTGTGCGACCCAAGCTCTATGAGCCTTGGTTACTCAAGCTCTCTGAGCTTTGTTTCCATATCTGTGACCTGTCAATGCTGTAATGCCAACCTCACAAGGTGGCGGTGAACACACTGCAAGAGCAAGCGTGTCCAAGCTGCCAGCCCCTTGACTGGGGCACAGTGCTGGCTGTTAGGACTATGGGCCTCGCCTTTCGGTTTCGGTGGACACCAGGCTCCCCACTTGTCACTCAGCTCTGACTCACAGTGGCCGCTGCTAAACTGAAATGCCCTCTGTTTGTTGACATTGCTCATCTGGAATTAACATGTAATGAGTGCCCTGGATGGATGAACAAAGAAGAACCTTTTCCTTCCAAGGAAAGTGGGAGCTTACTTACTCTGTGGTGCCGGGCAGCATGGTGAAGACGAATGGAATGAATGAGGCAAAGGAAACTCAAGCTGGGTATCAAGAAGTTCTGCACATAACAGCTATTAGAGGAAATGGTGACAGGGCCACGTGGCAAGCCAGGCGGAACCAGGCGGAGAAAATGCTGGCAATCGGTAATTCCACAGCCAGACAGTGGGAGATGTTGTGTTTGGGCGTGGGCAGGGAAGGGAGCATGGGGGCAGGACACAGCCTGCAGAGTGGCAGGGGTCGGTCAGACGGGGCTGTTGTTACAACCACCGTGGGTCATTGGGACCAAGCTGGCTGTCTCAGCCTGCTGTATCTCAGAACAGTGATGAAGATGGTCTACCTTGGAAGAGACCCTGATGCGGGAAAGGTTGAGGGCAGCAGGAGAAGGCAGCAACAGAGGATGAGGTGGTTGGATGGCATCACCAACTCAATGGACATGAATCTGAGCAAACTCTGGGAGATGGTGATGGACAGAGAAGCCTGGTGTGCTGCAGTTCATGGCATCGCAAAGAGTCAGACACGACTGAGCGACCAAACAACAAGATAACTTGGACTCAGGCACTGTGAAAGGATGCATTCACTTAAAGGAGGAGCTTAAAAATAAGTAATCTACCCTGAAGGAGGGCGTGGCAACCCACTCCAGTATTCTTGCCTGGAGAATCCCCGTGGGCAGAGAAGCCTGGTGGACTTCATGGGGTCACAAAGAGTCAGACACGACTGAGCAACTAAGCACAGCACAACAAATAATCTATTATAAGCAAATAATGAGTAATATCTATAAATAATACATAATAAGCTATAATAATAGAAGGTTCCCCAGCTTCTTTACTTTTCACATCCACTGAGAATGCATTTTCCAGAACATCCTCCAATCCCCAATTCTCTTTTCCCAAACAAAATCAGATGCAAAACCCTAGTGGTGCTGAAACCTTGCCCCTGTCCAAGGCTTGCACGAGGACCCTGCCTTTCTTCTTTGACTTGTTTTTCCTCCTCATTCATCATTACTTGAATATTCTGGAGGTTTTGCATTCTGGAATCTTCTTTGGCCTTCTCGTTTCTTCTCAATGAGATAAGACATTTGGAGTCTGTTCTGGGAGTAGTGAGGGGGTGAGTGTCAGTAAAAAAGAGAAGCCTCCTCACCCCCAAAGAGAAGGGCAAAAGTGTCTTCCTTTCAACACTCGGGGACTCTTAGTCCATAAATGGCTTCTTTACTCCACTCCTGCTTTGAAGACGATCATAGCAAATCCCCACCACTGCCTTCTGCTGACCTGCAGTGTTTCTCTGCAGCTTGGAGTTGCTGTTTTAGGGCAAGGACATGGGGAGAGGGGCCACTTGGCTGACACAACAGCTTAAAGGCAGCCCCAGCACACCCCCACCCCGTGGAGACAACACTGGAAGGGAGACTAGGTGAATGCACTCGTGGCAGCAAATGGGACCTGTGTTTCCTGAGGGAGCACTCTGCAGACAAAGGGAAACTGAGTCAAGGAATGTTAATTGCTTCTGGTTTGTCCCATTTAGCCATGGATTAGCCCTTATCAGCAAGTGGCTTCTTAAATCTAATTCTGCCCCAGAAAGGAGGCTTGGCTGTGCCGAGCTGAAGTCGGCCCTCATTTCCCAGGATTACCCGGTCAGTGGGGTCCCGTGGTAATCCCCACCTCATTTTAGTTAATTTCAACCTCCTGTACAGACCCTTTCCCTAAAGCTACCAGCAAGAGACCGAAAAAAAAAAAAAAAGGGCGGGCTTTGTTTCATCCTCCTGTCCTTGCCCAGATTTTCAGAGACAAAGAGGAGCCCTGAGAGGCCCCCTGCAGACCCCAGAGCCTCAGGGAGGGGACAGAGTGCCCCTGGGGAAGACCCACGTCCTCCCCTTTTCTCCCAGGCCATTCAGAGGGGCCATCCAAGCCTGTTGCTGGGCCTTTGACACGAGTACCTGGTGGACAAGCGATGGGGCGCAGGGCAGGGACACGCGGCATTTTGGCCTCGCCCTTCACTGGGTCAGGTGTTTTCTGAGTCTGGCTGGTTTGGAGAGACAAGGGCCACGCTGTGGACCTCAGGACTTCGCAGACCCGCCTGGCGTCCTGTGTGCGGCAGACGCTTGGTCGCGTTTACTCCTCAGGGATGTGGGTTGTTCCAGGGCTTTTTTGGGTGTCCCACTCAAGACTGCACCTTTTTTTCTCCCCCAAACTTGCATGGGGACCAGATTCTGCAGGAACAACCAGGACGGGTCTGTGAGCCTGTGACGCCCCTTGCTGGGGATCAGCCCCGCAGTGGGGCGAGCACAGAGTCTACCCTCAGTGGGGATTAACGGGGAGGGGGGCGGTGCTGGGGCCACGTGAGCTCACAGACGGCTGGGGGCCTGAGGGAGCAGGGCGCCTGGGCAAAGAGATTATGCCCCCCAAGATCGACTCCTAGTGGCCGAGCTGGGGAACTTCAGCCAGAACTGGGGGGCCTGCAGGGACAGCAGCGGGCCCCCCCCCCCCCGCATGGGTGAGAGGCTGCACTTTTCTCCCGCTGGGTTTTTATTAATTCAGTGCTCTCTATTTGGATTTCCTCCTGTAAGCAAGTGAACAAGACAAAAATTCAAAACACCTGGTAGTTTGAAACTTACTCATTAAAAAAAAAAACCCTGCTAATAAAGATGATAGCAGAAAAGATGAAGTCCAGATGAACCACAGCTGCCGGTTCAAGCGACAAATTCGCATCCCTTTCTTCTCTGCGAGTGGGGAAAGGGGCAGGTATCGGGGTTTAAAGTCGTTTAATGCAGATTTCCATCACTGTTATCCTAAGTGGAATCATTGTTATCGTTGTAATAACATTTACCCTGCGTCCCTGTGCTGGGTGCCCTGCATATGGCAACCACATTGTCTCACAGAAGTCTGCAGCTTCCCAGCCTGAACGGCGGTGGGGGGGGGGGGGGGGGAGTGGAGTTGGGGGGTGGAGTGGGGTGGGGGAGTTGGGGGGGAGGCGGGAAGGGGCGGTGCTTCCCAGGCCTGGGGAGGGGGGCCGGCAGGATGGGCAGGTCTCCTGATTCTGTTTGGCGGCAGTTTCTCAGAAGCTCTTAGACTGAGCGGAATCCTAAACGCCTGTCGCATCAAATGGAAGGGACTCCGCATTTGTTTAAACAAATGCTGCAGATTACTCTTAAGCACATGAAAATCTGAGTTTCCCCATCTATAAAAACAGGTGGATGCTAATGCCTCCCTCACAGAATTATTGATGGGATGTTCAAAGAAGATGATGCGGGCAAATGCTAGGACAAGGGCACTGATTACTAATATAAAATTCAGCAATTATTATTATTGGGGTTGTTGCTATTATGACTATTATTGACAAGCAGACCCAGGCCCAGAGAGGGGAAGCAACTGGCCTAGGTTTACACAGTGACAAGGGGAGAGTGCCCACTGTGAGCTGCTTTCAGGCTCTCCCCAGGCTCCCAGTGCCCTGCTACCACTTCCTCAATGTGTGGCTAAGGCAACACGGGGTGCCAAACGCTGAGTCCCTTCCCACCTGGGTCCCCTGCTGACCCTCCCCCAGAAGAGACTATTTCAGGGTCCTCTCTGTTTGAGGCATGATGACCCTCTAGGTGTCTTAGTTCCCATCAGCTGAAACTCCGAACAGGGCTGACACAAACCACCACAAGTCAGGAGGCTCCGTCAGAATGTCCTCATGGTCATTTTCTTAGGAAAATCAAACCTTGATTCTTGATTCCCACGCGCTCCAGTGGGATGGCAATGCTAGTTCGTCTGCACAATTTTGTCAGCATTGAGTTTTTCTCGCTCATCCCATAACCCTTCAGGATTCTGAGCCCATATGTGTTGGGCTGTAGCTGAAGCCCAGGGCTGTCGTGACAGCCTTCGGGCCTGTCTCTGTGACAGTTTTTGGGGTCAGCTGAACAGAAGTATGCTGCAAGTTCACAAGAAGGCCAAGCTGTGTGAACACAAAGCCTGTGAGATTTCTGAGTTCACATCTCGCCTTGAGATGGCCCCACGAAGTACCCGCCTCCCCCGCCAGCAGCAGTCAGCTGGGCGGTACCTCTGTCACTGGGAAAGATGAGGAAGACCGGCCAGCCGGCGTGTGAGGCCGGCACGGAGCATGTATGTATCATTGACAGATTATAGGGTCGAATGGTTCAAAAATGTGACACGTTGTGTTCTGTACCAGCAGTGGGCGGAAAGACGCGGGTAAGATGAGAAGCAGCTTGAATCTGTTCCACGGAAGATTCCAGGAGGGATGGGCAATCTCTGATTCCCACTGCGTTTCTGCCCTGCAGATTTGATCAGGCACTGGGGGCCTACCTCCACACGACCTCCCCCATTCATGGGTTTTTCATCCAGGATAAACCAGGAAACAATGGGAAACTGGCAAGAAATCCCTGAGCATGTGTTTCAGACAAGCAGAGCCTGTGTGGTTTCCCTGTCTGGAACCTCTGAATAGCTGAGGTCGAAGCCTCCATCAGATGAAGAGTTTGGAGGCTAATACCTGCTCTCTGGCCAGCTGTACCCAAGGGCTCATCCAGGAAAGGCTAGTTACGGTGGACTCCCTCTGGTTGCCTTTGCTTGACTCTGGGCAGTTACTGTCTCCGCAGTCATGGTCCATTTGGCATTGGCATCTCAGGAGTGTGAGTTCTGGAGCCAGGCTGCTCCTCCCAACCCTGCTGTGTGTCCTTCCTCCAGACAACCTTGACCCCTTCCTCTGGTTTTATTCCTTAGGCATTTATTTCCCAGTGGTTAAATCCTGCTGCTCCGCAGCTGTACTTTCAGCTTGTTTTACTGGGCATACCTCGTGCCCCGTGTAGGTGCTAAGTTCTCTCAAAGGTTTCCAAATGCTCAGGAAACAGGACACAGATTCCAAACACAGACATGTTCTTGGGTTTCTTCTGACCCTTAGGGTCATGGCAGAATATTCTAAAATCGCCCATCCCACCTTTCTCTTACCAAAGGAAAGTCTCCGGTGTATGAGCAGCCGGGTCTCTAGCACAATACTGGGCTGAGGGGCTGGAGGGAAGGGGAAGTGGCTGAAGGCTCAGAAGGGAGCTTGGGAAGGGGTTTTGATGTGAACAGCTCCCAATCGGGGTCTGGCCTCACAGGGAAAGGATGACAGAGGGGGTCTCCCCAGGAGTGCTGTGAGGGACGGCGGGCCCAGTCCCTTTGTGGTTTTGGAGAAATGTGTAAGTGAAGGACTGGAGTTACGCTGAAGTTTCTTTGATTGGTAAACTGTGTATTTTGATTGCAGTGGATTTCTGAGACTGAATTACATAGATTCTGGGCTTATAAGGACTCAGCTGTGTTTTCCATGGGGCAAGAAAATGCACATGCTGAAGGTGGCCAGTAAATGCTTGTTGAATGAGTTAGAGGACGGAAGTATTTATGAACCTTCACAGCTGAAATACAGCTTAGAGACTCTAGTCTAGCTGAGAGACTCTAGTCTGAAGCTCGAATGCCTCCATAAGATTTCTAGATAAGATGCTCAGTGAGATCTGAATGTCAGACTTTAAAAAAAAGAGTACTTGTTAAAGTCTAAGTGTTAGGAGAAACTGACTGAAACTGCCCACCTTGGCCAGGCAAGAAAGTAGCCACTCCCGTGAGTAATCTTACAACAGGAGGTCCGAGTAAGAAGCACAGAACCAACAAGCTGCCACCAACCGGAAGAACTCAGGAAAGGACAGAAGGAGAGAGGAGACACCAGTCCACATGTCCTACTGACCTCCCTGAATCCTTCTCACCGGCATGCCTCTCGGCTGAGAGATGCACACACCACCAGGAAGGATCCCAATTCAGAATGATTGGTCAGAGACAACCCGGAAACTAACCTCGTCACCATATTATCCGAAACTGTGATACACCCAGGTACCCCTTCCCAATAAAGTCTCTTGCTTTGTCAGCATATGTGTCTCCTATGATAATTCATTTCTGAGTGTTAGACAGAGTCTGCTCTCGAACCCTGGGAGGGTCCCCATTCCAGCAACAGAATCAGTGTTCTAGTTCTTCTGCGACTGACCCATGAAAATGTCCAGCTAAGCCAGGGTCTGTCCTGGTCCTCAGTGGTTGTAACGCTGTGAAAGCAGAGTCCCCTGGCTCTGGGTTCGCTTTGCAAATTTTGTCCACCAGCTTGGTTGTGTCCACCCAGTTACTGTGGGACTGTGTCTCAGCCATGCTGAAAGCCCCAGAGGATCTCTCGGAAAGAACAGCTGCAGTTGGTTGCTCCTGGTCGCCCCCTGGTTGGGTGACTGGTTCACTGAGGCTCATCTGAATAAGCACATCTAAAATGCAGCCCTTCCCCTGCAGGGAGGGGGCGAGGGCAGCCTGAGATGGGGAGTTTCTTCCCCACCAGCAACTTGGGAAGGAGCTGGACCTGGCTGTTAGATGCTCAGAGCGCTGCACCTCATGGGTCCGGTTTTTTAACCTCCTCCCATCTACAAAATGGGGAGGTTAAGTGTCTACAGTTCAGGGGTTTTGAGAATGCAGCAAGGTGATGCCTGTAAGACACACATGGGACGGGATACAGGGTCACACCTGTGGTGCTGGACCCACGCCGTGTGATACAGGAAGTTTGCTGTTATTGATAGTGTGCTTTTTTTTATTTTTATTTTTTGCAGTTGCTGTAATTCACTGCTTCTCAGAATCTGTGATCTCTCTTCCTTCTTGCCTGCCTGCCTGTGAGGAACCTGAACCTCCGAGTCAGGTGTTCGTGCAGGCCCTGGGTGGGACAGTCGCATACTCCACCTGCTTTGACGCTGCTGTGGATTCAAGGAGGGGCTGAAACATAAACCTGTCCGATCAGAGTAAGTTTCAGGACTTGAGTTAGGTGAGGTGGGGAAGACACCCTGACTCTTCTGTAGGTGGAGAAGGAAGTATCCACTTGGTGCATTTGGCAGCCACCCAACCACCTCGAGAGAAGTCATCCTGAAACACAGCTCTGGTGACCCTGCCCACTGCTGGAACAAACTGAGCCTGAAGTTCACCCTGTCTCAGGATTTTCCAGCTATATGGGTACAGAAATTCACATTAATGCTCAGATCGGTTTGGATTTGCGCTACTTGAAGTGCCTTTCCGAGGTGAGGCAGTATCAGAGTGAATGAAAGTGAAAGTGTTAGTTACTCAGTTGTGTTCGACTCTTTGTGACCCGTGGACTGTAGCTCACTAGGCTCCTCTGACCATGAATACTGGCAAGAATACTGGAGGGTGTAGACATTCCCTTCCCCAGGGGATCTTCCTGACCCGGGGATGGAACCCTGGGCTCCTGCATTGCAGGCAGATTCTTTACCTTCTGAGCCACCAGGGAAATTAAACAAGATGGTGTACAGTGAGTCAGTGACCATGGAAAGCATCTCATACAGCAATGAACACTCACAGCGCTCCACTGAAAATTCAGTTTCCCCTGCCTGCTGTCCCTTTTGTATTCATAGCAATGTCAACTGCACTATCTAAAGTTAGATTTCCAGACTGCTCACAGAGAAACAGGCTCATTAGCCTGGTCTGTTTGGGGCTTTTTCAAGTAATTGCATGCCTTGGGAAATATTAATACAATGCCTTTATTTCTCCCTTGAGACGGAGTATGTGACACACTAACCCATCTGGAATGCAGCGGAGCACTCGAGCCCTGGCTGCAGGGCTCAGTGTAAACTGGGAACTGGTTGTATTGAGATGTTTAGAGCTGTGCCCCCATTCCGCTGCAGCTTGGGACTCAGAAGCTAAGCTCCGGAGTCCAGCAGGAGGGCCCCTCTCCCCTCCCCTCTCCCCCCCCCTCCCTCCCCCTCCATGGCGTGACTCATGGACCCAGGCCCCTCACGGCCTCATCTCCTGCCGCAGGGGTTCGAGACCTGCACCCCGGGAACCACAGGGGACCTAGGAGGTCTGTGAGCTGGGATGGGAAAGCATTCTATCGCTCTTGGCACTAACCTCTCGCTAAGTCGCAGCTTTTGCTTCCGCAGCATGCAACAGCAATGCCACAGCACCTGGGAACCTTGTGCCCTGCAGAAATCAGGTGTTTTCACGTCACACTGCAGTCGTCAAGGACACCTTGAAATTCTGTCTATCCTCGTTCCGAACGACAGCTGACATCTTGTTATCGGATGTGTCTGTCAAGAAATGCTCACATTACTGTATCACTGTTGTGATGCTCTTCAGTGACCCAAATAGGCTGGTTGTTGCTACATTAGCAGGTAATCATTATTTCCCCAAATAGTAAACGTCCCTGTCACTCTCCCCAAGGAGGCTGCGAGCTCCTGGATGAAAAGGGCCGTGTCTGACCTGTTTTTGTTTCTAGTGCTGAGCACAGGGTTGAGAACCCAGTAGGAGATGAGCAAATACCGGATTGAGGGAATAAGAACCATGCAGTTACTCTGTGACACTGTCAGAAGCAAGGTGAGAGGACTTCTTAAGGGACATGCTGGCCACGCTCTTAAATGTGGATCCCTTCCAAATCCCTGCTTCCAAGTGAGGTTAGTCTGCTTGGTAACACTTGTGGAAAACAACCCCACAGACACATGTACTTGCACACACATGTACACACACACACACACACACACACACACACACACACACACACACACGTCAGCCAGAAGCTGCCTCCTTCCTTCTCCGACTCAACCCTGCCTCCAACAAGAATATTTATGATTTTTAATAAATCGGGAGCACGGCTCATTAGGCTCCTCACCCACGCCCCCGAGGCCCCGCGGCGCTATGACGGTTGACTTTGCACATCTCTGAGCCCAGGGGGCCGTGCGTGCCTCACTGATGAACTCACGGGGGACGGCTCCGTCCCTGCTGCCCAGGAGAGGGCTCGTCTTTCAAATCAGATTAAAAGAAAACAAGAGTGAGGGCCATCCCCAGCCTGAGGAGCATGGGCTGTGCACTTAAGCAAAGGAGGAATGTGGCCCATTAATTACTATTTGTAGCCAATTAATTACTATTTGAAATATGGCCCCAGCTGTGATGAGCAGGGGGAGTGACGGCCGTGTGCTAATGAGCTGGTGTAACTCGTCCTGGGTGGGGGCTGGGGGAGTGCAGAGAGGCCCACGGAGTTTGGGGCACTCCTGTCAGGAGAGGAAAGATCCAGCAACACGTTTCCCGAACTCCTGAGTGACATTCACAAGTGAGGGACTTGGGCCTTTCGAGGGGGCAGAGAGTTGGCACGGTTTTCTGTGGGTGGTAAGTGAACACTCTTGGTCATTGATGCCAAGGGTGCCCTTGATATGCAGTATGTTGGGGGCCAGTGGCCTCAGTCAAGGGACATCCATAGGCTAGATGCTCACTCACACAAGAGAGGAAGAAGCCAGGTGGGGGGAAAGAAAGAAAGAGCAGTTGCTCAGTTGTGTCTGACTATTTGCAACACCATGGACTGTAGCCTACAAGGCTCCTCCATCCATGGGATTTTCCAGGTCAGAGTACTAGAGTGTGTTGCCATTTCCTTCTCCAGGAGATCTTCCCGACTCAGGGACTGAACCCAGGTCTCCCACACTGCAGGCAGACACTTACCATCTGAGCCACCAGGGAATCCCAGGTGGTGGGGGGTACGACTTTATTCCCGGGTCACCCCCGTACCACATCTTCCGCTCACACCAGCCCAGGGGCCTGGCCAGGGACTTAGGTTGGTCAGTGGACTCAGGGCCAGCTGGTCCCAGAGCTCGATGTGGGGCTAACTGTCCAGCAGCACCGCGGTTCCAACTCTGGGGGAACCTTTGAGTGAAGGAGAACAGATGCAGGGCAAAGGGCACAAATCTTAGGTCTGACAAATTCTGCAAACCAGACATGCCTGTGTGAGAGCCAGACCCCCACCAGACCTCAAGGCCGTCCTGTGCCCCACCCGGGCGGCCCTCCACCACTGAGAAGGCCCCTGCTCTGACCGCTCCCCCAGGAGAGGTTCTGGGTGTCTCTGAGCTTCTGCACGGGCTCCAGGGGTGTCTCTCTCTCTCAGCGACACGGCTGTGATGCCGTCCAGCCCACCGAGCGCAGCCCAGACCTTCCCACGGTAAACAGCACTTCTCAAAGTCTTTGGCTTCAGCACACCTTCCCTGTCTTTATGTCTATGAATATTTACTGAAATGTAACAAAACAGAGAAATTTAGAAACGTTTATTTATGAGTTTGGGCTTCTCTGGTGGCTCAGATAGTAAAGGGTCCTCCTGCCAATGCAGGAGACCTGAGTTTGATCCCTAGTTTGGGAAGATTTCCCTGGAGGAGGAAATGGCAACCCACTCCAGTATTCTGGCCTGGAGAATCCCATGGACAGAAGAGCCTGGCAGGCTACAGTCCAGCGGGTCACAGAGTCAGACAGAACAGGGTGACCAGCACCATTTATGAGCTCATTTGGAAAAGTAATAAATTCATTACATGTTATTATAAATAACATATTTTAATAAAAAGACTATATTTTCAAAATACGCAGTGAGTGGAGTGCCTTGCTTTGCCTTTTAGATGAATCTCTCTGTGTCTCACTCGACAAGGAGAGCTGGGCTCTCGAGTTGCCCCTGCATCTTGCCTGCTGTGATGTCTTGTCAGCTGCTTCTGGAGCTCTCCTCCACACGGTCTTGCAATGGGAGTAAGAAAATAGAGGAGAGCTTGGTGATGTGAAAAAGTTCTCTCAGCTCTCCTGGTAAAAGGGGTCTCAGGGATTCCCAGGGTCCCTGGACCCCACTCTGAGACGCTCTGCTAGACACTGTTCCAGGGTGTGAGCGTGTCAAGACTTTTTTCTCCATCCTTGTGTCGATGGACGTCTGTGCTGTTTCCAGTCTGGGGCCTCATGGATGAATCTACTATGGACGTTTTTGCATGTGTCTTTTGATAGAAACCACGCCCCTTCTCCCCCTGAAGACACTGGGCACATATTTAGGAGTGGGATTATGGCATCCTAGGGCAGCTCTGATCAGGTCCAGCAGCTCTACCCAAACTGTTTCTCAAACTGGTTGTTGCAGGCGGTAGCCCCGAACTGGCAGCTCACTTTGCTTTAATGAAAGTAACTGATCTCATCACAGCATAGTGATAGTCAATGGAGGGGAAGAAAACTTGTGAACCGGGTACGTTTTTAAAACCTTCCATTTGGAAGTAATTTTAGGTTTTCAGAGTCACAAGATTCGTACAAAGTTTCCAAATACAGTCCACTCTCTAAAGCCAACCTCTCACCCTGCCCGGGGACCTCGGTCAGGACAGAGAAACCAGCGCCACTATAGCACTCACTAAGGCACAACCTCACCAGGATCCCCGCTTCCCGCCGGGGCCCTCTTCCTGCTCCAGGATCCCATCTGGGGAGTGCGTCATATCCAGTTGTCATGTCTCCTTAGGCTACCCCGTCTGTGACAGTTTCCCAGATGTCCCTTCCCTTTAGTGACCATGTTGCTCTGAAGAGTCTGGGTCAGATCTTGTGCAGAACGTTCCTTAAATTAGGTTTGTCTAATGTTTGCTCATGACAATACTCGAGGTGATGGATTTAGAGGAAGAATATTACAGAACGGATGTGCCCTTCTCAACCCGCCCATCAGGAGGCATGTGCTGTCTGCACAGCTTATCATGGGCAATGTTGACCTTGATCACTTTGGGGGATGTCTGCCAGCTTCTGCCACCGAAACTCCCCCCTACCCATTGGCCCCTCCCATACTCTATCTGGTTAGGAGAGAGTCACCAAGTCCAGCCCACATTTAGCCGTATCTCTTAGAGGGCAGAGTATCAGAGAATTTGTGGACGTATGGTACAACCATAACAGTGATCAGTAAGTCTTTGAGGGGAGCCACTACGAGGCTCTGCAGCTATTCTGCTTCCTCTTAAAGTTCTACCGACTCACTTTAGCACCATCAGTGGGTCTTGCCACAGCGCGTCCTACTGACAAAGATCTCTTATTCCCCCACTTCTTGTATGTCTACTATTTGGAGTTCTTCTGCAGGAAGGACTTGTCCCTTCTCTTCCATTTGTTCATTTATCCAAGGACCTACTTATACTAGGACGGGCTCATTATTTGTTTGGGTAATAACCCAATACTCTGCTATTTATCTTGTTATTCAAATTGTTCCACATTGGCCATTGGAGGATCTTTTGGATTGACTCCTTCTGACATTGCCCATCTTTTATTATTTTTAAAACACACACACACACACACATGCCTACTTAATTTCTGGCACTACAAGAGGCTCCATGCTCATCTTGTATTTTCCCAGCCCAGCCTTTGAATCAGATCTTCAAGGAGCTTTAATCCAGGTTCCTTTCAACCTTCTCTGAAGTTATGCTGATTACTTACACATGGAGAGTATTGTATAGGATATTTTTATTTGCAAAGGGTAAAAATGAAATGTTTTGTGTCATCACTGGTTGAATGCATATTTTATGCTCTATCTTTAAAACGCAATCCAGTCTCTGTTTTCCTGGTAACTTTCTTTCACAGTAATAATGCTCATTTACAAAGCAGGTAAGGACTGCTGCGTGGAGGGGGCACCCTGTGGTTGTGGGTAGGTAATGCCGGAGTCAGCAAGTGGCTAGCGGGGCTGTGGGCGGTCGTGGCTGAGTGCACAGACTTCAAGTTTCTCCGTGATTGATGTGACGTGTGTTGACCAGGTCACTTCACCAGTGTTTGGCCATTAGTGCATCAGAAAGCAATGCAATCACCCAGGGTGACTGCGCTGGCAGATGGGACTCTCAAATATAACCCCTAGGCATTCTTCCCATCAGACCGTTCTTCATACCATCTCAACACGGGTGATGCGCTGAGCGGATAATTATACAACTTAGTGATGATGATTTACACGCACGACGCTACTCTAAACACGAGGGAAAATGCAGCCGCTGTTGATAATGGTGCTGAGAACTCACAGCGTGGCCAGGGCTCTTTCCTGCGGGGGTGTAAGACTTTTTATCTTACACTGTGGTCACTGTGGCCATAACTGTGGTTCCCTCCTGGGCCCCCTGACACTCCTCCCTCGAAGCAAGCAGTGTGACCTGGGCGTGTGGGCCCCCTCCCCGTTCAGGTAGGAGGTCGCCACCTTCACACACATCTGCTCTCGCCCCCTCCACCCCAACCCCACCTCCGAAGGAAGGCGCTGACATCTGGGGGACAGGATGGCACTTCCATGTTGGCTGCTACAGTGTTTTGGCAGGAAAGGGACTAGAAAAGGTCTCCCTCTGGGGGAGGGTATCTCTTCTGATGTACTTAGCTCATGTGAATCTCACCTCCTGTGGTTCCCTGGCCCACGAGCTGAGCATCTATCAAAGGGCTGTGATAGGACCCCCCACCTTGCAAGGGCAACACGGGGCTGAGGAATTTGAATCACCAGGGGCCCACCCTGGGGGCTCTTCGTTCCTGATTCATGACCTAAGCTGCCCACCAGACGCCTGCTCTGAGCAGCTTCATTCACCCCGAGCTGAAGCTGTTGGAAACGAGAGCTTTCAGAGACTCAAAAATCACCGTCAAAATTTTCTTTCTTTCAAAGGCTGGGTCCCAGTGAAAGCCTTTCAGTTATTTTAGTGAGTCCTACTGAAGAATAATTTGGGGCAAAAGGGTCCGTCAAAGCACTTAAGGAAAATGAATATAGTAACGCAGAGTCTTCTAGGCAGAAAGGGCTCTTGTATTTTAGCTTTTCTCAAGCTAAAGTTAAAAAAATAAGCCTATTATTTATTGAGTGCTTTCCAAGTGCTGGCATTTGGCTAAGCTCTTTATGTATTTGAACCATATGAAACTGCTAGTTTTGTGAATCAAAACAGGTTGAAAGTCACTACTCTTTTACAATTCAGACTATGTCCTTGCTTCCATTCTTGCACATCTGTGAAACAGTTGGTAACATCCCCACTTTATGGATGAATAAAGCAGAGGCTCAGAGAGGTCACATAACTGATAACAATGGCAGAACCGGTATTTAAGTCCATGTCTGCGCAACTTGAAATTCCCGCTTGAAATTACCTGATACAGTGCTCATATTACACAGATCAATTCTTGTGATGTACTCAGACATAAGGTAACTTGACGCAAGGTAATTGCTACATAAGCAAGGCTCACTAAGAATAAATTGTGAAAGCATTTTGTATTCATTCCATTAATTACTATGTTAAATCCTAGTCAGCTATTTTGCATAAAATCCTCTGAACGTGGCCCCAGACGTCACCACCTCATCCATCGGGGCATGTGGTCCGCCAGATGTTTGCAGTAGAATTTCCCCACAGACCCCACTCAGATTATAAATCTGTTCTTCTTTCTGAAAGTATAGAAGCCATTGCATGGGTTCCTTTTTTCTCTAGAGGATTCTAGAAACTTAGAAATGGAAAATTCCACAGAGAGCATCTAGCCTCTTAGAGTATCTTCCAGGAACAGAGGTTGCTGAAAAAAAGGCCTGTATGTTAATTCCATTTGTGCTCCAAACGAGCTGTGTGGCCTCAGAAGCACCTCCAACTTCTCTGAATCTCTGTGATGTGGGGATTGGGCCAGATCTTTAATGTTGTTTTTTAGACCCAAGGCTCTATATGATTAGAGATCTCATCATGAAACAGTAAATCCTTGTGAAATGCCATGTTTCCATAGAGTAGGACCTCATGAGAGGTCATCATTGGCTTCTACCTAGTCTACACCTTAGTACCAAAACCAGACAGAGATACCACCAAAAAAGAAAATTATAGGCCAATATCTTTGATGAATGTAGATGCAAAAAGTTCTCAACAAAACATTAGCAAAATATTAGCAAACACATAAAGAAGATCACTCCATGACCAAATGGGATTCATACCAAGTTCACAAAGATGGTTCAACATATGCAAGTCAATGTACACATGACATCAATATATATACCACATAAATAAAAGCCCAAAGTCAAATAACCATCTTCAATAGATATAGGAAGAGCATTTGATAAAATTCAACATCCATTCATGATAAAAACGATTACTGAAGTGGGTACAGAGGGAATGTATCGCAACATAGTAAGATCCATCTATGACAAACCCACAGCCAACATAATACTCAACAGTGAAAAGCTGAAAGCCTTCCTACTAAAATCTGGAATAAGACAAAGATTCCCACCCTCATTACTTCTTTTCAACATACTATTGGAAGTCCAAGCCACGGCAATCAGACAAGAAAACGAAATAAAATTCCAAACTGGAAGGGAAGAGGTAAAATTGTCATTATATGCAGATGATAAGATAATAAATATAGAAAATCCTAAAGACTCCACATAAAAACTACCAGAACAGTTAAATGAATTCAGCAAGGTAGCAGGATGAAAGATCAATATACAGAAACTGTTGTCCAGTTACATGTATGTCCGTGGCTACTGCATGGACCCAAGGTACAAGGGTTTACAGAGCAGGCACAAAAGGGTTTTCAGTGAAAACAACTCCAGAGCCACCACTTTCTCCAGTCACCAAGCCTGCTCTGGAGGAGGTGAGCACAGCCACCACTCCCTTGAGGGTCTTTCCAGAGGGAGTCCCCACATATGAAACCAAGCCCCCTCAGTGCACAGGTGCGTCCAGCCTACTTCACGTTCACCCGGCCATCTGCATCTCACCTGACCCCTGGGGCTCCTGCCTGTGCTGAGACTGACATCTCTGCCATTGTCTCTAGTTCTTTCTTTGCTTTTGAACATAAATCCAGCTCCTGGGACCCAGACTGATAGAGGATCCCGACCCTATTTGACCTCCCTACGTCCAGAGGGGAAGCTGGGGCGGTTTACTCCTAACTAGATGCTTCAAAACCTCAAATCCTGAAATGAGTGGATTTCAGGTGTGATGAAGGATTAGCAAGAGAAGATATTTTGGAGTTAACACTGACACCTAATGACATGGGGGCTCTCGGGACTGTGGTGCCTTCTGTGCAGCACATTGCCCCATGTGAGCGCCATGGCTGGAGGCCTGGCTGGGGTCTCTGACAAGATGGATGTCTTGGAGCAGCAGGCTTGGCCAATAGGAGAGAGTCTACCTCATGAGGAAGGACTTCCAGGGGAGAAGGGACTCATCCAGTGTAAGACCTTGTGAGCTGGTTCGGGGAGCAGGTTCACCTGGGATGTCAGGGCCCTGAGGGAGCTGTGGGGTTGACCCCCGAAAAAGGAGTGTTTCCACACAGCTCTGCCTCCTCTCCAAGCCCCCCCAAATGGGACATCAGATCTTCCCACCTGCCATGGCCCCTGCCTCCCCTCCTGCCTCCTGGTGACAGGGACAAGGCAGCCCAGGTCTGGAAGCAGCAGATTCCTCAGAAACAGCTCCACACTTTCCCTTTCCAGGCAGAGGAGAAGGACACGCTGAGTCACAGCTCTGCCTACCCTGACCAGACTGGCCAGAGGCCCTCCCCTGAGCCAAGAGCCAAGGAGGCAGCCTCAGACGTTCCTGCCACATCACCGGCCCCCATGTCTGTCCTGTGTCTGCAACTGCTGGAGGCTGCCAGCTGGTGAGGGCGCAGTCCGCGTTTCCCCATCCATTCCTCAGGGCAGCCCCGTGAGACGTGGCTGCTGCCCCGATCCCATTTTACAGATGGGGAAACTGTGAATAGATGTGAAAAATAAACCTTCCTGGAGACCTCGACTAGGGAGCCGTGGAGCCAGCCCTCAACCCTGCACTCAAGCGTTGACCAGGTCGCCCTCTTTGGGCTCGGCCAGCATCAGTTCCACCTCTGGGGGCAGCGCGTTCAGGAAGGGCTCAGCTGGGTTGCTCTCGACTGGATGTTGAGTGGACATCCAAGATGGTGTGCACCTGGGCATGCTGGCAGCTGGTGCTGGGAGTCCCTGGCACTTGCACGTGGCCCCATCCTGTGGCCTGGACTTATCACTACAGGGCGCTGGAGGTCACCAGAGGGAGCCTCCCAAGCGGGAGTGACCAGAGAGACTCAGGAGGAAGGAAGCCGCCAGTCCTGTGGCTCACTCCTGTGAGTCCCAGGTCACCTCTGCAGCCTTCCACCGGTCAGGTGGGTCACCAGGGCCAGCCTGGCTCAGAAGGAGGGGTCTGCAGCCTGGCTCCTGGTGCAGAAGAAGCAAAGTTACCTTGTGGGGGTGGGGGAGGCGGACCTATCTTGGCTGAATAAGGAAAGAGATGTCCGCAAGTCCACCTCTCAGGGAACTTTGCATCTTCAGCTGATCTCTCGGATAAAACTAGTTTCTTCCAAAATAATGCCTGGTCCCCCATTCCCCTACTTCATGCTGTGGTTTCCCAACTATTCCTTCCTTCGGTCGTGTGAGGGGAGGTGGCAATGCAGCAAGGACTGTGAACACAAGCCCTCCGCCTCCTTTTCTCACCAGAGCGACAGTATCCTTCAGAAACTAGCATGATGAACAACAATCATGATAATAATACCTAATGTTTATTGAGAACCGTTTTATGGAAATGGCCAGGAGCAGCGAACTTTACACCCTTCTTTGCATTTAGTTCTCTCTGAAGTGATTATTCCTGTTCAGGAGGGGAAAGGATGGGACCAAAGTGATCTGATTAATAAGCACATGAACCAGTATGAAGGTGTGGGCTTGCAAGGGGTTACTGCAAGGAATCAGGAACTGGCTTACACGACTGTGGGGCTGGCTCACTGGTCTGAAGTTCATGGGGCAGGTGGGTGGGAAGGGAGGGGCCTGAGCTGGGACTCCACGGGCCAGCTGTGTTACCCACTGATGGGATGCTCTCTCTCTCTGTCTCAGCCCTCTTTGGAATCATATATAGCACATGGCGGGCACTCGGTGAAGGTTTATTTAAAAGTAAGTCAATCTGAGGACCTCCTTGGTGGGCCAGTGCATAAGACTCTGTTCTCCCAGTGCAGGGGACAAGGGTTCAATCCTTGGTCAAGGAACTAAGACCCCACATGTCAGGGGGCAACTGTGCCCACGAGCCACAGTAAGAGAGCCCACACACCACAGTGAAGATCCCGTGAGCTAAAATACAACACAGACAAATAAATAATAAATATTAGAAAATAAGATAAAGGTCAGTCCGTTTCTTAACAAGCTCTGCTGCTCTGGGAAAGGTACTCCACGGACACCTCCCTGCACCAGATTGGCACGGCCCAGGGGCACGCAGGGTTGTTTGACAGCCTCATCTGGTGGGTCTATGATTCACATTTACATGAAAAAACAGACTCTGAGACGTCAAGAGGAAATGGAATGTACACATCTTCCATTTGCAAGATGCTTCCAAACTCCCCCTCCAGGAGGTGCCCTGGTCAGCGTGCTTTCCACTCACAATCAGCCTTGGTGTAACATCTACCCATTGGTTCATTGTGTCCTCTGAGACCTTCCTGCCTCCTTCCTTCAGGCAGCAGGGTGACCGGTGCAGAACAGATGCTCAGAATGACTGTGGAGTGAGCGCACACCTGAGCTCAACTGGAGAGAGGTGTGTCCACCCTCCTTTTGTCTTTCACCGTCACATCCTTTCAACCAGGGCAATGCTCGCTCACCTGTAAGGCATCTTTGTGTGAATTAGGTAAAGACATCCGCTCGGGGCGGGCAAATTGCAAAACGTCACTGCTCTGCTGGAAGCCGTGCCAGGGCTCACAGCACGGCCAGCCTCCCCCAAGCTGGTTCCGGACCCCTTGGCCTGTTGCTTTGGTGACACCCACAGTCTCCACCTGCCTCTCCGTGACAGCCACACTTGTCCCTGCTGGTCAATGTTCTTCCTCAGGGGCAGCACTCAGAAGGTCACATGACTCCCCAAATCTTTCCAGTTCCCAAGAAAGTAGATTCACTAAGCCACAAATATGGAGATAAGGAGGTGAAAAATATTACAAGACTTCTGTTTATCCATGAACTTCAAGCAAATGACAGCCGTGGACGAATTTAGCCAAAGACTTCCCCAATCCCACTTTTAAGACTGAGACTAGTTCTAACCCTGGAGTCCCCATCCGGCTTGCGCTCTGGAGCCTCAGGCCACTTTGCCCAGGAGGGCGGCACAGTGACAGGCTGGCCCCAGGAGACGGCGTCACACCACGGCCAACCCCCCCCACCGCGCGAGGATGCCGGTAATTTCAGTGCACTATTTCCAGAAAAGAACTTGACTCAGACCCAGCGGTTTGGAATTAACCTGCTCAGTTCACCCAGCTCGGGAACAAATCGGATTCCACACTCGCGGGCAATGTCTGGGCCGGAGGCGCCCCAGAGAGTGGATGAGCTGGGGTGGAACTTCTTAGTAAACAAAGGACAGCGCTGGGCAGCCTGAGCCCTGCCAGTGTTCCCTAAAACACCGTTTTATTGCTACATAATGCAATTTCATGACAAATCCCGGGCTGCCCTCCCACGCCTCTTATTAAGTTATTTCCTTTTATTTTGCTGGTTTTATTGATGATGTCATGACATGGCCCATCAACCTTTAATTAAAACCATGGCCACAATGTTAGGCTTCCTTTAAACCGTGAAAGCCAGGGCTTTGCAGAGGTCCCTGTGGAGAGCCAGGATGCTCTGCAGCAAACGGTCGCCGTGGATTTTGGGAGGCACCAAGAGGTCCCCAGAGGGGCTGGGGCGAGGAGGGACTGCTGGGTGTCGTGGGCTGAATTGTGTCCTAACGCCCGGGACTTCAGAATGTGACCTCCTTGGAAAGAGTCATTGCAGATGCAATTAGAGATGAGGTCACAGTGGAGTAGGGCAGGTCCTAACCGAACACGGCTGGTGTCCTTAGGAGAAGACAGAGGCACAAAGGAAGGACCCCTACAGGCTGCAGAGGGAGTGGGGCCGGCCAACACCTTGATTCCGGAATTCCAGGACAGCTAGACAAGAGTTTAAGACACACAGTTTGTGGTTCTTTGTTGTGAGGCCCCGCAAACAAATACATAGGGTTTGGCTGGATCTGCTTGGGTTCCACAGTGCCCCGGCGGGCGGGCGGCAGTTCCCCGTCCCCTACATCTGAATGCCAGTCCGATCTTCCCCAGCAGCAGCCCTGCCTGCACACCAAAGGCACCCCGTGCATGGCTCTGCTCTGTGGCAGGCTGGGTCGGACCCAGCCCTGGACTCAGTTATGGTCTGAGACTGTGCAATTGGAGGAGTCAATACACCTGGTAACTGATGATAGGAAGGTAGCTAGGGGCGCTCTGAGAGTTCCTCTGGAAAACCAAGACGACTCCAACATGATAGCTCCCTTTCCCTTCAGGCAACACAAAGTTTGGGATCCCTGGACCTGAAGGGGTGTCCTGGGGAAACTTGGTCTCCGTTTGCAGGAAAAGAAACTGCCAGGCCCAGGTCACCCTGGGATGTCGGCACCACGATGAATGTGCTGGTTACGGATGTGGTGTGCATGTGTGTGGGTGGGTGAGTACACATGTTTGCCTGTGTGTGAGACAGGTGCATATAATTATGTCCCACAAGGAAGGTGAGAGACCCACGCTCCTGTTCCTCTGACATGATGCTTTCTCTTATCTCCCTGAGGTTATCTATGGTCATTTTTCATTTAAAAATTTCTTCTCATGAATAGCCTCCCTTTCCTTCCCACTGCCGTTTGTGTTATTGTGGTAAAATATGCATAACAAAATTAGCCTCCTAACCACTGAAGGGTGTACAGTTCAGACTTGGCTAGTATATTCACAAAGATGAGCACCTTTCACGCTGGTCCAGTGCCCGAGCAATTTCATCACCTGAAAGGACCCTGGGCTCGTTGGCTGTCACTGCCCACCCCCCAGCCCTGACACACCTCTGCTCCTCCCGGTTCACGGCTCGTGTCCCTCGGCTGAGAGGCTGGGTTTGGGGGGAGATGGAGGGGAGAAAGTGTCTTTCTTCCATGCCACCCTCCACCGTGGCTCATCGTGTATGCGGCCAAGCGTATCCGAGCGGATCGGGGCCAGGTTCACACCAAGGTGTCCAGCACCTGCTCTGGAAGAAGTCATGCTTCAGATGCTTACTCTAGCTCAGACCGCAGGGCAGTCCAGGGTGGGGGGATGGTGAATCCACCCTGGCCCACAGTTTGCTCACCGTGTTGGAGGCCAGAGGGCATGGCGTGGGATTTCAACCAATCACCAGCTCGCAATTCTACAGACAATTATCCATGACGCAGGTTAAAAGGCCAGCAAGGACAGAACCTTGTCAACACATATGTCCTCCTGTCAGGGCTTACTTCTTACAAATGCACACACAAATAAAATAAAAAGCCTGTGTCAGGGCTTGGGTAAAATTAGGATGACTTTGCTTAGCAATATGGACACGGTACAAACAGCTTTTGAAAGTATGGGGACACCTGGTGATTTTAAAATAAACGGATCTGGGTTAGGGAAGAAAGAAAATAGGATGTTTCAAACACCAAAATCCCTAAATTCTTATCCCAGGAAGTCAGTGACCCCATGGATGGGCAATTGGAACAAGGGGTCACTCTGACGGAGAACTCGAGACCTTCTCTGTTACAAAGAAAGCATGGGCGTAAGGGAATACCAATTGGTAACAATTAGAGCTGGATCAGATAGGTGGGGGGAAGTTCAGATCCTCTCTGGGGCATATTTATATATCCTCTCCGGAGCACAGGGCTCGTTAACCTGTGACGGGCTATCGGCTTCCCCCATCAGTGACCTGATCCAGTCTCCCGGCAAAGAATTCCGACTGGAGATGACTTGCTTCCACACAATGTGTGAACACATCACAGAGGATGTGCTTCTCCCGCTGTCTGAAACATCGCAAACCCTATGGCCTACAGAGACTAGGCTGGCAGTGTGTCCCAGTGAAGCAGATGGGGCAGTGGGGACTGAGGCGAACCGAGAGCCCAGAGCTTGCCCGAAGTGGACGCCCCAGTGGGGCTCTGGGCTCTGTTCTGGAGGGGAGCACTAGCCTGGTGTGGCTGGGTCTTCGGAGCTCATCCGGAGCACCAGGCGATATGGATTTAACATGTGAGATGTCCCAAAGCAGTTGAAGACTCCCGGACTAAAGTCACAGGAAATGACAGTGGCTTCTCTGTATGCCAGTTCCATGAAGGGGCAGGCTCTGGTGTCAGGCAAAATACGGGCCTGCGGTCCATCCGTTGCCTTCTGGCTGGGCCAGGGAGACCTTGTTCCTGACATTTCCCAGTCCGTGCCTCGTGCCAGGAGGCCCTTCTTGCCCCTCTCTAAGCACAAGTGGGTAGGAAAGCACAAGGTGGGGTTTTTAAGAGTGTGCAGAGTCTCCTCCTGACCGTGTAGATGCTTTCAGCTCTATGGTTGGGTGGTCCATCCACCCTGGACCAGTACTTGGTCCCTCTTCAAGGTGGCTTTATTCATCCCCACCCATCAGAATTTACTAGATGCCTTCCTTCGTGGTCTGGACACTGTGCTCTAGGGTGGCCTTGACAGAAAACATGACTCTCGGCGCTGGCTCCGCCTCCAGCTCACCCGGCAAAGCTGATGCAAGTCTGATGCATGAATGGGTGGGTGCATACGAATCTCTGGTGGGGTCTCAGCACTTGGATATTTATAAAGCTCCCAGTGATATCGATGGTCCTTTAAGCCTGAGCACTTCTGTGAAACCTTCTTATTCAACGAGCATCTCTCCCTCAAAATGTTCCAAACTTGTTTCTGATCATTTGACACCCAGGACCAAAAAAAAAAAAAAGTTACTTAGAGATGACCATTAAGGTCGGGGACCACATTTCAGCACCTCTGATAGCATGTGGTCCAAAGAAGGGCTATGGCCAACGTCCCCACTGCCAAACTGACCATGTTTATCAGAGTGAAGCTCTCCTTAGGAGAAAATCATCAGTCATCTGGTTTAAAAAGCCAACAGCATATCCCTTTAGAGAGGCTCAAACTCTGAAACACACATAAACTTAAAAGATGCAGAACCATGGCAGGGTCCGATCGCCGTAGAAGACGGGGCAAGCTCCCTGGAGCTGTCATCTCTGCCCTAGGAGGGAAGCATGTTCCCCTGGGTTGGGTACTACAACTCCTCGTGCTGCAGGGAGTGTGATACAATCCACACGAGAAGACAAAGCAGCCTGGGTCACTGGACGGGCTGCAGCCGCGCTTTCAGATGCTAATCCACCTAAGCCCCCACAGCTGATAACCAGGACATTCTGGAAGCCAGACACCAGGGCTCATTACAGAGCAGTGGCTTGTGCCCTGAACTCTCCCCAGTCCCGAGGTTCAAATCCCAGAGGCTGACTTTTGTTCTAGGGTTTTTCTCTTTATGGTAGGACACAGCTTAACCTCCACCTCCCCTTGGGCCAGGGTCACCTTTCAGCAAAATCGAGGCCCACCTGCATGCAGTCAGTGTTTATTTTTCCGTTGTCACCTTCAGTTTACCTTGCAGAACTTGATCTTTAAGTGACTAACGCACAGCTATTGAAATCTGTCCAGGACTTTTTTGTTTTGCAGGCAGAACAGCTGTAAACCAATGCCAGTAAGAAAGACCGGGGAGTCTACCGAAGAGTAACAAGCTTTTAAAGACAGATCACCCTCCTCCTGGGGCAGACAACATGAAAACACACACTGACTGGCAAACAAACGAAACTGGAACAGCACCTTACCATCTCTTTGGCTGCGGAAGCAGCATGTCTGTATGGATGGAGTTCCAGGAGTCCCTCACAGTCCCTTTGCTGGTCTCTTTGGCCTTATCTTTTCTCCGCCAACTTCAAAAGCTGGGGCGAACCCTCTCCCAGAGGGTAAAGTTGCCAAAGTGACAGATGTGAAGAGCAAATCGACTTGAGGTCAAAGGCAAGAATAAGACAGTCTCTCATCTGATTAATGGTTTGAATTTAATTAGTGGGGAAAAGCTCAAATCAGACAGTTGGTGACTTGGTCAAGCCCCAGGTCCCTTCTTGCAAAACTGCTACAAAGAAAAGGGTCAGTTGAGCTGAAGGCTGACATTTTGAAGATGCCTGCTGGCTGGTTTAGTATGAGTTAAAGGTGAGTAGGTGGATTGGTCATGTTCTAAGCCAATGGTGAAGCAGTGGTTTTGAGGGGTTGTAAATATTCAGGTTTTTGCGACTGAAATAAAAATGTAAAAATATAGCCGCAGCACAGTCCCATGTTCTAACCCCACCACCCTGTGAAACGTGAGTTCCTAAGAAGTCTAGAGCTACAAAGGATTAAAGCAGGTGGAGACTGAGCTTGCTTGTGTGAAATGACCCTTGCATCTGCTCACGTGTTCACTCCATAAGTGTATGTTGCTACTGGGCTGGCAGTGGGCAGCGAGCAGTGGGCAGCCGACCAGGGATGGGGATTTAGACAGTCCTCCTGAGAAGGAACTGGGGGCCACAGAGCAAAAGGACTTGGCTAGGTCCCCACAGTAAACCCAGGTGGCATCTCCAGGACCCAGACACCAGCCTTACCATCACACGGGGGCTCCCCAGTGGCACCCCATTTATGAAGACCAAAGATATCAGCACCCCTAGGAAATGTGCAAACGCATAATCGGATTTAAAAAGAGCTTGGACAGCACTTCTACCCTGGATACACCTTAGAATTAACCTGGAGATGTTTACAGGAAGTAAAGAAGGAAAGAGTCTCTGGCCCCTCGCAGATGGGCCCAATCAGCATGGCTTAGAGAGGGCAGTTGGGCACCAGGCCTTCTCCGAGCCTCCACGGAGCCTGGGTGAACAGCCCACCTGTGGCTCAGGGAGCTTCAATGAGGGGCTGTTCTGGGCCTCCTGCAGACACCTTGGGAGTGCATCCACGGTCTCTGGGCACTGTATTCAGTGGCCGCTTCCCTGGGGGAGAGTGCGGACTCTCTTGTGGTCCAGGTCTGCAAGTAGAGACCTGAGTCACCCACCCCCAGTCCTGTCATTCAGACCTCCTAGTCCTGTCTTCACTCTCTTCTTGCCCTCCCAACCAGCCCCCACCCCAAAGCTGAGGGTCCCAATGCCTCTCCCTTGCCTCCCCAAACTTCTTTCTGACCTGCGCCCACCTGACTACCTGGGCTTCCAGGTGTGAATGACAATGATTCTTCCGAGATCAGTCTTGTTGTATTTCCGCTTGTCTTACTTCTAACTGATCTCAATGTCCCCTTGGGTCCCCTCAGTTTGGGTTTCCATTTCCTGATTGTTTTTATTCCTAGGACTTTTCCTCCTTTGTGAAGCAGTTAGCATGAGGCATAACAGCTCCAGCCTGGGGATTCCAGGTCTGACACTGGAGAAATAGAATTTTCATCCTTTATCCTTGTGAAGTACTCGCAGAGGGATCAACATCTTCCTGTACATGCTAGATGTGATTCTATGTGCACACTTCCCAGCCTTAATCATGCTTTCAAACAAAATGGTGAAGCAAAATGCTAACAGTGTCCTCAGACCTTATGTTTTCAAACAAAATGGTACAGCAAAGGCTCAAAGAAAAAAAAAATTCCTCAAGAAGTATCTGATAAGTGGATGAATAACTGAATTGCAGAATCTAGATTTTGAGGGCAGATGGACCTGGATTCCAATCCTGGTTAAGCCACTTATTAACTGAGGCCCTCAAGCAAGTTACTTAATAACTCTGAGTCTCATAGAAGGAAGTACAGCCACAGAAAGTGGTGTGGGTGTGTGTGCTCAGCTGAGTCCAACTCTTTGAGACCCCGCGGACTGTAGCCCATCAGGCTCCTCTGCCCAGGGGATTTCCCAGGCAAGAATACTGGAGTGGGGTGTCATTCCTTCCCCAGGGGATCTTCCCGACCCAGGGATCTAGCCTGCACTTCCTGCATTGGCAGGCGGATTCTTTACCACTGAGCCACCAGGGAAGCTCCCTGAGGGAGGTAGTGAAGATTAAATGAGAGAATCTTTGTAAAGACCCAACAGAATGTGTGCAATGAGGAAACAGCTAGATGAGCTGAAAAGAACAGCAAGGAATAATGCTGTACAGTCAGACACGGAGCAGTGCTTGCTCAGCTGGGGGGTTAAACAAGGCTTTTTATTTTTTAAAAAAAGTTAAAAGACCCTCCCTAACCTGGCCTTGTTTCTGCAGTGAAAACTGCTTGTTAAGAACTGAGAGTCACTTCACGGTTTGGTATGAATGTGGTTTAAATAATAATACCATCATCTTTATGCCTTAAAAGGATCATATTTCACATTAAATACTACAACTTCCTTTTCTCTTTAACTGGATATTTCATTCACAATATATTGTTCACAGCACATCAATTTGCAAAGATATCTCATTTTTAGAAGTTTCCATAATACTTCACCACATGAACATTCCATAATGTTCTTTCTCATCCCCTATTAATGCACTTTGGACTATTTCTTTTTTTTTTTTTTTAAATTCTAAGTTCAGTGAATATCCTTGGACATAGATCTTCATTCTCTTTCTTAAGGGGTCAGTTGCTGGGAATGGAATTTCTAGATAAATTTGACAAATGGATAAATAACAGTTTGATACAAAGGGCTTAATTGCCTTCTCCAAAATGCATACCAGCCGTGTTTGGAGGACTTTCTTCCTGGCATTCTGACCAACTTGGAACATTTTGGTTCTTTTAAAGTCTTGAACAATCCAACAGACAAAAATAAGGTCTCGTTTTAAAAATGTGTGCCTGTACTTGATGGCTAATAATGTTGGGCATATTTTACATGTAAATTGGCCAAAGGCAACATACGGTACTTTTGAGAAATGTCTGTTTCTGTCCTCTCCTTTGCCCATTTTTCTATTTCAGTGGTTTATACGTTACATACCGGTACATAGATATGATTTTATAGTATGAATCTTAACCATATGTCTGCCCAATGTATTGCAAACTTCCAGGTAATTGTCTACCTTTCAATCTTTTATTACAAATTTCTGTAAGACATATTGTATATCATCCTGTCTTATTTCACAGAAACCGCTGCACATAATTTAACTTCTTCTTGGTGACCATAACCTGGCCCTTCTTCAAAAGCTCCTCAAGTTTGTACAACTCTTTGCCCTCTCATTAAATGGCCTCAAATTATGAGTACTTTTCTCTATTTTGTTATTTTGGTTTCCCCCTTAGTGATCCACTGTCTACATGTACTCCTTGTTATTAATGTATTAAAAATTATAATATTCTTCCCCAATTTCCTTAATGTACTTTTCTCTAGCAGCTCCAGCAGGGGGATCATATAAGCAAGTCTGTTAGAATTGTGTCTAAAGTAGGAGCTGTTAGGTCATAATCGAGAACCCTGGGTACTCTCCTACTTACAAAATTCATGAACTCTACAGCATCACTTCAGGGTTCTCAGAGCCATTTTGTGTTTTCTTGTCATCTTTGGTTCTTTTTCAGAAACAAGTTAAGAGTGCCTGATCCTTGAAACCCCGGGGAACTGAGGTATTCCTGTATGCCAGAAGCCAGTAACAGCACCATCCTTTCTGCCTGACCAAGTCTCAGACATGAGATTTAACCTAGTCCACCTCTACCCTCCCCAGAGTTTTAAAATCTGCAACATCCTCAGCCAAGTGGTCCTCTAAACTTTCTGAGCAATCCCTACGGTGGACAGACTGATTCTTTAATCAAGGTATTCCATTCTGGATGGCTCTCATCATTACAAACTGTATCAACATATGGAACTTAATTCCCCAGAACTTCTATTCTATAGCCCAACATTGGCCTCTGGTTGACCGAACTCTACCATGCATCTTTTCCCAGTAAGACCTATGGTTGCTCTGTGGTCTGCATAGCTCTCCCTGGGTGGGCCTGGACCCCCGCACCAAAACCAGCCTTTTCCTTTCTGGGATAGACACTGGGCTTTCCAAGTCCCACAGCGGGTGTGGAGTCATACTGACAGAGCTGCTCTGAGCTCAGTGATGGCGCCAGATCCTAAGAGTGCCAACACTGATGAGGTCAGTGCTATTCCAATCCACTTAGCCTTCCCCAAACACTGCAAGAAACCTGCCCACCAGGCAAGTCGCATGTTAAATGTCAGCCGAGAAGGGCTCTAAATCAAGGCGGGTGAGGTATTTGAGCTTCCTAAATCTTGGCTGCCGCTTTGGACGCTAGCATTGACTCTCGCTTCCTTCAGAGGGCTTCTGATTGTTTTGGCAGCATCTCTGACTGTGTCTCAGACATCAATTCTTCCTGAACAGCGCCCCCCCCCAAAAAAAAGAGAAAAGAAATACACACAAAGCAGGCATTTGTTTTTGTTCAATGATCTGGTTGCTCAAAAATGAGAACTCGGGTCTATAAGCCCAGAGGTTCCTCTTGAGGAGGGGCGCACTCTAGCCCCCCACAGCAACTCCCCAGTGGTCATGGGGGTGTCACTGGAGCTGGGTCTTTGATCGAAGAGGAGGCAGAAGGTCTGGCCCATGAAATGCTCTGGCAAAGCACAGCTCTGTGCAGGTGTGTTGAGCTCCAATGCTATGCAGTGCAGAATAGCTCAGAGGGGGATGGAGACCACATCACTAAAGAGCTCATTTGTTTGACCAAACCGAAGGACCACCCTTCTGATAGTTTAACAAAAGTGCTAAGTACCTATAGCCTTGGGTAGGAAAACAAATATTAATACACAAAACTTCCTTCTGGGCTTTGGGTATTTTCTTCCCTGTAAAAGGGGTGGATTAGGCCAGAAGATCCTGAAAGTTCCTATTCAATCTAATCTCTCAGCAGCAAGTTGGTGACTTGGAGGAAGGGTCACCAAACCATCATCAATCAGCACTGATGGTGCTGGGGTGCCCAGTGGACCCCCAGGTGGCCATTGCTGTCATCATGCTGTCATCATCACTGTCACCACCACCCAGCATTCTGGGACGCTTAGCTGGAACTAACATTCAGGAGTTGGTGGTCCTTCTAGGACAGCATGCTGTCTCTCACCCAGTGAATGTCAAGTTGTGTTTTATGTTGCCTGAAATAGGATGTTCCATCTTGACAACATCCCTTTGCATCAAATTCCTCATCCTTTCTCCATTAGCACGTGAGTGCATCACAGGGTTTACAGATGATGCGTGAAGTGTGATAGTCAAGGCGACAATCTGATCCTGGAATGGGGTGCTTCTGTCAGCAAGATACAGTCGATGAGCAGCAAAATCCAGCCAAGGAGGCAGACAAGCTGCGGCAAGGTGCCGAGGTGCTGGAGACTTTCCTGCACACTGGCGGTCGGGTTGGGGGTGGGAAGACTGGGATTTCTCCCTCTATTTTCTAAGCCAATATGATACACTTTGACAGAATCATGTACATAACATCTTTGATCTTGCTCCACTACCCAAAGACGTTTCAGACCATCACGTAGCACAAGGAAAGGATGAAGGAAGGACCTTCATCACGTATGCATATACCAAACGTCAGGTTATGTATGCCCCTCGAATACACAGAATTTTGACATGTCAATGATCTCTCAATAAAGCTATTAAGAGTGGAGCGTAAGAGAGAAGCTTGGTGGCAAAGGGAGAGCCATCTCAGAGCATCACGTGCCCACTTCCTTCTACTGAAATCAGAGCAAAAGCATTTCAAAAGAGCACTAAAAATACGCCCGAAGGGTCACTGAGTAAAATCGGAGTCTTGGGCAGTGGCTGCACTAGAGGTGCCCCAGTGCTCAGGGGACCATATAACAGATTGTCTAAACCTGGGCCCATTTGAATAAAAGGAGATATGAGAACACATTCATGGACATTAAGTAACAGTTGCATCAATTTAACTGTCCCAGCCCAACAGGGACTTATGGTCACCCTACAAATGTCAGACCTTGAGCTTGGCTGATATAGAATCGACTTTTTTTTACCAAGGTATAAGTGAGAAAAATGAGGACAATGTAAGTGTGTAGAAATGCATCTACAAACACCCACTACCCTTTCATGAGAATGCCCACCCTTCATCTAGGATGCTGTTCTCCCCACTCTGGGTGTGTGTTTAAAACAATCTTTTTAAAATAAATTAATTGGCTGTAAGGGCGGCTAATATGGTTATGTTATTTTTGTTGATCATTTGTTTGCTTGTTATTTTTCAAGTACTTAATTGACACAGTAAAAGTGGGTGAGCCTATGTCATTCACTTGATATTTTTAAAATTTCCCAAATTGTCTAAATCCCCCAATCTGGCCCTACTTATGTGGCCCTCTCCAGCTGACTAGGGAAAGAAAGAAAGACTTCTGGCTTCAGCTTGCTGGCTGCCTCACACCCAAATCATCACAGACACACCTACTCCTCCAGTTGTGCGGCCTGATTATTTCCTAAATATTATTGCCTATTATTCATTTTGGGGCTTCCCTTGTGGCTCAGCTGGTAAAGAATCGGCATGCAATGCAGAAGACCTGGGTTTGATCTTTGGGTTGGGGAAGATCCCCTGGAGAAAGGAAAGGCTACCCACTCCAGTATTCTGGCCTGGAGAATTCCATGGACTGTGTGTGTAGTCCATGGGGTCGCAAAGAGTCTGACACAACTGAGCGATTTTCACTTTCATTATTCATTTTTAAGTTGGATCCCCCTCCCCGCATACCCTTAGAGAAAGTCAGTTGCCTTGAGCCCCACAAGGGCAACGCCCCCCACCCCAGGCCTCACCCACTCCCTGCCCCTCCCCTGCCCCAGGCAGCCCAGCTCCCCCATCGTCACAGATACTGGAATTTGTCTCAGAACCATCTGGCCTACTTGCTATGCAAACGACATCCCCACCGAGGGAGCCCATGGCCAGATTGCTATCTCAAGACCCCACGTTGGTTTGTTGTTATTGTTAAAGACAGCTCATTCAGCCACGGCAGGGAACTAATTTATTTTCAACAGGGTTACAGCTCTGCCCGTGCAGCACCCATCCTGAAGTCCGGGGTGCGGTCTGGGAGTCTGGGGGCTGTGGGGGGCTGTGGGGTGGTTGTGGGGAAGCGGGAGGGGGGCTGAGGGGGGAGAGGTGCACCAGACAGAGATGGAGGAGCTGGGGGTGGGGGAATGCATATTAGCACAATTTCTAGGATCAAAGCCGTTTTTGACCTGAAAGATCTCAGGCTGTTAGATTATAAATTGGGGGTTAATTAGAGCCTTGTCAGTCAACCTTTATCCCTGCCTTGGTCTGGGCAAATGGTTCGTACTTTGGCAAGTCATTAATTAGGAGTTTTGGAGACACAAGCTCATGTTTTCATGTCAAGCAGAGAAGCAGATGTGGGTGGTTTTTCACTCTTATGGGACTTTTTTTTCCCCTCCTTTTGGAGAGTAGTGATGCAGTCCATTTGCTTCAGAAAAATAACCAGAGGTGTGGAGGTTTAAAAGTCTTGAAGCATCTGTGGCTTGTTAACTCAGGAGCAAAGACGAAGGCACAGCTTTGTCCAGAGGCTGAAGTCTAAGATGGGTGTTAACCACCTCACTCTGAGTCCTGACTCTGGGACCATCAGCCTCCGGCAAGCTATTGGTATTACGCTCCTGAGCTTCATTCCTCCGTTCTCCAAGGTGAAAGTAGTGAAAATATCTAACTTGTCATTAATAATACTCTTTCATTCAACTATTTAATACTATTTGTCGGTCACCTACTAGGTCACTCACAGGCACTGGGCTAGGTCCTGGGAATCCCAGTGTCAATACAGCTAATAAAGCCCTTGCGGAGTTTCCATTCTGAGCAGGGGAGTGAGGGAAAAAGGAAACAGCATTCCAATATTGCTGTATACCAACATTTCTGCATACAATGCAATGCCCCTTAGAGCTAAATGCCAAGAAAAAAAATGGAACAGAGCGAAGAGAGAAAAATGAAGAGGGAGGTGCACATTGAGGGCTTAGCATGGTGCCTGGTACATAGTAGGCGGTCAAATTAACTTAGTGATGTGATGACAACGATGATGACAGTAATGATGGTGGTGGTGATGATGGTGGCGGTGATGATGGTAATGGTGATGATGATGGTGGCGGTGAGAAAATTGGTGACAGCGATGATAAAGATGGTGATAGTGGCGTCAGGGATGATGGTGGTGATTTCTGAAACCCTGTTGCCACACCAGCTCCCTGCCTTCATCTGCTTCCGTCCTTGGAAATAACACTTCAGCCATCCTAACTGGAGTGAAGGGATGCCTAAGCCATGCCCACTTTTTCTTTTTTCGAGTTCAACACTTTTCCTTAGATCTGGCTAAAGGTTTTGGAGCCAGTGTTCAGCTTGACCTTCGTTAAAAACCAACACACACGCACAGCCCCCAAAAAAACATCCAGACTGGGAAAGAAAAGAGTTCCTTGTATTTTCTACTTGGCAACCAGCTCGTCTTAAATGAGAACAGGACTGATTCCGCGTAGATAGGAACTCTTGGAACCCACTCTCCCGCTGCCCTCAGCCACACATGGCTGAGTGCCCCTCAGCCACACCTGTGCCTTTCATTAAATGCTGGGAGGAACAACTCTTTGGTCAGGCTCTTCCATTACTAATTTAGCACTGCAAAAGCAAAACAGCACAAGGGATGACCTTCACATGGCCCCCTACCCTTCATGGCGAGGGACCATCCCCCAGCAAAATAAAAACGACAGCCATTTCCCTGGGGGCCTGTGATAGTGACAGAGTAGCCCTGTCCCAAGGGCGTTGCTGGCTCCATCCCGAATATGAGGCCATCGCGTTCATCTAGCTTTGGACAGAACCCACGTATTTGCCATTGAGGCTGGAGCCAGGCTAAGCTGGAGAATGAATCATTCTCATCCATCTCCCTCTCCCTGTCTCCATGAGCGAAGGCGAGAAGATAGAAGGAGATGAAAAATCACACCAAGGGAACGCCAAGCATCGCTGTCCCTGCTCATCCAGACACATTAAGAGGGAAAGGATTTTGTTGTACTTGGGGCCACTCAAACAATCCTGTTAACTAGCATTATGCTATCAGGAAGGGAAAAATCAAAGCTCCATCACTTGGGGATTTGTCACTGCCGTGAGAACATTTCTAACTCAGGGAAGAAAAGGAATCCTGGGCTGTTCTGGGATTGAACAGAAGAGTCCCAGAACTGGGTCTCAGAGTGGTTGGGAAGCTGGACAGCTCTAGGGCCCTGAGGGCAGTCTCTCAGGTGAGTGAACGCTACCCATTCTAGCCTCTGGGTCAGCGGGCACCAGCCCAGGTGGCAGATGGATGGGTGTTTAAGGAAGATTTGCTGATGGACTAGGAGGGGTCAGGTGGGCAAGGGATCCAGAGTTCAGGCTCGAACATGAGAAATCTCCAAATCCAAGGATCTGAAGGAGGAAGTCAGCTGGTGCAGTGAGCATGCTGAGGGTGGTGCCTGGCACCTGGGGAATACTCAGGAATAGTAACCGTTCGGCAGCTTCCTGCACACCTCACAGTGGGCGGGGCCCCGTATCTCGGAGCCATTGTTGGCCTCTTTGCACTCATCTTCCCCTGAAGGTCCAGGAAATATGAGCTGCGGCTCGACGCGGGCTAGCCAGGGTGACGGGAGGGTGGGGTGGGGGGAAGATCAATGTCCTGTTTGAAGGGTGAGCTCCCCAGGGTTCACGCGCCCACGCATCCTGAAACTCAGTCGCTGCCATGTCCTTCATGAAGATGGAATCCTTGACAGATGATTATTTTTGCTGCCCATTCCATATCAAATGCGCTGAAGATTAGTCACATGTTAACGGCCAGCTGCTGACAGGGAAGGTGGAAGGTGGCAGGCAGAGAGAGAAGCCTGCTGCTCCAGTCGGAATCTGATTATGTGAGCTGGGGCCTGGGATTCTGGAATTTGGGCAAAGATCCTGTGGTTAGCTGGCCCTCTTGGCTTGAGGAGCCCCTACTGATCTTTGAGGTCTCAACCAAGATGTCCCTTCCTCCAGGAAGCCTTCCTGTCCCAGCCCGAGGAGCCCCTGCCCTTCTCCCTCCAACACTTGGCGCCTGCATTGATTTTATTAAGCCTCTCTTGTGACATGTTCAGCAATCATCTCCCACATGACTGAGTGTCCTGGGGAGGCAGGCCCCAAACTTTGGATTCGTTAACTCCACCCCAGAGCCTTGTGCCTTGTAGGAGATGGAACAGTATTTATTGACTGGCTGTTGGCAGCATCTGTGCAGAATGGGATGGGAAAATCTGGGTTTATGAGTAAATAAGCATATACATCTATCTCTCTGTGCCATTTTGACCCAAGAGATTAAAAACAAGAACAGAAAACCCTAGACAATATGTATTCATCTGTAAATTTAAAACCACTGGCTCCAGTCTGTGGGCTACAGGTGTTAGAAAGCAGAGGGGATAATACTGCTCTAAGGGACAACAATGTGAATTCATACTGGGCCAAGCCAGTCAGTCAGTTAGTTCAGTCACTCAGCCGTGTCCGACTCTTTGCGACCCCATGGACTGCAGCACGCCAGTCTTCCCTGGCCATCACCAACTACTCCTGGGGTTTGCTCAAACTCATGTCCAACAAGTTAGTGATGCCATCCAACCACCTCATCCTCTGTTATCCCCTTCTCTTCCCACTTTCAATCTTTCCCAGCATCAGGGTCTTTTCCAATGAGTCAGTTCTTCGTGTCAGGTGACCAAAGAATAGTTTCAGCTTCAGCATCAATCCTTCCAATGAATATTCAGGGCTGATTTCCTTTAGCATTGACTGGTTGGATCTCCTTGCTGTCCAAGAGACTCTCAAGAGTCTTCTCCAACACCACAGTTCAAAAGCATCAATTCTTTGGCACTCAGCTTTCTTTATGATTCAACTCTCACATCCACACATGACTACTAGAAAAACTATAGCTTTGACTAGATGGATCTTTGTTGGCAAAGTAATGTCTCTCCTTTTTAATATACTGTCTAGGCTGGTCATAGCTTTTCTTCCAAGGAGGAAGCATCTTCCATCTACTTGCCAAGAAGTGATGGGACCAAATGCCATGATCTTAGTTTTCTGAATGTTGAATTTTAAGCCAGCTTTTACACTCTCCTCTTTCACTTTTATCAAGAGGCTCTTCAGTTCCTCTTCGCTTTCTGCCATAAGGGTGGTGTCATCTGAGTATCTGAGGTTATTGATATTTCTCCTGGCAATTTTGATTCTAGCTTGTGCTTCATCCAGCCTGGCATTTCACATGATGTACTCTACATATGAGTTAAATAAGCAGGGTAACAATATACAGCCTTGACTTACTCCTTTCCCAATTTGGAACCAGTTTGTTGTTTCATGTCCAGTTCTCACTGTTGCTTCTTGACCTGCATACAGATTTCTCAGGAGGCAGATAAGGTGGTCTGGTATTCCCATCTCTTTAAGAATTATCCATAGTTTATTGTGATCCACACAGTCAAAGGCTTTGGCACCGTCAATAAAGCAGAAGTAGATGTTTTCTGGAACTCTCTTGCTTTTTCTATGATCCAACATGAACACCATAAACAGTATGAAAAGGCAGGAAGATCTGACACTGAAAGATTAACTCCCAAGGTTGGTAGGTGCTCAGTATGCTACTGGAGAAGAGTGGAGAGATAAATCCAGAAAAAATGAAGAGATGGAGCCAAAGCAAAAACAACACCCAGTTGTGGATGTGACTGGTGATGGAAGTAAAGTCTGATGCTGTAAAGAACAATATTGCCTAGGAACCTGGAATGTAGGTCATGAATCAAGATAAATTGGAAGTGGTCAAACAGATGGCAATAGTGAACATCAACATTTTAGGAATCAGTGAACTAAAATGAACTGGAATGGGTAGATTTAATTCAGATGACCATTATATCTACTACTGTAGGCAATAATCCCTTAGAAGAAGTAGAATAGCCCTCATAGTCAACAAAAGAGTCTGAAATGCAGTACTTGGGTGCAGTCTCAAAAATGACAGAATGATCTCTGTTCGTTTCCAAGGCAAACCATTCAATATCACAGTAATCCAAGTCTATGCCCCAACCATTAATGCCGAGGAAGCTAAAGTTGAACAGTTCTATGGTGGCCTCCAAAACCTTCTAAAACTAACACCAAAAAAGGATGTCCTTTTCATCATAGCAGACCGGAAGGCAAAAGTAGGAAGTCAACAGATACCTGGAGTAACAAGCAAGTTTGGCCTTGGAGTACAAAATGAAGCAGGGCAAAGGCTAAAAGAGTTTTTGCCAAGATAATGCCCTGGTCATAGTAAACACCTTCTTCCAACAACACAAGAGACAACTCTACACATGGACATCACCAGACGGTCAATACCAAAATCAGATGAGTTATATTCTTTGCAGCCAAAGATGGAGAAGCTCGATAAGTCAGGAAAAACAGGACCAGGAGCTGACTGTGGCTCAGATCATGAACTCCTTATTGCCAAATTCAGACTTAAACTGAAGATAGAAGGGAAAACCATTAAACCATTTAGGTACGACCTAAATCAAATTCCTTACAATTATACACTGGAAGTGACAAACAGATTCAAGGGATTAGATCTGATAGACAGAGAGCCTGAAGAACTATGGACAGAGGTTCATGACATTGTACAAGAGGCAGTGATCAAGACCATCTCCAAGAAAAAGAAATGCAAAAAGGCAAAATGGTTGTCTGATGAGGCCTTACAAATAGCTGGAAAAAGAAGAGAAGTGAAAGACAAAGGAGAAAAGGAAAGATATACCCATCTGAATACAGATTCCAAAGAATAGCAAGGAGAGATAAGAAAGACTTCCTCAGTGATCAGTGCAAAGAAACAAAGGAAAACAATAAAATTGGAAAGACTAGAGATCTCTTCAAGAAAATTAGAGATACCAAGGGAACATTTCATGCAAAGATGGGCACAATAAAGGACAGAAAGGGGATGGACCTAACAGAAGCAGAAGATATTAAGAAGAGGTGGCAAGAATATACAGATGAACTCTACATAAAAGATCTTCATGATCCAGATAACCAAGATGGTGCAATCACTCACCTAGAGCTAGACATCCTGGAGTCCAAAGTCAAGTGGGCCTTAGAAAGCACTACTACAAACAAAGCTAATGGAGGTGATGGAATTCCAGCTGAACCATTTCGACTCCTAAAAGATGACGCTGTGAAAGTGCTGCACTCAATATGCCAGCAAATTTGGAAAATTCAGCAGTGGCCACAGGACTGAAAAAGGTCAGTTTTCATTCCAATCCCAAAGAAAGGCAATGCCAAAGAATGCTCAAACTACCACACAATTGCACTCATCTCACATGCTAGCAAAGTAATGCTCAAAATTCTCCAAGCCAGGCTTTGACAGTACACGAACCAAGAACTTCCAGATGTTCAAGCTGCATTTAGGAAAAGGCAGAGGAATCAGAGATCAAATCAGAAATTGTGGCCTAGAGAATTCATTGGACTGTATAGTCCAAGGGGTCGCAAAGAGTCTGGCACAATTGAGAGACTTTCACTTTCACTGTTCATGGAGTTCTCAAGGCAAGAATACTGAAGTGGTTTGCCATTCCCTTCTCCAGTGGGACCACGTTTTGTCAGACCACTGGCTCCAGTCTGTGGGCTCCAGGTGATTAGAATGTGGAGGGGACAGCATTGCTCTAAGGGACAACAATGTGAATTCATACTAGACCAAGTAGTATCTTTATTTAAAGGTTTTATCATGAAAATTTAAATATGTAAATAGGTGAAAATCTAACAAGCTCCCACATACCTGCCAGCTAGCTTATAGGTGTAAGGCTTTGCCATGTTCCCCAGAGTTCATGCCCTTTCGTTCTTTTCTTTCCCTACTTAAATATGCATCTTTTAAAAAATACAGACTTTTTTCTAATAACAGCAAAAAGCATCTTGAGAGAAAATACTGTCTGTCCATATGAATTGGATTATAATTTTTAAAGGGCTTGTTATTGCAATGATGTTTTCTAAAATTGAGTGTTGATGCTTCCAAACTGTGGTGCTGGAGAAGACTCTTGAGAGTCTCTTGGACCGCAAGGAGATCAAACCAGTCAAACCTAAAGGAAATCAACCCTGAATAGTCATTAGAAGGACTGTTGCTAAAGCTGAAGCTCCAATACTCTGGCCACCTGATGTGAAGAGCTGACTCATTGGAAAAGACCCTGATGCTGGGAAAGATTGAAGGCAAGAGGAGAAGGGGACAACAGAGGATGAGATGGTTGGATGGCATCACCACCTCGATGGACATGAGTTTGAGCAAGCTCTGGGAGATAGTGAAGGACAGGGAGGCCTGACGTTAGTGGGATTGCAGAGTCTGACACAACAGAGTGACTGAACAACAACAACAAAGAGTATTACAAATTCACAGAAGGCATTGTTGTTAGGATATATATTTTCTTAACTCACAGATATTACAAGTAACAGCGGCTATCCCAAGGAGTCTGACTTCAAATGTGAGAAGGATGAGAAACTATGATTTAAAACTTCATTGTAGCCATGACTGGGATTTCTCCCCAGGCCCTCTCCTGATGGAAATGGCAATGGGAACAGCTCAGACAGCCAAGGGATCTTTCTCCTCGCATGGTTTCTGTTCTCTCCCTACTGAGCTGCTCCAGGAGAGGTGGCCCGAGGTGAGGCCGTGCCCAGAGTGCACCCGGGGTGTGGCCAGTCTGGAGGGAACTCTGGTTTCTAAGTCACTTAGGGAGATGGATTCAGACATCCTGTGTGCCAGATACTTAACAGACAACTTTGTTCTTGGCCTCATCTGCTGTTTGCTGACCGTGTGGCAACGCTGGACTCTCTTCACACTGAGGTTTGGTTCTGCTCCTTTGAAAAATGTGTGTAAGAATTCTGACCTCCCTGTCCCCATCCTCAGGGTGAAAGACCCAAATGAGAGTCTAGAGAAGTGTTTGCAAGCTGCTGAGGGCTGCACACATTTCCAAGGGCACGACGTCCACCTTTGCTCTGGCCTTTGTGAGGGCTCTTGTTTGTCAGGCACATCTGCAGAGCTTCACTGCGCATCCCAGCTGCTCCACCCTCTCACTTGGTCTTCGTCCCAGTGGAGGCTGCCCCCACCCGAGGAAGCCAGGACATCTGGACCCAGCGCAAAGACACCCAATCAATCTTTGCCTATGACATTGCGGACATCTGACCAGCGGGCCCTCCTTGCCCGAAAGGCCAAATGGCCATCACACGGTTGGGCCCCACCCCTGCCCCAGTGCACACCCCAGGGCTCCATGGCATCAGGTGGCAACAGCGTCTTCCACGGGGAGCAGGTGGTCATGGGGTCTGCGGGGGCTCCGATGCGGCAGTCTCGACCCTGGCCCCTCTCATCCCAGAACCCCTGGGTGGTTTCAGAAAGGACCCTCACTCAGGCCTCAGCATGGAGATGCCGGGCTGGACCCTCTGGGGTTGGGGTGCTGACCGCACCCGGTCACACTAACGTGCAGCCAGGGTGGAGAGCCAGCCGGCTGGCCCATCGCTCAGGTCACCAACTTGCCAGTTCCAGCTGCTGAGAAACAAATCAACCAAATCACTGTTTGATGAAAACCATTTTCAAATCAAACAAAATAGTAAAAAAGTTTCTCTAGAGTCACATGGAGATGGACCCACAAACAGAGCCACCTCTGGCTTTCAAGCCTCAGTGGAGAGGGTCCTGTGGGGCGCTTGCCTGGGGAAGCTGGTGCTGGCACAGGGGCTGGAGGTGAGCTTGTTCCTGGGCCACTGCAGGGCCCCCTCCCCTTCCTTAGAGGGTTGGCTGTTTCTCCGACATGTTCTGCCAGGACCAGCACCATTCATTCCCTCGTCTTTCTGACGTTTACTGAGGCTTTCTTATATACCAGCTGTGCCAGGTCAGCAGGATTGGATGGTCCAAACCAGGTTGCGGCATTTCTCTGTCCCCAAACCTGGCCCTCCCAGTGCTTCCCATGCCAGGAAAAGTCAGTCCCAAGCCTCTGGATAAGAGTGCGGGGTTGGGTTTGCCTCCTTTTCACCTCTACATCCAGCAAATGGCAAATTTCATCAACCCCACCTTCAAAATAAGTCACCAGATCACTTACAAAAATCATTTCTAGACAGCTAAAGACCTACAAAAGGGTAAAAAAAAAGTTTAAAAGCCTCTAGAAGAAAATGTAGACAACTATCTTGATGATATTAAGATAGAGAAGGACTTTTCTAAATAGGATGGAAAATTCACAAATCATGAAGAACTGTATTGTTAAATACCATGCTGGTAAACATTACTATGAGCTAAATGAAGTGAAGCGATAATCCGTATTCTGGAAATATATTTGCAACATGTGGCAAAGAATTGGTATCCAAACTATATTTATAAAGAACACCTATGAATCAATAAGAAATGTAAAACTATATAACAGAGAATAAAGGAGCGAGGTTATGAGCAAGTGATACACAAAAGAGGATCCCTTACTGACCAGTAACAGGAAAATGCTAGTTAAAGCCAAACTGAGGTACCATTTGTTCCCCAGTTATGGGTTTGCAGGAAGGAAATTGTGGAGGTGTTGACACTGTGAGACTGAGAAGCGGCAGCACCACTCACTACCCTGAGAACAACGCTGTCTCTACCGAAATCCAGTCTGTGCAGCCCCCCGCCAGCATGGCACGTCTGTGTGTACATCCGAGAGGAACTTCCATCTATATATGGCATGGCCCTTTACTGCTAAGTTGCAGCCAAAACTCTGAAATAATACAGACTTTCATCCACAGTAGACCTGATAACAGAATTGTGGGAGATGTATTCAACAGCATGGGCTTCCGCCTGCCTGTGCAGGAGATGCAAGAGATGTCGGTTTGATCCCTGGGTCGGGAAGAGCTCCTGGAGGAGGGAATGGCAACTCACTCCGGTATTCTTGCCTGGGAAATCCCATGGACAGAGGAGCCTGGCGGGCTACAGTCCATGAGGTCACAAAGAGCAGGACACGAGTGAGCCACTGGCCACAGACACACAAACATACACACACACACACACACACACACACACACACACACTTTCAATAGTATACTCTCAAGCGTCAGAATAGAGGGACAGAGCAAGCACCGTGCAAAGTCAGCAAAGCTATCTGCAGGGAGAAATATGCAGTAGGAAACCATTTATAGGAAACTATTTTGACATAAAAACATACTAACCAACTCTTCACATTGATTGTGGATGAACCTACATGTGGCCAGAATATAAAATCATGCACGGGAATGATGGACATCGAGATCAGGATAGTGGTCCACCCTGGATGAGGAAGGAGGGACGGCGGGGCCAGGGAGGGTGCAGGGCAGAGTCCCGACACCTCTGTAGGGTTTCCTTTCAAAAGATGACATCCAAATAAACAGGGGAAATGTTAACATTGGTAAGTCCAGAGGAAGTGTATGGTTACTGGTTACTTTATCCTCTGTACTCATCTGTATGCTTGACACATTTCAAATTTTTAAAGGGACAGACACTTCTTTCTTACTGAACTAGACTTTAGTTTCTAGATCATTTGGATTTTAAATCTAAGCTAAGGATTTTACATATTGTTGGATGTCATCACTTTGAGCCCTTCATTTCAACTCGCTGAAGTTCACTTAGTTCAGAAACATTTATGAAAGTACCTTCTAAATGACAGGGCCTAAGTTGTGGGGTTTAAGTTATTTAGAGAGGCAGAGGCATAACTGTCTACTACTGTCTTGAGTCACTACTTTCTCACTTGTCTCATGGGAATTACTTCAGCGCTCTGAGAATTCTGCTGTTGGATGAAATGGCCTTTCTTTCGGCCAATTATTTATAAAAACAGTGATGACACCTGCTCCCGAACAAGGTGCATATACTTAACACTACTGTACTATACACTTAAAAAATAGTGCAAATGGTACACTTTACGGCATGTACTTTTTACAACCACAATAGTATGTAGGACGATGTTAAACGCAGAGCCCTGTGGCAGGTTCCCATAGACTTCTCTGGCATTAGTTTTCCATCCCAATCAACCCCGTGCATGTGCGGGCGCCTGTGCATGCTACATTTCACCTACAGAAACGCAGCCCAAGTTTTCCATGGTCAATCAGGAAGCGAAGTATCCTGAAGCATTTGTAAATTATTCACTCGTTTAGTAGACAGAAAAGATTTCGTTGGGCATGGATCTTTTCCTGTCTGTTTATGAAACCCAAGTGCCACGGCTATGGGAGAAGCAGTAACCCTGCGATGACCTTCAGCTGAAGAGAGTCTCTCCGCTTTTCTTTCCACCCCTTGCGGGGGAGACCCCACAGTGAGCTTCACCTCTCTTCCCGCCCAACAAGCAGGCCTCCCCACTACAGCCCCTCCCTGAGCTGCCTCCTCCCACCTCCTCCAGATTTTCGTTTCCTTTTACCACTCTTCTTTTCCCGTGTGCTGATTTCTTCTTCCTTGTTATGCTGCTCCAACAATATTTCGTTTCTAAATTGCTGTTCTTGTTCTGTTTAGCCAGATTCACTTGTCAATTCACTCGTTTGGCACGGAGCTGCCAGAAGAACCACGTGGGGACCTCCCAAGAGACATCCCAGCCCTGCCCCCAACAGGCCAGGTAGATTGGAATTCCAGGGTGCAGAAGTTCGAGAAAGCTTCAGATAACACTGCTGTGTAGCCAGGTTTGAGAGATGCTGACTCCACAGCTATCAGCTAAATCCTTCTGTGCACCAAGATGGGGGGTGATAAGGAGGCCTTCCTGGAAGAAGTGATGGGGAAGTGTGGTCGGTTGTATTTCCCAGGGCACAACAGTCTTCTTCTCTCTAGAGACATGCCAGCTGCCACAACAGGGAAAGCTCAGGCCACATGAGAGACCAAGGGTGGACACTGCCCCCTGGGGCCAGCACAGCTGAGTCTTCAGTTGGGCCACTCCAGTCAAGTTCTGAGTTCTGACTGTGATCACTGCGGTCAGCATGGAGGCCACCCTGGACAGCTCCTGCTCCATGCCACCGAGCTAAGCCGTGAGCGGAGAGCAGCGGATAACTGGACTGTCAGTGGGGATGCTGGGGCAGGTGAGGGGAGTCCTGATCAAGGGGAGAGGAGGCAGCCCCAGGTTCAGAAGAGGGCTGGCTCCTCCGTGGGCTGCTTCCCAGGCGTCCAGCCCTCAATAGCACCACCTATAGGCCTCTGGCCATGACCTTGGTAGCTGCTGGCAGCTCAGGTGGGAGCTTTGTGGTCGTCTTCTACCCTTGGTGGCACATGGACATGCTTGGCTCAGGCACTTGGGGGACCACGTGAGTTGCTGGGAGCTTCTGTGCTTCTGCTGCTTCCATTCCCATCTTCCAAGCAGAGCTCAGGTTTTGTTGGACCCTTCTCCACCCTAAATGAAAGGAGGATGACCCAACCCTGGATCCTAGTCCCAGCAACTCGGGTCTGGCCCACCAAAGTGTCACCCACTCCTGCCCAAGTGATGGTCCATGGCATGAAGCCCAGTGAGGCCCATCAGTGCCACGGACTCGGTTCCAGGACTTCTGTGGATGGGTCCTGGTATCTGGCCCAGCTTCTGCTCCTCGGCATGTGTCCTGGGATAGGAGGTTCCTGCTGATACAAGGGCAGAAGGGGTAGCTTGGTCTAGAAGGTTCTCGCCTGGCGCATCCTCGTGGTTAAGTGACCTCTGCCCTCCGTCTCTGCATTTTGGCTGTAAAAAGAGAGGGGTCGGCTTCGCTTCCCTCCAACCAGAAGGCTCTGGGAATCCAGGAAATCCCAATTTAGTTACGCGGCTCTGGAAATTGGCAGCAGACAGGGAATGGAATCCGGAAGGCCCTGGTCATTGTGAGCGCCGTGTCTAGACACAGAAGAGGTAGCCACTGAGGCAGGAAGAAGTGAAAGTCCCCTTCTGGGCGCTGCACCTTCCAGGAAGCAATAGCCCCACGGGTCTCAGCAGAAATCCTGAGGCTGTGGTCTGGTCACCCTGGGGCTCAGCCAAGGCCGCTGTTGTTGTCCTCTCTTGGGTCACGTCCAAACACTCACACCCAGCCTAGTGCTTCCTCCATGATAACACAGTAGCGGGAGCTGCCCCCATGTCATCCTGGACAAACAGGTGATGTTTATTTACAGCATGTAAAAGAGACCATCTGAACAGCCGATGCCAGCTGAGAGCCATGGAGGCTGATAAAGGCGGCTTATCACAAAGGATTAGCAAATGTTATTTTCTCTTTGTTTGTTTGAAGTCTGGTGTTTGGACAATCACTGAGAGGCCCGGTGTGGTCGAGGCCAAGTTGAACAGTGACCACAGAGATGGCAGTGATTGCTTGGTGAAAATGAAACTGAGTGAAATGAGGTGGCCGGCTGGCATTGTGTGCCAGGGAGAGACAGGGCAGGGGCTGGGAGGCTGGTCTGATGGCGAGAGACAGTGAGGCTTGGTGAATCGGCTCGGCTCTGGATAGAATAACCAACCACACAAAGCAGAAGACCTGGGCTTCTCAACCGTGATGTATGTCATAAATCCTCAGGGCACCTGCTCATACCTGCTGCACCCAAGCAAGGGAATCCGACTCTGGGGGTGCAACTCGGGCGTCAGTAACGCAGCCAAGTATGAGAACTGCGCTGTAGGTTAATGCTTCTCCAACTCTCACATGCAATACGACCATGGGGATCTGGTTAAAGTGCAGACTCCAACTGAGTAAGTCTCGGGCGGGGCCTGAGGCTCTGCATTTCTGACATATTCCTGAGGATGCCAAAGAGGCTGGTCTGCAGACCACACAGAGGTAACCAGCGAGCGGAGCAGACCATTGTTCAAATGCCTCCAGCATTGCCCCCAGGGCTCCTTGATGCTAGCAGAAGTAGGGTGGTGAGGGCCTCTCCTCTGTGGACAGGGCGTGCTCAAGCTGCTGACCCGGGAGAGAAGAGCCCGGAGCCTGGGGCCCTGCTGCAGCTGGGGTGAGGCAGCTGTGTGCCCTCCCCATCGGGTGTCCCGGGCTGAATGGGGCTTGGTCTTGAGCACCAAAGGTGAGTCGTGGATAAAATTTCATGATGAGATACTTTGTGAAACATCTTTATTGAGATATAATTCACATAGTATAACATTCACCCACTTATTGTGTACCACCAAGGGTTTTTAGCACCTTCCTAAAGTCTGTAGGCATCACTGCTACCTGCAGCAAGAACATTTCATCACCCCGGAGGCGGCTGTTTCAGTCCACCTTCATGCCAAGGTGAGGGCCACCTGCAGGAAGATCAGGTCCTGAAGACTGTGTGCCTATACTAGAGGGAGTTGAACCCTTGGTTGAAAGCACGGAGCATTAGCCCATCCATCAGGTGACAAGGTCAAAGACACTGATTATCACCGACTCCAGGATGCCCTCTAAGCCTTCTGCACCCATTAACCTCCTCAACCGAGCTGGGGAACCCCTGAGGGTAGGGCCTGTTCTTTTCATCTCTGCAGCCCCATGCCTGGCTCCGAGCCAGAGAGCAGTGGGGTATAGCGAGTGTGTGTGCCCAGAGCTTGCACCCAGACCCCATGTTTCAGTGGTGCCAGTGTCTGGGTAATGGGAGGGGTGTGGTTTTGAATTTGTCCTCTAAGATTTTAGTAGAACGAACGCTGAGTTACCACCAGATGGCTTCATCTCAAGTTCACAGCCGGCACCTCAAGGTCCTCCGATATAAGACAGAGAGGGGCCTCTCCCAGGCCCAGAGCTGCCCCAGGGGTCTGCAACCCTGGAGCTCTGAGGGCAACAGTGGGAGCAGCAAGTGAGTCAAAGGCAGGAGAACTCTAGTCAAATATAAAGTGACAGAGGCGTCCCTGAGGCTGGAGATGCCTTCAGGGAGGGAGCCCCCCATCCCTGGACATATTTCAGGCAAACCCTTTCCCAAGACTCATATAGGAGGCATAGGTGACCTTGAAGGTCCTCTGTGAAAGGGTGCCTTCCAGCAAGACTGAGCCTTACTAAGCGTGAGCACGTACTCGCTCGTGATTTCTATCCTCCTATCAGCCAGTATGGACGAGCTCGGCTGCAGTAACGAAGCTCGGGGGTTCAGATACAAAGCTTTGTTTCTGTCACGCAATATTCTGATCACCCGCATGCTGGCAGGGGGCTCTCTTATGCTGACTTCACCACCATCCATGGGTGACCTTGCCAAGGCTCAGGCAAGGGTTTCAGGCAAGGGTTTCAGGAAAGGAGGTATGTCACCTCTGCAGGCCTTCAACTGGCCTCACCTCGAGGGCAGAGAGAGATGCAGGTCCACACAGGCTGGAAGCTGGGGGTCAGCCCCACTGGCCACTCCACAGTTATTCTCACTGTGGGGGCTGTCCACGTGCACATGGGTGGTGGGTATTCTCCAGGCTGCATTGTTATTATTTATAAAAATGGTCACGGTTATGGTAACACATTCAGTCATTAGGTGCAAATACTGCTTGCACCACATGCTTCCATGAACTCATTCTTCCATTCGCACCAGTTGCAGACAGAGCACCTACTATGTGCTGGGCATTGTGCAAAGCAATCTGCAGTTATTATCTCATTAAATCTTTAGGACAACCCCGTGCGACAGTGAGTCAGGGCATATTGAGCTTACGCAGAAAGGGAACCTTTAGGAATTTCTGGGCCAGACCCTCTGGGCCAGAGTCGGGCCAGGCAGAGGGCACTGCCACCAGGAGTGACACTCAGCCCACAGCCAAGGCCACTGGGAGGGGACGCCACGACCTCACAGCCAGCGCTGGACAGGGCCTTCCCACCGCCGGCCTTCCTGCGAGGAGGGTGGGAAACAGCTTCCGGAGGCAGGACAAAGGGGAGCCCTGTCTCAGGGTTGCTGAGAAGACACACCTGGCAAAGGCTCACAAGAGGTGGTGTGGCCCATGGACGACTAAACCGAGCCTCTGGGGGGTTCACAATAAACCCCCACTCCTCACAGAGCCGGACACGACTGAAGCGACTTAGCAGCAGCAGCAGCCCAGGCCCCAGCTGGACGGAGGCACAGCCCGGCCAGGCCCATGCACTCACTGCCCCCTGATGAGCTGCAGGGCCCAGGGTCTCACGCGGGAGCACGTTCCGGGGACCTTCACAGCCAAGGAGGCTGACGTTTGTCCAGACACACCACTTCATCGTGCCACTGGTCATTTTGGGCCCTCACAGCCATGAGGTGGGGAGTAGGCAGCCTGTGCCCTCCCAGCTTCTTCTCAGCCTGCTGGCCCTGGGCACTGGCCACAGGGCGGTTGTAAGGCAAGGGAGGAGCGACGGGGAGGGGGAGAGGCAGGACTTGGTTGGATTCATGCCATCAGTACAGCCTCTCTGCTCTGCGAGTGTCTGGGGCAGACCCTTCACCCATGAGTCTCAACGTTCCCCTGAGAATGAGAACAAGGGAACACGTGTCACAGAGCTCTGACTGTCGTTGTGAAGCAGGGATGCTGAACACAGCAGCTAGTTCCAGGCTGAGAAGGGCTTTCTGCCAACGCGCTGGTTTTGATTCCCCCTCCGAATGAATGTGTTTTCGTTTTGCCATGGACGTCCGTGGATCATCTCCTGGCCGGACAATTACATCTTTATTAGTGATGCCACAGCCCGAAGACTCTAATGCTAGCTTTTTCCTGACAAAGCCGCACTCAGGAGCCGAGACCTGCTCGCCCCGATCATCCCGCCTGTCCCCAGGCCCCCGGCTCTGGGCAGTGGGTGTGGGAACGCGGCGGGGGTGGGGCTCACACAGCACTGCGGGCTGGTGGCTGGTTTGGTCCTTTCCTGTGTTTTCTATGAAAGAAGGGGGAAAAAAAATCCTCCTTCCGAAACAAGCCCCACTACAAATAGCACTCCAGGACGTATTTTTACAGGATTAGAACCAGACATTCTCTGCATTGGTCATAAGGCTGCTGACAAAACAGAGCAGGGTGGTATCTGCCCCATGCCCCCCACCCCCGGTATCCTCCCCCACCACCGCTGGGGTCATGGCCAACCCAGAAGAAAGTCCATCTGAGAAGACTCTAAGTGGCACGTTCAGGGCCACTGGAAACCCCTGGCAATGCTCCTCTGGGTACCCTGACGGCGTGGGGAGGAAGCCCCCAGCCGTGGAGCGGTCTCCCTGCCCCTCGTACCCAGCAGGTCCCCCCCTTCAACAGGCTTCAACAGGCTGTGGCATGAAGCCTTTGGCACACCCCAGCGTCCAGCTAGAATTTAATGACAGCCTTTTTGTTTATCGCATTTATCTTTACATTAGCTTCTAATGGTGAGGAGAAATAACCCTTTCCACCAACGGCCACAGTGCAAACTTCTTGCAAAACAAAATCAAGTGAAAACAAAACAAGACCTGATTTAAACAACTATGAGGTGTATGATAACAGTACAAGTGGAACAGAAGAGGGTTGAAGTTTCACAGATTTTCATTCAACCAGGCTGGATGAAAGGGGAAAAGATGGTGTCTGCAGGGCAAGGTCCGATATGTTCACCAACTAGCGAGACTTTAATTTGTGTTTTTAGTGCCCTCCTACTGCAAGAGATTCAAACCATCACAGTGGCCGCGCTTGGTGATGAGAGTAGGATCTTGAGGTCCAGGCGAACTGTCACCCTTCAACAGCAAAGTAGAGACAGGGTGGCACTTGGAAAGCACACATTCTTACCCCATGATGCCAGGGTCACCGTGTCCTAGGGGCGCCGTCCTCTGCTGGAAGCACCTCAGAACTACCCCCACCCCCGCCCCCAGTTTCTCCTCTGCTGGCTGTTTTGGCACTTCATCTTGGCCTGGGTTGTTTAAAAGAACTAACACTGAAACAAGCCTCTTTTTCTTTTTTTAAAGGAAACGTTAAAAACCATAGTCGCAGCTACTGAGCTCGGCACATTCTCGTAAATGTTCTCCCAGCGCTACTGCCTCATCACACGCTCTGACAGGACAGCTCACCTCGCCTTTCTTGGATGTGCCGGGGCGCCCCTGACACCGCGGAGCACATGGCAGAGCCTGGGTTTAGACCCAGGTCTGCCCAGCCTCCCCCTTGTGGCTCAGCTGGTAAAGCATCCGCCTGCGATGTGGGTGACCTGGGTTCGATCCCTGTGTTGGGAAGACCCCTGGAGACGGGAAGAGCTACCCACTCCAGTATTCTATTATTCTGGCCTGGAGAATTCCATGGACTGTATAGTCCGTGGAGTCACAAAGAGTTGGACACGACTGAGTGACTTTCACTCACTCACTGCCCAGTCTCAAGGAGGCTGAGTCATTAACCTTCCGGAGAAAAATGAAAAAAATTAAAAACAGAAAATTACGGATGCAAAGAATATCCAAAAAGCCAAAGAGAGAGAACAAGGAGGACGCATAGACTAGCAAGAGAAGGAGGGAAATTAGAAGAAACAAAGGGTGGGGGAAAAGACGAGACTGTAACAGCAGATGAAATGTGTGGGAGGAGCTGTCCTGTTGAACTTGGGCTTTTGCAATCTTAGGGGCGGGCTCAGGTCCCCTTTCTTTTCGCTAATGAGATTCCTCTATGCTCAGCGTGTGACAAATCGGTTTGGAATTACAATATTTTGACAGCCTCCTAATTGGCCCTCCAGCCTCCTCTCCCACCCCCTCCAGACCACGCTCTACTGCCAGGGACATCTTTCCAACATGCACATGTGACCTGCCACCTCCCCGCTTGGCTGTGCATTTTTCAGGGGCACCCTTTGGGCTTGGTCTGGTCCAGCTGACCCAGGTGACCTGTGCAGCCTCCCGCCTCCCTGCCTCCCTATGAGGAGCCGCCACCACCTCTGCTAGCGGGGGATCTATTCCCCCACGCCCCACTGCAAATCCGCCTGCCCTGGCTCCTCTCTCCACCCAGCATGTTCTGGGGCTCCTTGGAGGGGTCCCTGCAATGTGTCCCTCTCTGTGGCTGGTTGTACATAAATCTGACTTCTCTTTACCTCCAGAGCCCCATGAGGGCAGGGCCCATGTTCTGTTCACCTGTTTCCAGAGCCTCACCAGGAAGGGAATGGCTGAGGCCCAAAGAGATGAAGTGACAGGACAGTTTGGTCAGCTATCTCTCAGAGAAGTCCAGATCCAGTGGAAGCAAACAAAAGGGGTTGTCAACCAAGTGTGGGGGATGGGCAAGTCCAGCAAGGTTTCCTGGAGGAGGTGATGGGCTGCCGCATGAGCTGGAATCTGTCAGAAGAGGCCGGGGGTGAGGGTCTTCAGGGGCCTCTTTGACTAGCATTGGGAGGGTGGTGAGAGATGAGGCTTGTTAGCAGGTCAGGGCCTGGATTCCTCCGTACAAAGTTTAGGCTTCAGGGCAAGAGCAATGTGGATGCCTAGTGGCCTTTTGTAAGCAGGAAGTAGTATGATTGGTTTCTATCTCAGAAAGGTCACTCCAACCACAAAAGGGAGGACAGGTTGGGAAGAGAGGGGCAAGAGTGCCATGTCTGGTTGTACAGGTTGGGCACTGCACAACTCAGGGGTGCTACTGTTCCCTCTGTGGTGGCTGTGGCACTTGAAAAAGCCTGACCTCATCTGATGACAGGGAACAGGGGTTCCTGTTAGACAGTGGTCAGGGCAAATTAGTAACAGGAGTTGAGATGTGAACTGGTGGCCTGGCTGTGACTACAATAGGAAGGGATGAAGCAGGTCCAAGGGACTCAGATGTGGATCAAGCAGGGCTTTGACCCTGTGACTTGGAATTGGGCCTGGGGCACAACCCAATTGCCAGTCGGGTCCCTGACTGGCACCTCATGGGATCCAGGGCCACACAGAGGTGGATTCATCATGACGCTGCTGCAGTTTAAGCTTTGGGGCCTGAACGTGCATTGGACTCTGCCAATGAGTCCCCAAGACCATGGGTTAAGGAAAAATTTGTAGAAGCAAGATATTCTCATTGCAATTGGTGAAGACGTCTGTCTCCCTCCCTCTGGCCTGCCCTCGCGCTCTCACTGCTGCCTGGTGGCGTCCACAGTCTCGGAGTGGCTGAGGGCAGCTGGTGCGTGGCAGATGGGCAGCTGCGGAACCGTCACTCAGGCACAGTCAGGCCGCTCGGCTGTCCTGGCAGGGGCACTGCTCCCAGCGCTGACCGTCCTGTGTCGCAACATGAAGGTGATGCCTGCAGGAGAACTGTGAGGCTGGGAGGCATGGAGCCAGCCGCTGGTCTGTGGAAAATTCCTCCAAACTGCATGCAGCTGTAAAAGGCGGATTTGATTCTCTCGGACGCAATGTCAAAATGGAAGTCCACTTCCGTGAGGAGCAGTGCGTGTAATGACATACATGCTGTCACCTGCTGAACCATTTTTGGTGACAATGGCATATTTGATAGAGTTTGAGTATGCCACCGTAACTGGAATTTAGAAAGGCGCTTTGGAATATTTCAAGGAAACAAGTGAGAAATTATGAATGTATCTCAAAGGTATCTTCTTTTGTCACCTTTAAATTTCATTATTAAAGAATCAAGAGCCAAATTGTGAGAAGATACCAACAGGATGTGCAACAAAAGAGATAAACATTCTGACGTGGGAAGTGAATTGTAACTGAAAATGTCCAGGTCATAATAAAATACTAATTAATTAAGAAGGGGTCAGTTTCAGATACAAGCAATGAAGACGCACTTGGATGGTTCGAAAAGCTAACAAACGTGGAGAAGTGAATCATGTAAACACATTGGAAAAGGATTTAAATTTCTGGCTAGTTTGACACAAAACAATTGACATTGAGGAAGACAGCATGAAATTCACAAATAAAAGCAGTGCTAATTTTCCAAGAAAACTTCAAATGGTGAAAACATACGGGTCCTATCTGAAAGAAATTAAATAGAATTTTTCCCCAAATTTGACCACAGGCTGAAAAATTTTCCACACTCAACAATTGCAATTAGGTCAGGTAGAAGCATAACTATGCATTGTGAAACTGAAAGACTTTTTTCCTGAGCTACCAACAAGCACATGCACACGAAAGCAAATTACAATCAAAGACATCAAATGGAATACTAAGCTATCTTTCTGTTCTCTCTGTAGAAATTGAGGCGGCCAAATTCATATCATTCGAAAAGGAGATCACGTATACGTAGCCCCTCCTCCCCCCCAAAAAAAAGGCAGGGAAAGAAAGTGTAGTAGATGTGGTTCAGGCAGTTAATTAGTAAAAGTATTATGTTAATTTATGTGTTTAGTGGTGTCTGTCTATTTTCCAGGTTTTTTAAATCTGCCGTTTCTTTTCTGAACACTATTGTAACTGCCTTTGTGTTCAGATTTTGAAGTCATTTTCTTAGAGAAGGACCACTAAACTGTATTCTGTTGGAGCCCAAAAAACCTGTAACTTCAGACCAACCAGAGGTCACCGGGGGTCAGACTGAGATGTGATGCTCCGGCCGCCGAGCTCAGGCTCTGAGCCTGTCAGGGACTCCAGCTGAACTAACAAGGCTCTGATGGTGGGATGGCAGCTCTGCAGGCCTCTGCAGCCCGTCCGCTCATTAATATTCCCCGGCTCAAATCTATGAAGTCGACGCCTCCCACCCGGAGCTCTGTCCTGGAGCCAAAATAACATGCTCTAAGCTCGGATACAGTTGAAAGTGAAACCGCATGTTTTCTAAAGGTTTAAAGGCTCTTTTGAAGAAGGGCAGAGGGTCAGGAAAGAAGGAGCTGCATTTACGGAGACTTGGCAACCCTTTCGCGAGGAAGAGTCCCACTTAGTACGTGCGCTTTCGCCCTTTGTGCTGCTCTGGGGGGGATGGACAGGCCGGCTCGCCTTGGTGACCAGGGTGGTGACAAGTACTCTGCCTCGCAGGTAAGTTCCTGGGAGCAAGGCATTCCCAGGTGCTTCAGAGATGGGATGAGGGCTCAGCAAGGGGGTAGGAGTACAGTGGGGGAGACCTCAGGGCTGCAGGCTCAGCTATTACAGATATCACAGCTGGCCGGGTGCTCAAGAATGATCTACTCCAAAGGCTTCTCAAGTGCCCAGCGGGAAGCATCAAAGCCCAGGAGCTTAAGCATCTTGCCCAATGTCACTATGGAATCCAGGGGCAACGTGCTGATTAGAAACTTGCTTTTCCACAGGAGCCTTGAGAATCTGATTCATCAGATGGGAAAATGGACATTTCCCATCTGAACTCACAGCCGGGGTACCTGAAGGCTGTCTGGAGATGTCCCCAGTCACCGTTATGTTCGTGTTTTAAGGAGCCACTTTCGGGGCACTTCTACCATCATTACCAATGGCAACGACATTAGTGATACTGATGGGTCCTTCCATCTGTGCCTTGCAGCTTGTGAATGCCTTTCCTGGGCATCCTTTCACACAGTTCTCACAAGAACACCCTCGAGTGGGCGAGGACAGGGCTGCCACCCAGAGGTCTTACATGGGGACATGGAACCACACTGACGTCACCTCCTTGAGCATTACTGTTCTGCTCCACCCTGGGCAAGGGTAATCACAGGTGGTGTTTTGGAGTCTACTTTCTGTCTTTTCTGGCTGCAGAAGCTGGGACAAGAGACGAGACATCACAGAGCCTCAGCTCCCCAGTCTGTAAATTGGGTCCCATAGCCGTGCCCCGTCCCCTGGGTGCTCTGGATACTACATGCGAACCTGAAGATACAATCCAGGGCAGGTCCCAGAGAAAGTGCTCGGGAAACGTAGCCAAGGGACAAGATCGGATGCCAAGTGCTACCGAGCCCTTAGATGCCCGGGGGGCCCACTCCCCAGGGCAGCTAGTTCTCTGTGGGCTCAGGCGCTCCCAGGGGGCTGTAACACGTTGTGTCAGGATGTGTCTGGGAAGTGCTTCCAGGTGAGACCAGCACTTGACTCGTGGGCTGAATGAAAAGGCCAGCTTCACCAAGGCAGGGGCACCTTTCACCTGGTGAGGCCGGAGCAGAACAGAAACAGGGCAGAGGGCGAGTTCCATCCCTCTGCTCGACCTGCGACGTCCACTTCTGCCCTCAGATGTCTGTCACTCCCTGTTCTCAGGCTTTTGGACTCAGGTGGTGAAACACACCATAAGCCTCCACCCCAGAAACCCCCAATTCTCAGGCCTTCAGACTTGGACTGAACCACACCCCTGGATTTCCTGGGTCCGCAGCTGGCAGGCAGCAGCAGACCAGAGGACCTCTCAGCCTCCATAACCAATTCCTAGGATTAACACACATAGGTGTACACGTATATATTTTACAGGAACTCTTCTACCAGTTCTGGTTCTCTGGAGAATGTGCCACTTCACTGCAGCTGGTAACTGATCCAGGCGGTGAGCAGTCGTGGCCCCACCACTGCTTGTTGAGTGAGTGGGTGGGGGGGGGTGGGGCTGGCAATCCGGGGAGCCCGGCTCGGTTGTTCCTGCTCTTCTTACAAGTACTTTCAAGGGTGGTGATTTGGCAGGTTGCCAGCACAAATGCCTTCAGAGGCAGGCAGGGTATCCAGAGGAAAGAAACAGGAGGGACTCGGATGTCAGTTTGTTCCCCACTGAGGATACAAAGACTAGATGTTTAAAGTCACTGAGTAAAATACACCAGCAGGTCTTCCCAGAGGCCACCAGCCCGTGGCCTCCGACACATCTCCTGGGGACACAAGCCTGCTGGTAACAATTCCAAGTGAGATCATTTCAGGTTCCCAGCCCTTGATTTGGAACGCTGGGAGAGATGCATGTAGAACTCAGCACCTTTATGGGTCTCAAGAAGGTTAATAGGGTGACCACACCCTCTACCCTGTTATCTTCCCACAGGTTTGGGGCTGCCCTGTATCTTCAAAAGGTTCTGCAGTGAATGACTGAGCTTTCACTTAAGGACAGATTCTGTCGCCGATGGAGGTTTTACAAATTCAGGCTATTTGGTCTTGGCATTGGAATTGCAGAGGAGGTGTCCACGCAGAGAATCTGTGTGGCAGGGTTTCCAGTCTCTCAGGCAGATCCCAGGAAACGTGCTACCTCAAGTTGGTCTCCCTTGCCCCCCCGAGGCAGAACCTCTGGCGTCTCTCCAGGACCAGGCGCCTCCTCTGGTCTCCTCTCACCTCTGACGTTTCCCTCCAGGCTTCTGAGAGCCATGGACGGCTTCCCCTGTCTGCGTATCTCGCAGCATCCAGGGTGCGAAGGCCATGTGGCTTCTGACTCGGAGTACCAGCGTCAGCTGAGCAAACTGGCACAGGTGGGCAAAGGCGGCCCGTGGGCTCACCCAGCCAGCCAGGGAGAGCCATGGCTAGAATCCCACCCTCTACCTCCTGCCTCTCAATGCTCCCATCTAAGGGTGTCAGGCCAAGGACAGGACTGCACAACTGCATCCAGCAAGGAGGCTGGTGGCCCCAGGCCACATCCATCTAAAAGCCTCTTGCCCTTGGCAATCGTTCCTCCTGAAAGTGAAAATCCCTTTTGTCTGTGGGAAAAAACCTCATAAAAAAAAAAGCCCAACCGAAAAGCACGTTGGTTTCTATTTATAATTGGGGGGAAGGAATTTCACACAGATTCAGCTCATATATGAAAAAAGAACCAATTACTCAGAGGCGGATGTGTTTCCCATTTCCTATGAGTGCTAATTTTTTAGGTCACCGCTCAGCTATTTGGAGATTGCTTCATTGGAAGATGATTTCCTTATCGAGGACGTTGGAAGAGGCTCGGCCTGCTAGACTTGGAGCGAGCCTGTTCTCGGGGCCCCTCTCTGCTCACATGTATAAGGACAGTCGCCCATTAAGCCACCTGCAGCTGAACAGCTACCTGCCGTGTCCACTCTCGGGAAACCTGCGTTCCCCTCACAGGCAGCGCCCAATCTCAGAACGGAGGGGACGGCTGGAAGCGGTGACTGTTTTCATCTCTTGCTCACAGATAGGAGGAGAGGAGAGAAAGAGAAGACGAGGGACCCATTTCCAGAGAGGCAGGAGTGGAGGGTGGAACTGGAATTTCCAGCCACTCTTTCTGCCTTGCCTTTCTGCAGCTGGCAAGTTATATGGAAAATGAAGATGCCTTTCAACGGATTTCATTCTGTGGTAAAATCCAATCTCAAGGCTGGAGGAATTCAGAGAGATTTGAAACTTTTGGCCCCTTGGCGAGATGTCCTATCTGTCTAGCTAGTGGCCATGAGGAGGTCATCTCAGGCTCCCAGTCTGCCAGTTGAAATCCAAGGACGGCCTGAGCGCATTGATGGGGCTTGCCACCATCGTTCACTGAGACCCCCAGAGCTGAATTAGCAGGATGGGTCAGCCTTTCTGCTCTAGTCTCTGTAAACCAGAGGGACCTTGTCTGTGTTTCATGAAACAGAAAAACAGCTATGAAACCCAACCCAGCGACAGTGAGCATGCTAATGGTGAGCCTTTGCAGATGCTGCAGGAAAGGACTTTCTTTACATGAATTTTCTCTGTCAACTCATGGTTGAATTGAGTCTGCAAACATGTTGGGAGTCTTTGCCCTTTGCACCGATGACTATGACCTTGTTTGGAAGAAGCATCTTTGCGTACGATCAAGTTCAGATGGGGTTGCTAGGTGGGCCACAGTCCAACCTGGCATGGGTCTGTGTAAAAACGGGGAATTTGGACTCATAGACACGCATGAGGGAGACGCTGTGTAGACAGGCTGAACAACACCATGAAATAGGACAGAGGCTTGGAACACACTCTCACTCTCCACCCCGAAGGGACCAACCCTGCTGACACCTGGGTCTCAGACTGTGGTCTCCAGAGCTGGGGAGAATGCCAGGGCTGGGCACCTCCACTATTTCTGTTTTACAAATGCTAGGCTGGAGAGCTTTTGTGGTTGCAGAAACTAAAGAAGTGAAGTGGCTTCCCCAAGTTCAGATAACAAGTGAACGACACAGTCATGATGTGGCCTCAACTTTCTCTGACTGTGAAGCCCCAAGGGTGACAAGGAGGCCCACAGAGGTCCCAAAACAGGTGCAAGGTCACTTGGTCCAATAGCAGCCAAGTGCATTTGAGGACCAGGTCACTGCCAGGGCTTAGTCTCCAAGCCAGGCTGAACACCACTCTGAACTAGGCGGCAAGCGCATTGGAGTCTGGAGTTGGGGTCATACTAACAGAAGGCAGAGCAGGGTGCGGGGGCTGTGCAGGGGACGTGTGTGCCCAAGTGCCTGCCATACCCGCCACTCTCACTCTGGACCATGTGGACAGACGAGGGCACAGGAGCTGTTGCAAATATTATTTTTATATTAACGTAATAGTCATAACTGATCTTCTCAGTTAGAATTGTGTGCAGCTGCAGAGAAGGCAATGGCACCCCACTCCAGTACTCTTGCCTGGAAAATCTCATGGACGAAGGAGCCTGGTGGGCTGCAGTCCCTGGGGTGGTGAAGAGTTGGAGACGGCTGAACGACTTCACTTTCCCTCTTCACTTTCATGCATTGGAGAAGGAAATGGCAACCCACCTCAGTGTTCTTGCCTGGAGAATCCCAGGGACGGGGAGCCTGGTGAGCTGCCTCACAGCGTCAGACACGTCTGAAGCGACTTAGCAGCAGCCGCAGCATCTGGTAATAAAGCCCTGAAATGAAAGTGACTTAAGTAGACAGAGGTTCTTCTTTCTTCGCATGAAGGAAGCCCAGGAGGTGTACAGTGGCTCTGTGACATCGACATCCAGGCTTCTGAGCAAGAAGAAAGAGGTGGAATGTGTGCATGCTCGTGCTGGTGGAGGAGAGTGGGGATGGAAGGAGGGCTCTGGGGAGTGGGGACCTGTGAGCAAGAGTGGGGACCAGGGAGTGTCCTGCTGGGCTGGAGACAAGAGACCAAGGGGGTCATGCAGGATGTTAGACTGAAGGGTGGGCTGAGGGTCCACCCCAGATGATGGCTACCTAGAGGGGTGTCCCTGGGGAATGGAGCACAGGCAGGGGCTCTGCACATCCACACCCTCTTTTACAATCGGTGACAGAGAGAACCCAGGGTGGTCGTCGCTCTCACCTGAGAGCTGCCCCTCCAAAAGCCATCACCCAAGAAGAGGGCTTCTGCGCTCAGCCACCCTCACCCCCAAAGAGGACCCCAACTTCCCAGACTGCCACTTCAGTCACAAGAGGAAAGAGTGGTGGGTCTTGTCTCTGTTTTAGGAGAGAATCAGGGAGCAGCAGCGACGTGAAGGGACAGGAGGGAACAGCAAAAGGAGGTGTAAGAATCAATTGAGTAGGTCTAGGGACGCCCTTGTTGTGGTTGAGAAGTGAGAGTGAGAATCTTGGGTTACTTGTAAATTTGCTCTATATGCTGGAATCGGCTTCTCTGATGACTGCCTATCCTGAGACTGGACCGCATAAGTGACCGCTTTATAGACAGCGTGCCTCTAGGTCAACACGTATCACGGGCTCACTTCTAAATCCAGTGGTTTAGGTGAAGCCTCAGTGGTCAGCAGGGCCCTCCAGGGTTATTTAACTCCCCAAGGAATGGCAGGACCCAAGCCTTAGGGAGCTCAAAAATCTCAGCAGTAAATTCGTTGGTTTGTCTGAGTTTTGGCCACCGACTCCCTCTCCCTGGGGCTCGTCTAGTTAAAACAGGAGGGAAGGAATTTAAAACAGGATTTCTTTTCAAGCACATCTAATCAAATTCTGGTCCAAGACCTGTCTGCCCGGGTGTACACATGTGACTCCCCTGGACGTCCTTCACGGAGAAGGGTCACTCCTCCCTGCAGGGGGCGCCCCCTTGCCCCCTTCCCCACCCCAGACTCTCCTTCCAGGAGCCAAGAGCGCCTTTTTCTTGTCTGCTCCATCAGACAGATGCACTTTTAAGAAGCCAGACCCTCCATGCATTCCAGCCTTGGGGCCTGGCGACTACTTCACGCCATTCGTCTTTCTAAAGCGGGAACATCAAGGAGGCAAGAAATGGAAAAGCCAGTGAGCAGCCAGCCAGGAGCGGGCCGCCAGGGGAGGCTGGGCCCCGACGGCAGGACTACTGCTTGGAGGCTGGGCGGGGACCAGGCAGCAGGCACCCTCCGAGGGGTGGACGCGAACCTCACAAACGGCCCTTTGTCGGCCCGCCGGGATCTGGGGCGTCCCGTGAGCTGCAGTGCACACACGCCCACTGGATTAAGAGCCGTCAGACTGGTTCCCAAAGCAAACACTGAGTTAATTTTTCCAGCATATTCCTTTCATGTCTGGGCTGCTTCAGGCTTCGCTGGGTCACTGGGCTCTTTGTTGCCGGCTTCGCTGAAGCCCCCCGGCCCCTCCGCCTCCCTGGCTCCTGGAGTCCTCGCCCCTCTACGCCCAAGCCCTCATACAGTATTCCATTTCACTTGGGCAAGAGGAGCCCCCAAAGAGATCAGCCTTTGAAATGTGCGGGCAGGGAGCGGCAGCTCCTGGAAGTCCCAGATCGCATTTCTCTGGGCCCCTGGCACGTGCTGGCCTGCAGAAACCATGTCCTCGTCTCAAGATGTGGCCCAGAGTCCACAGGGGCGTGTGAGTCCCACTTCTCCCCTCCTGGGGACAGTCTCTGCACACCACCCCACCCTAATCCTTCCTAAAGAGCACCAGGGGCCCCTGCCGCCCCTAGCTACAGCCACACCCCTCCATGTGGTTCACCAGGCCCTGTAGATCCAGCCCAGCCTTACCCCTCACCCCCGGTAACTCTGAACTTATTTCAGTTCCTTGGATGTCCCCGTCCTCTCTACTGCCAGGACACAAGAGGAAATAGATCAGCCATCAGCGTTACTTAGGGTCCAAGCAGGAGAGAAGAAGCAGCTCTGAATACCAAAGACAGAGAGAATTTAATACAGGGGATTGTCTGCACAAGTGAAAGGACTCGTAGGAAGTCAACCAGGGAACGATGAGGCCGCCACAGATGAACAAGAGCAGGAGCCTCCAGCGTCACAAGGCTAGGGACAGAGGCACAGGGCACCCAGCAGAAATGGGGATGGTGAAGGAGGGAGAGAAGCCGCCACCCGAGGCAGGGAGGGAGGAGGCAACTCCCCCTGGCTTCCCCCTCCCTGTCTCTGATTGTCCACCAGGGCTGTTGGCTGAGCCAGCTGGGTGTCAGCCTGCAGGTGCCGGCCAGCCCGTAGGACTAGGCAGCAGAGACAGAGGAGGGCAGGGGATGAGCCCGAGGGCCACCAAACAGAAGATAGACGAAGTGTTCTACTCAGTAGCCCTTCACTCCATTTCCTTATGTCTCTGCTTCTCATCAGCTGCGTTTGGTTTTCAAAGTTCTATCGGTTGCAAGCGGCAGAAACTTACTTAAAGAGGAAAGGAGCATCAGTTGGCCTAACGGCAGACTCCAGTTCTGGGATTCAGACAGGGCTGGATCCAGCAACTCAAACACAGGAAGCAGGTTCCCACTCAGACCTTATCAGCTCTCAGCTCCGCTTTCCTCTGTGGGGGTTCCATTTTCAGGGTGAGCTAGACGGTGGCTACAGGCCCAAGACCCATCTTCTCACACCCTGGTGTCAGCAGCTCTAACTGAAGCCCCGGAACTGCGTCTCACTGGTCTGCTTGGACCTCTGGCCAGAATTTGCACCAATGACTACAGCCCAAGTAGCAGGACGTTTTGATTGACCAGGCCTGGAGCCAGGAGGTGGGGATCAACCCACCCAAAGTCACAGACTGAAAGGGGAAGCGGAGGCAACACCAGTACGGGAGGTAATCCTTGCAGGGGGACGAGGGGTCCTTTGCTTACTTCTGGCATGGCCACTCAACCAAAAGAACAGGGCAACTGGTTGTTTATCTCTCTGGTTACATCATCTGCATCTCCCCTCAGAGGTGAAGTTTATCCTTGAGGGGCCACACGTCCTAGGAGCATTTTATTCTGGTTCCCTTCTCGTGGGTCTGCTCCTCACACAGCCTGGCTCACCCATGGTTTTGCAAGCCTTCCACATCAGTTGTCTGATTTGTTCATCCCAGTTACTCTGAGGACTAACCAGAAGGGAAGTTTATCTCACTCCACAGCAGGGGAGACTGAGGGCTAGTGGGGATGGAAGAGGTGCCCAGGGCCACTGCCTACTGAGCACCAAGCCTACTGAGCACTGAACAAACACCAGGCTTCTTGCATCCTAACTCCTCTGGCCAGCAGCCCCCACTGTCCCAGTGAGGAAATCGAGGCTCAGAGAAGTTATGGCATTGTCTGAGGTCACGCAGGTGGTTAGTGATGGTCTCATATCAGGAGCTCAGGCTCCGTAAAATGCAGGCTGTATGCCTCCCCCACTTGATCTTTTCTTTGCCTAAGCATCCCCAGTTCCTTCAGCTCCGTCTGGTGGGTCCTGCTCGCCCTGGACAGCTCTGGATCACACCCACATCCCAGCGGAGTCATCACAAGTTCCTCTTCAGTCTGGACAATACATCACGTGGGCATTCCAGCCGCAGTCAAAACCACAACTCCCTTCATTGTGCTGGTCCCTGCCCACTCTTGCACCTCTGCCAGGAGGGTGGGGGTGCTGCCCTGTGCACCACCCAGCACCCCTGCTCCGGGGTCCAGAAGCAGAGGAGACAGGCAAGGCTCAGCTCAGCTGTTCCATCCCCAGCTGCTCCTGAGAGCTCTACACCCAAGATGCTCCCGTCTTTCTTTCATGTCTGACTTTTCCCATCAGACGTGCCAAACACAAGAGTGAGGCCCTGGTTTTAATTTCCGAAACACGGTTGAATAAACCATTTCTCTTCAGGGACTGGTGACCTGGGGTGCTCTCTCTCTTGGCTGGAGGCTGGGGAGGTGACTGATGGAATGCGCCCTGGCGGGAAGTGCCAGCACCTTGCTCTGTGGAGTCCTGGGCTTGGCCCAGGACATGCGGGGACTGGGCTCAGCGAGAGCGCAACGCAGACAGGGAGGCCAGGCGTCAGAGGGAGCCAGGGGGTCTGCGCGTATCCTTTCTGTCCTTCTCCGCAGGCTCACTGGTTCGGCAGGAGGCAACTTTCTAAAGTCAAATCTAGACTGGTCTTCAGATTTTCTGCCCAACTTCACTTTGTAGGTGCAGCAGTGAGAAGGGACCCAGGGATGAACAGCAGAGGCTGGTCCAGGGGCCCCTCTCCCAGCAAGCAGCTCATCTCCCACCCTGCCTTCCTGCTCCTGGAAGGAGACGGATGCTGGGGCTCTGGCAGGAATCCTGGCACCAAAAGTACGTGGGAAGAAATGAGAATCCATGCTTTTTAAAGGAGCGCAGACTCAAAGGACTGTGCTTCCCACCGGGAGGAGAGAGAACACCTCCCATCACGTGGAAGCATGGGGCTGAAAGCCAAATCTCCTTCTCTCACTGGGGGACAATGAATTACAGCCCGATGCTCCAAAGGCAGCTCACTTCTTTTTTTTTTTTTTTTAATTTTCTTTACTTTATTGTGTTGGTTTTGCCATACAATGACATGAAACCGCCATGGGTTTACATATGCTCCCCCTCCAGAACCCCCCTCCCTCCTCCCTCCCAATTCCCTCCCCCTGGGACATCTCGGTGCACCAGCCCCGAGCATCAGTCCTGGGCTGGTGATTGATTTCACATATGGTAATTAACATGTTTCAGTGCAGCTCACTTCTAATCTCCGTGCTCCTCTGCTGACCTCGTTTCTCGCCTTCTGTCCTCTCTCCATGCCGGTCTGCTCAGGCTCTCCTGACGGCTCTGCGTGGCCTCAGGAGCTGACACTGAAGACTGTCCCGTCCTCCAGAGTGAGCGAGCTGGCCTTCTCCCTCACCACGTACCAGGACCCGGCTTAGAATCTGCCCTCTTTGGAAGTTTCCATGCCCTGCTCCAGCTCTAGTGAAAAGGATCCTCTGCCTTGTGGTCTGTAGCACCTGCACGTCCTCTGTTGTAGCTCCTGACTGTGACGCACGTCTGTCCCCTCCAGCGGCCTGCGAGCTGCTTGAGACCAGACAGATAAAAATCCTTTTTTTTTCGTTCCTACTGCCTCTGACACAGCATTTGGAAGACAACGGGCACTTAGTAATTGTTGAACAAAAGCATGCTGTGGGCACTCAGCAGATACTAACATAGAGATGGAAACTGGTTGCCTGCTCTGTGCTAAGGAGCAGGGGTGGGATTCTAAGCCCTGGCTGCACCTGGAGGAAGGCAGCTTGCCAGGACCCCACCCCAGATTGCAGTATCATCAGGGTTCCTCCAAAAACTAAAAATAGAACTACCACGTGACCCAGCAATTCTACTCCTAGGTAATGTATATGAACAAAAAAAACACTAACTCAAAAAGATATGTGCACCCACTGCATGTATTCACAGCAGCACTGTTTACACTAAAAATGAAAGGAAACCTAAGTGTGGCCCTATCAACAGATGAATGGGTAAATAAGACGTGCTACATATCCAACAACGAAGTACCACTCAGTCATAAAAAAGAGAGAAAGGATGCCATTTGCAGCAACATGGATGCAACTAGAGATGATGACACTAAATGAGTCAGAAAAACAAAACCCACATACCATTTGATACCACTTGTATGTGAAATCTCAAACAATAAAACAAACTAGTGAATATAACAAAAAAGAAACAAACTCGAATGTGTAGTCCTGCCCCAAGCCACAGACATGGAGCCCGGAACCAAGGCCACCGAAGCTGACTGAGCCCCTTTGTAACCATTGCCAAGGCTCCCTTGATCATCACCAGCAGATTTCTTGACTCTAAATTAGGCAAAAAAGCCCATTCCAGTAGTCACCCTATAGAGCCCCAACCAACCACCTAATGCCAGCCTGCAGCAGGACTTTTCTTTCTCTTGAGGCTATAAAAATTGGCTGCTAACCCACAAAAAGCACTGACTCTCCCTGGTCTGTCAGGAGGTCGGCCCACTGTGTTTGCAGTGCCTTCATTATCTCTGCTCCTTGCTCTTAATAAACTCACTCCCCTCTGAAATGCTCTGTGTCTGGAAATTCTTTTCCATCTCAGACTTGGATGGCCACGACATCGTGGATATAGAGAACAAACACGTGGTCACAAGTGCGGAGAGGTAAAGGAGAGGGGCAAGATTGGGGGCGCGGACTAAGAGACATGCCTACGTACAAAATAAGCTACAAGGACATGTTGTACAGCACAGGGAATACAGCCAAGTTTTGTAACTGTAAGTGGAGTATATTCGTAAGTATTGTGAATCACTATGTTGTACAATCTGAAACTCTGTAATATTGTACATCAAACGCATCTCAGTAAAAAGAAAAGGAACATCACTGGGACGGTCCAAAGGATCTCCAGGTGCATTTAATTAGCCAAGCGTGAGCCTGCTGCGCTGGGGTGATGAGCAAGGCTTGGTTTCCTCTCCTTAGACCACTGATGCGACCATGCTGAGTTTTTTTTTCCCCAAGACAGGAAAAGACTAGTTCTCAAAGTGGAGTCCCAGGAGCAGCAGCAGGGCCCTGCCAGGGAACTTGTTAGGGGAGCCGATCCTGGAGCTCCGGACAGGAACCGCGCATCAGAAGCTGCAGGGCGGGTCTGGCAGCCTGGGCTCTCACACGACCTTCCTCAGGGATCCTTAGGGACGGGGGTCTGAGAACTACTGCTCTGGAACTTGTCTCCGACACAGTGACTCACTCAGTCACATCAGAAAGGCCAGGTGTTGTGAACGGACTCCTGACCCTTTTAAGTGCAAAGGACTCAGAGTCTTGGCGGGAGGTGTGCACCTGTAGAGAGAGTTGGGAGACGACCCACGCTCTATAAAATTTCCCAGGTGCTTCTCAAGCTCACGGAGGTGCGGCAACTGGTGCCGATATGACGGCAGTTCAGATAAATGCCATCTGTCCCACCACCCTGCCCTTTCAAAGCACGGGCTTGGGGAGTCAGGGGACATCAGTTCAGATACATGCCATCTGTCCTCCCTCCCCTTTCAAAGCTTGGGCTTGGAGAATCAGGGGACATCAGGAAGTTGGGTCTGGCTGCTTTCTGCGCATGCATCTTCCCATCTTCTCCTGGAGCTCCAGGACTTAGGGTGGCCTGGAATGTTGCCCACGACCCTGCTTTCAAGTCTGTGGCCAAAGCCTGGCTCCCCCTACACTTGGGCGTAGGGGGAGCTTGAGTGCCACCCCCACTGGCTCCTTGCCAATATCTCCTCTGCACCCTCTTGCCTGGGGATGGGACCTCTTCCTCCAGGCAGAACGGGCAACACCACTGATAGACAAGGACAAGCGTGGAGCCACCACTTGGGACTCTGGGTCAACTTCTGGCTCCACGCCTGAGACCAGAGAGCTGCCAAACCTTCCGCCAATGCACATTTAATAATCATAAAACCCCTGCTCGTGAGCAGAAATTTCATTTTGTGCACATGTAAGCAAACCCGTGAACTTCTCAGCTGCTAGTGTGGCCAGTGCAATTATATCCCGCGTTCCAATTTTATTCCACTAGTGAAGCCGAGCCAGACTGGAGGGAAGCTGGGACCTGTCCCACCCAGGACAGCAGGGGTCCCGGCTCCGTTTCCTGTTGATGCGCTCACGGTGAACACCAGGGCAGCTGCCCCTCTGGACACACCAGCAGAAAGCACTCATCAGGCTCCGAGCGGCTGCCCGCAGCGCCGTGCACAGCGCCTGCAGGGGCTTGTTAATCGGGAGAATTTGGGGCCTCAGCCTTCGTGGGTGGGCAAGAATGTGCCTGTTGGGGAGACCAGCCATTTCCAGAGTTAAGAAAGAAAACATCTTGCTGTCAAAGCACCTGGTGAGCCCCACTGGGTACAGCGCATGCTGAATTCCATCCACTTCTCACCACCTCAGGACCACAAAGGGTGACCAAAGTTATATAAATAACCACACAGCCCACTGGTAGGACCCACAAGAGAGCAGCTAGGGCAGTGGTTTTCAAACTGGGTTCCAGGGAACCCTGAGGTGCCTCAAAGAGCCCATGAGAAGAATCTGTGGTGTCTACTGATGGTTGGTTGGACAACCTTGAGCAAAGAATTCCCCTCTCTGACCTTTATTTTCCTCATCTATAAAACGGAGGTAACAGTGCCCACTTTGCTACTTTGTGGAGTTATTTTGAGGACTGAATAAAGCACTGTCTAGGCATGATGACAGCAGGATGCCCTCGTTCCTCCTTTAACCCTGGAGTGTGATTCGGCAGAGAGGGCAAAGGGTCCTTGAGGAGAAAGGATGGCCAGGTGTGTGCACGTCAGGTGCTGGGTAAGATGCATCAACCCAATTGGATGGGAGGGTCCCACAGCTTCCGAGCCCTGGCATCTCACAGCTCCTGGGGCCCTACCTCCTTTCTGGAATAATCGACTATTTTCATTTGCTTCCTGGAACACACTGATCGGGGTCAGACAATGGGTTTCTCTTTACCATCTTCCTCGATTTAAGGTGAGGACACACTCTTATCTGACTTCCAGAAACATTCAGACTGCAGATGAAGTTGCTTTGTTCTCCATAATAGTGATAATAAGTCATGGTGATAATAAGATGTCATCACCACCATCACCATCTGATCATTGGATCTGCCCAGCACACCTGTGCTAGGAACTTCTGCTACTTGGCAGAGGGAGAATCTCTGAAGCCCTGAGAGTAACCTGTGCTGAGCTCTGCCTCCTGGCTGTGCTGGGATTGAAAGCAGACTCCACGGCCGACACCCTCAGCTATGGCTGCATCTACTCTGCATCAGCCCCGAAGCCTCAGTGTTAGTGGAGGGGGTGGGGGTGGTACTCAGTCCCAAGGTGGTGAAGGGAATGAATACAGTGGTCTTTTAGCTGGGCATCTTGAGTCCTATTAGGAAGAAAGTAGGGAGGTAGTTTGGAGTTAGGACTCCTTGGATATACAGAACATGACTTTGGTTTGCCCTATTGTCATTATGACCTTGCCTTCCCCACTGAAGGCCTTCATGAGCTGGGACCACAGCCCCAGAGTCCCTCTCGGAACCATGATATTAAAGCGTATATCTAGAGGGAAGCCCAGGCATAAGAGAAGAGAGGCTGGGTCTTTTATGAAGGCAAGAAAAATCTCAGTCTTGTAGTTCGCTCCAAAACTGTGGCCTGAGTTCCTTGTCATCATTCATGTGACACCTCCCGAAGCTCAGGTAGGACTAGGGGTGTGGGAAAGACAGTTTCCATTCATTAGAACTCCTGGGGGGATCCATTCTCTCTCTAAACTCCCCCAGCGACATGGATCCTCTAAGATATTTCCTCAAAGGAAATTCTCCAACATGTCCTTGTCGAGAGAGTACAGTCCACGTCACTTGAGAGAACATTCAACGAGCCAAGTTCACAGTTTTGGAACCCACCAGATGCACCAAAGAAACTCCATTCTCAGGCCCCCTGGAGAGTCTTTCCAAGTAGATTGTAAAGCCGGGCCAGTGTGGTTCATCAGCTGGAGATGTGGCTGCACCCGACTGCGTTCTTCCTTCTGCAGGCCCCAGACTCCACGTCCCTATCCTGTTGCTTCCAGGACACACAGCGCTCCATGCCTGCCTTTCTAGGTTGCCACGAAGTTGGGTCCAGAGACTGTGCCAAAGGTGGAGCCAGAAAAGACAGGCATTCCAGCCTGGTCATCGCTGAGCCCAGCAAGGAGGAAAACGCCACGAGCGCAACTCAGACCCCAGACGCATGCTCATCACCCCTTCCCCCACCCGTCTCCTCATCAGGGATGCAGACTGCAGATGTGACGGGAAATGCTTCCTGTGGTCCCTCGGTGCCCTGGGGTCTGCGGCTGTGCCCCCATTAGCAGGCAGCTCATCAGAAGGGGCCCTCATGGTCACAAGAGTGAATGCGAGAAGAATCACTCGTGTCTTCCTAGAAATACAGGCTGGCTTCCCCGCCTGGCTGTTCTGTCCACATGCAGGGAGCCAGCTGCGGGACACTGCGGGTGGACTCATTCCCTGAGGGAATACCACCCTTTGGCCTAGGTCATTCGTTCACTGATTCTATAAATATACTGAGCATCTGCTACACACCAGGCACTATCCAGGCAAGGCAGTGTGGCCCGGAAGCAGGCAGACTAAGGCCCTGCCCTCGCGAAGCTCACATCCAACAGCAAAGTGGAGTGTTGCCTATGCCACAGGAGGGGCAGTGCTCTGGGGAGGGCATTCCCTTGGCTAGGAGGTATGAGCAGGGCACACGTAGGAACCTTAAGGCCTGTCGGTGCATACAATGTCACCATCTTTACCACCAGAGAGAAGTGAGTCTGTTGTATGACTCCAAACAGTAGTTCTCCTAGACGGATTTAATGAGCAGGGTTCAGAGTGCTGACCACCAAAACGGTTAAATCCTCCATGTTCATGATGCGGAAAGGTGGTGCATTCTAATCAGCCCCTGACTTTCACTATGGGGTCAGTGGGAGCCAAGAGATTAAGTATGAAATGAAAAGACCTGGTGTTATTTTTATTACATCTCTAGGGATGACAGATTAATTTCATCTCACCAGCTTCCAGCAATTGGTACTGAATCCCAGACATCCTGTGTCAAGAAGAAATGAGATGCAGATTTTTTTGTGAGAGTGTCACTGAGGCCTGCCCTGGGCCCAGGAGGAAGGGCAGCCCGTGTGTACGATGTGTGCCCTGGCCCAGGTCTAGACGGGATGGTCCCAACCCTGACACTGAACCCCCTGCAGATCTCAAAGTATTAGCAGACTTGTCCAAAAAAATCTGTCTGTACGATTAACTAAAGTGTGTTGATTAAACAGTACACATCACACAGGCCTACAGGGAGAGGAAGAGATAGGCTGGTGTCAGCTGCTAAAAATATCCCACAGACCCTCCTAATGCATCACCATTTTCCAAAGGGTGGAGCCCTGAGCTGATTAGCAGCAGGAAGGGGGACTGGGGTTGTACGTGTGCATGTTCCATTTCTAGAATCCAGAAGTCAGTTTCCTTGTTTGGGGGAAAGAGTGTTTAAAACAGATAAATCACAAGAAAAAAAGGAAAGTTCAATTAATGCTGTCAAGGTTACAAGGCTCACGGAATTAACACTACAGCGCTCTGATGCGGAGACGTTCCACGTACTTTGGGCATCTTGTCTGCAGTTTCTGACTGGTGCCACCGTCACCACCACCACCACCATCATCACCATCATCACCATTAGCATCCTCCCACCCTGGTCACCCCCACAGTGGCCATCCCACCACTGCCATCATCATCATCATCATCATCACCACCACCACCAGGAGCGCCATCATTACCCCTATGGTGATCACCGTCAACAAGAAGCCCAGAGTAACTATGAGATACCAGAGCTGCCTGAGCCAGGCTGGTGGAGGCAGACACTGCGGGGTTGCGGGGGTGGGTGGCAGGGAGCCTCCTGAGTGGCGCCATCCTCTCTGGCTCCTCTATACACAGTTACAGGTAACCAGGAATCCAGCATTTTATGCACCAGCTGTAGCGTCACCTCTGTCCCTGAGTTCTACCCAGGGCCTGACCTCAAGAGTCAATTACAGCTGTTTTCATTGTGCTCATCGGCTTCCAGCATCCACCCGCCCCACTTTCAACAAAGGGTGGATTCCCATGAACTCACGTCTTTATTGCCAGCTGGTTCCGATTAGAGATGAACCAGTAAGACGAGGGGTAATACAGTCGCAGCATGTTCCTAAATGTAGCACTTTTCCATGTGTTTTGATTTACCGGGTGACCAATAAAACCCAGCCCTTCAACAAGGTGGATTCCATACCTCACATGTTTTGCTTATTTTGGTAAGTGCAGCTTTTCAGAGATTGAAAAAAGACGGGGCGGGGGGTGACTTAGGTTGATAATATCTCTTGGAGTGTGTGCGAGTGTGTGTATAACAGCTTGGATAAGTGTGGGAGTGTGTGTGTGTGAGTATGTGTGTGCTCGTGTGTGGGTGTGCATGATGGACTAGTCAGAAGCTAAGTCTGTCTGGCAGGGTATTAGGCATTGATTTCAGAACATTAATATTTCTATGCAATATTGTCAGCACCCTTGGTGAAATGGACTACGAATCTAAGAAATAAACAACAGGAATGTTTCTCCCCTCATTTTGTTAACAGGGCTCTTTCTTCCCAAACATCTACCTTTTGCCTGCTTGTCAGCCCCCTCTGAAGGCAGCTGTGACTCAGCAATTTTCCTCGCCCTCATGCTGGATGGACTCGTGGACTGTGGAGGCAGCGTGATTTTATCTGAAGCAGAGAAAGCCCCACATTGGAGTTTCTGGCCTGGGACATGCTCTGTAGGGCTCCAGCTGGAACGAAGGACAGTGTCTGAAACACAGATAGTTTGGGGAAATGAGCACCAGGATGCTTTGGGTACCACTCACAAGACCCTACTTCAGTCTAGAATAGGAGCCAGTGGCGGGAGGGAAGTCCTAACCCATGCTGCTCTGAGAGGCCCTCACTCCCTGCGTCAGTGCTCTGTTCCACGGGGGCGACCTGTGTGTCGAGAGGACACAGTTTACGAAGACCCTGCAGCCCAGCCCGGCACGCAGTGGGGCTCCATATATGTTTGAGCACCAGATGCAGAATCAGAGAGGGTGAGGGAGAAGCCTGGGAGAGTTATCTGAGGGAGATGGATTTGCATCTAGTACTGTGGATTCTGTTCAGAAAGAGGGAAAAAGGAGGTCTTAAATGAGACCTGGGACTTGAATGTTAGATCACAAAACCAGAAGGGGACTTAGAGACTACCCAGCCTGGTCTCCTGCGATGCATGGAGCTCTGTGCCTTTAAGAATGGGAGCATCGTACACTATAACCTACCATTTCATTCATTCAGAAACAAAGCTACAATGACAAATCCCTGCTCTCGTGGGGTTTACACTCCAGGTGGGAAAACAGAAAATCAACAGGTAAACAAGCAGGAAAAACAGGTGATGAGACAGAGTGCCACATGGGGTGATCAGGAAAGGTGTCTCCAGAAGTTCTTGACAAAGTCAGACCTCAGAGAAGAGACAGGATGAGCGTTCCGGCAACAGTGAGGGCACTCGTGACACACAGGTGCACCCAGGTGGGCACCACTACCCAGGGAATAGGGAGCATTCAACATGTCAGCCCCAAGAGTCGGCTTCTCTGAAACCTGTACCCCAAAGTGTGCTTGGGCCTCTAGGTGTGAAGATAGTCGTGGCCATGGCAGATGTGGGTTTTGGTTGGTTTGACCAAAGACCCACCATTATCCATTTAAACTTAATAATGCAGGGTTATTTTTTCCCCTCTATTTCTCTTAAATTTAGCAAGTTTTTCTGGCATTCAAAGGAGGAAAAACAATTCAGGACAAATATTCCTTACTTTTATCTTTGCAAAAGACAATGTGCAGAGGAAATGTCCAGTTGCTTCCTCTTCTGGGGGTCACTGCAGAGGCTGAAGTCCATCTCTCATCTGATCACAGCATCCCTGGCTCGTGGGGCTGCATCGTCACTCTCAGGAGGAGAGTGGAAATAAGGTCAGTCTTCCCACTGGGCCAACCTGTGTGAAGAGGGCACTTTATTGTTTTCAAGTAGTTCAAAGGTGGTGGAAAAAAATCCCTATAAAAACAGGCAGGAGTTTATTAAAACTCTAATGAGCGTAAAGTTGCAGACACAGCAATTCAGTAATGGGCATGGGTTCCTGAGTTAATATTTTTCCGTTCCCACATGGAGAGATGTCACCGGGTGGAAGCACCAAGCTGATGGAGCCAGCCCAAGTTCTCCTGTGCAAGCCCTGCCTTACACTCCCCACCAAAGGGGACCACATTCTGGAGGAGGTCTCTGTGCTATGTCTACCATAGGAGTGGTTCAATTTCCACCATCACTAGTAGGATCATCTTTACACAGCGAGCTGGGGGCGGGGCTGGTCAGCTTCCTGCTCAGTAGCCAGTATTTAACACCAGCCTGCTATGGACAGGCTGGAGAAGATTCTGCCTGGAGAGATTCATGCTAGGGGGAGCAGGAAACCATTGCTGGGGAAGGTAGCACCTGAGTTGGTGCCCTGTCACTGGTACTGTTCTGCTTTTTATTACAAAAGTTGAGCTATTTCAAATCTTAAAAGATGATGCTGTGAAAGTGCTGCACTCAATATGTCAGCAAATTGGAAAACTCAGCAGTGGTCACAGGACTAGAAAAGGTCAGTTTTCATTCCAACCCCAAAGAAAGGCAATGCCAAAGAATGTTCAAACTACCCTACAATTTCACTCATCTCACACACTAGCAAAGTAATGTTCAAGATTCTCCAAGCTATGCTTCAACAGTATGTGAACTAAGAACATCCAGATGTTCAAGCTGGATTTAGAAAATGCAGAGGCACCAGAGACCAAATTGCCAACATCCTCTGGATAATAGAAAAAGCAAGAAAATTCCAGAAAAACATCTTCTGCTTTGATGACTACGCTAAAGCCTCCGACTGTGTGGATTAATTTTCCACAAGCTGTGGAAAATTCTTAGAGATAGGAATACCAGACCACCTTACCTGCCTCCTGAGAAGCCTGTATGCAGGTCAAGAAGCAAGTTAGAAACAGACATGGAACAATGGACTGATTCCAAATTAGAAAAGGAGTATGTCAAGGCTGTATATTTCCACCCTGTTTATTTAACTTATAAGAAAAGTACATTATATGAAATGCCAGGCTGCATGAAGCACAAGCTGGAATCAAAATTGCTGGAAGACACAGCAATAACCTCAGCTATGCAGATGATACCACCCTTATACAAGAAAGTGAAGAAGAACTAAAGAACCTCTTAAAGAAAGTGAAAGAGGAGAGTGAAAAAGCTGGCTTAAAACTTAACATTCAAAAAATGAACATCATGGCATCTAATCCCATCACTTCATGGCAAATAGATTGGGAAACAATGGAAACAGTGGCAGACTTTATTTTCTTGGGCTCCAAAATCACTGCAGATGGTGACTGCAGCCATGAAATTAAAAGACGCTTGCTCCTTGGAAGAAAAGCTACGACAAACCTAGTTATCATATTAAAAAGCAGAGATATTACTTTGCCGACAAAGGTCCATCTAGTCAAACCTATGGTTTTCCAGTAGTCATGTACAGATGTGAGAGTTGGACGGGGAAGAAAGCTGAGTACCAAAGGATTGATGCTTTTGAACTGTGCTGTTGGAGAAGACTCTTGAGAGTCCCTTGGACTGCAAGGAGATCAAACCAGTCAATCCTAAAGGAACTCAATCCTGAATTGGAAGGACTGATGCTAAAACTGAAATTCCGATACTTTGGCCACCTGATGCAAAGAGCTAACTCGTTAGAAAAGCTCCTGATGCTGGGAAAGACTGAAGGCAGGAAGAGAAGGGGACAACAGAAGATGAGATGGTTGAATGGTATCACTGACTCAATGGACATGAGTTTGAGCAAGCTCAGGGAGATGGTGAAGGACAGGGAAGCCTAGCATGCTGCAGTCCACGGGGTTGCAGATAGTTGGACATGACAGAGCAACTGAACAACAACAACAAAAGTTTCCTTTTGAAAGCTTAGAAAATAAAGATGAGCAAGAAGAAGATCAGAAACCACTAAATGACAGTGATCATATACTTCATAATTGGGGTGTTGTGAATAATGACACTGGGAAACAAGGCACAAACCTAGGTACCTGCAGGCAGCCTACTTCTAACGCTGCTCCCAAGGGTGTGACCCCTGCTAACACTCTGGAGTATGTGCTTCTGCAGCCCTGGCAATGGTGGGTCAAGAAGAAGCATTCTGCCAATTTGTGAATTCTTGAGAACTACCCAGTCAAGCAACTGCCTTTATGTTGCCTTCCTTACAGTAGTACCAGCACTGAATATTCAGAAAGGAGTCAAGTGCATGAGTATATCAAGTGTGTGGAAATGTACGCCTGTGCCTCACTGGCGTGATAGTCAGAAAAACCACAATATACTCAGATTTCAGGTCTATGCTCAGCAGTCAAGCTTGCATCCCACTGGATGACCACTGTCTAATACCAACCAGAGGATGGTTTCCTGACACTTGTTTTCATTGCTTTCATCAAATGAGGTTTGTAGCTACCAATAATGTTGATGGTAACGGTGGCGATAGTGATGGTGATGATAATGAAATGATGATGGTGGTGGTGATGGTGATGACTAATACTTATATGGGTGTTACAGGTGCCATGCCCTGGTCTAAGCCCTCTGTATACATTAACCTCTTTAATTCTCATAATTATTCTGTGAATGAGGAATTATAATTACCTCCATTTCACAGATGAGGAAACTAAGACCCAAAGAGTGAAGTCCCTTGTTCAATCTCAAGAATGATATTTTAGAAAAACTCATTGAGAGTAGTGGCACAGAGGAGTTAAAAGAGTTTTGTTTCTTTGGATGCAGTAAATATAACTATAAAAACTTGTTTTTTAGCTCATTTGGAAACTGAAGATTAGCAGGGTCTCTTTGCCCTTTCTTTTTTCTCTTCCCTTTTTAGGTATTTATTTTTAAACATATGAGCCTCTGTTTTACTGACAGTCTGTGAAAAATATTTGTCCCTTTTGAGGTGTTTATTCACCCTGGAAAACTGGCTGTCATCCAAATACTTTGTTTTCCAGCTATCAGTGTAAACTAAAGATTCACATTCTCAGAACAGTTAGGTATTGTTCACTTGTTGAAAACACTTTAAACCTCATGCTGTTTACTTCATTGCTTTTACCTTGTTTATTGTACCAAAATAACAGCACAAACTCAAAATGGAAAACAGACCAGACAGACGGAGTGTGTTTAGGATATTTCATAGGGCCTCGACAGCGTCCACTGATGTGGAAGAAAAGGGGAGACAGCGAGGAAAGGACCCACTGCAGTCAGCACACAGCACAGGGCATCTGAGAAATTGGGGTGTCAGCGGGAGATGCAGGTGTCCACGTGGAGCGGCAGCCATGAGTCTTGACTAGATCCTTCTCAGACCTTCACGATCCTTCCAGGTGGCGGGGGGTGGGGGGGCATGCTAGGTGTCCAGAGGAAAACTAGGGGGAAAGCTGGAAGCCAGGGACCAGAGGAACTTCAGTCTTGGGCAGGGAATGAGCAGACAATAACTCAGCAGTTACACATCACGGGGAACATTCTATGATGGGCAATGGCAGAGACCATTCTGTTGTATTAATATTTTCCTTTTCCTGAGCAACAAGAGGGCTTTATATGTTTCTCTCTTCCCCTGCCAGGTGGCCTGAGCCCAGGTGGATAGTTCTGGCCAGTGGACCATAAGCAGTGATCTCTGGCACTCTGGGTCAGGACTGAGTTCCCGACACTCTCCTGGCTGAGCCCAGGGGGCAGCCACCATCCTCCTGGGGCCCTAACTGATGATCTAGACAGGACCCCAAGGAAATTCTCTGAACGCCAGTGAGAGGTAAACCTTCATTGTGTGACATCATCAAGGTTCTGGGGTTGAGATGTCACTTACCCATCTTGCTGATACAGAGGGGAGACCCCACAGTACCCTGGGGCGTGGGGGAGCCCTGCTGATATACAGGCATGACCCTGCATTGCCCTGGGGCATGGGGGAGGGTGGTGGGCAGAGATGGGGATCAGTAGGCTGTCCTTGGGCACCTGAGGGGTTAAACTGAGCCCAGAAGGAGGGAGAGCATCCTGGCAGAGGGAGCAGCCTGTGGAAACGCCGACAGGAGAGGACTTGGTGCATCCAGGGAAATGGGACGGTCCAGCGGGAAGGGAGAGGAGGCACAGGCATGGCTCATGGTCGGTGGGGGGTACCCTGTGACCTTGAAGACCATCCTGAGGTCATGGTCTTGGCCCAGGCTGCCATGACCAAGGACTGCGGACTGAGGGCTTCTCACGGTTCTGGAGGTCGGGTCCTGGGGAGGTCTCTCATTCTGGTTGACAGACACTGGCTCCGCTCTGTGTCCCCTTCCTCTTTTCTCTGGTCACTGATTCCATCGTGAGGGCCTCGCCCTCTTACCTTGGAATTGTTGGCAAATCCCACCACCATGGGGGTCAAGGCTTCAACAGACAGAGGTGTGTAGGATGGGGCAGGGGACACAGCTCCAGGGTGCTGTGAAGATGGCAAGGGCCACAAGGATGCTCTGGGCAGAGGGGCACAGTCACACCGCATGGCAGCCTGTGTGGCCTGGGCCCTGGGGAGGGACAGACCAGAGGGAGGGGAGGCCCTGTGAGCGCCTTCTCTCATCCACTCACATTGCTCCGCGGATACACACTGAGGACCAACCACATGGCAGGCACCAGGCACCGAGGAGGGACACTGCAGGGAGCAGACAGACCCAGAGCCCTGTCCTCATGGAGCTTACACGGAGACGCACATGGGGCTGGGGACGCGGTGGGGGTCTGGGTTCTCTGCTGCGAGTGTGTTGTGTGTCCACAAAGTGCTCAGCACACTCAGGCAGTCCGTATTCCAGACGCAGGTCTAGCAGTGCCCCCAGGGCGACTCCCCTGGGGGGTGGGGGGCAGAATAGGACCACCTCCCTTGCCACCAGCCCTCCAACGTATTAACTGGTTTGTCCTTGTAAAAGTTACTTTAAGAAAAAAATCACATAACCAACACCAATTATTATATTGTTTACGATGAAGGTGAGTTGAAAGGTAGAGGAAGGTGTCAATTCAAAGTCGATTCCAAGAAATGTTCATCCAAAGAGTGATGGAAGGGACTTCCCTGGTGGTCAAGTGGTTAAGAATCCACCTGCCAATGCAGGGGACAGAGGTTCGACCCCAGGTCCAGCCAGATCCTAATATGCCCACATACCCCAGAGCCCATGCTCCCCAACGAGAGGAGCCAGCACAAGATGAAGCCCACACACCACAACTAGAGAGTAGCTCCCGCTCACCGCAACCAGAGAAAAGCCTGTGCAGCAAAAAAGACCCAACACAACCAAAAATAAATAAATAAATAAATGAAATTACTTAAAAATAGAGATAAATCAGCTGACTTCTGCTCTGACATCTCCAGTCATCAGTTTCATGAAGATAAAGCATGATTTAATTTAAAAAAAAGAAAAGAAAAGAATCCTGGAAGATGTGACAGGAGGGTTAGTCCTCGTGCAATTGGGAGGGAGGTGGCAGCAGGCATGCAGGAGGGAAGGGCCACTGCTGGCTCCCCGGTGCCAACTTCCCTAGTTCCCTTGAAACTAGGGCAAAGCTTCTCAATCACCAGGTGACCCTATGTGCTCAGTGGCTCAGTGACTGCTTATCATCCGGACCAAAGTCAGTTTCAAAACTCATCCTGCAGAGTGTCTGAGGGAGAAAAAAAAGAGAAGAAAAATAAATGGGGAGATGCAGGCTGCCCCGTGGGCTGATTCTCAGATGAGCAGACAGAAGCAGGTGATGGGTGTCCCCTGAGAACTTGGAAGCCTTGGTGACAGGTGTGTAGTCTGCCCTGGGCACCAAGATCCAAGGTGCCCAGGGAGGGCAGTTTCTACTGTAGAGAGCCATGGCTTCCAGTGGAATCTGCTTCTCACTGCTGCAGGGACCCACCAGCGCCCTGTGTGTGGGGTGTGGACATGGCCCCTTCCCCTGCTTGCACCCTGTCTGGGCACCATGCCTGTGGATGGCATGGAGGTCATCAACTCTCAACGTTTATTTTTGGCTTTTTCCACTGCACATGCAGTCAGCTATCGGGCCAGACATGTTTTGCTTTGTTAATTTGTCCTGGTCTGTGACTACAGCCTTGAGATGGGATCTAAGGGCAGGCTCTATCTGCATTGACACAGGAGTGCCAACTGTGTCTCTTTGATGACAAGATACAAGCAGTTTGCAAAAAAAGGGGGGGGAGGGCAAAGTGCATGCAAAGCAGAAGTGGAGCCCCCCCACCACAGAAGGTCCCGGGGAGGCAGCCACTGAACCACGTCTGGGGGAGATGGAGGGACGTCTTGTCTTCCCTCTCTCCACGAGACGCGTGGTGGGTGGCAGATGGCTGAGGCCCCAGATTGTGGGCTGGAGAAGTGCAGTTCCCTGGAGGCCCACAGCACACTCCGTAGGCAGTCCACCGTCCTGGAGGGCTCATGCCTCGTCAGCCCAGTGCCACTCACTCAGCAGAGGCTGCTGCCACCTTGCACGTGCTCGTGTATTCTGGGGAAATAACAGTGGACAAGGTGAACCCACCCTGTCCCCACAGGGTGGCCCACAGATGGTCTCGGAGCAAGAGTGGTCTTGCCTGTCCCCCATGCTATCCTGGTTCCCTCCCTGCCTTCCAGCTTCCCTCCTGGGCTGCCATGTTCATGCCTGACCCTGGAATAGCAGGGCTCCCCAGGGTCGGGCTGGCCCACTTCCAACCAGGCCTCCTCATCAATCCCGGGCTCCCTGCAAGCTTCCCAACAGAGTTCAGCCCTCTCCTCGATCTCCCTCCAGCCTTGTCCCCTGGGATCCATGCTGCCCACCTGTCCAGCACTGGGCAGCCTTGCATGGAGTGGGGGACACTGTCTCCACCTGCAAATCCAAGCTGACCCTCAGCCCAGGCCATGGTGACTGCTGAGCTGGACCCACCTGGCCCACCGGGCCCCCTGTCCCCCCTTCCTCTGTCTGAGTCCAGCAACAGGAGCGGTCCTTGCAAACCCCAAGTAGATCTGGACGCAAGAATTCCAGCCTTCTTGACCTATGAGCCTCTGGAGGCTCATAGGTCCTCCCTTGCACCTCTGGTCTGCCACCCACACATTTTTGGGCTCCAAGTCACGGCAGATGGTGACCGCAGCCATAAAATTAAAAGACGCTTACTCCTTGGAAGAAAAGTTATGACCTAGACAGCATATTAAAAAGCAGAGACATTACATTGCCAACAAAGATCTGTCTAGTCAAGCCTATGGTTTTTCCATGAGTCATGTATGGATGTGAGTTGGACTCTAAAGAAAGCTGAGCACCAAAGAATTGATGCTTTTGACCTGTGGTGTTGGAGAAGACTTGAGAGTCCCTTGGTCTGCAAGGAGATCCAACCAGTTCATCCTAAAGGAAATCAGTCCTGAATATTCATTGGAAGGACTGATGTTGAAGCTGAAGCTCCAATACTTTGGCCACCTGATGCAAAGAATTGACTCATTGGAAAAGACCCTGATGCTGGGAAAGATTGAAGGCAGGAGGAGAAGAGGACGACAGAGGATGAGATGGCTGGATGGCATCACCAACTCAATGGACATGAGTTTGAGGAACCTCTGGGAATTGGTGATGGACAGGGAAGTCTGGCATGCTGCAGTCCATGGGGGCAAAGAGTTGGACACGACTGAGTGACTGAACTGAACTGTTCTCTTTCAGAGAGAATAAGACTCTGCTGCTGTTAGGCAGCATGAATTCCAGAAGAGATGGCTGAGAGACAGAAGATAAATGTGGGATATTGGGAGAGCAGGATGCCATCTGTATGAGAGGGAAGCAGGACACCCCCCACCCCATCATGTCCTATGTCCCATGGATCTGGGGGCCACGCTGCCTCCTAAAGGGACTGCCGAGCCGGGAGTGGGCTCTATCCTAACAGCGAGGTGGACTTGCAATCCTGTTTTACTCGGAGGTCTCACTGCTCTGAAACTACCTCCGTCTCCCAGTTGCAGCTCTCATGGCTTCTCCTTACGATAATGAATAAATGGATGGCCGCGAGCAACTGGACACAAGGCCTCCCATTTCCAGAGGGTATGCTCTGGTTTTCAAGATGCTCTGAAGCAGAGGGAAGCCATTTCACACTGAGGCCCAGCTAGTGTCCACATTAGCCTCCGAGCCTTTCTTCCCACTCCCCTCAAAGATTTGCAAGTCGTATGGAAGAAATGAGTGAGGGTATTCATGGCGCATGGTAATCTGTTTGTTCATCACATCCTCATGGTTTAACTGGCATTTACACTTGCTTAAGATGCTCTGCTTTCTCCTCTATCTAAACGCCTGATGAAAGGTAAACTTTATTCAAAGCTGAGAACTTCAAAGAACGAATCGTTGTCAAGAGTGAGGTTTTGAACACCCCCAAAGAGACTAACCTTCTCAGAATGGCATGGCCTCAAGCTCTAGCACATGAGTCCTGGAGGCGAGGCCTTGCTCTTACACACACACACCCTTACACACACTCACCCCCTTACAGCCAGACTCTCACACACTCATACTCTTACACTCACAGGCTCACAAATGCAGACAACAAAGGCTACTGTTTCTCCCTGTGATGGGTTTTCCCCTAATTCCCTAGAACATTCCCATTTATTTCCTGTCCTTGGGAAAGGGAAATTTCTAAATCCTTTTGGGGTTTCTCATTAAGTCCTGACAAATGAGGGCGCGAGAAGAACTTGAAGCCCACCATATCACCATATATGGGATAAAAATGTGCCCCTTCCCCTCCCTAGGCTCCCCAAGGAATGACCACAGGCTACCTTCACCCGGGAGGGCTGTTCCTCCCTCCTGTCTTCCCCAGCTCCCAGCAAATGCTAAACTGGCCGGGTAGCCACACAGCCAGAGAAACCCAGGATGCAAAAGGTTGCCCTTCAAAAACAATGTGGGGCTTTCTCTAAAGCTGCCTGACCTGTCCCTGTGCCCCGGCCTCTGTCCTGATTGACGGGGCCCCTGGGACCCGTGGGGTGAGGCCCCTGTCAGGCTGCAGGCTTTTCTGGGGGTTAGAGGCCCCCAGCAGATTGTCAGCAGGGTCCCGTGGGGACTCATCTTTCAGGTTCTTCTGTCAAGGGTTCCTGCCTCCTACTTGGATGCAGCAGAGGGGCCGATGGACGAGGGGGGCTTGTCCATCCTGTGGCCCCCTCTGTCCCTCCATTGAGCACACAGACCACCCCCAGGAATGCCCTCGTCTTCATCCCTGGGTTCCCAGCAGTGGAGACAGGCTGCGAGCCGTGGGTGGGACGCTGGCTGTGGCTCCCGACCCTGAGCTGTGACTGTCATCACAGATCTCTGTGAAAAATGAGCCCACAATTGTAGCCTCAAATTTCCCCACAGCTGCTCCACTTTCTGGACAGGCGCCCCCTGAGCAGCCTGAAGGCACGGGCTCAGCACACGGCAGGGGAGTTGCTGTGGAGCTCCCCCAGGCACCACAGTCAGGCTGGGAGGGGCTCCTAGTGCCGCCCTCCACGTGGGGACACCGGGGACACCGAGGCCACTGAGAAGCCCCGTTTCCCCTAGAGACAGTTAATCATGGCTATAGAGGAACTAAAGAGCCTCTGGATGAGGGTGAAAGAGGAGTGTGAAAAAGTTGGCTTAAAACTCAGCTTTAAAAAAAATGAAGATCATGGCATCTGGTCCCATCACTTTGTGGAAAATAGATGGGAAAAGTGGAAATAGTAACAGAGTTTTGTTTTCTTGAGCTCCAAAATCACTGCAAACAATGACTGCAGCTATGAAATTAAAAGATGCTTGCTCCTTGAAAGAAAAGTTATGACAAACCTAGACAACATATTTAAAAGCAGAGACATCACCTTGTCAACAAACGTCCGTATAGTCAGAGCTATGGTTTTTCCAGTAGTCATGTACAGATGTGAGAGTTGGACCATAAAGAAGGCTGAGCGCTGAAGAATTGATGCTTCTGAACTGTGGTGTTGGAGAAGACTCTTGAGAGTCCCCTGGACTGCAAGGAGATCATACCAGTCAATCCTAAAGGAAATCAACCCTGAATTTCCTCTGGAGGGACCTATGCTGAAGTTGGAGCTCCAATACTTTGTCCACCTGATGTGAAGAGCTGACTCATTGGAAAGGACCCTGATCCTGGGAAAGATTGAGGGTAGGAGGAGAAGGAGGCGAAGAGGATGAGATGGTTGGATGGCATCACCGACTCAACGGACTTGAGTTTGAGCAAATGCCAGAGATGGTGATGGACAGGGAAGCCTGGTGTGCTGCAGTCCGCGGGGTCACACAGTTGGACGCGACTGAGCAACTGAACGACAACAATAACAGAGCTGGACATACCCATGAAAAGGTCAGAAAGCTACAAATTCAGAGGCACTCTCTTTTCTGTCCTCACTCCAGGCCCACTGGCCTTCTCCTCATCCTCAGACGCATGAGGCCTGCCTGCCACAGAACCTCTGACCGTGCAAGGCCACCTCTTAAGAGTGTGGGTGGCCCATCCTCTTCACCCAGATCCCTGCCAAGTGTCACTGCTCAGAGACGCCTTCCCTGTCCAAGCTGCCCGCTGCCCCTCCCTGTCTCCTTACTCGCTGGATCTCCCTAGAGCATTAATGAAAAGGCCTGTTAATGGGTCTATGGAGCCTTCCCTCTGCTAGGTTGCAGGCTTATGGGAAGTAGGAATGTCCGTGCATTTTGTCCAGGCTCTAAAGCAGTGCCCTGCACATGGCAGGAACTCAGTAAGAATGGGACCAAAGAGTGGACGAAGGAAGGGGACATGCGACCTGAGGGTGAGCTTCTCCCACTCATGGCCACTCCCTGTGACCGCCCTGTCACTCCGGTGCCCCCACCCCCGCCTCTGAAACATCTATACAGTGTGCCAACCCCCAAGTCAATGGATCTGAATTTGACACAACTCCGGGAGATAGTGGAGGACAGGGAAGCCTGGTGTGCTGCAGTCCATGGGGTTGCAAAGAGTCCACAACTTAGTGGCTGAACAACAGTATGGACACTGTCGTGAAAACCTCCCCAAGAAGCAGGGGAGATGGTCACTGAAGCAAACACGCGGGAGAAGTGGGGGCCTCTGTGCTGGGTGTGCTTCACCACGACGGGAGCGGCACAAGGCCTGTCCAGGCTCCGGGGAGGCTTCCTGGGGGCGGCTGCACCTTCTCCTGAAGCGCCTTTGTCCTGTCTTTTGGCAAATCTTTTATGAGCCGGCTTGGACCCTGAACAACACTTTCAGGACTTAACCTAAAGGAAAATGTCTAAGGAAGGCCCCCGGGGCTTCCCCCATGTGTTCCGGTCAGATGTAAAGGCCGAAGGGGACACTCTAGCAACGGTGGGCTTCAGGCTAAACCAGATCCTGAGGTGCCCAAGAAGCACCTCTGAGGTCACCCCAATGTGACCGGAACCCCTAGGTCCATGCCCAAAGTGGAAGCTCAAAGTACAAGAACTAGTTAACAACAAATAGCTATTTGGTTACTCTTTACAGACATTTGGATTGCGTTTTAGGCAGTTTTATGGGCAAATGCTATTCGGAGCAATCCCAAATTCCCAAACTGCTCAGGAAACATCTGCAGGGTGGACACCTGGAGTTTTACATGCAGCCCTTTGGTCTGTTCTCAGACGTAAACCTGAACCTGAACAGAATCTGGATCTGAACCTGCAAGTCCACAAGATGGGGCCCATGGAAGGGGTGGCCGCTGGCATGGAGGTGGGGGTCATGGGTCTCCTGTGCTCATCGGAGACTCCAGCCTTCTGTGGGGCTGGCAGAGACCACACCTGGCTCTCTCCCTCCTTCATTCGGGCCCGTTTGTCCCAGGTGGGCCCAGGTGGGTAGACCACCATCACCTCCCTCCAGGTCTGCAGCCCCGGCACAGCACGGCACAGCGGGAAGGTTGTTCCCCGCCTGTGGCTTCTCAGGGACTGCAGCTGTGGAGTGGGGTGATCGGGCTCATCAGCAGGACTCCCCAGGCTGACCCCTGCCCACCTGCCCTCATCATACCTGCTCATGTGTTCCTAGGTCAGAAACTCTGAATAATAGATAGTTCACTATTTGTGAGTAGACAGTTTTACATAAATTCACAAACAGCTGAGTGAACAAATGATGGTATCTGTCGGGGGCAGTGGATGAACGTGCTAAAGCGAAAGCCGGCTGGCCATAGGCCAGCACCCTGGCCTCTGTCCTGGCGGCTCAGGCACGTCTGCAGACAACGACTGAGACAGGTCCCCATCACCCCTATCTTCACTCCCTTTTCATTGACGCATCTCCTTTCAGCCTTCTCCCTTCTGTACACACACTATTTATGATTGCAGCTGAACATGTATTTTTCTGCCTTTTTACATTAATATCCCATCATTTACATGTTCCCAAGCTTCTACAGGCTCTTCATTTAGCTGTTAAATAGCCTATTGTATTCTATTGTTTCAGAATTGGATAACCATGTTCTTTACCACAGAAGCTTCTACCCGATTTTGTAAATCAAGTTTCCTTGGAACGCAGTCAGGCTTGCTTGTCTATGTGTGGCCTGTGGCCACTTTTGTGCCACCCTGGCAGAGCTGAGGCGCTGTGACAGACACCGTAAGCATGTGGCCTGCAGAGCCAAAAATATTCACTATCTGGCCCTTTAAGAAAAAGCCCCCCAAGCCCTGTTCTAGGACATTTAGATATTTTCCAGATATTGGTACTTAGATAACCTAGCAGACAACATCCTTGAACATTTGAGTTTAAAATTCTGATGCTGCTTCCCTGTGGTATAAAATCTTACTGATGGAATTGGTAGACTGGAGGGAACAAACATTCCTTGCAATGCTTGGTAGTTCCCTAAATTTACCGTCATGTTGTACAAAAGTCAGCGAACACTCTAGTTTCACTGCAATCAAACAGGCACTGAATATCAGGGGTTAACATGGGAAGCACAGAACTGATACTTGAGGGCTTCTTTAATTTCATTACGGTGAATATTTAGTGACCAGATTTATATTTTGGTGATGTTTTTACTTTCCCACAAGTCCAATGATGAAGTTGCGCTTTAACGAGATCCCTGAACACCTTGGCTTATTGTGAAAATCCTCTTCTAGGGAAAAGGGATTCCTGGGAAGAGGAAAGGGGTTATTGTTCTAAGGGAACTGAATTTCCGAAGGGATCTCAGTGTCAGAGGGGAGGTTCTCCCTGGAGTGGGTTAGCTTGTGGGGGGAAACTGCCGAGATTAGCGTCTAGGAGCCAGCTGCTTTGGAAGTGTGGGGTTTCCCCCTCGCCTGTTGATTGTAACCCCCAGGGAAACTCATAAAGAAATTAATGCAGCTCTGACCAAACCCCACCCCTGCCCCACTGCAGCCTTCAGGTTGGGGCCCAGGGCTCCCAGAGAGCCCCACTGGTCGACCAGGTGGCTGAGGGGTGGGGGGCTCTGTGCTGCTGGCTCTGGTGGGAGAAGGCTCTGGGCTGGGGCTGTGTGTACCTTCTGTGTTCCCGTGGCCTCTGAGAGCAGATAGACGGTTTCTAAGAGGCTGACAATTCCGTGGCAGCCGACCAAGAGTCCCGAGGCAGAGGAGAAGCTAAGTCTCATGGTTTGTTTATGCTGCTTCTCAAGTTGACCAGGAAGACATTGCCGGGTGTCACTCAGCCCCCGGGGCTCCACCCTGCCTGGACCCTGTGTGGCAGCCCCCTGCTTCCAGGCTGGATATGGGGCAAAGGAAATTCCCCGGGAGTAGCGTTGGAAACAAAAGCATATCTCAGGACAGACAAAGTCAAGAACGCTAATAACCGCGGCCAGTGCGGTCCTTCATGATCTGCCCCAGTGGATCTCCCCTCAGCCACACGTTAGAACCCCCTGGGGCACTTCTGAAAAGACACCGACATTTATTTGGGAGTCCCACCCCCACACATTGTAAGTTAATTGATCTGGGGTGGGGCTGCATTACCTATATTTCTCAAGGCTCCTGACAGACTTGATGAGCAGAGCAGAGACCATGGCCTCTGTGTAACTTTCCACCTCCTCCCCTCGGCCCCTCCACGCCCACTGCACCCCCTCTTCCAGCCACACCGGTGTTCTCACCACCCCTCCCCCTCTGACCACCTCTCACTCACTTATGAGGACATACACCCAGTCAGATAACAGATGTGAGCGTGGACTGAACGTGGCCTGGATTTCAGAGCCTGACACAGCTGCATGCAGATCCTGACCCTAGCATTCAATGATCGGCTGATGTGGGGCATGCTTTCAACCTGTTTCCTTATCTGTATGCTATTGTGAGGACTGTGGGGAATCTGTATAAGTCATGACAGACTAAATATGAAGAATGCACTCTCAATAAATCGTGGTTTTAAAAATACCTTTGATGATTACTAAAGTGTTGGCCCTTAAGAGGGAACCTAACCACTCAGACGGCTCTGTGAGTCCTCAGGGTACTTCTACTAAGAGTCTTTGAATACTGCCAGCTTGTTGCCTCCTTAAAAATATTTATATGTGACCTCTATCCTTGATCATCTTTAGGGGTACCAAATCTTTATTTTTAGAAGTTAGTTTGAATGTTAGGATAGCCAAAAATCTTTCAGAATCAGTTCAGAAAGAACTAAATAGGTGATTCACTGATTTAACAAGCATGGTTTGCATTCCAAGTGAAGAAACAAAACCAATTTCAAAATTGGATTCCGCAATACCTGGGTGGATCTGAGCCTCAGATGTCAAGGACTAATCTAATGTTGATGGCGCCTTTGCAGACTGGGGATGTGCACCTATTGTTTCGTTTATTTAACAAGTGTCTCCAAATTTTTTGCAGAAGAAGGCTGGGGAGAGAGGGAAAAAGAAGGTGAGGAGGTGGGGATAGACATATACATAACAGAAAAAATCTTGATCTTATAAGGAACATATAGAACAACCAAAGGCATTATGAGAAGACTAATGACAATTAGCCTAAGAAGCAAAATGTGTTAAGAGCCACTGTTTAGGACAGCAACCCTCAGGTAAATAAGCAAAGCTTTGAGCAGAGACTAGAGGTGATAGCTGACAACTGGCCCTCTCAGGTAAACTGAATAGTGAATCATCAGTGGGTAGACAGACTTAAGTTAGGACACAAACATGTAGACAGAGCTGGTCATCCCAGAGCCAATGTTAACCACCAGCATCTAACAATCATAGGTCAGAAGACCACTTTATGTATATTTCCTGGACTTTCTGCCTCAAGCCATGGGTCTCCTTCAAAGTTAGAGCATTATCCTTGCTGTCAGATGAGCTTGTGATAAGTCTCACCCATCACAGTCTGGCTGTGTGGTCTGGGGCAAGACCCTTGAGCTCAGCATGTGACCTGATGGGACAATCCCTGGCTTCAGTCCCAGCTCCCCGTCCAGCATCCTTTCTTTTACACAGTAACTGCCCCTATGTTTCTGCCTGTAGTCTGGTCTCTGCCCCACTTTAAACAACTGCTAACTATGCTTGCATAAAGGTCAAGCAAGTGGGCCAGCTGTCCAGCTGTCATCTTAACTCAGCCAGGCATGGCAGCCATTCCAACTCTGTGTGCCTGGGTCATTGTGATTGTCCTGCTGAGCAGGGCCTGTGCAGCTCCCCCAAGTCGGAGGAGGAGGAAGAGACATGGCTCCATGGATAGCATTAGCCAGAACATCAAAGTCGGGAGGCCCTCTCAAGTCCAGTTGTGTGACCTTGAATGAGCCACATAACCTCTCTGAGTATCAGTTTATCCTTAACTACACGGATGTGACAGTGTCTGCCCCGGCCAGGGGACAGGTGCCTCTGAGGGTCAGTTGACACCTGCTGCTCTCCGACGTCAGTGCCAGAACAGTGGACTCCTCTGCCTGTCAGATGGTGAGGAGGAGGGGTGGGCCTCTTGAGGCAGAAAACAGGTCCTGTCCATCTTCACACCCCCATTCATTTAGGAGGCCTGGGTCCAGAGTCTCTCCTGTTTCTTAACTTTCCTAAACCTCTTCTATTTTCATCAGAAAAGGGGGACAATAATGGTTCTAGGAGAATTAACCAAATCTGTATGTATTATATTAGTATGGCACTCAGAGGTGTCAAGTATTCAGTGTACATTAATGGAATCATCATCATCACTACCATTAGAACAATCCTAATCACCATCATCATTACCTTTATCATCACCACAATTATCATCATCATCATCACTACCATCATCACAATCAGCATCACCACTATCAGCATCATCTTCACTATCACCACCATCACCATGATCGTCACCATCATCATTACCACCATCACCACCACCACCATCACCATCATCACCACCATTATCAGCATCACCATCATCATTACCACCATCACCACCACCATCATCATCATCATCACCATTATCAGCGTCACCATCACCATCATCTTCACTATCACCACCATCACCATGATCATTACCATTATCAGCATCACCATCATCATTACCACCATCACCACCACCATCATCATCATCACCGTTATCATCATCACCATCACCATCATCTTCACTATCACCACCATCACCATGATCATTACCATTATCAGCATCACCATCATCATTACCACCATCACCACCACCATCATCATCATCACCGTTATCATCATCACCATCACCATCATCTTCACTATCACCACCATCACCATGATCATTACCATTATCAGCATCACCATCATCATTACCACCATCACCACCACCACCATCACCATCATCACCACCATTATCAGTGTCACCATCATCATTACCACCATCACCACCACCACCATCACCATCATCACCATTATCAGCGTCACCATCACCATCATCTTCACTATCACTACCATCACCATGATCATCACCATTATCAACATCACCATCATCACCACCATCACTTTCTCTAACTTCCACTATATATTTTCCATGTGCCAAGAACTGAACTAAGAGATTTTGTAAATTAACCCACTTCGCCTCCCAACCATATTCTGGCTTATACTAAGGGTTAACTATATTCTGGTTTATCAATAATACTATGATCATTATTTCCTTTGTTCAGTGGAGCAAACTGGGACACAGAGAGAGTGAGTAATACTTGATGCTGATCCAGGTAGGACGTGGAAGAGGCAAGATTTGAACCAAGCATCTGGCCCCAAAGTCTGCATTCCAAACTCTCTTAACTAGGTTGAAAAGCTATTTAAAGCTAGTTGAAAACATGCCGTTGAATGCACTTAGGCATAAAAACTTTATTTATATGCCTGAATAAAATTAGAAGATTTCACACTTAATTTAGCACATTGGACCATTATATTGGATAATACAAATCAGCTATTCTATTTGATCTTGCTTGAAATTGGTTGATGCTGTTATTACTATGACTAAAAATGAAGAGGAAACACTTCCTGTGTTGTCTTGTAGCCAGATCAGCTGACAGTTTTCTAATACCTATAATTATTAACTGGAAAATTAGCCCTAGTCTCTGCAAAAGAAAGTTTCCAAGTAAGATCTTTATCAGCAAACACTTTGTGGATATGGAGATAAACAGCCCGGTTCACCCCAAATGCCTTTTGTGTTGTTTGCTTTTTAAGAACACTCATGATTTCCTTTGAAGTTGGGCATATTTGGTGGCTGGCACTCCTGGTTTTCTGTTTTCCCTTTCCACAGGTCAGCATTGCTTCCATGGGAGAGGACGTGGGATTCAGAGCCACCGGGACATCTGGGGCCATGCCCTATCTACGAGGGGACTGGTTTCTTTAGGCCTTGAGACCAGGCTCCTAGTGAAGATTCCAGAACAGTGACCACAATGTTGACTCATCTGCGGCCAGGTGCTTCCCCAATAGGGTCCCCATCCTAAAGCCTTAAGTTGGAAATCGTCTGGGGAGAGGTGTCTTTTACTCCCCTGTTGGGGGGTGGCAACCAGAAATGCCAATGGCAGTAATATAATATAGAATGGATCTCTCTATCTTGCAATATTAAAAAATTATGAGTGGAAAGTTTTTACCCAGAACTTGAAAATACAGAGTGAGAAGACACATTAGGTCCATGGAGTTTCAGATGGGATTGTGATTATTAATGAGAACACAGTCTCACAGGCCTTTGGGGGAGTGGGCACAGGAACCAGCCCATGAATGGGGCATGTTTCTCCAAAGGTGACATTCATCTAAGGTGGAGAAACACTGGTGGAGACCATGTCAGAGAGTGGAGAAGAAAAAAAAAATAGTTACTTTGCATTTATTCAATAAGTTATGTATTTCTGCAGAGTATACAAACATCATACCATGATGGTGTGATCACTCATCTAGAGTCAGACATCCTGGAGTATGAAGTCAAGTGGGCTTTAGGAAGCAACACTAAGAGCAAAGCTAGTGGAGGTGATGGAATTCCAGCTGAGCTATTTCAAATCCTGAAAGATGATGCTATTAAAGTGCTGCAGTCAATATGCCAGCAAGTTTGGAAAACTCAGCAGTAGCCACAGGACTAGAAAAGATCAGCTTTCATTCCAATCCCAAAGAAGGGCAATGCCAAAGAATGTTCAAATTACTGCACAACTGCACTCATTTCACATGCTAGCAAGGTAATGCTCAAAATCCTTCACACTAGGCTTCAAGAGTATGTGAACTGAGAACTTCCAGATATACAAGCCAGATTTAGAAAAGAGGAACCAGAGACCAAATTGCCAACATCTGCTGGATCATAGAGAAACCAAGAGAATTCCAAAATTCCATCTGCCTCATTGACTATGTTAAAGCCTTTGACTGTGTGGATCACAACAAACTGTGGAAAATTCTTAAAGAAATGGAAATACCAGACCACTTTACCTGCCTCCTGAAAAACCTGTATGCAGGTCAAGAAGCAACAGTTAGAACCAGACATGGAACAATCAGTTCAGTTCAGTCACTCACTCATGTCTGACTCTTTGCGACCCCATGAACTGCAGCATGCCAGGCCTCCCTGTCCATCACCAACTCCCAGAGTCCACCCAAACCCACGTCCATCGAGTTGGTGATGCCATCCAGCCATCTCATCCTCTGTCTTCCCCTTCTCCTCCTGCCCCCAATCCTTCCCAGCATCAGGATCTTTTCCAATGAGTCAACTCTTCTCATGAGGTGGCCGAAGTATTGGAGTTTCAGCTTCAACATCAGTCCTTCAAATGAACCCCCATGGAACAATGGATTGGTTCAAAATTGGGAAAGAAGTACGTCAAGGCTGTATATTGTCACCCTGTTTATTTAACTTGTATGCAGAGTACATCACACAAAATGCCAGACTGAATGAAGCACAAGCTGGAATCAAGATTTCTGGGAGAAAAATCAATAACCTCAGCTATGCAGATGATACCAACCTTATGGCAGAAAGAGAAGAGGAACTAAAGATCTTCTTGATGAAGGTGAAAGAGGAGAGTGAAAAAGCTGGCTTAAAACTCAACTCAAAAAACTAAGATCATAGCATCCGGCCCCATCACTTCACGGCAATAGATGGAGAAACAATGGAAACAGTGACAGACTTTGTTCTCTTGGGCTCCAAAAGCACGGCAGATGGTGACTGCAGCCATGAAATTAAAAGACACTTACCCCTTGGAAGGGAAGCTATGACAAACCTAGATAGCATATTAAAAAGCAGAGACATTGCTGACAAAAGTCGGTATAGTCAAAGCTATGGTTTTTCCAGTAGTCATGTATGGATGTGAGAGCTGGACAATAAAAACTGCTGAGTGCCAAAGAATTGATACCCTCGAACTGTGGTGTTGGAGAAGACTCTTGAGAGTCCTTTGGACGGCAAGGAGATTAACCAGTCCATCCTAAAGGAAAATTAACCCTGAATATTCATTGGAAGTACTGATGCTGAAGCTGAAGCTCCGGTACTTTGCCACCTGATGCAAAGATCTGACCCATTGGAAAGGACCTTGATGCTGGGAAAAACTGAAGGCAGGAGGAGAAGAGGACAACAGAGAATGAGATGGTTGAATGGCATCACCAACTTAATGGACACAAGTTTGAGCAAACCCCGGGAAACAGTGAAGGGCAGGGAAGCCTGGCATGCTGCAGTCCATGGGGTTGCAAAGAGTCGGACACAACTGAGTGAGCAGCAATAACAAATATGAACACTGCACCAGCTGGTTGCTCAGCGCTGAGCATGAACTTGTCCGAACTCGGGGAACAACAGCTCTGATTTAGAAGGTGAGGTGAGATCCTAGAAAGACATGGCTGGGGTGGCAGCCCATCCTAGCCAAGACCCACAGCGGCCCACGGGGGCCTGATCTTCCTTGAGAACGAGGGTCCCATCACAAAGAGCTGTCAGCATCTGATTTCCTGAGAGAGATCACAGCAGCTGATAAGCCCCTGGTGGACAAGATACTTCTCAGAAGCAGCATTTCATCGCCTGTTTCCTCTAATGTGGCACACATTCCTGCAGCATGCCAGCCACCCTTGTTTATGGTGTGTCCTTTGCGAGGCTTTCCCCTCCAGTGATGGAGCATCTATTTATAGTTTTCCATGGAGTTGGGGGGAATCTCCTGGGTTCCACCACTTGGGAGACATTCTCTCCGTTACTGTTCTCTGAGGCACACAGCAGTGAGGGGCACATCCAGGGTCACATGGTAGGGCCACACACATAGCTTCTGCGACTAGATGCTGTGGATGGACACAGTGCCCTAGCATGCCATGTGGAATTTGGGCCCAGTGTCCAAATGTACTAAGTTTTTAAAAGGTGAAGTATTTTTTGATAATGGAAAACTCTCCCATTTCTAAAACCCTTGTGCGTGCTTAGTCACTCAGCTGTCCAGCTCTCTGTGACCCCATGGGTTTGACTGTAGCCCTCCAGGCTCCTCTGTCCATGGGATTTCCCAGGCAAGAACACTGGAACTGGTTGTTATGCCCTCCTCCAGGGGATCTTCTCAACCCAGGTCTCCTGCATTGCAGGCAGATTCTTTACCATCTGAGCCACCAGGGAAGCCCTTCTAAAACCCTTGGGTTTCCCCAAATGCATAAGCTCGGTTGAATTCTGTCTAACAAAGGTGAGTAGAGGAGTAGAATACCAAACAGCAGGACTGCACAATGGTGAAGAAATGAAAGGCAGAGGCTGAAGCACATGCCAGGCTAACGGAGACTGCCAAGACCTGACCCTGAACGCACTGTGTGGGTCCAGGTTAAAGACGGGATTGGAAGGTGAAAGCTGCCATAAAGCACAGTTTGGGGACAAAGATCGAGATCTGAAGGCTCTGTGACCACATGGGTGTGTAGGATCATGTCCCTGTTCCTAAGGGCCATGATGTGGCACTCAGGGGCAAAAAGGGACACAGCCTCCACAAGTCACTTTCAAAGAGTTCAGCAAAAATAAAAGAGCAACAATCATGATGTTGACCATAAGAGAAGCAGTGAAACAGCAAATATGCTAAATATCAACAGTGGGTGATGGGCATATGAACGTTCATTGTAATATCTGGCAAGTTTTCTATGGCTAGCATAGAAAATTTTTTTATTTTTTATTATTATTTTTTTTCAAAAGAAAGCCTTCAGTAGAAATAAACAGAAGAGGAAACACGAGGCTGAGTGAGCCACACCAAGCTCTCTCACGGTCTGCTCTTCATCATGGACCCCCAGATGGAGCCCCCCACCCCCAGCAATAAAACACCTACTGCGACGAGGAGCTCAGGTCGTTCACGGCTGTGGCGGGCCAGCTGCACCATGGAAGGAACAAGGTCCCTGCCCTCGTGGGGTTTGTGTCCTGGATGCATTCAGGTGACAACCCGTATAAAATGACAGACTGTGCTAACGTTGTGAAGAAAGCAAAGTGGCAGCCACATGACAAGATGCTGTGCCTGAGCATGAAGACGTGCTCCCCATTGGAAGTCCCAGGTTCTAGAAGCAGGGTCCTCCAGCAGGGGATGGGAACCTTGAAGAAGGTGCGGGTCTGCGGTCTCTCATACAGCCTCCGAGGTCCTCCTCTTCCTCCTCCATCCCCTTGTCCCCCGGAGGGGATGCCAGCTTTGGACAGGGAGGTCGGGGAGCTGGGGGGATCCCCATCCCTAAGGGAGCTTGGGAAGGGCATTTCAGGCAGCAGGATAGACCATGGGTGTGATGGTCCCAAGGTGGTGGTCGGGGCAACATGGGGAGGAGGCCACTGCCACACGCCGGGCCAGTGAGCAGGATGAGGCCTGGGGCCACAGGGACTGTATTCTAAGAGTGACTGGGGACCACTGAAGCATGTGCCGTGCCTGGCCCTGACCCTCTCTCCTTCCACGGTGGTTTTGAGAGCCCGTGGCTGACGATTAGAGTGGGAACAGGATCCCTTACATCTCATTGCTGTGCCAACACCGCTCTCGGCACTCTGCCTCTCTCCATCTCATCAACTTAATCCTCACATGGGTCCAGCGAAGAAAGTGGGACTATTATTCCCATTTTACAGATGAGAAAACTGAGACGTCAAAGCAAAACGGCTCCCTGTAGAGACTAGCTCTGTTCTGGGTTGAACTGTGTCCCTTGGAAAGGTACATTCATGTCCTCACCCCCCAGAAGCAGTGAGCATGACTTTATCTGGAAATTGAGCCAATGGCTGGTGTCTTGAAAAGGGGGGCCATTTGGACGCACAGGGGAAGACTCACAGGGAAGATGCACATGTGAAGCAGAGGCAGAGAGAGACGGGAGCGATACAGGCATGAGCCAAGGAGCCTGAGGGCATTGGTTGCACAGGAAGGCAGAAAGAGGGTCCACCTCTGGAGCCCTCAGAGGGAGTGCAGCCTGCCGACACCTTGACCCTGGGCTTCTGGCCTCCAGACTGAGAGACTAAACCTCTTCTGTGTGAAGCTGGAGGCATGGGGCACCTATTTAGGGCAGCAACCTTACACCAGCCCGTAGGAAGAGTTAGACTCTGCATGGATGCACACCAGACAGGAGGCTGGTGGCACTGAGGGGGCACCTGACCTCATTTCGGAAGTGATTGCACATTATCTGTGAGGCTTCCCAGTACTTCCCAGTACTTGTCACCCCCAGACCCCAGAGCTGTCAGATGGATGTCCTCCCGACCCTCCTGTCCCACAGTGAGAAGGAACAGAGGCCTGCGGTCACCAGGCCCTCCCTTCCTTCCTCTCCTTGAAGGCACAACTGCATGAATTCCAAGCTAGGAGCCACATCTGAGTTCTCCCAGCCGGACCTGTTCTGATAGACAGCCAGCCATGGCTGGGCTGCCTTGCAGGGCCTGCGGGTCGGTGGTGGGAGGCAGCACCAGCCTCCCTGGGGTGAAAGCCGAAGCCCCGCCCTTGTGCTGGACAGGATCAGCACTTCAATGGTCCAAATCTCGGTCCTGAAAGCCAACAACCCACCAGGGCATCCAGAGGCCAGGAGAACTCCCAGCCTCATGAAACACACCTGGGAGAAACAAAGACTTTATCTGTGAAGGCCCCTTGCCTCCCTGGAGAAAGGGGCAAGGGGATGGAGGAGGAAGAGGAGGACCTCGGAGGCTGTATGAGAGACCACAGACCCGCGCCTTCTTCGAGGTTCCCATCCCCTGCTGGAGGACCCTGCTTCTAGAACCTGGGACTTCCAATGGGGAGCACGTCTTCGTAAACAGACCTGTGGACCCTCGAGCTTCTCTGCCTGACCAGCCAGCCCCTTGGGACCCTGAGCTTCGTGGTTTCCACTTGGGAGTAAACGAGCCCTTTGATTTCCCTCACGAGGTGTGCCAGGAGGAGATATTTCAGGCCGACATCCAAGCCAGGGGATGGCCTGCTTTTTGTATAACAGTAGTGGCTGTTTAGAGAACGGAGCGGTAGTTCAACTTTCAAGTCTCAGCCAGAAATTACACATAAACAAACTGTCGTGACGGCACCAATGAGTCCCAGATGCAGCCAGGTAGAGGGTGGGGGGTTTCTCCAGGCCGCCTGGGAACGGGGAATGGTGGACCAAGCCATGGAGCAAGCAGTGGGCACTCTGTCAACATAGACCTGTGCGTGGACATAGGCGTCTCGAGATCTGAACCCAGGCCAGAGCCCCACTCTGCGGGTGCATGGGGTCACAGAGAGCCTCTGCAGTGAGTATGGAAGCCACGTTGCTCATGGACTAAGCAACAGACTAAATACGCTGTGGTCTGAGGCCTGCGGCCGTCACTGACGTGAAGGATGTGTCCAGGCTGGATTCTGAGTCAGATGGAGACACAGAGAGCAAAGCCGGTAATGATGGGAGGACAGGACAATGCGGATCCTGCAGAAGGACGCGGCTCTTCCCCCCGCAGCCCAGCGTCAGCCTACAGAGTGGTGGTAACAACTGTCAGCCTCGGCGGCGTGGCCCACACACCAGGTGCTAACAAATCTGCATCCAGCTTTCTAGTTACTTCTCCCAGGGGCCCTGCTGTTGTTCCTGTTCTACTTCCGTGCTAGCTGAAGCAGAGCGATGTTCAGTAACTGGCAGAGTCCCACGGACGGAAGCAGAGGGACAGGGAGCAGGCCGCCCGCTGGCCTGACTCTCGGACGGCTAGTCCTCTGTGCTGAACGCTGATCTCTTAGCGGCCCTGTGTTTCCAATAACCAGTCTGCTCAGAGATTTCACTAAGCATCGCAAAGTTATGAACTGATCCGCTGGAGTTTTTATTGAGTAGCTACTATCTGACGGGTCTTCCCAGCTGGCTCAGTGGTTAAGAACCTGCCTGCCAATGCAGAGGACACAGGTTCGATCCCTGGTCCAGGAAGACCCTACGTGCTGTGGGGCAACTAAACCCGTGAGCCACAACAAGAGAAGCCCCCGCAGTGAGAAGCCCGAGCACTACAAGGAAGAGCAGCCCCTGCCCCTGACAACTAGAGGAAGCCCGCAGAAGGAAGACCCAGAGTAGCCAAAAATAAATGAATTTTAAAAACAAATCTTAGCACGCTAGGAAAAAAGCAGAACAGGATGGGGGTTCAGAGGGCTGGGGGAGGGCATGCCTGTGGCTCTATCATGTGCCTGCTCTTTGCCTGAAGTGGAGGGTTAACATGTGAACAGTGTGAGGGTCGTGCAGACAAGAAGTCACGGCTCTGCTTGGGACCAGCATGGCACCCACAGTCATGGGAGGAGAGCTGTGCGGGAGGCGAGAACAGGGATGTGGCAAAGGGGGTTGGCTCCCAGGCAGTCTCGAGGGCCCCGAGTGGGGCAGCTCTGGGGGTGGGGGTTGCAGCACAGAGACCACACCTGGTACATCCCCTCCAGGCATACAGCTCCTGCTGCCATCACCACGTCTCTGCCATCTCCAGGGCTCACCCTGGGCCAGCCCCTGCTCAAGGCCTCACGGGCTTAGTTCCTTGGACCCTCAGGACATCTCCAAGATGAAGAAACAGAGGCTTAGAAAGGTCCAACCCCCTGCCTCCGGTCCCACGGTGGGTAAACGCCTGATGCTAGGTTCCTGCCCCATCCAATCCCCTGTTCTGAGACACTCCTGAGGGAGGAAACTACTGCTTTTCTGCTGTCTGCTGTAGACCTAGCTTAGCTCTGTTCACAGATCAGATGCTCACTAAATGTGTGACGAGTAACTGGATGGGCTGGTGCATTTTATACTTGTATGCTCTGTGCTTGTGTCCCGCATCCCTTTTCTCTCTGTGTGTTTTCTCTGCCCTGTGTCTCCCCCTCCTCCGTCTACATGCTAGGAGACTGAGATGTTGAGAGACACGCCCAGGTGGCAGATGTATGGCCGGCTCAACTTCTGCTGAAGGACAAGCTGCCTTTCCTCAGTCGCGTCCCTCGCCCTGCCTGACACGAGGGTGTCTGCAGCAACACGGCACCTGGGCGTCCTTCTTCTCCAGCCCAAAGCCACCTGCCCTCAGGATGCAAGCACCTGGATCCCTTGCAGGCCCAGAGCCTTGGCTGGGCAGACAGTCAGGTCTCTTGCCAGCCCCAGGCCAGGTGGCCTCACTGTTCAATCCTTAGAGGCCACAGGAAGACACCCAAACCCAAATCCAATTAGCAGCAGATTGCAAGTCCCTTCAGACTGGGAAGGCATGGAAAGGTGTGACCTTCACCAGAGCCTCTGAGGCCTGAGGCCTCACCTGCCCTGGGGGCAGTCCTCCAGGCTGAGCCGGCTCTGAGTCCAGGGTATCAGCAGGCTATCTGACTCTTCTCCAGACCGCTCACACAGGAGGAGGCGCAAGCCATCCCCCAGTTTGCCAGAGAGACTCTGGCACCCTGCCCTCCATCCTGCCCAGAACCGCCAGAGCCAGCATCTTCGCCTCCACAGCCTGGGCACAGCTGCACACAGGGCCCCATTGACTTCAAGGCCAGAGCAGAGAGGACGCACTGACGCGGAGGCTGCCTGGGTGTGAGGCCGGCACTTGCAGGCCAACCCTAACAACAGGGCCAAGCATCCATCTCAGCTGGAGGTGGGGGGAGGAGGAGGAGAGGGGACCCCATGAAAATGAAAACCCGGTCAGGCTACCCTCATGTGAAGGTGGGCTCCCAGAGTGCAGGAGAGCCCTGTGCGGGGCCCCTTGGGTTCAAGAATTGTCTTCAGAGCCAGGATGCCCAGAGGGCTGAGGGGTAGCGGGACCGCCCAGGACCGTCGAAGTCGAAGAAAACTGGGAGCACACCACACGTCCCCGTGAGGACGAGCCCCTCAGCAGCAGCTGCCGCGGGGCAGCGAGGGCAGCCGGAGTGGGCCGGACCCCAGAACTTGGGCCGAGGCTGCAAAGGGCTGCTTCCCTGCCCGGCGGAACCAGGGCTAGAAGGGGCGGCTCCTCTCCTTGTCCTTCCATGAGCTACTTCTCGGGTAGGACCTAGCCACAGAGTCTCTCACTCACTCACACGCTCTGCAAACGTGCCAAGGTCTGCTCTGGGGCCGGCCCCGAGTCTGCTGGCAAGACAGAAGACAAGACAGGATTCACGGTCTGATGGGGGATATGGGCCGGCAAACCAACAATCACGATGTAAGGATGGCAAGTACTGACAACCCAAGGCACGCGGCCACGTTTAAACAGCTCCCCAGACGATCTAAAGTGAAGGCAGGGGTGAGACCACCTGACCCTGGCGAATGGGGCTCCCGGTCTGGCTCCCCAGGAAACGGCATCCCCGCGAATGCAGAACGGGGCTGTGACCCGCACAGAAGACGTCACACCTCTTCTGACCCTCATCTCCACATTAAGTCCCCCCACTTGGGATGGCTTTGTTGAGACATGCTTCCAGAACCTGAATCTGCCTTCTGCCCTTGCACCCAGCACTACGGTCATGACCACGCCTACACTAGTTCTCCACCCCCGCCCCCCTGCTCCCACTGTGCTGAGGGGCAGATGCGCTGGCATCATCACTGGGCCCGGCTGTGGGTCGGTGTGCCCCCCCAGGTCCATCATGACTCACCACAGAGCAGCAGATCCTTACGAGCGCCCACGTTGAGTTAAACGGCCACTTCACGCCACCCGAACAGGGTGAGGTCTTTTCACGTAAATTCAACTGAGGTTTCCAAAGGAAGCCCGATGGGGTGCTCAAGCTGGATTCTGGCTGACACCCCGAGCTTCACACACCCCCTCACCCCTCACCAGCGTGAGCTCACTGCCACCTACGCCACTTAATGTCAGCGCCAGCTTTCCTCCTCCTGCACAGAGAACTCTGAGCATCACTTAGGACTCCTTCCTCAGCCTCCCCCGGCCTTTCCAAACCAGCACAGCTCAGAAAACACACGCAGCCCCTGGATGGCTTCCTTTTGGTCCTACAGTACATGTTCTTTATGTCCATCTCCACATGCCCTTTCTCTAGGCAGACGGGCTAATCTCCTTCACAGAGAAGATCCCAGGGTGTTAACCTGCCCACTTAACCACCTCTTCTCCCTTCCTCCCTCTCTCTTGCCTCCTTCCATCCTCTTTCTCTTTATTCTTCTTTCTCCCTTTATTCTCAGCACAAGAAGCCAGATGGTTCCCCAGAATGAGGGTTCATTTTTGGAAGACTGTGGTCCTTGCAGGCTCCTCTGAGCACACAGCGCTGGCTCACAGTGGGCTGCAGGCAATGCCTGGGGACTGGAAATGAAATACCAGATGGCTCGGAGCCCAAGGCTGGGATTTGTGTGGGCAAGGGTTCTTTCCCATCAGCCACCTGTAACTCATAGGGTCTGTGTGGGGGTTTCCTGGTCCAGCTATTTATTAGGCAACCACCCAGGACACTCCAGTCTCAGGATGGAACTGGGATTTTGCCGCAAGGAGGGACCTCCTATTTACTGCGGTGCTGACTGCTGTTTTATCAGGGTCCGTGCTGGGCTGTAAGTCCTTCACATCCTTCAGCAAGAAGTCTTCCAGGATTAGTGTCATTATCCCCACGTGACAGGTAGAGACTGGACACCAGAGAGGGCTCCTTAGCGACCACCTGCCCCCAACGCTCTTGCTTTGCAAACTGAGACCAGAAAGGCGTGGTGACTTGTTCTGAGTCCTGGGTGCCAGCAGACCTGGAAGCCCTTGAGTCAGTCCTTCCATCATTTTGCATCGGCTTCAACCTCCCCATGCTGGGAGGGAGGCAGGGGACGTGAAACTCCAAACCCTGGGGTACGGAGGAGGGACTGAGTACCGGATGGACCAAGGAGGGCTCCCGTGGTGGCTCTGCCAGCCCCCCCATGACATGAGCATCAGATAGACCTGCAACCCCGAGCTGGGTCAGCAGAGCCCAGGCACAAACCACAACGCCCGACTGCCAGTCAGGAGTTCTTTCTTCATTTCTTGTACCCTCACAACCCATCTCTTTTCGCCTTTTGAGGAGGCATAAAGGATGAAATGAGAGACCCTGACACAGGATCACAGGCTCAAATGCCTACAGCAGCCAGGCATGTGCTTTAAACGACCAGAGTTTAGGCTGGGCACAGGACACCAGGAGGTGGTGAGGGCTGGGGCACGTGGGCAAGCACAGCCTCGTCCACAGGGGATGCACAGTCCCCCAAACCCAGGCAATCGCTGCCACACCCAACTAGAGCTGGGTTTTCCAAACTGTCAAGAAAAACCAGAGAGTTAGGTTTTCAAATAAGATATTCTGTTTTAAAGTGTTTATGAAGCAGTTTTAAAAGATTTAAATATGTCTACTAGCTGATTCAGCCCTCAAGCTACTGCTTACACCCTCTGCTGCAGAATATTAAAATCCCTCTGCAGGGGTGTCACTGCGCCCCTGAGCCGTGTGCCAGGCCCACGAGGCCTGCTCTGTTGTGGCCAAGAACAGCAGAAGGAGCCTCTGGCCGAAACGACAACCAACATCAGCCGCTCGAAACGAGGCATGTCTGTGCAACCTGCCGCCCGCCCTCATGTCCGCGCTCCGCGGGGCTCTTAGCAGCTGGGCTTCAAAGCGTGATGAGGACAGCAGGCAGAGGCCTGCACAGTGTCACCGTTTTCATCCTGTCATTAATGAGAGTCGGTTTACATGAGCCCCAAGTGCTGATAAGGGTGTCTGAGGCCCATCACTGTAACTGCTCCATAGAGCAGACAATTTATTGGACAGCCCAGGCCAGCCCATTAGTCATGGACTATTAGAAGATGTTTCAGATGTTGTTTTCAAACCATCTTCTGAGCCCTGTCAGACATGAACTTCACGCAGGTAATACCAGGGCAGAGTGGGGACTGAGGGGTGCCTGGCAGCCACTGCAGCTATTTCCATCCGTACACCTGCATGGGTTTTTCGAGGCTTGGTGCCTGGGGTCCGGAGACCTGTGGGTGCGTTCAGGACAATGTCTAACCAGCAGCGGAAGCTTGAGGAATTCCAGGGCACCTCCAGGCTTCAGCACATTTCTCTGTACAGGTGCATTGCACAGGGGACTCTGATAGCAAGGCTGAGGTGACCTGCATCCAGGCGTGTTTGGGACTCTCCTGGTCTCGTCACTGAAAGGCCCACGTCTCGGGAAGCCTCGCGGTCCCAGGCACACCCAGTGCTCAGCCACCTCACTTGCAGCTCTGACTTTTAAACACCCACCAGACCAAGGAACATGAGAGCCTCTGTCATTGTCACAGCTCCGCAGTAAACACACTTCAGGAGCAGCCTGGTCCTAACAGGTTGATGATGCTGGGTGTGGGGGCAGTATTTTGTCTTCCAATTTGTCCTTCAGTGACATAGTCAACTGAACGCAGATTTCTGGGTTCAAATCCCAGCTCCACCACCAACTAGTTCTGGGGAAGGGCTGAGCCCCCCACCCTGGGCCTGTTTCCCCTCTGTGATATGGGGGCAGCACCGCCCACCCTACGGTTGGAGGGAGGGTCTGGGCAAGGGCTGCAGGAGCTAAGGGGCCTAGGAACTAGGGGGGAACTGCAAGGACCCATGGTCAGGACAAACGTAAGGGGCTCAGGTACAGCAGGCACCCCCGCCACCCCCCATCCCCCCCCCACACACACGGTATCAAGCTCCAGGGCCCCAGTCCTGTCTGAGCGGTGGGTGCCATCACAGCGCCTTGCCCCCTCCTTGCTTCTGTCTGTCCCTCCACCCCCTCTCCCGCCAGAGGGAGCAGGTGGTGAAGGAGCTGCAAGGGGGGATGGTGGCGGGGGGCAGCAACTTCTTAGTGAGCCCAGAGCCTCGGCTACCAGCCTCCCCCCATGCAGGTCAGCCCCAGGCTCAGGCTCCATGGGCAGCGTCGCTGGACACAGAAGGGCAGGGCCAGCCGCAGGTGAGCCTGCTGGGTCACCCCCATGACTGAGTGGGTTCTTACGACACCCCTGCAGGCCCCTCCCCGTAACATCACAGCGAGCCTTTGTGCAGAAGGGAAAACAAAACCAGGGGCTTGATTCGGCTCTGGGTATGCACACAGGCTGAGATTTTCTAAATGACAGCACCTGTTAATTGTCTGGTTAGGTATGACCTATTAAACATTTACCGCCCATTTCCTGTACACGTCTGGTGAGGCCGGCAGGAAATTTAGAACAAATTAAACAGCAGCTGCGATCCCTCATGCTTTAATGATCCCTCCACGACTCTGTGCGGTATTGTAAAATATTAGGGGCAGGTCGATTAGGGACAGGAGGGTTTCATCAAGGAAGCCTCCACCTCCTCATCCTCCTGCCAGCCAGGCCCCATAAAGTTAAATTGGCCAGGGCGCATCTCCGCCCCCCCCACCCGGTCTCCCCACCACTACCCCCAAACGTTTCAGATGAGGCTTTTTCATCTGCACGCCCCACTCGCCCGCCTCTCGGTCTCCCACCCCCTCCCAACCGTTCCCACACGGTTTCACATGTGGTCCGAGAGGGGCACTTCCTGCCGTTATAAAAAGCAAAACCAAGACCCCAGCAAAACAGGCTGTGCAGAGAACACCCAAGTTGACAGTGTGAGAGAGAAGGCCTAATCCATTCCATATGACAAACAGCAGTGGCCCGCAGGGGAGGCCCAGCCCTGCGGAGAAGTCACAACAGCCCCTCCTCCGCCCCTGCCTGCCTTCCCAACCCCAGTCCCCCACTCCCTCCTCAAGTGGACCCTTCAAAACAGGAGAAAAATATTCTTTGGAGCACGCCCCTAACTTTAAACTGATCGTGTTTGGGTTTAATCGCCTACTATGCATTGTTCTTTCTTCACTTTGAAAATAAACTTTAGGAAGCATTAATGCAAATACAATATAAACACGCTCATTCCTAAATTTTCGCATCTCCCCAGTGTGTTTGGGCTTGCGCCTTAAGATCAAGGCTTAGCCTGATGTAAGAACCAGATGGATCTTTAAAGTGGAAGCTTTGCAACTCTCACGGTGTAAATAGGCAGCTGTCCGGAGGATGTGAGGGGTGAAAGTGTCCCCAAGAATACAGGCATTAGTAACCATTTCCATTGTCCTTCTGGGAACAGCAGAACAGAAAGGGTCTGTCCAAGTCCTCTCTGGTCATTCTGCTGAAAAAGGACAGATGTCACCTCAGTTGTGGGAAAAGGTGTCATTACAGAGGTTTGGGTTTTAAGTCTTCATCAAAAGAACGGGTTTCTGTGCCAGCCATACTTTTCTCAATGCCTTCACATTTCTGTAGACAACCTTTGATACTGGGTGGTGGACAAACTCGCTCAGTCTCACCACCAACAGCTCACCCAGTGTACCAAGCCTTAACCTGCTTATCAGCAGCCAAATAGAACATTTCTACTTCCTGTTTCCTACTTCCTGCTTCCTGTCCCTCAGTTCCATAAACGATTCTCCTTTAGAGATGGTAAAAATGGAAAGGATGAGATGAAAGGGTCCGTCAAAAGATTTACGCCGGCCCATAAAAATCTCCTCAGTGTTCGGTAGACTAAACTGTCAGTCCTGCTTTCACAGAAACTTTTATTGAGTAGTCAATCTGAATTTTGTCTATAATTCCATTAAAACCTAGGAGGCCGTTTGTGGTTTGGTTGTTCTGGATGACTTGACAAATTAGTCTAGTAAATTTTGGGTGTCTTAAGTACTAAATTAGGTCATTTGTTTAATGAGCCAATCCACTGCCCAGAGTTTGACCCCGGCCCACGAGGGGGAGTTCACGTGGAGTTCCAAGGCGGGAGCGCAGGTCCCTCATTTGTCTTCTGCTTCTAGAGAAAGTGCTCCCAAGTCAGGGCTGGACAAGGAATTCCAACGATTAGTGAAGAAAACTCCTTTGCTCTGGCCCCTCTCCCTCCCACCCTCCTCCCCCAGGATTGCTGTCACTGTTACCACCTGCATCATCTCACCTGGCCCTCCCAATGACCCCACAATGGAGAGCTGGGGCCATCCTGTCTCCTCTTTCAAATGAGAAAGGAAATCTTGGAAATGCTAATTTCCCCAAGGGCACATTCAATCTCTCACCCTCCATCATCCCTTGAGTCTTCCAGTAAGCACTAAGCATCCACTAGGTGGGGCTTCCCGAACCCACCTGCAATACAGGAGTTGCAGGAGATGCAGGTTCGACCCCTGGGTTGGGAAGATCCTCTGGAGAAGGGCATGGCAACCCACTCCAGTATTCTTGCGGAGAATCTCATGGACAGAGGAGCCTGGTGGGCTACAGTCCTTGGGGTCACAACGAGTTGGACACGACTGAAGTGACTTAGCACACATGTACACATCTAGGTGACAGGCCTGGGGTTGCAGAACTGATTAAGTGATGGACATGGCTTTCAAGAGCTTCATCATTTGGTTGAATAGTCATGAATATTAATAAATGTAATATAATTCTAGAACTTACGGTTACCAGGGGAGATGGATGGCGGGAAGGGATAGATTGAGAGTTTGGTACTGACATGTACACACTGCTATATTTAAAATGGATAACCAACAAGGACCCACTGTATAGCTGGGAAACTGCTCACCGTTATGTGGCAGCATGGGTGGGAGGGGAGCTCGGGGGGCGAATGGAAGCATGTCCATGTATGGCTGAGTCCCTTGAAACGATGACAACATTGTCAATCAGCTATATTCCAATATAAAATGAAAGTTAACAAATCAAATAAATAAAGGCAATATAACTCTATAGCTTCCATAATTCAGGTGGCCCGAAGGTGCACATGGGGCACAAAGAGATAAGCCACTGCCTTTGTCTTTAAGACGCTTCCCAAATTATGCACATGAATTCCAGCCTCTTCATTGACATCCACCACCAGCATGGCATCTGCTCACGAGTTCACATGTGTGAACTTGTCACCTTCCTGCCACTAGGAGCTCCCTCAGCTGGTTCTGTGTGTATATAGCATGAAGGCACTAGCGTCCACAGTCATGACTCAGAAGAACATCCAAGCCGCTGCGTCAGCTGGCCACCACGCCTTTCTGGGCAGGAGGACTGTGTCGCTGAGACATTTTAATACAACCGAGAGCTCCCTCAGGGCATAACTGGGACATTTTCATTCATGGCCAACAATGCTAAACACAGAACACAGAATGTAGCAGGTTCTCACTAAATGTGGATTTGAAAAGCTTTGATTTAACCAAGTTCCCTCAACATGAGTTACCAGTGTGGGTTCTATGCAGTAACTCTGTCAACCAAACCCTTTGATTTAGTGGAGTCATTTTTTCTTGTAGCCCAAACGGGATGACATGAGCTTGCTGTGGAGTTCTCCAATGATGACCATCTTCCCTCAAGAATCAACCTTACGTTTAGACACACATAGAACTTTCATTTAGCAAGACAAGAGTACGGAGGCCACGTCCTGTTTTTGTTTTATCCAATATTCTCCCACACTTGACAGCTTTCCATTTCTTGTCTGCCTTGCTCTGAGAAGTTAAGGACTGGTCATCCTGGGTCTACCGAGTAAACAACCCACCACCCACACTTCTCTGTGGCATTATTATTTTGCAAAGCACTCCTGAGATAGCTAACTGGGAAGAGGGGCTTCTGGGGGGGGGGGGACATGCTCAGGACACTTATGAAGGGCTGTCACATGTGTGGCAACTGCAGTGTGACCGTCAAAGTGATAGCACCCCGTGGCCGCCTTCACAAACCCTCACCCCAGGCCAGGCGGGCGTTCCCTCTCCCGCCCTCTGCCTAAATATACACGGACAGGGTCAGAGGCCAGACTGGAGGGTTAGGTGTTTAGGAGAAACAAGAACCAATGAGCAATCGCCTCTCCAATGAAAGAGTAGGTTTAAACTTTTCACATTTGGTGCAAGTATATAAACGTTCAGATCAGACACACACATAGAGATTCACGTGTGTGTGTGCATATACACGGATGTGAACCTTGAAAATAACACATGAAGGAGAGACAACCCTCAACCAGGGTCTGAAAGAGACTCTGAAGTTGTCTAACCCCAGCTTCAATGTCACCGTTCTGCCCCCCAGTCTCTACAGAGGCATCTCTTCTCTGCATTCCCTGGAGAGAACCGTCGCCCAAACCGGGCTGTAAGTGGGCTGAGGACAAGGCCTGTGCTTTTTCCTGAATTTTAACTCAAGTGTTAAAAATATACAGTAAAGTGTGCAATACCTGAATGAATTTTTAAGTAGGTAAACCCTCGTGTAGCTACCATCCAGATCAAGATACAGAGTATTTCCACAGCAGAAGGCTCTCCCGTGCTGTTTCCCCACCAACATCTCCAAAGGCGCCCCCTTCACCATGGAAACCGTCAGTGCCGCCTGATCTGCAGGCTCAGGGGAGTGAGCCCCACAGGGTGTACTCCTGTGGTAGGACTTCCTTCCCTGGTTGCTGGCTCGTGAGATCGCTCACGTGTGTGCAGACTTCTGTTCTTTTCTACTGCTGTGGAATCACTTCTGTGGATGTGCTTTAGTTTATTAATCCATTCTGCAACTGAGGCACATTTGGTTTTTTCTTACTCGCAGTTCTTCTGAATAAAGCTGCTGTGAGCATTCTTGTCCTGCATGTGCACAGAGTCATTTCTCCTGGGAATATACGTTAGGTCATAGAATAGGCGGATGCTTAGTTTTAAAGGTACTTCCGCCCGGTTTTCCAAGGTATCTGATGACAATGCATCCACAGCTGGTTTTAACCCTTTAGTCCCTTGGGTTGAAAGCCACATCTTCTTTCTTTTCAAAGGCTCCTTGATGCCTATTTGTAAACATTTGCTGAACATCCCAGGTGACCTTCGTGTGAGCCTCCTTCTCTCTGCCAGCCGCCCCCTGAAATAAGCAGAACACAATGCGGGCACGTGGCTCACTTCACAGTGGGGTGATATTTCAGATGCTCCACTGCCCCCCAAAACCCTGCCTCTGTAGAGGGCAGCTACCACCATGTCCTCTACCCTACAAGGTTGTCTTTGGATAAAATGCAGTGATATCCGTATGGCAAGCATTGCAGTAAATGCCCCGTACAAGCCAGTGATGATATAGGCGTTGGCATGAAAACACCAGTAAAGCAGGTATTGCCAGTTTGATCACTTTCAGGAGTGGTGAGTGCTCCATAATGCTTACTACCCACCCCCTGAATTCTGGGCTCCATGTCGCTGCCCGGAGTCTCTTCTTCTCATCCAGCTCTGTGGATGCCGAGCGTTAGTGAGAAGACCGCTCCTGTCCACTCCTGGGAGGAGCCATCATGGGCCCTGTCCCTCCTCTCCGAGGGCTCCGGTGGTCCCTGCAAAGCCCAAGAGGAGCCCTGGGGAGCAGACCAGGCCCAGAGCCCCCCACCCCCACCCCGATGCTGCCAGCTCACATCTCAAGCCTGATTCTGAGGGCCGAGTTGAGTGCACAGAGGAGGATGTTTTCCTTGCAGGCCTCTGCTATGCTTCTCGGTTTCGGCAGGGGAAGGCCCCTCGCCATCACCTCTTCCCACCCCCTGAACAAAAGCACCGTTCTCCGCGCTGCACTCTGCCCCTGCGCAGGGGGGCCTGGCTTCCTTTGCCACGAAGCCTGTCAGGTTTCCATTAGGCCAGGGAAACACCACAGGAAATGAGTCAAAGAAAGGAAGGCTGTGATTTTTTTTTTTTTTTAATTTAAAATACCAGATTTTTTTTTTTTTTAAATGATGGTGTCCCGGCCGTGCCAGGTCGAGGAGGAATGTGGAAAATGTGCAGCTCGAAGTGTCTGAAGGGCAGCTGGATCCTCCAATTGTTTCTAATAAAAACCCATGGGAAGCTCTCCATGGCCCCTGGGAAGAGAGTGCACCCGCCAGAGGCCTTGGGCGCCGGGGGCCCGGGCACGGTTTGGGCTTCTCCAACCTTCGTCTCCTGGCCGGGCCACGAGGTGCCATGTGATGGGCCAGCCACCCTCCCTGCCTCTGAAGGGCTGTCATGACTACTTAAATGCACTGACTTTTGTGAGCCTGTTTCCTCTTTTTGCAGAAAATGCAGAATATACAGGTTGTTCAGACCCTTCCACACACAACTGCCATCAGAGCCACCTGCCAGTGGAGGCCATGTGAGCAGGGCCGGGGCCACGGATGCCACACCCCACAACGGCCCTGCCTTTTTGCGCTGTGGTGCCCCAGGGGGCAACAGAACCCTCCCGGGCTCCACCTCTTCCTCAGCACAGCACACATTGCTAGTCGCACCTGCTCCGTGCCCGCGAGTGTCCCTGCCAACCGTGCGGTCACTTAGCACCTGTCTGAGGAGGCAGGTGCTCTTATCACCCCCATGTTACAGCTGAGGAAACTGAGGCAGAGCGCCTAGACAATGTGCCCTAGACACCACAGCCATGATGTGACCGTATCTGTCCACCACACCAGAGAAGCAGGACCAGAGGGAGACAGATAAGAAGACACTCAGCAATAGTTGGACTGGCTGGACGCATCCAGAAGCCCAGGGATGACCCCCAGGAAGGGCATCTGGGAGCTGGAATCATACAGGACGTATCCTTTTCAGATGGGCTCCTGTCCCTTAGCAGTGTGCTAAGTGCTTTTCCATGCCTCAGCCCTGACAGCCCCTCCACGTCATTTTAGGCCTGGACAGCTCATTTCTATTCAGTGCTGCATAATATTCCATCATCTGGATGTGCCACTGTTTTACCCACTCGCCTACGTGAGGGTATCTTGGCTGCTTCCAAGTTTTTTGGCAGTTATGAAGAAAGCTGCTGTCGACATCTACCCGCAAGTTTTTGTGGGAACACAAGTTTTCGATCCTCTGGAGAAATACCAAGGAGCATGATGGCTGGATCACATGGTAAGAGTATACTCAGCCTTGGAAGGAACTGCCAGGCTGCCCTCCAAACATCTGCACCATTTGCCTTCCCACCGTCGTTACTGTTGGTAATACCTCCTTCCAGGAAGGGCATGACATGGGGTGGGTATACAGGTGGCACTCCACACAGGTGAGCTACGATCATCCCCGCCCTACACAGGGGCCCCTCTGTGGGAGTCTGTCCACACATCATTCCTGCCTGGGGGTGGGGACTCGGGGGAGAAGTCAACCTCACCAGGATCTCTGCTCTCTCCGGCTGCACAGGCTGGCTGAGAGGCTCCTGGTGTAGATAGCGCTCCATGCCTCTGGGCAGTCACCCCGGCAGACCCTCTTGCGACTTCAGCCCAGGTCATAGCCAGTTCAGCGATTTGAGCAGCTTCAGGCATCCGTGTCCTGCCAGCCTCCCGACGGGGGCGGGGGTTGGGGGGGGTGTGCGGGAGGAGGCACTGAGGAAGAAATCATACTGCTCTGGCCTAGGCGAGGGTTCCTGATTTTTCATTTGTAGATGAAAACAATCGGGCCATCCAAGGCCAGCAGACAGGGCCGCCTCGGGGCTACTCAGATGGGCTGGCCCCGCCTGCACTGTACACTGTGACCTTAGTGTAAGCAGGCCCCCTGGGGCCCAGGACACGGGGGCAGCTGCAAATCCTGGGGTTCAGGCGGCCAGGCCCAGGGGAAGCCTGCCCTTGAGGGCCCAGGAGGTACTCTCCAGGTGGGGACAGACCTACAAGAGAGCAGCAGTGATGGTGGTCCTTGCCATCATCAGGGCAAACGTGCATTGAGTGCTTATGGCAGGCCTCGCCTGGCCTCCGAGACGCCCTGTGACCCACATGCTGTTACACACACGGAACCTGAGGCTAGGAGGGGTCCTGTGACCTGCCTGGGATCGCGGGCTGTGAAGGCCAACCTAGGGGTTCAGACTTAGGTTTCTTTGACACTAGGGCTCACAACACACCAGTCCATGAAGAACAGTTGAGTGCCTACGGTATACAGTACATTTATGCATCTTCTTGCATTTAGACTTAAAACCTTATGAGGTAGATGTCATTAACCCGATGTAAGGAGGCAGCAAATGAAGCCAGGGCACTTGAATTGTTGTTGCTTATTCGCTCAGTTGCGCCCAACTCTTCTGCAACCCCATGGACTGTAGCCCACCAGGCTCCTCTGTCCATGGGATTCTCCAGGCAAGAATACTGGAGTGGGTTGCCATTTCTTCCTCCAGAGGATCTTCCTGACCCAGGGATCAAACCTGTGTGTCCTGCATTGACAGGTGGATTCTTTATGGCTGAGTCACCTGGGAAGTGGGGCACTTGAATAAGACCTGGTTATTAGCAGCCAGAACTATTTATACCTGGGAACATGCATTTGGCGTCAGTCGAGCTCCTGCTCCAGGAGCCCCCACCCCCATCTTCACATCTCTGGTGAGTTAGTGACTTAGTGGTCTCATCAGTAGACCAGCCCAGGCCCGGGAACAGAGGGCCCAGAATATTAGAGTGGACAGAGGCCAGTTCCTCCAGCAGGAACCTCCTCAATGGGAAGTGAGCTTTGGGGGAGCTGCCCTTTGCACGCCCCCCATGAGAAGCCCTTTTTGCCCTCCTCTGCTGAACATCAAACACCTGTCAGCTGCCCAGTTTCAGAGCCAGGAGCCAAGTACCGGCCGAGGAAGAGTGAGCGGCACTGGAAGATCCCATCCTCGTCCTCCGTCTGGACGGAACCAGTGGCATACGCTGGGCAAGGAAGACGCTCTGCATGTCGCGAGCTTCCAGCTCCCTGGGGGGTTCCGCTTCTCATGAACATGGCTTAACTTTTAACCAGGTCATTAAAAGCGCTGGCCCAGTGTCTTGGGCCCGGACTCCCTCCCACCTCGCTGGACGGCAATTTGCCCGCGTCCCCGGGAGGTGCTGAGCTCCTTTTTAAAGAGGTTCCAAACGGTCCCCTCATCGCATCTTTCTTCTCTGAGACTTGGGCAATTTGGGTGTCACCGGGGCCTTTGTAGAGATGTCAATGGATTATTTCACGGGAAGAACACCCCGCCCCCCCTGCTTTACACCCCAACGTGGCTTCTGCTGTGGAGATGAAAGAGGCAGGGAGGCAGGTTGGAAAACAGATAATTCACGGGACTGTCAGAGCGTGATTTGAATTTCATTCACACCAGGCCCGGGGCGGGGTGGGGGCACGGATCCTGCCGGCCAGGGGGTTCTCGCTCCAGGGGGAAGCGGGCTGAGCTCTCAAGTGCTGAAGTGATAATCCAGCCCTCGGGGCCTGGACAAAGCTGGACATTTTGTCCTCACTGTCAGAACGACACAAGCTCAGGAGCAGATGGAGTGGTGTCGGCAGTCGTAAAACGCCCCCGCCCCAACCGGGGACAGGCAGGTTAACAGAAGGGATTGGCGCCATGCGCGTCATAAAAGCCCTGCAGGCCTGTCATGTTCCGATAAATCTTGACTGTGTAACGGAATAGCGCTGTGGTTCCCAGCCTTGGGTTTCACAGGTGAGCCATGGGCTGATGGATGGTTTGGGAGCCAGTGGGGGAAGGGAGCAGAGGGAGCCTTACACCCCCCCACCTGACCCCCTCTAGGCTCCACAGCGCCAGGCAGGAAATCCAGCCTGTGAGGGGCCAGGGCAGCGTTTGCTCTCCCCCTCCATGCTGGAATGCTGGAAGGCAATCAGCTCCATCCTCGTCCCCTGGCCCTCGAGCTGGTATCACACTGTAGGAGCTTAATAAGTGCTGTTGTCTTTTCTCAGCTAGGCTCCTGGCCTTGCCTACCCATTAGAGAGGGGCTGCTAAGGCGGAGAATGCACACACAAGCTCTGCTCGCCCTGCTCCGCACCCTGAGTCTGCCCCCCAGTGAGGGCACACCTCAGAACCATCTGTCCATTTATATTTTGCACAAAGGTACTACCTGGCGGGCAGGTTCCCTAACACATTTCAGAGTTGTAGAAGTGTTAGTCGTTCAGTTGTGTCCGACTCTTTGCAACGCCGTGGATTGTCGCCCACCAGGCTCTTATGTCCATGGGACTCTCCAGACAAGAATACTGCAGTGGGTAGCCATTCCCTTCTCCAGGGGATCTTTCTGACTCTGGGATCAAACCCAGGTCTCCTCCATTGCAGGCAGATTCTTTACCATCTGAGCCACCAGGGAAGCCCTAACACATTTAAGCAGGTGTTAAACGTCTGCTCTAAACACTTTCAAATGAAGGACAGAGCTCTGGAGTTCTGAGCTCTCTGAGCCGGGGAGGTGACAACAGCTGAGTGGGGCAGGCCAGCGGGGAGAAAAGGCACCCCTGGCCTGGAGTCAGGGGCAAGAGGGAGCGTCGTGGGGACATGCCCACCACAGGCACACACTCCAGTGGTTGCCAGGAGGGACTCAGATCATTGAGAAGGAAGACAAATCTGGACTTCTCCTGATTTAGTAAGTAGCAAGAAATCATTGGAATGGATAAGACTCGTAGGATTTATTGAGAGGAGCAGGCAGGCCGCTCTGCCCTGACAGCTCTGCAGTAGGACCTAAGAGCACAGAGAAGCATGTTCCTTAACTGAGGGTCTCCCATTTCCGGTCCTACCTCCAGACCGCCTGCCTGCTTTCCTGCCCTCCTCCCACCCCAAGCCTGTCCTCCTGGGCTTCATGCTGAGTTCCCTGCAGTTGCCAGAGACTCTGTTCTCTGACCTCAGCCATTTCCCCTCCCAAACCCCTGACCCCTCCACCCCATGCGTGGACCCCAACTCCCACTTAACCTCAGGTTTCAGCTCAAACGTATGCTGTGTGCCTGCCGTCTGCCCACTTCCTCTCTGCCCACGGGCCCACGTCACCCCTGTCCTCTCCACCCGCACTGGGCCTCAAGCCCTTGAGGGCCTCGGCCCCTTCTGTCAGTTATCCCAGGGTCCCGCCTGCTATGCCACTAGTGCCAGCCAGAATACCAGCAAGAGTGGCCCCCCAGGGCTCAGACACATGCCCCACCTGGGCTAGCCAAGCACCCCAGGGGGCTTTGGCAGGAGCAGTGACTCAGAACCAGGACCCGGGGGGCACACGAGGGTGGAAGCTGGGGTCTAGTCCATAGCTGTCTATTAACTGGATGGAAATGGGGAGCAACTTGAGGGTCGTAGGTCTCAGGAAGGAGGGGCCTGGGGTGAAGGGGAGAGGGATGATTTTAGCTGGTGAAACTGTCCTGAAATTTACTGGGGGAGGCTGCACACATCTGCAAATATTTGAAAAACCACTGAATTATACACTTAACACAGGTGACTTGTAACACCGTGAATTATATCCCCATTAAGCTGTTTTATTTTTTGAAAAAAAAAAAAAAAAGTCTTGAAAACAGAAACCCATGACCTGTCAGGATGGATGGCAGAGGAGGGCAGGACAGCCAGGTGCCCTGCTCACTGACGGGGACCTGTCACTCTCACCTCCCTGGACCCCTGTTTCCTCGTGCAGGAAGTGTGATGAGCTGTACGCTCCTTAGAGCACGCTGAAACAATCAAAACACGAGGGAATGGAAGGAAGTGCTTGACACAGGACCCTGGGGAAGTCTCAAGATCGAATAAGAAAACCAGCAAGAAGAGAGTGACTGTCTTTGTCCCGGCGTGCATCTGGACCAGCTGCCCCGAGCATCAGCACTTGTTCCTGCACCTATTGGGCGTGCTGAGCCATTCCATCAGCACCTGGCTCCCAGGGAGGGGTGGGCTTCCTTCCTGGAGGGGTGGTGATGGGGGAGCCGAGGGCACAGCCACTACCCTTCCGTCAAGGCAGCTCTGGGCTCTCTCCCAGAGATAAGCGCTGCCTGCCCGGCAGCGTCCTAATCGGCAGGACTCGGGGCTCGCGGGCCGCTGCTCCTGGCTGTCAGGAGGACTGAGGGCTGGGGGATGATTAATGAAAGAGAAGGAAATGTAATAATGCGCGGTCTGCCCGCCAGCAGCATAAATCTCTCTGGGGACTGCAGAAAGGATGGATTCCTCCCTCGCTGGGCCTTGAGAAAGGGCATCCTCCAGGTTCACTGGAGTCTGAGAAACCACCGTGGACATTAAATCAAAGCTTACCTGCATTCGAGCCACACAGGAACCCACTAACTCAAACGTGGGCCTGAAACGAGGGCAAAAAAGGCCCTGGGTTAGTGACATGCTGGGCAAGAGGCCTGGCTGCAGTTGGCGACAGGTGAAGACCAGCCAGTGTGGGCTTGGGCTTGGGTTGGAATCCAGCTCTGAGACATTGGTGAGGCCCTCAGTTTCTCTGCTTCAGCTGCGTTATCTGGACCACCCCCCCAACCCCATCCCCAGCATGGTGTCCTGGTGGGGATTGCCTTGGCCACCTGGACAAAGCTCTTTGGGGGGAGCCCGGCTGCTACTGCGGCCATGTATTTGACCAGCAGCCTCTCAGATAGTCACTGTATGCTCTCAAGAGAGAGGAATTATTATAGTCCCATTTTACAGATGTGAAAACAGAGGCCCAGAGCACAGCCTCAGTCCTCCAATGCTCCCCAGTGGGGACCACCCACCCCTCACCACGCTGCCTTCTGGCAGCCTGAACAGGGAATTGGAAATCTCGTGGCCTGTCTCTGCCTTCTCGAGGGCAGGTCCTAGGAATTCCCCCTCGGACTTCATACTACCATTTGTTAGGACTGACTCTAGCCCTCAGCGGCAGGAACAAAGGTCCCCTCACCCTCCCACAGCCCCCACAGCCTCATGTTCCAGGGGCCTCACATTTATCTCTGCAGGGGACTGTCCTCCCTTGTTCCTCTCCCCATCTGTCCCTCTGGCCCACTGTCCCTCTTCATTTTACTCTCAAAGTGTCCATTTTGCCCCACTGAGGTCTGCACAGTGTATGGGCTGCTCCGAGGTCAGAAACCCGAGCCGGGCACGAGAAGGGATGGGCCCCTTGATGGTTCTAGCAGATGCCGAGGGAGGGAGGGGGCCCCCAGGCAGCCCCCAGCTGCCCACCCAGAGATAACCCCTGACCTCTCGCCTGTCTCGTGGGCCATCAGCAAGTCTGAGCCCTGGGAAGGCCCATAAATCCTCAGTGTTGCCCTCTCAGTATTCTGGCCCCTGCCTGGGAGAAGGCATTTTCTATGCCGGCAGGAGGCCGCCTGGGCACTCGTGGAGCTGAGGGCACTGGCTTCTTTGCAGGTTCTGGGACCCTCGCACTGCAGAATTCCATCCTGTACTCCAGCTGGGCAGTGCCACCCATGCGTGGGGCGGGAATGGGTACACACTAGCACCCCTCACCAGAGCTCACTCTCATGACCTGAAAATGCACCCCTCACGTACCTCTGTGACACCCAGAGCCCTTGGGCACAAAGGGGAGTCACGTATTCAAGAGACCATCCAAGTTTAGAGGACGGGATGGGACTACTTTTTTTTTTCTTTCTTTTTAAGGTCAGATAGTCACATGGTCAAAAATTCAAGATATAAGCAAGTATCTCCTTCCCAACATTTCCCACAGTCATCTTTCCATGGCTACTAGTATCTAGAGATCTTTCAGGAGTATAAACATATAATTATGTGCATGAATACATACACATGTAAATACACACACACTCACATAAAATCAAGTAGCTTTTCATTCAACTACTCTGGTGATCATTCTACATCGTTACATAAAGAGCCTTACATTCCTTTCAATGGCTGCATACTATTCCATCGGGCGGCCTATTCATTGTCTGTTTATTTAACTAGCCCTCTACTGATAAGGGCCTTAATGATAAACGTCACATTTCCCATGGACTCAGATATGAGGAAGATCCCCGCTGTGGCCAGCTGGGACTCCTGGGTACTCTCCATCTGGTCTTCCTTTTTCTTCCTTACAGTCTTAGTGGGGTCCAGCTCCAGCATGAGGCTACATTCATGGCTGGGTGAGACACAAGGTCCTTCTGCATCTTTAGATGTGCTCTTCTTGCTGATTTTGACCTCCTTTCACACAGCATGGCTTTCTCTTACATCTATGACAGGTGCATGGTAGGTGTGGGATCATCCTCATTTAAAGGAGGGCAGGAAAGACAAGTCTTGGTGGAGTGACTCCCTCTCCACCTGCCCCACAGGTCATAAAAGAGCAACTGGTTTTGAAAGAAGGCACTGCACATGGTGGGAAAGGGGGGTGCCCAGTGGAGCAATAGAGGATTTGGGATCTAAAGGTTGTGGGTGGGCATCCCAGTCACCCCGTTTATTAACCTGGGCCACCCTCAGCCATCCCCACCTGTTCAACAGAACAGAACACACGTGGTACATTCACATGGCAGGAGCATTTAGCTGCTCGGTCCTGGGCTCTAAAGTCAGCTCCAACTGGTCCAAATTCTACCTCTGCTTCTTACAGACTAGGGTACTCTGGGAAGTCACCTTCCATCTCTGAGCCTCAGTTTGGACAATTACAACAGGACCCCCTCATGGGCTTAGAGGCTTACATGATGATTCAAGAGATAAAGTACAAGCATGCAGCCACTCCACATAACCTGATGGATGGACGTGCTCAAGACATTTTCGCTTCTGTTGTTGTCATTGATGTTCCATGGTTGTTGACCCAGCGGTGGTGGCTGATCTCCGGACATACTGCGTTCTTCCCCACCAATGTCCCCCCATGGGTCTCAGCGCATTTGTTCAAACCCTGAGGCGCTGGCGGGGCTAGCAAACTCGGACAGCTGGCGGAGATTACCACGTCATCATTGCTCACAGGTGCTCACAGGCCTGCTTCCTCCCCAAGCCCCCACTTGTGGCCTTGCTTGCTGGAACACACACGATGACTCTTTGCTGGGAGAATCCTGCCTGGAGGCAGGGGAGTGAACCAAATGACCTTTTGACCTCACTCCCCACCCTAACTTCAAGGTTCAGGATGGCCCAGCATGCACAGGGGCCAATGAAATGAGCCACTCTTTCCGGAAATGGGAGGTTATGCAGCTTGAGCAGCGTTCCACAGCTCCCAGGGGCTTTCAGATAAGCCCGGCTCTGGGCTCTTTTCTCCCCAGGACTTGTGGAAATCTATGGGTCTGTTTGACATCAGCTTGTGTCCTCCTGATCCCACCAATGACCTTCCATTGACCTTTGGATGCTGGCGAGAAAACGTCATTTTTCCCCTAACCCACTGAACTCTCAGAAATGACAGGGTGGCGGAGGCCAGCCTGGCTGTCCCTGCCGTTGCCGTGGCATAGAGAAGGCGCCCACGCCCAGCCCCTCACACTGAAAATGAAGTGAGGTCTTCCTGAGAGAGTTTCTCCTGCGGGGCACGGGAAGAGCGAGCAGGAAGGCCGCCGGGCCGCCGATAGGACACCTAGAGGAAGAGGAGGAAATGGCCAGCGGAGTCTAGACGCGTTATCTTGCCCCCCGTGCGGGCACCGGCCCACGCTCGTTCATCGTTCCTGGAGCCGACTTCCTGCCGCAGGATTTACGCCAATGACTTCACCCTCTTGCTATCTCGGCAGTCCCACTGCTGCCCGCTCCGGGCTCTCAGGAATTAGGGGCCAGATAACAAGTCTAGACAGCTCAGAAGTTTTAAATGGATTATTCTCCAGGGGGCGGAGGATGGCCGGTGACCGCTCTGGGGACCAGACCGCTTTCCGACTCCCTCCGCCTGCTCCCCCACCCCCACTGCCTGGAGGTTGAAAGCAGGCACAGAAGAGCCGCAGGCCGCAGGGTCCGCTCCACCCGCGGGTCAGTGGGAGCTCCACACCCCACTCCCAACCCAGGTCCTGGTTCAGGGAGGACCCTTGGGGCTGCCTCTGCAGAGCTGGATGAAGCCCAAAGGGCACTCGAGCACACAAACCAAGGGCAGTGGTGAGGCCACACAAGGCATGGATGGAGCCCGTTCTTTCCGACCTCAAGTGTCCCAAGTGCTTGTGCCCTGCCAGGACGGTGACTTCAGCACACACCTCCACCTGCCGGGGGGCTCCGCTGATCTGAATCAGATCCTCCCACACGCCTGTGGCAGCCCCTTTGCCGTCTTCTCCCACCCTTTGCATGCTGAACCCTGTCCTCCCCAAATCCCCATGCGGGAGTCCCAACACCCAGCACCTCAGAACATGTCCTTATTTGGAAATAAGTGTTAGTCAAGATGAGGTCACACTGGCAAGGGTGGGTCTCCAACTGACTACAACGGTGTCCGGATAAAAGGGGGACTGCAGGCACAGAGGACACACAGGGCAGAGATGGTGGGGACATGTCTACAGGGAGCACAGGGTGGCCAGGGAACCCCGGAGCAGGGGAGGCTTCGAGCAGGTCCTCCTCACAGCCTCAGGTGGAGCAGCCCCACCCACACCTCCGTCTCGGACGTGGGGCCCCCTGACTGTGGGAGACCACATTTCTGCTGTCGATGCCCCCAGTGAGTGGTGCTTTGTTTTCTGCAACCCCAGCGAACTAATACACAGCCGCCTTCCTGAAGGACAGGGCCAGGCGCAGGAGTGCCTGGGGACCTCGGGAAAGAGGTCACTCCTAAATTATAAGCCGCCCCTCAGGTTCCCGGCAGCAGAGCTTCCGTGGAGTCGTCCAAGCCACGAAGCTGTCACTTCAGCAGCACACGGCTGGTGGGGGTGGGATGGGGGACAGTGACTCCGTGGAGACCAGGGGTTCGTCAGCTCAGGACACGGCTGCAGCATCGCTGCTGGTGCTCGGCCCCGGCACGTGTCGTCCCGGACACAGCCATGGCTTCCTCTGGCGCCTGCAGTCTCTCACAGGAGCGTTTTCTGCTACAGGCACAAGCACGGCCTGAGCACAGACAGGCAGGCCAGAACTTCCAGGAACCACTGTCCTTGGGAGCGGTTCTCAACCAGGGAGAGTTGGTGGGCAACGTCCTGGCGCCCTGGCTGAGCAGCTGAGAGACACCGGGGGGTGATCCGTGGTCCCCTCGAGCTCCCACCACGGTCACAAGGCCAAGAAAGCACCGGGCACTGGCCCCCTTTTCTTCCCGCTCTCCTTTCCTGATGTCCTCTGAGGTCACCCCTCAAATAGACCCCTCGCACCCAACCTTGACCCTGGTCTGCCTGGGGTAGGGGGTTGCGGATCCAAACCAAGATAATATGAAGGTACAACGTGCAGCACTGAAAGACGGGCGGAGGAGACACATCTTAGCAGAATACTGAAGGGCTGACCCTGTGGGTGCTGCCTTCTCTGGGTACCTCAGATAGAACCCTGGTCTCCAGATTAAAACCAGTCTGATGGGCAGGTGTCAAGGCAGAGGCTGCTATTAATAGTGCTCACCAGAATCCATTCTCATCTCAGGTGATAATACGAACTGTAACTAGGCATGACTGTCCTTCCCAAAGACCCACCATCCTGGACTCTGCTCTTACTAAAGGTGCAGGGTCTCAGGCAGGTGTGAGCCCACATCTAGATTCCCGCCAGTGGGATGGGGGCACAGTGACGTCCCGCCCCAGACAAGCACCCATGGGTGCCCTCCCCCCACTGTGTGGGTGAAGATGGGAGGAAATCTCTTCCCACCTTCACCTCCTCGTCCTCCTCATCTCATACCAAAACAGGGTGAGGGTTAAAAAACACTGCAGAGACTCTTTTATCGGTTTTCTTCCATCAAAACCCACTTTGAAGCTTCTGACCCTAGCAAACCTTTCATCCGTTTTAGCAAGCCAAAGACAGACTTCATTTACATTAATCCAAAAATAATAAAGTGAGATAAATAAAGGTTGAGAAAGAATACTGGCGAATTCGGGAACCTGCGAATCCAGGAAGTGTTGGGAGAGCCGGGATCCTTCCAGGAAAGACCACTTGTTCTGATGAATTCTGGAAAGTGTGCCTCCCCAGGAGGTGAGGGGTGACTGGACACATGGCATGAGGGTCACCTTGAGGCCCCTCTGCCCAAACCCACAGGAGCCCCCTTGGGAAGAATTTCCTAAAATGACAATTAGCAGGAACAGTGGGTGAGTGAGGTCTTGGCCAGAATTGATCCTGATTTTCATAGCAATGCTGAAGCGTTTAAAGGGCCTGTGCTACATGGAGATGAACTGTGAAGACGGAGCCTGAGGAGCAGCCCAAACCAGTCAGGATGGTGTCCTGCACCGTTCCCCCTGGAGGAGTGAACAGGTGGATTCGTATCTAAGATCGCTGTGGGCCCAGCCCTACCCTGCTTAGGGGGCACAACAGCCAGTTCGGGGGTCCTGGCTGGTCCACCTGCATCCCTGAGGCGAGAGGGAGGAGCTTGGGGTCTGCTGGGACCACTGTGCTGATCCTGCCCATCTTCCTAGGGACGAGAGCCTGATTCGGCTGCTTCCCGCTGTGTGCCCTTAGACAAAACACTCAGCCTCTCTGAGCTGCACTCGACACACCTCTCAAGTGACTCCACACACCTCTTCCTGGGTACCTGGGAAGGCTGGGTGAAGCCTTTGATTGTCAGGCTACAGTCGGAGTCCCTAGGGATGCCATCACAAACGCCGCAGACTGAGCAGCTGATAGACAACAGAAGTCCCTACCTCACAGACCTGGAGGCCGGAAGTTCGGTTGAGGGAGAGCCTCGTTCCAGGTCGCAGACTCTCACAGGGAGGGGGGTTGCAGGGTCTTTTTTATGAGGGCACTAACCCCTTCATGAGTCTCCAGCCCTGTGACCTCTCACCTCCCAGAGGCCCCACCTTCCAACACCACCATCCTGGACATTGGGATTTCCACTTGACTCTCAGTGGGGCGCAGCAGGTCATGTCTGAATTTATCACGGACTTCCTGTGCAATCTCCTCCTCTATCATATCCTTCCAAGAGATGTGGGCAGAGAACATGGGCTGATGTGGGCCGGGGGAGAGGGAAGCCCATGTGGATGAGGCGGGGCTGCATGGGGTGCCCTGTGATGTGTGAGGTGAGAGCACCAGGAGAGCCCAGAGCTCTGCAGGGGGCGGGGGTGAGTTCTACAGTCGGCACTGTCGCTGTGGAGAGGAGTGCACATTTCCTGTGGGAGCAGTGAGGGTACATAGTGAGCACGGGATGAGGGACCCCACTTCCTGTGGGAGGAGTGGTGTGGGGCAGAGTGGACACGAGGAGGGACCCCACTTCCTGCAGGAATGGAGTGGGTACACAGTGGACACAGGAGGAACCCACTTCCTCAGGGAGTGGGTACAGAGTGGACACAGGAGGAGGGACCCACTTCCCACAGGAGATGGATGGGGGAGGGTGGCCTTTGGCTGCTTTTAAATACACAGCATGGACACGAGGACTGACCCTCAGAGGCAGTTTACCCCAAAGCCGGTAAGTAACCGGAAAGAAGTCCGTCGTGACTAACCACCCCTGCACCACTCCACACTGCCAGGTGCACAGACGCGGAGCTGGGGGCAGAGGGCCAGGGGGCACCCCCACGGGGAGAGCTGCTTGGCAGCCTCCGGCACAGCCATCTCAGCCTGGGTGCCAGCCCCAGTGCCGTACAGACACGGGCACTGGGAAGGGCAGAGCAGGTTTAGCCCGGGCAGCCTGCAAAGGTGACAGGGAGGTTAAGTTGTAACCTGAGGACTTTGGGGAGCTCTGAGGGTCGTCACAGGTGGATTTACTCTGGGTCACAGGTTATCAGAGACTGTGCTTAGAGTCAGAGGAACAAGGAAGCGAAGTTTTATGCAATGTCCGTAAGCAAAGACAGGAAACGGCAGAGACTTTCTCAGATCAGGGAGGAGGGCGCAGGAACCACCCCCAAAGAGATGCGAACTTGGCAAACGAGTGAGTTCAGCTCCACACATGCCTGAGGGCCATTCAGCACAAAAACTCAGAGAAAAGAAGCTGTCAGCCAGTTTCCTATTCCAGGTTTACCCAACTGTGTGCCTCAGAACAGCAGGCCCAGGCTATGTCCCGGCACCACACACACATGCACAAACATGTGCTTATATACACACATGCACACAAACATGGACACACATGCACAGACACATGCGCTCATACACACACCCATGCATACACATGCTGGTATACATATGTGTGCACACATGTGCAGCTGCATGCATGCACGCACACATACATCCATGCACACACATAAGCACATCCATGTGCCTACACACACGTGCACACACTGTGCACACACACATACACACATGTGCACACACGTGCAGGTGTATGCACACACACATATCCATGCACAAACACAGGCACATACATGTGTTTATATGCATGCATGCACTTGCATAACACATGCACACAAATATGTGCTCATACCCATGCACACATGTGCTGATGCACATACGTGTACACATGTGCATCACACAATGCATCCACCCACAAACACAGGCACACATGTGTGTTTATGCATATACATGTGCATGCGCACATATATCCACACATGTGCACACATACGCAACAGACGCACATGCAGACACACACACATCCATGCACATACACACGGGCACACTGGTCAGTAGGCTGAGAGTTCGGGGAGGGTTGCCGACACCATCCTCTTGGGAAGCCTCATTGGACAAAAGTACTTGGTCTCAGGAACACCCACCCCTCCATCTTTTCAACTCTTTGTTGAGACGTCATCCATACACCAGACCATCCACCTATTTAAAGTATACAATTCAGTGGGTCTTAATCTATTCACAGAGTTGGGAAACCATCACCACAATTGATTTTATAACATTTTTGTCACCCCCGAAGAAACTGAGTACCCGCTAGCCACCACCCCTGAACCCCCATCTCCCCAAGCTCTCAGCCACCACTAGTCTGCTTTCTGCTCTCAGAGGGGCCTGCTACGGGCATGTCTCGACAAATGGATTCATACAACACGTGGTCTCTGGCATCTGACTTTCTTCACTCAGCATAGTGTTTCCAAGGTCCATCCATGCGGTAATGGCTCTGTCAGCGCGTCACGCCTTTCCTGGTGAATAATACTGCACTGTGTGGAACGACCCTGTTTTACTCATCTTGTGCTGTTTTCTCATTGGTGCGCTGACGCTAGTCTTGAGGTGAGGGTATGGTGCTGAGCTTCAGGTGTCCTGAGTGTCTTCACTGGGTGTGCTGGCCAGTCGGGGTCCAGAAGTTGACCTGCCTGAGGACTAGCGAAAGGGCACCGCGCCTGCCCACACTAACGGTGTGGTCCACACAGAGGCCCCAGCTGCCAATGACACCACAGGGGGGCAGAGTAAGGTGTCCGCCCCCCAGTGTCCAGATGACGAGCCCCTGCCTGACGGCACTGCCGTGCCGGCCGCTGTCCCGTGGGCCCTGGCGGCTCCCCTGTCAGCTCAGAAGTCAGCCCTCCGCAGCGCCCCGGGTGCCTGGCCCTTTCCTCACTGCAGTGTGCCAGGCACCGAGTCCAGGCTTGTGGTTACGATGGACCCAACCTGAGCTCAGGTCCATTTCACAGCCTTCCTCTCCTGACACAGAACTTCCCACCCCCACTTTCAGCACCCCAGGGCATCACAGACACCAGAGTGGCTTCCACATCCCAGTTTCCCTAGACTATGGTGTGGCTACGGCAGACTCTGACTTCACTCAATTCCCCGACTCAAGCCGGTGCTCCAGCCTCGTTGCACCCCACGGTGGGCGTGGAAGAGCCTTGTCACTTTGGGGACACAGTCATCCTCTTATCACTTATGCCTTCAAAGCAACCGTAAATGGGAGCTAGATATTTTTCATAAATAAATAGGGTCAAAAGCTGATAAAAATCAATACCTCTGAATCAACGCACGGTTCCTGGTACGGCGTTCCAGCGGATATCTTGTGGCCTGGCGGGTCCCTTTGAAATGTTCACAACAACAGAAAGGCTTGTTTTTCCATCCAAAGCAAATGGAAATACTCGCAGGAGGGCAAAAACAAATACCGTGCAGGGGCTGGAGCATTTCAGACAGCCCAACGGAGCTTTGGGACCCAGGAGATTCACAGCTCTCTGCAGTGTTCATTTTCCCAAGGGGTGCGGGGGGTTCTCCTCTGAGCAAGGAAAGACATGAGCCTGTCTCGGGGCTGGAAGAGTGTGTAAGAAAGAACTCAGAGCATGCAGAGAGGGGTTTCTGAGCCAGACAAACCTGTGTCCCATTCCTGCTGCCCCCACTTATCTGGATTCCTTCCCTCTCAGAGCCTCAGTTCACCTGTTGGCCAAACGGGACAACAAGGGCTACCTTGGAGGGGTGTGGAGAAGGTAAAATGAGTTACAGCCACAGTTAGACCAGTCCTCCAGTTGTCCATGTTATAAACATATCTGTACCATAAACTCATGGACTACAAGTCCTCAAATAGCTCATTTTCCATCTGCACCATAAAATCCAGCATGGATCCATTATACTGTTGTTTCATATCATTTTCAGAACCAGTAAGCAGTAACCAAGTACCTTCCCAGGGCTAGGCCCTGTGGGGGAGCCTTGTCTCTCCAACTGCTTATAAGGCCCGGGACAGGGGCCATGCCGGGCTCTCCTCCTGGGAGATCGTGTGAAAGAGGGACAGCTCACGGTCACAGTTATGTGAGCAGTCCCGCTGCCAGTACTGCCTACATCACAGCTCACTTCATCCTCACGACATCTCCATCACCCCTGCTTTATAGGCTGAGACGGAGGCTCAGGAAGGCTGTGACTGCCCCAGAAGTATCCAACTTGCATGCAGCGGGCCAGAATTGCAACCAAGGCAAGCAGCCCCTCGGTGTCCACATGGTGAAGGGAAGCAGGGGTCGGGCAGGGAGGACAGCCAGAGAATGGCTGGGGCCACGGGCTAGGGGCAACATCCAGAGCAGACACGCTTCGGAGAAACCAAGAGAGAAATACACACCGAAGGGATGTAACACAGGGCAGCCACAGTGGACAATGGTCTGCTAGCTTCTCAGAAAGTTAACACAGAATTAGCTTACGACCCGGCATTCCCACTCCGAGGTATGGCCCCTACAGTGGAGAGCAGAACTTACACCCGTGTTCTTGGCTGCACCGTTCACAGAACCCACGGAGGTGGAAGCGACCCAAATGCCCATCGATGGTGGATAAACAAATGCAGGTGTGGCCGCTCCACCCAATGGCGCACCGCTGAACCGCTGAAAGTGGTGAGGTCCAGACACATGTCACAGCACAGAAGGGTCTCGAGAGCACCACATCGAGCGAACAAAGCCCATCAGAGAAGACCACACACTTATGAGTCCACCTGTACGAAACGTCCAGAACCCGTACATCCAGAGACAGAGAGAAGACGGGGGTTTCCAGGGGTGGAGGAGAGCAGGAGGAGGTGACGTCACTATGGGTACCAGGGCTTCCTTCAGGTGATTAGAACATTTGGACCCAGTTAGAGGTGGTGATTGCACAGCACACTAAATGCACTAAACGCCAAGGGATTGTCTGCTTTACAGTTCATTTTATATTCTGTGAACTTCATGTCAACAAACAGAAAGAAAGAAAAGGCTGCCACACAGAAAAAGCCACAGAGATGCCAAGGTCTGTGTACCATAGCACAGAGGAGGGCCCCAGGTAAGAACAGGCAAGGTCCACCCTGAGCAGGGACGTCCACCCAGGTTGGCTCAGAGGCAGAGTCAAGATGCTGCTGAGGAGCAAAGGGGAAGGTCCAGGATTGTTCTTGCCAGTGTGCCTGGTGTTTGGGGGCAGGCACTGAAAGGCAGTGGCATGCTTTGCCAACAATGAGAGTCTTTCATTCACTCATCCTTGAGACAGCACTAACCTGTTATACCCATGTGGGACCATTTAGTGGACAAGGAAGGCCCAATTTTTTGCCTTGTAGAAGCTGTGTTCTGGAAAGACACACAGATGATTGGCGATTGTGGTAAGTGACCTGAAAATGGAGTAGGTGCCCCAGTGAATTTCAAGGACCCTTGACCCGGCCAGTGAGTCAGGGAAGGCTTCCTGGAGAAGTGATATTAACCAAGGAAAGAGAGGAAAGGAAGAGCGTCCCATGAAGGGAGAGTGGCATGAATCAGAGCCTCAGAGGGAGCACAGTGAGCCTGAGGGATGAAAGGAGTGCAGACCTGAAGGGAGCTCAGAGAGGGAGGGGGCCCGGCAGGTGGTGACAGCAACAGCTAGCGCTTACTGGATGTTTACCATGTGCTAGGCAGGAGGAGAAGGGGAAGACAGAGGATGAGATGGTTGGACGGCATCACTGACTCAATGGAAATGAGTTTGAGCAAACTCTGGGAGTTGGTGATGGACAGGGAGGCATGACGCGCTGCAGTCCGTGGGGTCGCAGAGAGATGGACAGAACTGAGCAACTGAACTGAACTGAACTGAACTGGGGCACATAGCTCAGAACACTATACACATGCAATCGTGCCATACCCATGGCAGTCTGGGAGGTGGGTGCTGTTCCTGTTTGTATGTTCCAGGTGGGGATGCTCAAGAAGAGAGAGAGAGAGAAAGGAATTCACAGCCGTTGGCCTGGGAGTGAGGAGCAGGCTTGCACCCAGCCAAGGGGTGACAGAGTCTGGGCTCTGAACAGCACACCCGCCACTCTCAAGGGTGGTGGCAGGGTCAGGCTTGCGTCCTGAAGGGAACATGAGAAGCTCGTTCTCATGAGCTGCCAGGCACGAGTGGCTGAGCAGGAAGACCAATGAGAAGATGGGGTTCACATAAATTTTCACTGAAAGTCATGAAAATTTTCATGTTTAATGAAGATTTATGTTCACATAAAAACTTGTGAATGCAGTTTTATTCAAAGCAGAGAAAAGCTGACACAAGCCCAGTGTCTTTCCCAAGGTGAGCATCACACAGAGAGTGGTGCAAGGCCCTGGGGAAAACTACATAGCGATGGAAAGTTGCGGACATATCAGACAACGTGGATGAAGTGCAAGAAAATGATACTGAGTGAAAAAAGCCTGTCCCTAAAGGTTACATACAGATGGCGTGATTCCACCTGTATAACACTGTTGACGTGACAAAACGACAGAGGTGGAGAACAGGCTGGTGTCTGCTGGGGAGTGGAGAGGAGAGATGGAGGCTGCAGAGTGGGGTACGAGGGAGCCCTGGGGTGCGACGGAGCTGTCCTGCACACTGACTGGACGAGTGGACCAGTGTCACAAAACTGCACAGGACAAAGCACACACACACACACACACGAATGAGTGAACGCCAGTGAAACCTGAACAGGCCGGAGGGGTCGTGGTGGAGTGGGTTTCCTGTCGGTGTTGCCAACTGCGGAGACGCAGGGGCTGGTATGGGGGACCTGGATTGAGGGTATCGGGGGCTGCTCTGTATTATTTCTTACAACTGCATGTGAATCTACGGTTACCTCAAAGTTAAAAGTTTTGCTTTGTTTTTTAAAAAATAAAACTGAATTGAAGGTCGCAAAAAATAAAAATAAAATAAGAAGAGGGGGTCACCAAGTGGGAGACGGGGGCGCCCTGGGTGGGGCAGCAGCAGGAGGGCTGGGAGCCGGGGCAGTGATGACGCAGATGCACCCCTGATCATGCACAGCTCTGAGCTGCTGAGACCCCCTCATTCTCCCGCCCAAGGGCAGGGCTGGTTGACACAGGGCTTCTCAAACTGGCCACCCATTAGCGCCATTGCAGATGAAGACTGAATGGGCCTCAGGTGGGGCTCCGGCACTGGCATTTTTTTAAGCCTCCCCAAATGCTGGGAGTGTGGGCAGCTGGGGTGAGAGGAGCCCACGTCACCAGGAGGCCCCTGCTCTTTAGGGTGAAAAAGGGGCTCTTTCTCAAACCAAAGGAATTCAAGGCCCGGGAAAATTCCACGCCCGCAGAGACGTGGTGAGGGCTGGTGCGGGCCGTTCTGGAAATTCTTTTTATTCTGCCTGTTCCCCCATCATTTTCTCGAGGGAAAAATAAATACCAACATCCCCTTTCGTGTCAAAGTGACGGGTGTGTATACCATCAGCGTGAAAAGTTATGCCCTGAAGCCCAGCTAGACGACCAAATGAAACCTCCCTGTCAGTGAGTGGATGTGTCCAATATTTCAAGCAAGACGGTTGAAAGCTATTTTTGTAACGTGACTCTAAGTGGATAATGTAAGGCTATGGCGAAGCCCGGGGAATGAATACATTCTTGTTTGCAGCTCAAAAATCAACAGCAGACTCTAGGGCCTTCGAATGTTCCTGCACAAGACGCTTGGTGTCCCTGGAGCCAGGCTGGGCGGTGGCTTGTGGTGGCTTGAGATGGCCAGAGCAGGGACAGACCCCCAGCTCCCCCGACCTAGTGCCAGCCTGGGGAGCAGAGGGCTGGTCTTGCCACCCAGCGTCACTGAAGACCACTTGCATGCATGCCAGTGTCGCCCCCAGGTTTCAAAGCTCTTTCCAAATCTAAGCTGCAGCCTGCAATGAAGGTCCTGCCTATGTCCCTGCCCCCCCAGCCTCCATGGGCCCCGCGTGCTGAGAAAGGCTTCTGCTCTCTTGGGCTCTCCCTGGAGCGGGTGGCAGCCCATCCCCAGCATCAAGGCTCGAGCACTCAGCTCCAACATTCTCAGGACGTCCTGCCTGAATTGTTGGAAAACTCGTCCAAGCTGAGTGATCATTGGGCCCATATCAGCTCTGTGGTTCTGTGAGCCCCTCTGTGCCAGGTGCGGAATCCCACGCGGGAGTCCACTCTCCAGTGGCCAAAATCCATTAATTCACTGATGTTACAGGAATCCTGAAGCCTGACTTCACTCCCCTAAGCTGGCCTGACTCCATAGCCCTCATCCATCGGCATGAGGATCCGTGTCATGTCACTCTTAAGCTTTCCAAATATCTTTTTACTTTATTGCAAAAGCCATGTATCCACCTTACAGAAAGATGAGGAAGTCCAGACAACATCGTGGTGTCTGGATTCCAGACTCTGAAGCTAAAACTCGGGTGTGAGGGTGTCTACTGCCTCCCACCCCAAACACCCATGGCGTCCAGCACTCCAGGGTGGGGCCCGGGTCCGGTGCCGCTGTGGGCCTCCAGGCCCCTCGCTCCCCATCCAGCTTTGGACACCTCTGAGCTGCTGTAGCAAAGTCTGCACAAGTACATGGGTGCTTCCAGGCCAGCATCCAGCACTGTAGAGACACCAGTGCTGTCTTGGTCGGGTGCCCCCCCAAGCACACTTGGGAACAATGAGCTGTTTTGGAGGTGCATGCAGGAAGTGCCTGGAGGGGATTGGGGGATGGGAACAGGAGGAAGAAACCAGCCTGGGGGCATAATGAGAAAGGGTGGTGGGGCGTGGGGGGTGCTAGCCTGCTGGGGATGCTTGGGCGCCCATGGAAGACACCTTGAAATCATTGCCCTGAGGGGCAGGAGGGCTGGGAGTTTGCCCACCTCCTCCTACTTCTTACACGAGGTGGGGGGGGTGCACTGGGGGCACTGACCCCTGCATGGCCCCACTCCATCTCCACGCCAAGAAAGCACTCTGAGAAGAGAAGCAGGTGCTTCCAGAGGGGCTGCTGGGGCAATGCACTAGGGTGTGAGGCGACCTCTGGAGGGGCCGACAGAAGGACCTGGTCCCTAACCGAGTGGCCACTCTGTGCCAAACTCCCTGAGGGGGACCTGCACGCACTGCCCATTTTCTCACTAATGCTGAACACAGCACGCGGAGAGGAGCCCCCACGCTTACTCTCACTGTCAATAAGAGATGCCGGAGTCCGGGGAAGCAGAGGCGCTTGCCCGTGGTTGCCCGAGCAGCTGGTAAAGACACATTCAAACGTGTTCTGCGGACACCAAGTCCCATGACCTTGAGCACCACGCTGGGCGCCTCCTTTGAGGCAGAGAGCTGTATTCCTCCTCCTCGAGGGGCAGGCGGGGAAGGTGGTAGCCGCAGAGGAAACGCTGAGTCACAGCACCTGAAATTCTGCTGATCTGATGTGTCCCAACACTTTTAGGAAAAACAATATACCCTCTTTGATCCATGTCCAGGTCCACGACGGGCTCAGGTTCAAAATCAACACGTTCCCGAAGTGTGGAAGCCCTTGGGTTCTGGGAAAGCGGGGAGAACAGGGTTTCTTCTTCCTGGAGTTTGGTCAAGGTCTCCCCTCCCCGGGCTGCAAGAGTACCCACGACACCTGGGCACTGATGCTGCAGCCCCGCTCAGCCCGGGCCGGGCAGAGCCTCGGCAAGAAGCCTCGGCGAGACACAGCTTGTCTCCCTGGACATCAGCACCAAGATGGGCTGAGGTCATGGGCCAGCAAGAGGGAGAAAGCACCCCGAGGCCCCCAACGCCACCTCACCTCTGCCGTCACCATGTGGGAAGGTGTGTCATAGTCGGTGAAGTGCTGAGTCTCGCGGGACCCAGACGTGGAATACGCATCTGAGTGTGACCTGGAGGACTTCGAAGCGTGAGATACAGAGGAGACGCAAAAAGGGACATGTGTCCCACCCTTGCTGAGGCGTGTCAGTGACCTCTGACCACAGTGATGCCCCCTGATTAGCACTCAGAACCTCAGAGCCAACAGCCTCACTCTAGAGCCCCGCTTCCCGCCACGAGGCGACTCTGCCCTCCCTCGGTTTTCTTCTCAGGAGAAGGAGTTTGGAGGTCCAGAGAGGACCTCGGAGGCTCGCCATGCAATACCCTCCTCTCTTCTCAGGCCACCTGACAGTGGGGAAACTGAGGCACAGAACAGGTAGGTGAAGTTTCTGAATCCAGTGGGTGATGTGAAGTGAAAGTCTCTCAGTCATGTCCGACTCTTTGAGACCCCATGGACTACACAGTCCATGGAATTCTCCAGGCCAGAATACTGGAGTGGGTAGCCTATCCCTTCTCCAGCAGATCTTCCCGACCCAGGAATCGAACCAGGGACTCCTTCATTGCAGGCAGATTCTTTACCAACTGAGCTATGATGAGAATCCACTAAACCAGGGGTGCCTAGGTCCCCTCCTTGGGGAGCTGAAAGCCTCTCAGATTCTCTTCAGACCTGCAGCAGAAAGGCCCATGCAGGGGAGCAACCACGATTTTTGGCTCCATTCTCTATGAAGAGGATGTCATGTAGGCGGTGGGGAGGTGAGGGCGGGCTCAATCAGCGGCCGGCACTCTCTCCCAGGAGGCAAGGGGCCAGCTCTAGTGAGAATACATTTCCTGAGAACGTTCCACTCCCTCCGAAGCACTTCTAATTATGTCTGGAGTCTTTCCTTCCTATCCCACAGGATGAGCTGGGCTTTGCACTCAGGACTCTTATCTCTCAAGCAGCAGCCTGGAGTCGAGCCAGGAACCCCAGAGTCGGAGCAGGAGGGGAATCCCGGGCCCTCAGTGGTGACCCTGGAGTGTGGCCCACCTGAGCTGCCCTTTCTCATCTGCGGTATGCAGGTGTCGTAGGACAGGCTCTATAGCAGAGTGGTGGAAGCCCTTTGGCTTGCTGGTGGCCCCCTGCCCCAAGCACTGACTCTTCCTGCCACAGTTCTGAGGGTAGAAGGCAAATGGCAACTCCCCTCCCATTTTCTCTATTGCCTTCTCGTTCTTAAGACCAAATGCCTCTTCAAGAACAGATGCGCAGCTGCACCAGCACGTCCCTATTTGGTGTAACAACCCACTGGGGGTCCCCAACCATCTTACAAGGCATTATGCAGTTCCCACACCAAAGAGAACTCAATTCTCTTTACATCAGTGATATTATAACAAATCATAAACCTATAATGCCGGCAGGCTTCCCAGGTGGCATAGTGGTAAAGAACCCACCTGCCAATGCAGGAGACGAAAGAGAGATGAGTTTGATCCCTGGGTCAGGAAGATCCTGGGAGGATGGCATGGCAACCCACTCCAGTATTCTTACCTGGAGAATTCCATGGACAGAGGAGCCTAGCAGGCTACAGTCCGTGGGGTCCCAAAGAGTCGGACACGACTGAAGTGACTTAGCGTGCATGCACGCGTGATGCCTGTGTTTTCCACATATAATGAAGAGGTGATGCTGAGTTGGGGACAATAGGTGACCGTGCACAAGGACCCAGGGGCAGTAAAGCCCCTGAGTCTGTGCCCAAGCTGCGCAATTGGCCTCAGGGTTCTTGAGTTAGTGCCTTTGCCCTGCCTCTTAGACCTGACCTTTCTGAGCCTGTTTCTGGACCTGTCAGAGGAGGGAAGGCCCCCACCCCGATGCAGCTGACTTGTTCTGAAGCTTCCTGGGCAGTGGTTCACTCACACCTCCGATGACTCTAGGAGCAGTTATCTGTCAGAACCTGGGTACAGATGAAAGTGAGGAAACCAAGGCTAGCAGAGTGCAGTCCCCTGTCGAAAGTCCTGGGAGAGAAGGTTCTGGAATCCTGAGTCCCTAGAGCCCATATCACACCAGTCTGTGCACACACCTCCCGGCTGGCAGTCAGGATTCTGTGTTTCTCTGTCTGCACCTTCCAATCCAGCAAACGCTTCTCCCAACACACCCATGCTGGTGTCTCTTCCTCCACTCTTCTCTGCCGGCCCCTGGCTCCACTCGTCTCCCTGCGACCCTCTGATAAGGTGTGAGGGGACGCTGAGGTAAGGGCTGCCTCCCCTCTCTCCTCTCCGCCCGATGCCGGTGTGGGCTCTCCGCTCTTGGTGGGGTTGGTACCCAGCATCTGACAGCCCTGGTGGCTTTGACAGGATGGTAGTCTGCTCCTTAGCAAGTCTCATTTCACTGCGCCGGGAGCACACGTCCTCACTTGCCTGCACCTGGCTGAGCACAGCATCCGCAGGCTTTAGAGGTGAACCTGCCGTGAGGCCAGCACGGGACAGGTGCACGTGGACTCTGGTATCAGACAGACCTGCTACTTCTGGATCTGGTCACCTGTCAGCGGTGTGACCACAGGCAGCTTACTTCACTCCTCTGAGCCTCAGTTTCTTCATCTGGGTCACTGAGCTCTGAGGAGGATTGAATGGAATGTATATGGCACTTAGCATAGTGCTAGGCTGATAGCAAACCCTCCAAAAATGAGCTATCACCACCACTAATACCAACATCACCACTACCACCACCACTGTCAGCATCACCACCACCACCATCTCCATCATCATCACCATCAACACCGTCATCACTTTCTCTGTGGACCCTTTGCTGAGACAGATGTTTATCTCATGTCAGATTCTGCGGCTCAGCTTAGAGCCAGCTGAGAAGCAACATGAAACACATCTGAAATCTGGCTTTCCCCAGTTCCACAGCACGTTCAGCTTAGCTAGCCCACTTTGTCAGTAGCATGACCAAGGCCTCCTGCTCTGAGGCCTTACATCAGTACCTCACATGCTCTGATTCCTGGGGGTCCTGCCATGCAATCTGGAGCAGGTGGGCAGATTTCCGTGACACCATCGCCCCATCTCTGCAACAGAGATCCCCACTGGCTGGTCAACCCGGGTGTGGTGAGAATTACTCACTCTGTGGCCTCCCTTAGGATCTGCCCAGGAAGTGAAGAAGTCACTTTGGAGGCCCCCATCCAGAAATGGAACATTTTCTTCCCACTTGTGAGCTCAGTGTGTACTCAACCAGCACGAGGAGTCACACCAACAAGCTGTGCCAGGGTGTCAGGAACACTCAGATCCCTGGGTGGGGAAATGAGAAGCAGGGCTATGCCCACCTTTCCAGTGACCAGTGGCCATTGGTGAATGTCTCCATTAGCTAATGGTTTTCTAATCCCTGAGGAATGTGGGTGATGGGGGAGATGCCCTCAACCTTCCTCCAAAAGCCACCTTCAGCACAGAGCTTATGTCATTCCTGGCAGAGGACGTGGCGAGATTTTATGAGCGATTCCTTCCCAAGAAAGTGGTTGTCATACCTGCTTCTTTGAAAAGGGATCCAAGCCCAGATGTGCCAGGGCCATGCTGAGAGTTGGACAATGTTTTCAGGCCTCGATCCGATCTCTGCTTGAACCCAGTGTTCTGAAATATGTGCTGGCCGACGTTTATTGAGGCTGTTCTGGTGGCTTCGTGTATGTTATCATCTTTGCTCTCCATAACAACTCAGTACGTTAAAAACTGTCAATATCTCCTGTTTGTGGATGAGGGAATCAAGGCAAAAAGATGTTATATAACTCACTCAAGGTTACTCGGGTTCGATGCCTGGGTTGGGAAGATCCCCTGGAGTAGGGCATGGCAACCCATTCCAGTATTCTCGCCTCGAGAATCCCATGGACAAAGGATCCTGGACGGCTACAGTCCATGGGGTTGTGAAGAGTCGGACAAGATTGAAGCCACTTAGCTTCAGTCACTCCGCTAAAAAGTGGGAAGCTGGGGTTCAAGGCCAGGAAATCTCTTCCCAGAACCCCATCACCTGTAACCTGGACCTTCGGTCTGTACTGGTTGGGATGGCCCCCTCCCACTTCTCCCTGCTCTGGCTCAGAGAACTACATTTCCCAGGCTCCCTTGCTCCCAGTCAGTGGTGGGTAAGGGTGCAGCCCGGCAGGTAAAAAGCTGGAGTATTTCTCCTTCTTTCTCTCTCTGCTCCTCCCCTGTGGGAATGTTCCTCCTTCCGTGGTTCCTGCTTCCAGCAACCTTCACCAGGTAGCCCCGGGTCCTGGGTTCCATTATACCATCCGCTCCTCCAGCACGGGAAGTGCTGGTGGCTTTCTGCTCTTGCTAATCCAGGTAAGCACCTCACTGAGGTCTCCACTCAACCACCACGCCCCTGGATTAAATCCTCTCTGTAAAACACCTGGAGAGGCTGTCTGTGGAAGGGACGCGGTGCTCACGAGCAGAACAGGTGGGAGGGAGGGCGGACGTGCGGTGCGCACAGACTGTCTCCATGGCATCATGCCACGTGCCTCACGGGTGCCGGCTCACTTCGCCCTCACAGGGAAACTCCGAAAGTGGGTGCCTTTATTAGCCCCATTTTACAAGGAGGGAAGTCAAGCACGTAAGGTTAAGCGACTCGCTGGTCCGACAGAACAGAGAGGAGACCCACGCCTTCTCTTCTGGACCCCAGAGCCCAGCGCTGCCCCCAGTCCCGCCCCCCCATTCGTGCCTTGCAGGAAGAGCTCGCGCACCTGATGAAGGCCAGCCCCAACCACCCCCACCCCCGGGGAACGTCCCTCATGCCACCTCCTGTCGCTTGGACTCTGACCGCTTCTGAGTCCCTGGGCCTCCTGTGGCCACACTGTGTGGCCTGGGCTGGTCGCCCTGGGCCTCGAGCCGCTGTGGCAGGCCCAGATTTATGGCTTTGTTATTACCATGTTTTGGAGTTTTTACAGCCCTGTGCTCCCTGGAGAACCCCAGTGCTTTCTCTAGGACATATCAGTCAGACGGCGGAGGAAACATCCAAAATGCTGGGAACATCCTGTGTCACGGTGTCTGCCCGGCCCCCAGGTACCAGCGGCCTTTTGTTTGCAGCCAAGGGGAGGAGGAAACTGATAAAGGGCAGGGGCTGGGGTAGGGGGGCGGGCGGTGGGGGCTACAGCCGGCACCTCTGTGCCCTGGCTTGTCCTCCCCTGCGACAATGTCCCCAGCTTCCTGACCAAAACAGTCATCACCCTAGGCCCTCTGATGTGTGGCCAGCGCTCACGCAGGAGCGAGCCCTCTTAATTAGCCTCTCACTCACTCCCGGGGCGGAATGCTGACTCCGCAAGGAGCCAGCAGCTCACCAGTGGGGTCTGGGGGGTTTTGGCTGCACAGAAAACAAGGCACCATTGTCCTGTGGCCACCCCTCCCCCACTGCCGCCTCCCTCTCCCGGCATCCTCTGGGCCAAAGGCTCGCTGGGGAAATTTGGTGAAATTCTGAGGGAGGCCAGGGCAGGACAGGGGCGACGGGCCTGGGAACCGGCGGAAGGATGAGAAACGGAGAGCCCGTCAGGATTACAGTTCGTGCCTATTTAAGAAACCCACACGACTAGTGAAAGAAATAATAATCAAAATACATAAAGGTCTGGAACCGTAAATACTAAATGGTAAAGAGGGGTGTTTCCAGATTGATGGCAGCAGTTTGGTCCCCCCCTCCAAGACTGTGCTGTAATGTTTAAAAAATGTTTAATGAGCATCTACCACTTTTTTATGGCAAAACTCTTTGATGTAAGAAGTGTAACACTCCCTGATGATCGCCTCTATGTCTCCTGCCAGTGAAGCCAGGAGCAGAGGGGCCTTGGGGAGGAGTGGGTGTGCAGACCTGGCCGACCTGTCTCCCTGGCATGTGGGCGGGACGGCTTCTGAGTCCCTCCCCGTCCATGGGTTCTAGATGCTTCCTCACCCTACTGGGAGGAGGAATAGCTCTTATGGGCCCCCCTGCCCTGGGGCTGTCTCCCCTTTGGCAGTCACAGCCCTCACGGAGCCCTCAGACCAGGGGTGGCAAACGTGAGACCAGAGAGGCCCCCGGTGCCCAGTAAGGGGCCAGGTGCTCTCAGGATGCCAGGATCGGGCCTCAGGGAGAGCCCAAGCCTCGTCCACCAGCAACCACGTCCACAAGATGACCTCCCAGGCTTCACGGTCACCAAGCGGGCCCCGGGTGGGCAGTGGTTGGACGGGGACACAGATACCAGGACTACAGTTCAGCCTTCCACCTCCAAAAGACAGGCCACCCAGAGTCTGCGCCTGGTGTCCCATCCCGAGAAACAAATGTGACCAGTCCTCTGACCTCCAGCTTACTCTGACCTGCCCCCAAACCCAGGCCCCCGCGTCCCTGTCCAGGCAGCTGCGAGGCCATGCCTCTGCTTTCAAGCTCAGGTTTTCAGCTTCCCCAGTGCAAGCTGCCACTAAAAATATAGCATTATTGATGGGCACCATGCGGAGGGCTGTTTTCAGTGTCGGCAAAGCACACTAGAGCCATTCATAATTCTGGTGTTAGGGGCAAAAGAAATGCCCACGTCTGGTGACAGACGTCCCCACCTCCAGATTCCAGTCTGACCAGGCCTCTGAGTTGGCACATGGCATCACTGGTGATGAGCTGTGTGCAGAATGGGGTCCCTCTCTGTGTAACTCTCCTCGGGAGAAGCCTCTCAGAGCCCTGGGAAGGTGTGCCTTTTGTGGTGGGGGAGCTCCCCAATCCTTGCATGGGGCCTTCCCTACACTCCACCTGCTTCATCTCCCACATTCACCCAACAGCATCACCCCCAAGGAATTACTATTTCCATTTCAGAGAGGGAAACTGAAGTGACACTTCCCAGCTTAGAGGTTTTGCAGCTGCTGTTCCTTCTGCCCAGAATTCTTTTCCATGTGATCATCACACAGTGGACCAGTGAGCCAGGCATGTGAAGCACTTAGGAGTCTGGCTGCCCTCAGGTACCACCCCGGAGGGACCATGTAGGGAGAGGGATGGCCAGGTAGCTCCAGGTACTAGGAGGAGAGACGCCTTCAAGATGAGCCCAGGCCCAGCTCCCTGCAGCTGCGTGAGAAAGCCTGAGTGAGAACCACCTGGAGAACCCAGGCACCCCCAGACTCATGAGCCATAGCTTTGGGACAGTTTGTTATGCAACATCAGCTGACTGCAGCAGACCTCCAAGGCTGAGCCCCACTGTGCCTTCTGGGGAGAGGGCATCTGATGCAACAAGCCACCGTGAGGAGCTCCCACCTCACCTGAGTCCCTCTTAGCAAGAGCCTGGGCTGCATCTCAGGAAAGTGCCGAGGCCAGGGCTGTGCGGAGGGTGATCACACTGAGTGGGGATCGTGTGATTTTGCAGACAGAGACAATGAGGGAGGGAAATGGCAGCACACGTCTCCACCCAAATCCACAAAAGCTTCTAAGAAGGAAACCAAGCAAGGAAGCCAGGAAGTCACGCCTGAGTTCTTCGGATATTGGGAATTTTCACATGGGTTTCCCTTCCATCTTCCCCACTGTCTTCGTGATTTAGGAGACATCAGTGGCCCTCTAGAGATCAGAGACACAGAGTCAAGTGTCCACGGGCACAGCCACAACCACCAGAGCTTGGATTCAGACCTGATTTGTCTGATTCCAACTTTCCCATCAGTAAGCAAAGCACGTGAGAGGAAGGAGAGGGGAGATTGTCGTCCCTGCTGGGACCCACAAGCACAGAACTACCAAAGGTAAACACAACAGAGATCAGAATTCTGGGGTTTGCTCTCATGGGGCTCAATATCTGTTCTTCCATGGAAGAGAGGACTTCGTTCACAGCTGCCTCCCTGAGACCTGGAACAAGACCCGGACCTGACTGGATGTGCAACCAGTATCTGCCAAATGAAGGAGTGCACAGGCCACAGGCCCAGCAGTTGGTCTCGAGTTCTAAAAGAAGGGGCTGGGCCAGATAATGCCCATCCCCGCCTCCGCACTGAGGGTCTTCCTGACCAGTGACATCACCCTGCCTTACCTGCCAGTCTCTGCTTCCCCCGCCAGCCTCTACCTCCCCAGCACTGTCTTAGGAAGGTGTGCCAGGCTCCACTGCAGAACGTCACTGAAATCAGGGTGCTATCTGCATGCAATGGAAAGCCCTGCATCCAGGGATGCTAATCCCAGGTCCAGGATGAGAAGCCGCATCTGGACACAAGGTGTGACAGACAGACGGACTTTCCCCAGGGGTGTGGGTGTCCATCTTTAAATACCTAATGCACCATATATTCATTGTAAAACAGCGAACACAGACTAAAGGAACAAGGCTGGGAGACCATGGGGGTAAGGAGCGGGCAAATTCCGTGGAATCTCAACACCCAGAAATGACACACATTTTCAACATGCTGGTGTGATTTTGGATGTTTTGGGCAACAAACGCTTTTGGAACACAGGGGAAAACTCACCCTCGTAAGTGTACACCGACTCAATGGACATGAGTCTGAGAAAACTCCGGGAGGTGGTAAAGGACAGGGCGGCCTGGTGTGCTGCAGTCCATGGGTCATGGAGTCAGACATGACTGAGCGACTAAACAGCAACAATGTAAGTGAACAACTCAGTGACTTTTTGCCACCTATGCAGGCGTGTGACCATGTCCAGGGGAGTCTTAACACAGAAGGGAGAGTGAGCTAGTCCTGTTCTGTTTGTCCCATGTTCTCATGAACGTACTTTCCTTCTGTCTCCCCGATAAGCTTGCTCCTGTTCACATCAGCCCACTTCCTTCACAGGGCAACCCCGCAACCAGAAGAGCCCAGGGGCATCGCAGGGGCTTGTGCAGGCAGTCAAGATTTTCTACGGTGTGCAAGACAAGTGCGTGTCTCCCAGCTGCACTGCACCCCCCCAGAGTCAGGGCCCCCAGGGAAGAACCCCCAGAACAGACCCCCTCCATGTCCAGCTCTGCTCTGCAGCCCCAGCCCCAGCCCTGGGGTCCCACCCTGGAGCTTCAAGGCTCCTCCCTAGAGATTCTGGACAGGTAACACAGCTCTCCTGAGATTACAGAGGCCTCGGCACCCCACCTCTCAGCTCCCCTACGGGCTCCAGGTGAAAACAGGAGCTGCCCCCAGCCCGCTTGCTACCACCAAGACTTCCCAGAGGCCCAGCAGCCAGGACATGGGGAAAGCCCCTCGGGCCTGTAAAAAGCAGTCTGTCAAAGAATTTAAAAAGCACGTCTCATATTGAGTGTTTAGAGAAGGGGCAGGGATGTAGAACATGTTGGTCCCTCAGTGGCTGTTCAGAAGCTGGGTATTGGGTCCTGATGGACAATCAGGGAGGCCTGCAGGGGCCCGAGGACCAGGCGGAGGGAAGCTCCTGCCTGCCCAGCATGGAGTACCTGGACGGGAGGCCACACAGCCTGGAGGGAGCAGGGATGAATAGAGACGAGAGGGAGAGAACCCAAGAGGGATGGGTCTGAGACTGCCGCCAACCAAGCACCTGGCCAGGCAGCCACACACAGAGCAGGTCACTGTGACTGGGGGCAGGGCACCACCCTAACGACAGACGACAGGTAGGGGCCATCACCTGGGTGCTGAGCACTGCGCTAGGCCGAAATCTCACTTTATCCCTCATGAGATGGGTCCTCGAACGATCGTTTTTCAGAAAAGGAAAGTGGAAAACCAGAGAGGGTGAGTGAACTAGCCAGGGTTACACAGCTGCCAGCTGTCGTGACTATCTGGAACTCACATCTTTCCACACCCAGACTCCTGTGATATGAGTGACAAAACCTTTCCTTTTTGCCGGGGAGGGGGCTACACCAAGATGCTAAAAGCTGGACACACATTTTCTCTGTGAGCCTCACAACAGCCCCATCGGCGGGCTACGATGGGCTCCTTCTTACAGCAAGGTACCTGAGGCTTGGAGGAGTCGGTGAGGTCCCCAGTGCCACCTGGAGTCAGTGCGTGGCAGAGTCCGGTTCAAGCCCAGGCCTCACCCCAGGCTCTTAGTCCCTCAGCTGTGGCCTTCTTTGTCCCCTTCCCCCAACACAGATGGAGAAACTGGGACTCAGAGAGGACACAGGACACGTGCAGGCAACCAAGACCCCAGCGGTGAGCCATCAGGACTCAACCAGGCCCTGTTCCCATGTTCATCTGCTCTGCCCAGCACAGGACGTGGGGTACTGTCCCAGGGTTTCATGGAACGCTCCCCCCAGTATGTCACAGTCGCAGCTGGGAAGAGACTGGGGTCACCCTCCCTTTTCTGATATCCCCCAGAGGGTTAACGAGGAGTGGCTCCCAGCCCTTCCGTCAGAGCCCATGGCCTGCTCTTTCCACAGGGCCCCCAGACCACAGCCCGCCGACCACTCTGGCCCCAGGGAGACGATGCTGCTTTCAGTGACACGCCTGGAACCCTCCCTGCCATCCTCAGCCAGAATCACCGGATGGCCGGGCCCCAGGAATCTGCCTGCTCGAAGGAATCAAACCCACCGCTGTGCTGCCCACGCGCAGGACCCGGAGGGTCTCTGGGAATGAGGTTTACGAGGCAGCTTCTGGATTTGATTACAAGGCAATCTGCTCCCTGTCTCGACCCCTCCACTCTCCCTGCCCTCCACTGCAGGAAGGTGACGCCGGCTGATTTCTCAGCAACTCCCTCACCTCTCTCAGACACAGGCTGGGAGCCAGCATTCCCCCTAGCTGGTGCACCTCACGGATTATAGCGCTACTGAAGCACGTGCAGACTCCTGAGCATCTGCTGGGGGAGTTACGAGTTTCCCAGGGCTGCTACAAGAATGCCTCAACAGAAACTGATTCTTTCGCAGTCCTAGAGGCCAGAAGTCTGAAGTCAGGGTGTGGGCAGGGTCTCAATCTCTCTGGAGGGCCTCTGGGAGGGTCCTTTCTGCCTCTTCCAGCTCCTGTGGCTCCAGGCGCTCTTATCTTGTGGCTGTGCCCTTCCAACCTCTGCCCCTCTTTACACGGCCTCTCTCTCTGAGCTTCTCTCTTCTGTGTCTCAGGTAAGAAATCTGTCACTGGGTTCCGCACCTGACCAGGCAGTCGGGCTGACCTCACGAGGCTCAGTCCAATCATGTCTGCAGAGATGCCGTTTCTAAATAAGGTCACATCCACAGGCTCTGAGGATTAGGACATGGTCGTATCTGCTGGGGGAACAGGGGCCACTGTTCACCCTGCTACAGTGAGTTTTCTTCTTTCTTCGGAGCAAGGACACACAGGCCCATCCCCTCCTAGAGCTGTTCCTGAGAAGCACTGAGCTGGCGGGTGGCAGAGGGCCCATTGCTGTGGCCTCAGGTCTGCACCCTGGGGAGACCCGGGTCCTCCACCCTCGCTGTGCTCAGAGCTGAGCACGCAGTACAGACCACAACCAACCAATGCACAGCCTCCTTTGAGCTTCAGACCGGTGGAGGAGATAGACTGTAAACAAACATGAGAATAAATGGATAAATAAACACATCATATGGTGATTAAAAACTACTAAAAAAAAATACACGGGGGTGAAGATGGAGAATGAAGGAACAAGAGGGCCTCTTTAGACAGAGGCTTACTGGAGGCCTTGATGACTGACAACTGAGCTACAGAGGTGAGAAGGGAGTCCTGAGAATGGCCAGGGGCTTTGCAGGCAGAGGGCAGTGCCGTGCAGGGGCCCTGCAGGAGACCTGGAGTCAGTAGAGCAGCGGGGAGACCCAGGGGTCAGGGGTCGACCAAGCAGGGGCTGAGGAGCCCTGGGAGGGATTGTGAAATTTTCCCTAACTGCACACAGAAGCTGCTGGAAGGTTTCCAGCAACAAGTGATAGAGGTGGATTTGCCTTCAACGGGGTCACTCTGGAGGGTGAGCGGATGGCAGGGTCCAAGGAGGAATAAGCGGGTGCTCGGGGGGAGGCTCTGAGCAGGTGGGAGGCGAGGCTTGCGGTTCCACTTTGGGCGAAGCTCGCATCCTGCCTCTGGCCCTGGCACCCCATTTGGGCAGTGAGGACGGGGAGGGCCCACAGACCACACTCAGCCACCTGGGAATCACACGGAATTGTACGTGCCTGTCCCTGTGCCTACAAGGAGCAGCACAGCCCCTGAAACAACCAGTAAACAGCCCCATCTAAGAGCATCTTATGGGAAGTTGGGCCAAGAGCAGGGCTTCCCCCCCTCAACACCGTTGGCATTTGGGGCCAGATGATTCTTTGTAGGGGGCTGTCCTGTGCTCTGTGGGGTGCTGAGCAGTACCCCTAGCCCCCACACTAAGCACCAGGAGCACCCCTCCCTCAGTTATAACAACCACACTGTCTGCAGGCATTGCTGGGTCCCCCATGAGGTGCAGTCACTGTGGGAACCCCTGTCCTGGAGGATGGCCAGCACAACCCGGCATAGCACAGGGTTTCTAGTCCTTCCGGGCTGGCCCTCAGACCTTGGTGGGAATGAGAGTGCCTCCCTGGGCTCAGACAGGGGGAGGAGGAGGCCACCTGCCTACAGCCTGGTACCCATCCAAGCCTGGATGCCCCTAGAGACCCCCAGTACCACAGGGCCCCAGGGGCCTGAGCACTCATCCTGGTCTGTGACTACCCAGCCCAGCTGCCTCGGTGGACAGCCTGCCCTCCAACACGCCACCTTCGGAACCAGTGTCAGAAGGAGATGCTGTGTGGACAGGCACCTCTCACCATGGACTCTCCATCCCGGAGCCCCACACGCCCCTAGCTCTATCCCCGACACCCACTCCGTGTCTGCAGCCACTCTCTCAGAACGCTCAACACTCCTGTGTCCAGCAGCCATGAACGGTGGGTGCTAGGGGGCAGGAGGACTGTGTCTGGGCCATGTGACCAGATGCACACCAGGACGGGTTCCTGGAACACCCGCTCCCGGGTGGGTGACAGGCTTTGATGGCCTGCCAGGAATGACAGCCGGCCCTGTTTGCATCTCTTATCTGAGAGCTTTGCACCAATATTGCCTCCTGGCCCCGGTGCCCTATGGTGGTTATCAGCAGGCGGCCACAGCATCTGTTGTGAGGTGAGGCCCGCGGAGACCTTTCCCACGCCCACCTGTCTGCATGCAAGATCAAGGCCCTTCCCTTCACCCGGACCTTCCAGAGGGTCACCCCAAAGAGACCTGTCTTTCTGTTAGAATTTAGCGCTATTTCCAGAATTCTCCAGAACCCTGTCACTTCCAAGAAACAGCCCCAGGGATGTGAACATTCACGAGTGAGGAGGAACCCTGCTGGTTTCTGTTTCCAATAAGGCAGCACATTGGAACCACCTGGTGAGTGTCCCAGGGCGGCCTGGACAAAAGACCACACGCCTGGTGGCCTGAATAACAGAAATGTCCTCTCCCGCAGTCTGGAGGCCTGAAGTCTGAGATCAGGTCCGCTTCCTCCTGGGTCTGTGAGGACACCCTGCCAGGCCTGTCCCCAGTGTCACCCTGATCTCTGGCCGCCTTCTTGCATGGTAGTGTCTCCCTGTGAGTGTCCCTTTCATAAGGATACTTGTAAGCCATAGAGGATTCAGCCCACACTGATCTTGACTCAGTTTTAACTTGATCTTCATCTGCTGATGAAGACCCTGTGTGCATTAAGGTCACGTTCACAGGCACTAATGAGGTGGTATTCAACACTGTTTGCAGGGACACAATTCAACCCCTAATTTAAACTAACACTGCCACACCTGGATCAAGGAAAGCAGGATGTGTAAGGGGAGGCAGGGGATGGCAGGGCCAGACTCATGAACTGCTTCCCTGGCCTGTTGCACATGGGGAAGCTGAGGCTCCAAAGCAGGAGAGCGAGGCCCACTGTCTCTGTGGGCAGAGGCAGCCTGCGGCTGAGGTCTGCTCCTCCTGGTTCATGCCCTGACCTCAGCAACAGACTGTCTCTGAACAGCTGGGTCGGGACCACTGCGCTCCAGTCTGCATCACAGAGGATGAGCACCCACAGCAGGGCCCAGACCTGAGCTCTGAGAACCAGTTTTCCAAGCTCGTACTCTGTGCTCTTTGTGTTTTCACATCACAGCCCTAAATGGTGTGTGGGAGTATGGTCTAAGATTCAGAGAGGCAGCTTTACTTAGTGTTGCCCAGCCAAGCAGGAGAGGGGTATGGCGGAGGATTCAAACCTAGGCTCAGTCAGCTCCACGGAGGCTCAGGTTCCCCAGACGACGCTGCCTGGGAGAGCCAAAGCTGCCAGTGCTGGTCTGTTACAGGCAGTCGTGGGACACGCTTGACCGAATGACAGCACCCTTCCTGTGGTGGATTCGAGAACAGCTCAGGATGAGACAGAGCCATGCTCTCTACCCAGCTCCGCCACTTACCAGCTGTGTGGCCTGGGGCAAGTCCCTTAACTTCTCTGTGCCACAGTTCCTTCACGTGGAAGTCAGGCACGAGAGCAGCACCTACCACTGAGGGTGCGGGGGCATTAAACACACAGACACAAACACACGCGTTGCGTGGTGCCCCGGGCTGCGCCGGCTCTTGTCACTTCCGGGGGCAGCTCGAGGCTCCACAGACCTGGGCCAGTTGTCCTCAGCGGCTTCCCCCAAATTTACGTTTCAGATCAGCTCCCGCCCCATCCCCACTAGCATCCCCCATGGACCATGACGTCTCACTCCAAGGCCTGCCAGAGCCACTATTAAGAAGATAAATCTCCCGCTGGCCCTTGCCCGCCCCCCCTTCACTCTCCACATGGAGACTGTGCTGTTATAAATGTGTCCAGCCTGTGAAACCTGACCTGCAGTGCCCCGTGAAGGGGGTGCCTTATCTGATTGGAAGCCAGTGCCTGTGCCACCACCCTCCCCAACCCTGGGCTCCAGGAGATGAGCTGACAATGAGGGGCTTTGCCACTGATTCTAACCTAGGTGCCCCACCCCCAGGGTGGGCAAGATTCCACAGAGGGTGGGCAGGTGCAAGCTACGTTAACCACAGGAGTTAGCAAAGTCGGGGGCAAAGAGGTAAGTGAGCCCCAGCGCCATCCCTGGCCCCAGCCCATGCTCTGAGATCTGTCCTGCCATGTGTTTTGAGCAATGACAACTTTCTTATCTGTTCTTCTGCAACAGAAACTTACTGGCTTATATATAGAGCAGCCCGAGAGGAGTTTAGGAGTTTCAGGCAAGGTTTGTTCCAGGATTCAAATAACGTCTCCAGAAATGGATCACCTCTCTATTTTGAGACTGCACTACAGGTTCTAGGGACTTGGTGCAACGTCTTTTTTCAGAGGGAGGGGCATTTTTTCTGAATATTACATGCACACATGCAGAGTGCAAAAAGTGCTTGGCCATTGGCCCAAATAAAGTGGCTACTACTGCTAAGGTCAAAAATTAATATTTGATTTTGGCTCTCTGGTTTATGAAGCCCTGTGCCTGGAAAGTTTATTTAACAAATAAGTACCATATATGAAGTACTTACTATATATGATCTACTTTAAGGTTCTCACCTCCTCTCCAAGGGGAAAAGCATCTATAAACACATTTTACTGATGAGAAAAACTAAGCAAGTTATTTAATTTTGCCAAAGGTGGAGTAGAGATTAAGCCGAATGCCATCTGACTCCCGAACCTGTGTCCTTCTCAGCACACTCTTCTGTTTCCTTTGTCTGAAAATCCATCATCGGAAGATGAAGTAATTTCAGCACATTAATAATCTGAGAACATGCCACACTGGTCTAGTCCTTTCCTGCATTCATGGACTCAACAAATACTAAGGCATCTTTCCAGGTAGCCAGACACAGTAGTCATATAGAAAAGGAAAGACATTTTTCTGTGCCCTCAAGAAACTTAAAATCTGATGATAAAACACTACTGCTGCAACCCATATAATCCACGTGAAAATCCTACAGGGCACAGAGAATAAAGTCTGCTCTGCTGGTGATGAGGACACTCAGGGTCAGAGGCGCCTGCACGGTGAATAGCCGAGCCAGGGTCTGCCAGTCCCGTACCTCCAGGTCGGGTCAGTCAGCAGCTCAGTCATGTCTGACTCTCTGTGATCCCATGGACTGCGGCACGCCAGGCCTCCTTGTCCATCACCAGCTCCCGGAACTTGCTCAAACTTATGTCTATCGAGTCAGATGGACAAGTCCCATGTCTTGTCCCCTTTCAATGACTGTGTTCTTTTGTTGAAATACCATGAATCGTTTTTATAATTTTATTCACTTATTTATTTTTGACTGCTCTGGTTTTTGTTGCTGCGTGGGCTTTTCTCAGGTACATCAGAGCCTTCGCAAGGGGCCTAGATGCTCTGCTCTACCAGCTCCCCTGCTCACGGCTGGGCAGTGAGACTGAGAGTGGCAGCTCACAAACCCAAATGAGTTTACTTGAAAGGACAGCGTCTTACGCAGACATAGAGAACAGATTTATGGACATGGGGGGGGGGGGGATAGGGGGAGGAGGGCAAGGGTGGGATGAATGGAGTGGCGTGGGAACATATACACTACCATGTGTAAAACACAGAGCCGGTGAGAATTTGCTGTATGATTCACGGGACTCAAACCAGTGCTCTGTGACAACCTAGAGGTATGGGAAGGGGTGGGAGGTGGAGGGAGGTTCAAGAGGGAGGGGACATATGTATAGGGTGCTCAGTCACTCAGCCGACTCTTTGTGACCCCATAGGCTGTACCCGCCAGACTCCTCTCTCCGTGGGATTTCCCAGGCAACAATACTGGAATGGGTTGCCATGCCCTCTTCCAGAGGATCTTCCCGACCCAGGGATGGAACCCGCATCTCCTGCATTGCAGGCAGATTCATGTTGTTGTATGGCAGAAATCAACACAGTATTGTTGTTGTAAAGCAATTATCCTTCAATAAAAACAATTTTAAAAACAAGCAGCATCTGAGTCTCCTTGGGCTCCTGCAGCAAAACACCAGAGACCAGCGCTTTAAACAGCAGACATTTATATTATGATTCTAGAGGGACGGCCACAGTCAGAGTGGCTCTTCCAGAGACAGCCCTGCTCCTGGCTCGTGAATGGCCAGTTTCTCACTGGGTCTCTTCCTCTTCCTATTAGGACACACTAATCCCATCAAGAGAGCCCGACCCTCGTGACCGTTCTAAGTCCTTCCCAAAGGCTCCAAACATCACCATGTTGGAGGTGATGGCTTCAATAAAAGAATCTGGGGTGGGGGAGACGTCAGAAACTGTGCTAGGACAAGGGGCAAGAAGTGAATATTCTGCTATTTAACGAAGTCAACTTTACAGTGATGATGATCGTACAGGGGCAACAGGCATGGAATCTAAATATGCCTCAGGACGCCTTCTCTGTTAGAGGGACTTGCTCAGGAGTCCTCTGAGGAGCCCGCTACATGGCTGACCCCACTGCAAATTGCTTTTCCACTTGGTATTCAACGGAGGAAAGAGCCAGACCTGGTAAACTACTTGGAGCCTCAAGATGGCCCCGTTGCAGTTGCCCCATGTGAGCCCACGGGCAGCCGGGTGATTGACGGCTGGACACGCGGCACAATCCATCATGCGGGCCTGACTCGGGAAAGACAGATCGGTGGGGGAGTAAAAACAGATGTCAGGGAGGGAGGGGTGCCGAAGGAGCCTGGGCAGCCAACCTGAGGACGCCGTATGCCTCGGCAGAAGCAGTTCTTCTCAGTGGCCACAATCTCCATCTCTTTAGAATAAGTGATTAAAAAGTTACATATTTAAGTATAACTCTCTGACATCCAGAGAGCTATAATAAACAAACTCTGTCCTTTTTATCATGGGGGACTAGAATGTAAAAGTAGGAAGTCAAGAGACACCTGGAGTAACTGGCAAGTTTGGCACTGGAGCACAAAAGGAATCAGGGCAAAGGCTAACAGAGTTTTGCCAAGAGAATGCCCTGGTCATAGCAAACACCCTCTTCCAGCAATACCAGAGACAACTCTACACGTGGACATCACCAGATGGTCAATACTGAAATCAGATGAATTATATTCTTTGCAGCCAAAGATGAAGAAGCTCTCTACAGTTAGCAAAAACAAGACCAGGAGCCGACTGTGGCTCAGATCATGAACTCCTTATTGCAAAATTCAGACTTCAACTGAAGAAAGTAGGGGAATCCACTAGACCATTCAGGTATGACCTAAATCAAATCCCTTATGATTATACAGTGGAAGTGACAAATAGATTCAAGGGATTAGATCTGATAGACAGAGTGCCTGAAGAACTATGGATGGAGGTTCACGACATTGTACAATGAGCAGTGATCAAGATCACCCCCAAGAAAAAGAAATGCAATAAGGCAAAACTACTCTCTGAGAAGGCCTTAAAAATAGCTGACAAAAGAAGAGAAGTTAAAGGCAAAGGAGAAAAGGAAAGATATACACATATGAGTACAGAGTTCCAAAGAACAGCAAGGCGAAATAAGAAAGCCTTCCTCAGCGATCAATGCAAGGAAATAGAGGAAAACAACAGAATGGGAAAGACTAGAGATCTCTTCAAGAAAATCAGAGATACCAAGGGAACATTTCATGCAAGTTCAGTTCAGTCACTCAGTTGTGTCCAACTCTCTGTGACCCCATGGACTGCAGAGATGGGCACAATAAAGGACAGAAGTGGCATGGACCTAACAGAAGCAGAAGATATTAAAAGGAGGTGCCAAGAATACACAGAAGTATACAAAAAAATCTGCATGACCTAGATAATCACGATGGTGTAATCACTCACCTAGAGCCAGACATCCTGGAATGCGAAGTCATGTGGGCCTTAGGAAGCACCACTCCAAACAAAGCTAGTGGAGGTGATAGAATTCCAGTTGAGCTATTTCAAATCCTATTTGAATTAAAACCCTATTGAATCCTAATTTAAATCCTATTGAATAGTTGAGCTATTTCAAATCCTAAAAGATGATGCTGTTAATATGCCACTCAATATACCAGCAAATTTGGAAAACTCAGCAGTGGCCATAGGACTGGAAAAGGTCAATTTTCATTCCAGTCCCAAAGAAAGGCAATCCCAAAGAATGTTCAAACTACCCCACAATTGCACTCATCTCACACACTAGCAAAGTAATGCTCAAAATTCTCCAAGCCAGGCTTCAATGGTATGTGAACCGTGAACTTCCAGATTTTCAAGCTGGACCTAGAAAGGGCAGAGGAACCAGAGATCAAATTGCCAACATCCGCTGGATCACAGAAAAAGCAAAAGATTCCAGAAAAACATATACTTCTGCTTTATTGACTACACCAAAGCCTTTGACAATGTGGATCACAACAAACTGTGGAAAATTCTGAAAGAGATGGGAATACCAGACCACCTGACCTGCCTCTTGAGAAACCTGAATGCAGGTCAAGAAGCAACAGTTAGAAGCGGTCATGGAACAATGGACTAGTTCCAAATTGGGAAAGGAGTAAGTCAAGGCTGAATATTGTCACCCTGCTTATTTAACTTATATACAGAGTACATCATGTGAAATGCCAGACTGGAAGAAGCACAAGGTGGAATCAAGATTACCAGGAGAAATATCAATAACCTCAGATATGCAGATGACACCACCATTACGGCAGAAAGCGAAGAACTAAAGAGCCTCTCTCTGGATAAAAGTGAAAGAAGAAAGTGAAAAAGCTAGCTTAAAACTCAACCTTAAAAAACTAAAATCATTGCATCTGGTCTCTCTACTTCATGGCAAATAGATGCGGAAACAATGGAAACAGTGACAGACTTTATTTGGGGGGGCTCCAAAATCACTGCAGATGGTAACTGCAGCCCTGAAATTAAAAGACACTTGCTGGTAGGAAGAAAAGCTATGACAAACCTAGATAGCATATTAAAAAGCAGAGACATTACTTTGTCAACAAAGGTCTGTCTAGTCAAAGCTACAGTTTTTCCAGTAGTCATGTGTGGATGTGACAGTTGGATAATAAAAAAGCTGAGCACCAAAGAATTGATGCTTTTGAACTGTGGTGTTGGAGAAGACTCTTGAGAGTCCCTTGGACAGCAAGGAGATCAACCAGACAACCCTAAAGGAAATCAGTCCTGAATATTCATTGGAAGAACTGATGCTGAAGCTGAAACTCTAAAACTTTGGCCACCTGATGCAAGGAACTGATTCATAGGAAAAGACCCTGATACTGGGAAAGACTGAAGGCAGGAGGAGAAGGGGATGAGAGAGGATGAGATGGTTAGGTGGCATCACTGAATCAATGGACATGAGTTTGAGCAAGCTCTGGGAGTTGGTGATGGACAGGGAAACCTGGTGTGCTGCAGTCCACGGGGTTGCCAAGAGTCAGAACTGAGTGACTAAACTGACTGATGGAATTTGCAGAAAAATTAATATACTTTTTCATTATTAGCACATTTGGGGTCAATTACTGTCATTTTGCTGTAGGGCCCAATGCTATCATACTTCAGGGAGCTTTAGTGACCCCACTTGTACACCCTATGAAGGGTCCTTTGCCACAGAGAAGACCTCAGCCAAAGACATTGCATAAATACCAGCACAGTAGTTACATTGTTTTAAAAAACGTGTCTAACATTTCATGTAACCATTACATCTTGCCAATGGTTTCCATCCCAAACTGACTGAAATTTAAAGCAAATTTTGACTTTTTGGTTACATTAACAATTCGTCGATGTTGTGCTGGATGTGTGTGTTTCCTACTGAAATGCCAGCGTTTCTCTAAAGATTCTGAATTCAGGATACTGGACACTCTGGATCCAGTTTCCAGGTTCAGGACTTATACCAACTACCTGGTCTGGTGTGAGAGATACATGCCATGGGGTTCCAGGGGCTGAGTGAGCTTGAAAAGATTCCTGGAGGAGACCTGCATTGGAAGTTCTCCAACAATGGTCCTTACACTGGATTCTCTAGTTGCCGGGGAGATTCTCACTCTCTGGGGTGTACAATCAGCCCCACTCCTCCTGGATCTCCAGGGCTTCCTGACTCGGTAGATCTGGAGTGTGAGGGCCAGGCATTTGTATTTTTCAAATGTTCTCAGAGGACTGGGATGGATGTCCAGGGACATAGTCCTGAACCTGACCCAACGTCCTCATCTTAGAGACAGGGAGCGTGAGCACCCACGAAGAGGGAGCTGATGGTCACAATGGATCAGGATGACCTCCAAACCCATTATGACAGGTGTCCTCACAAGAAGATGCAGTGAAGCAGCCACAAACCAAGGATACCTGGGTCACCCAGAGCTAGGGAGGCAGGGGGTTCTTTCCTGAGAGCCTCCAGTGGGACACAGCCCTGACGCCTTGAGCCCAGACTCCAGTCTCCAGGACTGTGGGACAGTAAGTGTGTGTGGCTTCAAGTCCCCAGTGTGCGCGGCCCAGGACACTGCAGAACAAGTGACTCAGGGTCATCTGCACAGACGGGCCCACCCAGCCCCGAGGAGAGGGACGTGTCAACCTGGTGACTGGAGCCTGGCATGCAGCCGCCTCTTCAGAAACGTCTGTGTTAGACGTCCTTCCTCTAGACACAAAACTGTGAGCAGAGATGATGGCAGGGGAGGCCCCTGACTTGCCGAGGATGAGGGTAATTTGTGCGGGAGACCTGGCTCTGAGGGGCCCTTTTCTGGGAGGGCCGGGCAGACACAGAACACTCCTGCCAAGCGCAGGCCTCTCCGCATCAACCTTCCCTTCTCCGCAGCAGCCCCGCTGGCTGGGCAGGGACGCACTTCCTCTGTAGCCAGGAGCCGACAGTGAGGGGCAGCCGGAGGAGGCCCGTCCGGTCCAGCAGCACCGTAGACACTGCCCCCCTGCCCCGCTGAGGAGCCCGGCTCCAGGTGGGCTTGCTGCCTTCAGCAGGGGTTGAGGATTCATCAGGACTTGGCACCCCTGAAACATGGGCCGTCATGGGCTGGGCCCAAGGTCCCCCCAAGGGGCGAAGGCAACATGGCACAATGGCCAAGGGCTCATCAGGGTGGCCCTGCAGCATTGGAGCATGACCTCTGCCACTGACCCGGGGTGAGCTTGGGAAACTTACCTAACTCCTCGGAGCTAAACCTCCCCATCTTCAAGAGGGGGCAGTAATCTCAGTTATCGCTAGTGGACGGTGCTGGGAATAACAGCCACAACCTTAGCACAGGAAACGTGCTTGGTGAATACGGCCGTGACTCCTGGCTTGTTCCTGGCTCTGGCTGTCAGCAGCCACATCCCAGCTGTTTGGCAGCCTCTGGGCAGTCTGGACTGAGGACAGAAGGCCTTTGGAAGCCCAGCGGAAGCAGGAAGCAGGCGAAAACGAGAGGCCTCGGAAGGGGGCCCTGGGCATGTGTGCTGCGTGGACAAGCCCAGCCAGGGAGGCAGGAACACCTGGAGCAACATCTGCTTCTGAGACGGAGGTGGGCGCGGGCAGGGAGCCGAGGTCAGGGAGCTCCACCGGGGCAGGTCCTGCTCACAGCACCCGCCACTGCCTTCTCCGTGCATTTCTGTCCTGTTTGTAAGAGCAGCCAGGGTCAGTCGGAGCCCCACTCATTGCTCTAGGTCTGGCCTCCACTTACTCAACATCACTAGTCATCAGGGAAACACAAATCAAAACCACAATGAGAGACCACCCCATGCCTGTCAGAATGGCTCTCATCAAAAAGACAAGAAACAATAAGTGCTGGGGGGGAAAAGGAACCCTTGGGCACTGTTGGTGGGAGTGCAACTTGGTGCAGTCACTTGGAAAAGAGCGGAATTTCCTCAAAAAGCTAAAAACAACTGCTGTACAATCCAACAATTCTACTTCTGGTATTTATCTGAAGGGTATAAAAACAGATGATAGCACTCTTATGGCAGAAAGTGAAGAGGAACTAAAGAGCTCTTGATGATGGTGAAAGAAGACAGTGAATAAAGCTGGCTTAAAACTCAACATTCAAAAAACTAAGATCATGGCATCTGGTTCCATCACTTCACGGCAACTGCTGCTGCCGCTGCTAAGTCACTTCAGTCGTGTCTGACTCTGTGTGACCCCATAGACGGCAGCCTACCAGGCTCCCCCATCCCTGGGAATCCTCCAGGCAAGAATACTGGAATGGGTTGCCATTTCCTTCTCGTGGTAACTAGTAAGGGAAAAAGTGGGAATAGTGACAGATTTCATTTTCTTGTGCTTCAAAATCACTGTGGATGGTGTCTGTAGCCATGAAATTAAAAGACACCTGCTCCATGGAAGGAAAGCTATGACAAACCTAGACAGTGTATTAAAAAGAAAAGATATCACTTTGCTGACAAGGGTCTATATGGTCAAAACTATGGTTTTTCCAGTTGTCATGTATGAATGTGAAAGTTGGACCATAAAGAAGGGTGAGCTCCGAAGAATTGATGCTTTTGAATTGTATGCTGGAGAAGACTCTTGAGAGTCCCTTGGAAAGCAAGAAAATCAAACCAGTCAATCCTAAAGGAAGTCAACCCTGAATATTCTTTGGAAGAGTTGATGCTGAAGCTGAAGCTCTAGTACTTTGGCCACCTGCTGTGAAAAGCCGACTCATTGGAAAAGATCCTGATGGTGGGAAAGATTGAAGACAAAAGGAGAAGAAGGTGACAGAGGATGAGATAGCTGGATGGCATCACCGACTCAGTGGACATGAGTTTGAGCAAACTCCAGGAGACGGTGAAGGACAGGGAAGCCTGGTGAGCTGCAGTTCATGGGGTCGCAAAGAGTCAGACACGACTTCGTGACTGAACAACAGTGAACAACAACAATTCAAAAAGATATATGCACACCAATGTTCATTTCAGCATTCTTTACAATAGCCAAGATATGGAAGGAAGCTAAGTGTCCATTGGAAATGAAGGGATAAGAACATGTGATACAGATCGATTGCTATTGTTGTATAAAGAGACAAACAGTGAAGTAGTACGCAGCCATAGAAAAGAATGAAACCTTGCCTTTTGCAACAACATGAATGGACCTGGAGGTTATTATGAGAAGTGAAATAAGTCAGATAGTGGAAGGCAAATAAAATAAATGAGCAAAAATTAAAAAAAATAAAATAAAAACAGACTCACAGATAAAGAGAAGAAACTACTCGTTGTCAGACAGGAAGGAAGTGGGGAGGGGGCGGTGAGCAAAATAGGTGAAGGGAGTTAACAGGTACCAACTACCAGTTATAAAACAAGCCACAGGGATGTAATGTATCACAGGGGACATATAATCAATAATGCTGTAATAACATTTTATGGGGTATAATGTACAAAAACAGACAGCAGTGTGCACTTGACACTGAAGTAATATTCTAAGTCAAGTATGCTTCAACTTAAAAAGGAAGGAAATAGAAAGCTGAGGAGGAACACATGAAATTTGGGGGCCAGGAGAGTTGCAGACTCTATAGAGTGGACTGAGAAGAGCTTTCTGATAAGATGATCTTTGTGTATAAACCTAAAAGCAGTGAGGGAGTGAGTCACATAGATGATTGGCTGGGAGACAGGAAGGATGGATGAATGGATGATGGGTGGATGGAATGGAGGGAAAGAGGGAAGGGAGAGAGAGGGAGGCTGGACGGTGGATGAATGGATGGGTGGTTGGATGGACTGAGTGAATGAGCAAATGAACACATGAATAGTCCTGATAGATGCAGATGAGTTAACTTATCTCCATCACTATTGCTGTTCCTTCTCATGCCTGACTATCTGTATACCACCTGTCCTTCAGTGTCAAAGTCAGAAGCCGCCTGTGGCTGGACCGCACCCATATTTTCCTGCACTGGGTCCTTAAGAGTCTGTGCCCCCCAGTTCAAGTAGACTCTGCACCCTCTCTTTCCTGGTGTGAAAGCAAGCAAGAGAGCCTCAAGGCTCACTTGTGAAAAAGTTACCTGCAAGACTAATTTTTCTACAGTGAATTCCATTTTTGCCTTGCTCATTTTCATCAGTTTAAATACTAACTCTTGGGAGGGAGAAGGGAGATAGTTTCAGGGTATTAAAGGTTAAGAACACTGAAAACATCAGGCAGATCAGTTAATACCATGTTCTATTCCATTCGTGCTGTTTGGCTGTTAATTGCCATCTTACAGGAATGATTTTCCCAAATAAATCCAAAAAAAAAAAGAAAGATGACAAACCTTGGCTTGCTCCCAGTGGTTCAGGAGCTTTCCCTTAATCATAAGGAGATTCTCTTTATGTGGGATCTGAGGAGAATATCAAAAGGAGCCCTGCACACAGCCTCCCGGTGTGTGGTTTATCTCTTTATCTGCTCACACGAGGCTGCTCAGGGTCACTCAGCTACTGGCTCGCAGAGCCAAAATTTGATCCTGGGTGTGTGTGCTAACATTTTTTTTCTGCTACAAAAGGGCTGTGTCCTTAGAAAGTGACCCCCTTCATGAGAGGAAGTTGTGAGTTTAAGATACGATCAAGGCTTTCAGAGTGCGAGTGACCCGGGTCTCCCCTTTGAGTGGGGCCAGTGAGTCTGTCCCAGCGTATCGAGGTGGTTAAAAGTTCAGCCCTGGAGTCTGGGATCTGACGGCCTGAGAGGGAACCCTGCTCCTGACTTACGAGAGTGAACCTGGGCCGTGGCTTTCCCCTGCCTGCACCCCGGGGTCCTCGCGTGTAAACGACACCCCGTGACACATGCAACCCTTCTCAGGATTGGCAGGAGGATTCAGCGCAGTAACGTTCTAGTGATGCTGACCATGCACCCTGCACCACAATTCTACTCCGGGGTACACCTCCGCCAGACACGGCCCACGTGCCCCAAACGTGCCCCGGCTGGACCCCTCGATGTGCCTCCATGGTGGAGGCGGCAAGTCAGTCCTGTGGGGCTCACGTAACAGACTCGGCGGCAGGAATGTCCACAGCAGCATTAGTCACAATAGCCACGGCACAGAAGCAACCTAAACGTCTGTCGACAGAGGAATGGATAATGAAAGCATGATGCATATAGACAATGGAATACCACTCAGTCATAAAAAAGAGGGAAATAATGCCATTTGCAGCAACATGGAGGGACCTGGAGATCATTATACGAAGTGAAGAAAGTCGGAGAAAGATAAATATTATATGCCATCACTTGTATGCGGAGTCTTCTTTAAACGGCACAAATGAACTTCTTTCTAAAACAGAAATAGACCTACAGACAGAGAAAATAAGTTTATGGTTACCAAATAACCAACAAGGATCTACTGCACAGCACGGGGAATTGAATTCAGTATTTTGTAATAACCTACAAGGGGAAAGAGCCTGGAAATCTGTGCGTGTGTTTAACTGAATCATGGTGCCGTATACCTGAAACTAACACAACGGTATAAATCAACTACACTTCAATAAAATATATATTGAGGAGATCGGGGGAGGGGGGAGAGACAGAGGGAAAGGAGAGGAAAGAACCAGCTCGGTTCATGCAGAGTGTGGACTCAGACAGCAGTTTCCTCCCTGTGGAAGCAGGCTATATTGGCTGGAGCAGGCGTGGTCGGGGGGTGCCTGCTGGGGGCTGGAAATGTTCCAGATGTTGGTCTGGGTGGTAGTTACGTGGTGTGCACATGCCAAGGAAAAAATGCACTGAGGGGTACACTTAAGTGTGTTCCCCTTACTGAATACACATCCACCCCAACAAGAAGGAAGGCGGCTCTATCCTACGCTGCATACTGGAGGACGATGGCTTTGGAGGACGGTCATGACGTCTAGAGGGAATTCATTTACGTGGCCTCGGACATAAAAGATCGACGTTGGGAGGCTTTACCCCATCCTTATTTGCAGCCACCTCCCTCCCTCACTCCCTGCAAGGCCTGCCAGGTTCCAGATGCCTCCCATGTATGTGGACCCTGCACGTTCTACAAACTGTCTCTGTCTAACAGATAACAAGGAAGAACAAATGAGAGCCTGCATCACAGACCCCTCTACAGACATTCTGTCTCTCATTCCCCTTCTGCTCGCAGGGGCACTGAGACCCAGACGCAGTAAGTAGTTTGCTCCAGGCCACGAAGCTGCCGGTGAGCCGTGCCCTCACCCCTGGGTCGCACGGTGCTGGACGTACAGCCGGGGACCTTGACCATAAAAGCAGCCGTGAATTATCTGGCGGCAGACCGATGGGGATACTGTTGGGAAGCAAAATCCATCTCTTTTACAACTGTCCTCTTGACGTGTTTATGGATCCACGTATCCGACGGGCGGGGTGGTGGGGGGGGAGAGACGGCTCAAGGCATTCGGGGCTCCCCCCACCCCCGCTCGGTGCAAACCACTGCAGGAAAATGAGGGAAACCACCCATTCCGAACGATTTCTACAAAAGCAGGCTCCAGAGTTGATGTCTGCCACATGTACCACCCAGGCCCTGGCTGTCTTCAAAACATGGCCAGAAAACAGAACGAGGCCAGCCGGGGATAAGGCGGCTTCATCCCCACATCTCGACAGCCAGACCTGGCTCCAGCCTCCCGCTGCAGCTTCCAACAGCTCTCCTCCCACGCAGCACACAGGCAGTCGGAGAACGCGCCAGAAGGCTGATCGCCACCCCGAGTCACCTCCAGAGACGGGGAGGTGTGGGGGACGCTGGCTGTCCCTGCTTTTTCCTCTGGGGGATAATTCTCCAACAGGACGTCTTTGTGGGGTCGGCTGTGGACCCAGGGACACTGTCCAGAGCCAGGCACCGTGGTTTCTGTTTCCTCCGAGTACACTTTACGACTCCCCCTTCTCCTAGCTCCAGAGAAAACACCCCAGAGGCAGCTGGAAAGGCAAACTGCTGACTGCTGGCGAGCCTGAATTCAGGTGTGCCCCATGCAGGAGGAGGGGGAGGAGAAGGTGGCACCGGTGTGTGGCCCCTGGTGCGGGCCCCGGGGAATGGCAGAGCTGTCCATCTCCGCTTCGGCGCCCAGACTGGGCGAGCTATTTATAGAACTGGAGGCCCGCTGGGTGGCTGCATCTGGAACCAATTGAGGAGGGCCGGAGTCGCTGTCAGAGCCTGGCACCCACTCGATGATCCCCCAGGCAGGACTTCACCCGAAAGTGTCAGAGAGACTGGGGACGGAGCCGCTTGCTCCCTCCCTCCAAGGGCCTCCCGAGTAGTTGAGCTAATTGGAAAAGACATTCTGAGCTGATCAGTGGATGCTCGTGGTGGTGTCGAGAGGCAACTACCTGCAATTATTATGCAAGCGTCTAATCACTGCACACTGGCTAATTAGTTACAAATTGCTCAGCAATAAATGCCCTGGGCAGAAAGACCTCCTTCCTCTGGAATGTAAGCGGGTTCCTGAGGGGTGAGCCTGGGAGGCAGCCTGGCTGGCCCATGGAGGCGACTGGTCACTCCAAGACCCGAAGGCTTTCTGAAAAATCTCTGAAACCTCGGCCACAGGACACACAGGCACCTCAGAAGGGCACACGCGCTGCTTCAGGGTGTGCAGAAACAGGGTCTCCATGTTCCCAGGCCCTGTGCTCAGACCAGCCTTCTGCTTGCCCTTGCCACCCTGGGGAGGACCTCCCTGTGGACCAAGGTCGGGGGCGGGGGTGCTGTAGGCGAGGTCTGTACACGAGCAGCACTGAGAGCAGGGGGAAATGCAGACCCCCGCCCCGGCCACAGAGGGACGACCTGCATCTTAATCAGATGAGTCCCGGGGATGCCTGTAAAGGACCGGGCTCCCCTCTAAGAACACCTCCCGGGGCCCTGCTCCAGTGTTCTGCGTGGGGCACCCCCACAACGAGACCTCTGCACCCAGTGGAAGTAAGAGGACTGGTCACTAAATCACAAGCTCCGCAGGGCAGGGGTCACTGGCTGTTGACTGCGGTCTCCCCATGTTCTAGAACCGGGTCGGGTACACAGTAGGTGCTCAGTCGATGGTGAACAGCAGGTGCGCTGGCAGAGCTGCCTCGTGCTTCATTCTAGAGCCCTGAAGTGCGGCCCTGGTGAGTGTGCTCAGACGGAATGGCAGACAGACATGGTGGGCCAAGGTTACGTTCACAATTCCACAAACAGAAAAGATCCTAGTGCTATTTCAGTGGCTAACATTCTGTGGAACAGCAGGAGGAGAATCGTCCTGATAGCCACCCCTGCTCGAGCCCTCTCTGAAAAAAGGCAGTGTCTGCTGTTGTCAGAATCGGGGGGGGGGGGGGGGGGGGAGCGGGTCGGCCACAGCGGCTGCAGGGCCTGTGGCCTCTGTTTTGCCTTCTGGAGAGTGGCAGGCTTGAACTTTTGAACCTGAACTTTGCTGAGAAAGGCTCACGTTCCCAGGTTTTGGCCTGAGACACTCCCACCCCCAGGCTGGCTGGGCCTTCCCTTCTCTTTCTTGCCCTTCCTCCTGCCCACCCAGGGCCTTGCCATTTTGTTGGCCGCTGACATCTCCAGGAACTCCGGTTCCAGGGGTCAAGCCACCAGAAAGCTCCACTGTGGGGCCCCTGGGACACGTGCAGGCTGAGAGCAGGGCCCGGGAACCTGACGGGTTTACGGCGTCACTTTGGCCTGATGGCTGCTTTACCAGTCTAGACCTCAGTTTCCTCCTCTGGGAAGTGGGAATAAAGTAGTACAGAAGAAAGGCATGTGGGGGTGGAACGGTGCGCCCCCAAATTCACATGCTTCTGGAACCTCATAGCATGACCTTATTTGGAACTAGGGTCTGGTGAGCTGTAACTAGTTAGGATGAGGTCACACTGGATGAGGGTGGCTCTAAACACAGGGACTGTGTCCTTACAGGACGAGAGGACACACAGACAAGGGGAAGCAGGCCATGGGAAGACGGGGGCCAAGCTTGGAGTGATGGGGCCGCAAGTCAAGGGACGCCTGGAACCACCGGAAGCTGGAGGGGCGGGAAGGACCCTCCCCAGAGCCTCCAGAGGGCCCGGGGCCCCGCCCTCCCCTTGGCCTCCAGACCTGGGAGAGGACATCTCTGTTGTTGCAAGCGCCTGGCGTGTACACTGCCTGCCTCGCACCCAAGCAGACTGTGCGGGAGGGCTCTGACTAATGCCGTCTAGACCCGTCAGCATCTCGGTGCCTGTCACCTACCTGGCAGCCTTTGGCCCCCAGGAGAGGCAGCACAGAGGTGGGCCTGTACCACCTTGGTAAGACACCCACAGTGCCAAGCAAAAGGGCAGGGAGGGAACCCCATGATGTGGGGCCGTCTTCCCTGCCCCTCACCCCGGGGCTTCCAGGCAGGGGCTCTAAGCAGAGTGCCCCAGCCAGCGGAGCAGACTGCGGTGCCAGGTCAACTGAGGCATCTGTCTAGCTATTCGGGGAGCAGAACCTCGCTCACCCCCTTGGACCCAAATCCAGGTGTGTAGGGGTCAGAGGCCGGGCTAAATAGCTTAGGAACGCCTCGTGCCCTCGACCAGACCCCTGAAGGTCCTCAGGACCAAGATGGCCCCTGCTACTTTTAGCCTTGAGGGCCACGTGACTGGACCATGACTTCAGCGTGGCCCAGGATGGCTGGGGGCAAAGCAGACGGTGGAGAAGGAGGGAGCTCGTGGGTGGGCGTCCAGAGGATGCTCCCCCAGGCCTGCCTTAGGGCTGCAGGGCTGAGCACCAGCTGTGATCTCGTGCTGGTCCCCTCCCGCTTACTCCTCACTGCATCCCTGTGAGTGGGGCCACGCCAGCCCACCTCAGAACCGGGGAAACCAAGGCAGAGCATGAAGAGAGGGGTCTATGCATGGAGCTTCCAGACCCCTGGGCCATAGGACACTTACGTCTGAGGATATCTGGGGGCTCCGATGCCTATGGAGTAATGCATGATTATGGGATGCACTTCGGCGGCGGGGAACGCTGGCTTCTCTGGAGGAGCTTCCAAGGTAAGTGGCTGAGGGGCAAAGAGGGGCACCGGTCCAAACCCCACTCCGTCACTTCCACTGTGATCCCAAGACAGCTGGCTTATACACACCGGGCTGTCTGGGCTGTGGAATGGAGATTCCGTCCCCAACGGTGGGGAGAATGGGGACCACGGTGATGGACCTAGCACAGCTCCTGGAGCCGCCACCCTCCACAGGGTGCACGTGACACGCTGCACCCCAGCCTGGCACCGGAGTGCCCAGTGACAGAGGCAGAGGGCTGGCCTGCCGCCGGGGCCTCGTGAAGGTGTCCCAGAGACGGATAGATCCACATGGCCACAGCCGGGCAGCGAGGGGGGACAGGAAGGCATAGGCAGCACCAGCCGGGTCAGCTCCAAGGCTGCCACACATCCGTGCGGGGCCTACAGTGGGGCTGTCAGCCGGGCCGCTGAGTGCAGGAAGACCGGCGTTTAATGGAGCTCTGATTACAAGGAGATAGGGCTCCGATGGCTTCCAGGGGCCCCCTTTGTGGGATTAGTATTTATTACGCCCTGAATTAGCTGGCAAGAGGGTCGGCTTCTGTGGAGACGTTCAGCAGAGCCTCGGAGCATAACGTTCCTTTTATTGCTCCATAAACACAGCCCTGCTCTCTCCCTCTTCTTCCTCCCACTCCCCCTCCCCTCATGCCTATCTTTTTAAACCTTCTAAACCTTTAATCAGAGGACTCATTGGGCAGAATAATCACAAATCCCTTTCAGCTCTGCTATTCCAGAGCCCTGGCCTGGAGGTAAGCGAGGTGGGGAGACCCCCAGAAGCCCCTGTGGCGCCGAGTAGCCTTACAACCTCTCGCATGTGCGACGAAATACAGAACTGCTCTCAGCTCAGCTGAGAAAGCGGGATGAGGCTGTTAGCACTGCTGCTTATGTGGTGCACACCTCTAGGGCAAGCCGCTTCAACCTCACCTCTCTGAACGGAGCTGTGCACTGCACACCCCCTGCCACCACACGTAGCATCCTATTACTACAGGTACCAGGTAAAACACAGGGCTGACACACACTCAGTGTCAGCAGAGGCATATCAGGAAAAGTGACTTTTCTTGTGTGCTTCCTTTGCATTTTCTAATTGTTCTTCTATAGTGGTGAGGCTGGCAGAAAACACACCAGGCCCACTTCAAAAGCTTGGTGTGTCCATTAATTCCAAACTGGCCACTCCTGGCTCAGGGCTCCCCATCACAAGTGCTGAACTGCCTCCTACTTTTCCATCCCCAAATGGATAAACTACACTTACTCTAACTGACCCAAGCAGATCCCACTTGCAGCCCTCAGGGGCAGGCCCACCCCTCACCCAGCCCCCTGCCATTGCCCCACTAGAACCCTCTGCTCCCCACTGCATGGCCTTCTGGCCAGATTTTTCTTTCTCGGGCATTTATACTCCAGCAAGAATTTTCAACAATGCATTTTTCTCTCCCGGGGACCGAATTCCTCACTGAACAGTGATATTCTTGAGAGATCTCCGCGAGTAAGCAGAGAGAATCTGGAATGGAAACAAGGAAGTATGCTAATAACTCAGAAATCAAACTGGTTAGAGACTGCTAAACAGAGTCATGACATCATAACTTCTAGGAACCTAAAGGATGTTCGGGGTCAAGCCCACAATTTCAGATATAGAGAAAATGAGCCCCAGAAAGGAAAGTGGTTTAGGCAAGACACACAGCAAGTCAACCTATGACCAAAACCTTGAGTCTAATTCAAATATGATCGTCCATGAGAGAAGAGGAAATTCAAGCACTCGAGCAAAAAACTGCTGCCCCAGAACGACTCGAGCCCCAAGACATGAAAGCACACAAGTGTGCTGTGGTGTCAGAGGTGAAGAATCACAGGGACACACTGCTAACTCTTCCACTCTGCAGGTGGGAAAGGGAGGCCAGGGGAGAGCTTGAAATGCCACTGGCATCCACTGAAGACTTGCGAGTTGCCAGGCATGGTGCTAACTGTGCACCTCATCACGATTCCCAGTTTTACCACCCCCGCAAGGCTGGTAGAGTTTTGGGAAGTGCTGGCTTAAGGAAACTGATACAGCTTTCCACACTGTTTAACTGCAGGACTTTTCAGAGCCTTGAAGATGCTTATGTGCATTGTGCATCTCCAAGAAAACAGAGGAGAGCTGGGTTTCCCCAGTTATTTGGGCAAGGAAACATCTTTTTGTGAAGCATCTCCTGGGACACATTTCGGTTCTAGATTTGAACCACACACGGCATTCCAAGGGCTCTGCCAAGACAACATGTGTTTAAATGCCCGGTAAGTGGTTCCAGCTGTGTGGGCCCTGAATTCCAGAGACAGGGAGAGGTCACCTTGCAGTTATGCACCACTGCATAAACGGGTTGAGGGCGCCTTCTAGTGCAGGGCCACGAGCTTTTTGCCGAAGTGGGGTGCAGGCGAGGGACAGGAGGTGGGTGTGCTAGACACCATAGGTGGCACGAGGAAAACTGCACTTCTCAGTCCTCCCACCCCTGGGGAGGGCAGCCTGTGCCTGAATCTGGCAGGTCCGTGAGCTGCAGTGACGTGGGTGACTGACTCCCAGGCCACATCAGTAAAGAGAGGGGTGGGAGGGGGTCCTTACCCAACTGCCGTGTGCCCACTTTCCCTCCACGGCAGATGGAAAGCCCCCGTTGGAAGGATGGGAGCGATAAGATGGAATCGGCCTGGAGTGTTGAGTCACTGCGTGGAGAGCAGTTGCCCAGGAAGGTGCGCTGGGCTTGGCAGGAGTGGGAGGTGGGTCCTCGCTGAGCTACGTCACTGAGAGCTGGGAGCTATTTGTTACTGCGGCATGGCAGACCAGGTAGAGGGCTGACCACGGACTGACAAAGCAGGCATGAGCGCCTCCCCGGAGCACACGCGGCTTGGCAGGGAGTCCAGACGTGTGTGCCCAGAATGGGCAAGCTGAGCACCTTAAGGGCTGCAAATACCATTCTGTGCTTTGACAGACCTCAGTCGGCCTCAGAGAGGCCATGGTAGCCGAGTGGAGACTGGAAGGAAAGCTTGAGCTGGGAGATTAAATGCTATTCCAGTAGAAGGAAGAACACGAACAAAGGATCCGAGCCTAGAAATTCAGGAGTATGAAGCAGAGCCAGTTTTGTCAGAGTTAAGGATGTGGGAAGGAGCTGATAAGAAATTCAGACTCGAAGAGACCACTGACACCATGAACATGAAGGGTTTTGGATTCGGTTCTTCCAGTGGCACTTCTCCCAGGAAACTCTGCCTGTCCCCCGAGCTGCAGCTGTAAGGTGAGAGTTCTGTCATCAGGAAACTGCAGGAGCGCTTAATTGCCTGCCTCCTTCTTAACAAAGGCGCGTGAATAGGACCGAGGCTCTGAGAATTCCTGCGGTAGAGAATCGAGCCCACATTTGCTTACCACGGCGTTTCTCAGCCTTGCTGGGTCGAGCACTGTCATGAGGGGGGATCCAGCAGATGTACGAGCAGGGGGGGACTGACCAGAGCCCTGAGGCGATCGGCCTGCAGAGGGTGGGGGGACACCGTGCCTCTGCTGCTCAGCCCCTCCCCTGACAGCCCGTGCAGCTGGAGCGTCCACACAGCCCCTTCCTGCTGCCCACATCCTGAGGCACGATGGGACCCTATCGCACGGCCTCACTCTGACATGGAGTCTGTGGAGGAGATCCATCCAACCTTCCAGAGCTCTGTCTGGGAGTTAGGAGTTGACCAACGTGGGAAGAGGACCAGTGAATAAATATCCCTGCCCCCATTTGGGGGACAGACAGCTCTGGGAGGTGTTCTGTGAGCGCCTTGGGATGTCCTGACATCGTAGGAGCCCCCGCTGCCCCCAGGGACCTCAACCTGACACTCTCCCCTCCCCTGCTCCATCATTCCTGCACCCTACACCACCTCCCAAATCAACCACCAGATCCCAAGGGTGCAGCTTCTGTGACACCCAAGATAAGGCCAGGAACATATGAAAGGAGCCCAGAGGGGCAAAAGGCTAGAGAGATCCGGAGAGAAGATCCCTGAAGGGTTTTGCATCGGACCCAGGAAGTAAAACTTCTGAGCTAATGTTGCTCCACAGAGAAATAGCAGCCATAGCAGCTCATGATGAAAGCCGAGTGTCCCCAGGCTTCCTCGGGGCCACGACCTACCTAAGCCTCTTCCCCACTATTTCCAAGCCCTGCAGAGACTTTTACTACTGCCTGACTTCATGGGTTTGGAAACCAAGGCTCAGAGAAACACACTTCCTCCGAACTGGGTGACTTCCCACCCTCACGATGTTCTGGGGGAAGAAGCCGCAGGACAGGACGACCATTGGATATTGGGCAAAGAGGAGAGGAAAGCTGACTCTGAGGTCAGCATGCACCAAGAAGGCTTCCTGGAGGAGGTGGGTCCATCTCCAAACACGGACCCTTTATCAAAATCCAATGCAAATAGGCAACATCGTTCTCATTATCATCACTAGTATGACTACCCGCTGTCCCAGCGGAAAGTCTTGTGTCTGGTGGGCGTCTGTGAGCCCTAGCCGATTTCTGGCTCACTTGGAGTCTTTAAGCGCTCAGTTACCAACACCCGCCAGTCTGGTGTGTTGTCAAGTAGCCGTCCTGCGCAGACCACAGCTCAGGCACCAGCTAGAAGAAGGTGAGCAGCCCCAAACAGGGAAGTGGTGGCTGTCTGATCTTTACGCAGCACAGACAGCTAACCTGGACAAGCATGCTCCCCCGGGGCGTTTGCACACAAGGACCCATGAGTCTCTCACAGAACACACCAGCGGGCAGCAGTGTCACTCGAGCCTTGTTGGGGTGCGGGTGGGGGGCTGGGGGGAGAACCCTGTCCTGACCCAGGGTCCGGTGCCTAGTCTGCCCCCCGGCAGGGCTGTGTAGACAAGGCAGGCTGGGCCGTCAGCTTTGAGCGGCCCGGCTCCACGTGCCCCTGCCCTGCTCATCCCGCAGCCCTCATGAGCCCAGGGATGGATCGTCAGAGATCGTTTTACTCCCAAGAGGACTTATAAATCAGTCCTTTTAAAGGGATCATTCCCACAGAATGTCTGCCTCACTGTCAGAGTTAAAAAGGAAAGAAACAAGGAGGTGAGACAGAGGCCTGGGCTCCAAGTGGAGCAGCAAGATGACAGTATTTGTTCAGCGGGGCCGGAACGGAGGCCCCGAAAGAGCCCCGCGTCTGGAGAGCCAGGCCTTTGAACTGTCCCACCTTTGTTATCCTAAGAGGTTTGACGATAAGCCCACCCAGCACAAAGATACTCTCAGTTCCAGGCATATGGACCCCATTAATCTGCCCTCGCACCTTTTAAGAACTTTGCAGGTCCTGCCGCCCCCCGAGCTGAAAGCAGGGCGAGAGCCGAGGGTTAATTTTCTTAAATGGATTTTAGTCAGGCCTGGCCTGGCCTCTCTGGAGTGCACGAGGCTAACAGCTGGACCGCCGGCCACGATTTGTCCTGGGGTAATGACCGCCCCTGCGCCGACGCCTGTGGCGGATGCGGTGAGCACAGAACTCACCGGTCATCCAGCCGAGATGTCCTGCTCGGCCCAGGTCCAAATCCCGCCGGCCGGCTGTGTGACCCTGGGCACCTTCCTCAGCATCGCTGGCCCTCAGTGTCCCCCTTGGCAAAGAGGCCTAGATAGTGACTGCCTGTGGCTCTGCCAGCTGTGCCACAGGAGTGCGAACATGGAAGCCATGTGACAAACGCTGCACAAACAGCAGCCTGCAGAGGGAGGCAAGGGACACAGCAAGGCTGAAAGCACAGTCGGCACGGCACTGAGGGCCTCAGAGGCGGGGCCTCCAGTGTCCCCACCGGGCCTCAGGGCCTCAGACTGCCCATCGGGTGAGTGGCCCCATCCAGAGGCTGCGAGTCTACACTGGCCTCCGCCCACAATTCGTCTGCACACAGCTCTCGTGGGAGACGCTGGATTCCAGACCTCTAAGCGGCGTGTGCGGTTGGCTTGCCCGCAGGAATCTTCAGAGCGTCGAGTACGCTCATGGACAGCTCTCTAAGCTGCGTGGCCTTGGTCAGGCCACTGAACGCTCTGACCTCAGTTTACCCATCTCTGAGGGGGGAGGATCAAACAGCGGCCTCATCAGGCTGCGCGGTTGTTGAGAAGGTCCCCGGAGATGGGGAGGGCCGGGAGGAAACGCTCACAGACAGCAGCCCTGCACCTTTGGCTTCATGGAGAAGATACTGGCGCCCAACTTGGGGACAAAAGCATGGATTAGAGAAATGGCCAGCTTCCACCGTGCCGCCACTCCACAGCCTCAGGCGGGCCTGCCCCGAGTCTGCACCATCAGTGGTTCCAGGCTGACCCCTCCTCAGGCTCCAGGTGAACCCTCGGATTCTGTTCATGTGCTGCTCACTCATCGGCCTCTCTGGACACGGCCCTCTCACTCCTAGAATTTAAGGGGAAGCTCCAGTCACACGCTTTTAATTTGCCTTATTTTTATTTTCATCTGCTTGCTCAAATTCATTTAGACAAAAAGTGATATAGCCCTTAAAACACACTGTAAGGAGTCCAGTCCTGATGCCACTGTCTGCAGTGAATTGCACAGAAAGTATCAACATCTCCCCTCTGGCCAGAATCGCCCACTGTCTGTTCTCTGGAGAGAACCAGTGTGGCAGACTAGAGTCCATAGGAAAATGGCTTCATATCTGACACTAAATTACTGACCTGGAATTCACTAGGTATTTCTGAATTCTGTTTTTCAATCTCCAACCCCCCCCCTTTCTTTTTTTAAAATAAAAGCATATAAGAAACATTAAGGCAATTTCCCCAGGCAGACTGTTGCTTGACAAAGAACATGCTTAAGACTTAGCAGCACTTGAGTCTCTTTTTTCATTTAATTTATACATGTGACTCTGAGATGGCTTGTGTATAACAACCGGCCTAGATGACTTTTATCCAGTTGTTCCCTGAGGGTTGGAAAAGCATTAACACGTAAAATGAACCCACCATATACATGCAAAGGAAATGAAATCAGGACCCCAGTGTGGGACTGCATCCCATGTTCACAGCAGCCCAATTCACAACAGGCAAGACATGGAAACAGCCTGAGAGTCCATGGGTGGAGGAATGGATAAAGAAGATATGGCACATATATACACAGTGGAATACTACTCAGCCACAAAAAGGAATGAAATGACGTCCTTTGCAGCAACATGAACTTGGAAGGTATTCTGCTAAGTGAAGTAAGAGAGACAAATACTGTATGATATCACACATACACGGAATCTGAAAAAGCCAAATTCAGAGGAGCAAACAATGGAATGTGGTATCAGGGGCTGGGGGATGGGGGAATGGGGAGATGCTGGTCAAAGGGTACGAGCTTCCCTTGGACTTAGGTGAGTTCTGGGGTCCAACGCACAGCACAGGGCCTACAGTTGACACCGCTGCATGAGGTGCTCGGAAGCCGCCGAGAGAGTGAATCTTAAACGTTCTTACCACAGGGAGGAAGTGGTAACCGTGTGAGGTGCTGACTAACCTCGATTGGGGTGGTCACTGTGCAATACCCACTTGCGCCAAACCACCACATTGCACACCTGCAGCTCACACAATGTCACACGCCTGTCAAGTGTGCAAAGCCAGAGGGCAAGAACAGACGCACCCACTGATGAAGCCGTGTCAACACAGGGGCTCTGAGGGAGGGCTCCAAACACGCTCTGTACTCTCCACCGACTTCTCAAAACACCTAAAACTTCTCAAAAATAATAATAATAAAAGTACACTAAAAACGAACATATTTTTTAAAAATAAAAGATGAACCCCAGTGTTTGGGTCTCACAATTACGGCTGATGCTGGGCGTGGGTGACAGGAGGCGGGCGCCCTGGTCTGACGCTCTGCATTTCCAGAGAAGGCCTCAGTGCCGTCACCGCCCACCCCGACAGTGTGACGGCCCTGCTGCTGGAGCCCGCAGTCCCGTGAGGTGGGGGTCCCAGTCAGGTCACCAGGGGCTGCGGCCTTAACTCTGGACCTGTCCAGAAGTAGCTAGGGGACCCAAATCCACACCTTCTGACCGAGCCTGGACTCGAGGGGCAGGCGGGTGTCCTTCCACTTGACGGAATCAGCGTCTGTCGTCAGCCCTCTCACAAAAACCTCTTTATTCCTTGGGCACCAAAGGAGTCCTTTTCCACGGCCCCACTCCTTCCCCAAAGTGACATGTCGTCAGCGCCAGCGGTCTCCTTCCCAGTCCAGCCCTGTAACCACCTGAACACCCCCTCCCAGGCCACCAGACCCCAGCCCAGCAGGAGGGCATTTGGCACTGGCCTCGCCCACACTGAGGGCCTGTGTGCCTGATGAGTCTGCTTCTCACCGCCCAGCTGCACTGGCTCTGGTTTCAGCCAGCCACCAGCTTCCTCTCCCCACAGATGGGCCTCAGAAAGTGCCCAGGCCAAGAACACTCCACCTTAGCAAGCGCTTACGCTTTCCTGGCAGCTCCTCCCAGCGGCCAATGGGGTCTAGGGCCCAGCTGAGCTGAGCTAAGCCCGGTACTGACTTGCAGGCACAGGAAAGACAAAAAAGAGACCCCTCATGGGTCAGAAATCAGCTTCTCTTCCTTTCGGGGGCCAATGCAACCCCCTGATCAGAGGATGGTGACACACACATGAAGGCTCCCATGCCAGGATGGGAATTGCTCCCTCTTCTGGGTGGTGGCTGAGCACCGGCAGGCTCCCGGCACGAGCCATGGGCCCCAGTCGGGGCTTTCAGCAGGCCTGGCTGTGAACTCTCCCGCTGGCTCAGGGTGGAGCCCAGCTTGCACACAGCTCTCCCTCCCTGGAGGCCTCTGGTGCCCCTTCAGCTGCTGCCTAGAGTGAGAGGGACCCCCACACACCTGTACCCCCCTGGACATCCATAAGGCAAGGGCAGGCCAGGCCTTGGGCGTCACAGATGTGCACACCCTTATCACGTTACTAGAAACTGCCAGCTCTACTTTCTCTGCCTCTGGAGAGAAGTCAGACCAGGCCCAAGCTTGCCCCACATCCTCTCTCAATTCCTGATGCTTGAGGCCCCCTGAGAAGCAACTAAGCTGGCACTACTGTTCTTCACATGAGACCCCTGGCAGAGCCCTCTGGGGTCCTTCTCCACCTACTCTTGCCCAGAACAACTGCCTTGAGAGGCTCTGGGGGTGAAGCCTCTTAATTTTGGTTAGCTGAGGGTCCCAATGTGGGGACTCATCCTAAAAGGTCTAGCCCCATCACCTCCCCCAGCAACCCATGTGGCTCCCTCCATCACCCTCTTCGCATCCTCTCTTAAGGCGCATGGTCTCCAGAGGCCTTCCTGACTACCCTACTTGAAATTGCAATTTCAGGGAAGTGAAGGTCTAAAAATAATTTGTTTCCCTTCCATTAACAAATGTTTGTTTTACATCTACTACACACCAAACCCTGCCTGAGGCCCAGGGATACGAGCGGAGGGTGTCTCTTCACCTGCTGGCAGGAGTGGGCCCTGAGTGAGGCTCTGGGCAAGAATCGACTCTCCTGAGGCCACTGGGGTTCTGTGTGAGAGTCAGGACCCTGCGTGGGGCTGAAGGAGGCCTGTGGCCAGGGCAGGAGGAGGCTGTAAGCCTTCCTCTAGGGAAAAAGGCCAAGCCAATGATTTATCGCGGAGCGGTATCTCAGGAGACGCGAGCCAGAACGCAGTCAGGCAGGCGGTGATGGCTTTCACAGCAGACAACGAGCCCCTGTTTGGATGGAAAGGTACCCAGACAGCTATAATTTAATTGTGTTTATGTGTTGCCGCATAATCCATTTTAAATATGGGCGGACGGGGGTGCTGGACAGGAGATCAGGAGTGAAATCCGAAATGAAAAGTACTCAGGGAAGAGTGGGCCACCCTGCAGTCACCGGGGTGGGCTCATGACTGTCAGGAAGGCAGGGGCTTCGGACACGTCCTCCGTCTCAGTTGCTTCACGTACAGAGTGAGACGTAGTGAGATGACAAGATTCTAAATCAGCAGTGATCTCAACCTGCTCTAAGTCCACCCACCTGTGAGCCCACAGGGTGATGAAAACAGCCCACGCGCGCCAAGGGGAAGTTGTGCGCCAGGCACCACTGTGCCTGGAGGTGGGAGGCTGGAACACAGAGAGGTTAGCAGCTTTCTTGAGGTCACACAGCCAGTAAATGATCATGCCAGGATGCACACTCAGCCACTCCACCAGCCTCCTGAGGGTGGCAAGGGGTGCAGCCGGCAATCTCAGCGTGAATATCAGGCTGCAGGAGGAGGAGCAAATGACCAGGGGGAGACTGAGTGGTCACAACTCTCTGAGGTGCAACAGCTAATTCCCAGGGGTGTGCCATCAACAGGAAAGGAAATAAAAAGCATCCTGATTGGAAGGAAGGAGTAAAATTAACTTTACTAATAGATGACAAGAATACGATACTGAGGAATAATTTTTTAAGTACAAGACTTGGAGAGTGAAAATTATAAAACTACAGAATTATAAAATTATAAAAGTAAGAGATCTAAATAGAGAGATGGTCCAGGTTCACAGGTTAGGAGACTCACCACTGTTAAAACCACTGTTCTCTCAAACTGATCTATCGAATCAATGCAATTCCAGCAAAGCGCCAGGTTTTGTTTCTGTTTTGTTGTTTTTACAGACACTGACAAGCAGATTCTAAAAGGTTTATGAAGGTACAAAAACGTCTAAGTGTTGTGAACTCGCCATTTAGTGTCCTAAATGCTCACCATTGGTGATAGCTGCACCGCATTTTTTAGTGAAGTTACTCAAATCACTGAATCATACATCTGAAGTGGTTGAATGATATGTGAAGTAGGTAACTCTAAAGTTGTTTTAAAGATTCTCAGGATGCCTGAGTTTAATAAGAAAGACTCAGGGTCTCCATCCTCAACTCCATGGGCAACAGGAAACATTCTTCACAACCTTTCCTGTAGGGTCAGACCCAGAGGAGCTGAGAAACTCTGTTCCCTCCTGCAAGGAGGTGATGGGGTGGCTGGAGGTCAGAGGCCCTGACAAGGGACCATTTGAGTGTCATTTATCCCAAGAGCCCATCTTACGTTCAGATCCCCCCTTGCCACCCTACAAGCTCTGTGACCTTAAGCAAGACACTTGCCCTCTCTGAGCTGCAATCCTTTCAACAATTAATTGGGAGTAACTGGCCCATGGAATTCAGTGCCAGAGTGTGGACTCAGAGCTCCTGACTTCCAGTCGAGTATCTTTTCCATTATGATCTGCACCCTGCACCCCTTTAGTCATCACAGACTCTGTGAGTGTCAGTATGGATGCTAACCTGATTCAGCAAATGAAATGCCGCTTCCACCAGAGAAAGAAGGACTCAGCCGCCCGATTCCTGCTGTCCTGCTGCCCAGGGACTCCCGACCTCCACTCCTGGGTGGATGCAACCACCCCACCTCTGTCAACATGCCCCCAACCCCTCAACCACCCAATATCCCCATGACACCACGTCCTACAGCTCCGTACTCCCTCATGTTCCCCACATCTCAGTGACCTATCTCCAGGGCCTCACTGCCCAGCCCAGCCCTGAGGCCTCCCCTTAGCAAGCACCTAAAGCTGTCAGACTGTGAGACTCCAGCTGGAAATGCTGTTGGCTCTTGTTTCCTGGACTGTGGGCTTTCTCTCCCGGTCTCCTCGGGAGAAAGGGTCACCGTGGCTTATATTTCTTATTTTACATGACACGTCCAAGCTCCTGTGTGTCGGGATCGTGGTGGGTGGCTCGGCAGAGACAGCAGTCTGTGAACTGGCCAGCCGGAGGAGAGGCTGATCCTGCAGCCGGCCAGAAGCAGCATTCCGCTTGGCAGGGGAGGCACAGTGCGGAAGACTCCCAGGAGGGAGAGAATGAGAGAGGAAAGTCCAGAAGGGCGCCAGGAACCTGGCCACTCCCCACTCCATTCCCTCCACCAGTGGCAGGTGGGGGCAGGTGAACTGAGGCAGCGCCCCTGGGCAGCTGGCAGAGACCGCGGGAGGGCTGGGGTGAGTGCACCCCTGAGCCGAGCTGGGTCTTCTCCCCCAGTGACAGCAGTCACGGCCTCCCTCCCTAATATTTCATCTGAAGCAGGCATAGAGGAGGGGTCCTCAGCCTGCTGAGCTGGGGCTGGAGGCCCAGAGCCCACAGGACCTGGGAGAGGCTGGGATGAGCGCGTCCATTCCCCCACAGGTGGGTGGCTGCCCTGCCCACACAGGCCGGTCTCCCGGGCCCTCCAGGCCAGTGGAGAGCAGAGGCGCTCAGGCGTGGAACAGAGTAGGGACAGCTCTCCCAGCGTTTCCCCCATACTACTTCCAGACAAAGCAAAACACACCACATATGAGAACAACTAAATGGAGCTGAGAGAACCTTCCAGGCAGTTCTGCAGCGTCCTCAGCAGGCGGAGTGGGGCATGAATCCCGCTCTGGGTGCATTCCTCCCGGACCCCTCCTCCTGCTCCTCCCCACCAACCTTCTCTCCCTCTCTTCTTCTCCCAGCCGGCCCTCAGGGCTAACACTGTCTCAGCAAGAAAGAACCAGAGAGGAGGCTGCACCCGCCGCCCCTTCCCGGCCACAGGCCATAGACCAGGGCCAGCAGGCTTTTTCTAGAAAGGTTAGACTCTGAGGGCCGTGGTCTCTGCCGTTGTAATGCAAAACCAACCACAGACACCAGGTGAATGAATGGGTGAAGCTGGGCTCCAACAAAGCTTTATTCACGAAAGCAGGTGGGGGCTTGCGTGTGGCCCACAGGCGCTGGTTTGCTGGCCCCCCACTGGAGAGCACCAAGTGGCTTCATGGATTTGAAAGGGTGTCTGAGGTCCTTCCTGGAGAAGGAAATGGCAACTCACTCCAATATTCTTGCCTGGAGAATCCCAAGGACAAAGAAGCCTGGTGGGCTACAGTCCATGGGGTCGCAAGAGTCGGACACGCCTGAGCAACTAAACCACCACCATCGGAGGTCCTCAGCAAACAGGAAAGAAAGAGTAATAACCACAGCAATGATGAGGGTGAGGATAAATGCCAAGGGCCAGTGTTCTGTTACAGCAGCCTCCTGTCTACTGAACACTTACTGAGCTTGGAGAACAGTGACGGGCGAGACAGAGGGGATGCCCACCCCCCAGAGCGGACAGTCTGACGGAGAGTCCCGCACACCACACAAGGCAGGGGCCGTGTGCATCTGCATCTGACAGATGAGGAACTGGAGGTTTGGGGAGGTGACGTGATGCACCCACGGGGGCATACGTGACGAATCCCAGTGGTTCCTGACTTCTGTCTGACACACAGGTGGCCTCACAAGCTGTGTGGCCCTGGGGAGGGACAGTCCCCTGCCCTGAGCTCCCTCCAGGGGACACCTCGAGGGGAGGTGAAGAGTACAGCATGGGGGTCACCTCCCTGGGCTACCACGTGGGACAGTGAGCTTGCATCTCTCAGACGACACGTGACGCTGTGCAACACCAGCTCCGATGCTCCTTTTAAACAAAGACTCTATTCTCTTGCCAGTGTCCTCAGCTCGGGTGGGAAGAAGCTTTGATCTATCGCTTACATTCCTGAGCTGTCAGGTGACAAGCGACCCCATCCCGACACCACGGGTGACAGACGTGCCTTTGACTACCAGGGTGTAAGAAACAGGCCCCGCGGGCCAGTTGACGCCCAGTGCGGGGGGGGGACAGGCTGCAGGCCACGTGGTGAGGCAGCAAGTCCCGGCCTGCCCGACCTGGGACCCTGTAGCAGCCCACCCAGAGGAGTCCCGGGCACAACCGGGTGAGGTCCTGCAAAGTCTAATCCACTGAACGCATCCCGCCAGTGATCCCGACATACCACGCGGGCCGCGGAACCACTGGGCACACACAGAATAGTGAGAAACACAAGGCCGTTGTTTAAAGCCAGTAATCTGCGATGGCTCATTAGGCAGCAGTGGACAATCAACAGACGTTCACCACTCCCTGCAGCCCCAGGCGCCTGCCTCTTCATCCACCTCTGCATTGAGAATCGTGACAGCCTGGCACAGATGCCATCAGCTCCGCTCCGGGCTGATTCTTTTGGAAAGGAATGAGGGCGTGAGGACGGCCAGACTCCAGCCACCTTCTGGAGGAGCAGCCACCAAGAACCGACACCGTCGATGCTATTTGAGCTGCTAGAGCTCAACGGCCCCGTTGTCATTCCTTGTTTTCTATGCCCCTGTCATCGGTGGCAGATTTCTGCCCGAGCTGCCCGGCCTGGGAGCTGCGATGCTGGGACCCAGTGGGGCAGTTAATGACCAACCCAAAGTCAACAACCCACACAAGCCGCCCTTTCATGGGAGGAGTCACAGCGGCCTCTCCCCGGTGGCATCTGAGCAGTAAGAACGCCGTTTTGCATGGCCCTTTCCTGCTGACAAGGCCCAGGTAGGGGACAGAGTAATCCAGCAGACAGAGTGGATCCTGGGTGGGTGGAGAACCTGGGAGGGCTCATCCCCATTAGGAAGAGGCTGCTGGATGTCCATTAGTGTCTGCTGAATGCCAGGCGCTATGCTAGGACGTTTATGGATAGATGTCATGTTTTTAAAGTTCCTCCCACCTTTCTAAAGGGAATGCTTAGGGAGGTGAAGCTGTCTGTATGATACTGTAAGTGGATAACCCGCAGAGCGTCCAGCACCAACAGTCAATCCTATGGACTTCTGTTAGTCATAACCTACCAGGGTTACTTCATCACCCATTACAAATCGGTATGCAAATGCAAGATGTTAATGGTAGGGAAAACTGCGTATGAGAATTCCCTGAACTACTCAACTTTCTGCAGACTTAAAACTACACTAAAAGTTAAACTCTATTAATTTAAAAGGAAGGAAAGGGTCCTGGATAGGAGGAAGGAAGGGAGAGAGACAGAGACAGCTATGCCACTGAGAAGGCTGGGAAGTTTTCAGGGCGGAGCAGACCCATCCGGTCACTGTTGGCATCTCCTGGGTGAGAGGACTACGGGGTCTGATCTGGCAGGACCTGGCTGCTGGGGAAAGGGCAGGGCTGGGTGGTGGACGGGCAGGCAGGAGGCCAGGAGGCTGTGACCAGGAGCCAGGTGTGAGGTGTCAGTGCTCACCAGGGCAGCCCTGGGGGTAAAGCCAGCATTCCCAGGGACTGCGGCAGGAACGTGAGGGGAGAGGAGGTGCCCCCACCCTGCCCTGTCCTAACTGTGAGCTCTGGTGTGAGTCGTTCTTGCAAATTACATAAATATCAGTAAGTTAATATGTGTTCAAGTCACATGAGTGGTGTTCCAAGGAATAAAAACTTATGGAAGCAAAATAAGGCCTTAACTTGGTAACTCTGACATGATTCTGTGCAGAGCTGCTAACATTTCTAGATGAGCTGGATTTCGCATTATTTCTGGTGCATGGGTTTTCGCAGCAGGGCACCTATCTTTGTAAACACTTCAACAGAAGAAATGCAAGCAGAAATGGGGGGTGTCACTGCAGACACTCTGAGTGAAATCAGAAACTGACTTTCCACAAATACGCTAAAGCCCATTGCAACAGCAAAACCACAATCGGGCCAGCAGATAAAATGTTTTCAATGTTAAAAAAGGGAATTTAATTTATATAAAGCAGCATGCACTTAAGGCCCAGACTGTAAATGCTTTTGGATGCAGCCTTAGCTATTCAACCAATGTAGATGCCAGATCAAGGAAAACTTTCTAAGTCTGGATTATCTGTTAAAAAACAAACATCAAAATCTTCAGATACAGCCATTAGTAGACTGTGTTTTTAAAATTTCAACATTAAGACCAATAAGTTTTAATTACTAAATATGTGTGGTACCACAATTGTTTAATGATTTTGACACTTTATTTTGTGTTGATGTGTCTTTCTTTTAATATTTTCTATTATCAGACATCTGAATCAGGTGCAAATGTGAAATGCTATCATTGAATACATAATATTGGCAGAATACATTGATTTAAAACAGTAATAACCAATGCTTTACCACTGCATTTTTTAATTTAAAAAAACTTTGAAACTTCTCATATAGTCCAACTCCAGAAAATGATTTACCGTTTACTATTATGGTCTTTCACTGTTATTCAAGACACTGTAAGTGCCGTGGAATGTGAAGTAATTTACAATTTCAGAAATTCTGGTATTTTCCCAGGAACTTTGATATGTTGTTCCTGAATCCCAAAGATTAATATCTGCTGAGGATCTGGACGTCCTAGCCTAAACTGAGTAGCAAGTGCCAATATGGATGACAGAAGTGGACAGGATGAAGACATAGAGCAAAGCGGAGATTCATCTTGGAGACAGTGGCCAATGCCAGCAGCCGAGGGATCTGGTGTTTGCACGGGAGATTGGGGCATTTCACAGAATGGAGACAGAGCAGATATTTGCGCTGGAATATGCACACTTTCCCTCAATCTGCCCTCCACTGCAAGTTTATACGTCCCTGCAGGAAGCAGCACCACAAGCTCCTGACCAGCCGCTGAGTGGGGACACGGTCTGGCCTTACAAGCAGCCGCTCCTCCACGCAGACACGGGGGCAGCACCGGCGCACTCCCCCACACACGCGGGCCCCAGGGGTTGGGGGGTGGGTGGACTGGTTCTCCACCTCCACACCCTACTCCAAGTCGGCCCCAGTCACTTGGGCAGCAGGTTCCCAAGCCTTGCAGGCAGGGCCTCCGACCAGGCTGGATGTGAGGCTCTGGGTACATACACAGTGTTTTTCTTTGAGGCTTATGAGCGTTTATCCGTGTCATAAATTGTCACCTACTTCCCCTGAGGGATTCCAGTCGGGGGATCCAGGGAGGTCTCAGCTTCCCCAGGAGTAGGGAGGCGAGGCTTCCTGATTAGCTCACGGGGAGGTGAGAGTGACTCCCACCACGAGGATGCACAGCGATGACTCCTGGCCCTGGTTCATGCACGCCTTCACCCGCTCACCCTTCAATGACACTTGGCAAGTGCCCTCTGGGCCAAGCCTGTGCCCCAGGTCTCAGACGAGAAAATAACACACAGTGCAGAGGGGAAGACAAACACTCAGAAATGCAGTTGCCTTTCAGAGACACCGAAATATTTACTGATGATATGATAGGATGTCTGGGCTTTGCTTCAAAAGGAACCAAGAGAAGGGGAAGTGGTTGGATGTGTGTGAGGGGCAGGACTGGACATGGGAGGAGGGTTTCTGGGGCTTGGGTGGGGGGAGCATGATAAACACATTTATTATCCTGTTCTGTCTGCCTTTGAGTAGACATTTCATAAGGAATCATGACACCAAATGATAACAGCCTCAGTGAAGATGCACAGTGTGAGAATCAGGAGGATGAGGTCTCAGAGCCCGGCTCTGCCACTTTCCAAGGGGCGTGGCCCCGGGCAGGTGTCCAAACCTTTCTGCTGCTCGGTGTGCTCAGCCGTGAGGTGTGGACGATACCAGCACGGCCTCCCCATGCCATGAGATTAATGAGCCATCATTGTCTGCAAGAGCTCTGGCGGGTCCCCCCTAGGCAAGCTCTCCCTCCCTACCTGGTGTGATGCTCTTCCTTTTTCAGATGAAGACACTGAGGGTCAGAGTGGCAGAGACACTTGCTTGAGGCCACACAGCTCAGGAAATGGCAAAGACATGGCTGGAAACCAAACCTGTGGGTCTCCAAAGTCCCTCCCAGTCCAGCTTGGGACTGGGTGGGTGGACATGGTGCAGCAGGGTGAGCATCCTCATCTGCCAGCTGCAGGGAGCACCCGAAAGCCTGAAGCCCTGCCAGGGGGAGACCTCCCTCTGTGGGGATGCCACGGCCTTCCCGGAGTGGGTCCTGCCGGGGGTCAAAAGTGGTCAGGCTCTGGTGCCCTTGGCACTGGAAGGAGAGGCTTGGGCAGCCCAGAGGTCAGGGACAAACCTCTAGAGCTGAGTGCTGCTGCCCCCACCCCTGAGCTGCACGGTCCACCCACAGGGATGCCTGCTCTTCCCTCAGTCCTAACTTAGACCTCACTTCCCCCAGGAAGCCCTCCCAGCCTCCACAGCCTGGAGGTTCCTCAAAAAATCACAGACTCAGCATATGACCCTTCAATTCCACTCCCAGGTACAGATCCAAGAGAGGTAAAAACAGGTTCTCAAGCAAAAAATCTGTACGTGAATGTTCGCAGCAGTACTTTGCATAATAATCAAAACGACGGAAATGGCACAAATGTCCACCAATGGATGAATGAATAAGCAAACTGTAATCACAGTGCCGTGGAATATTATTTAGCCATAAAGAAGAATTGAGTACAGATCTGTGGTACAAGGCAGAGAACCCAAATAACAGGCTAAATGAAAGAAGCCAGACACCAAAAGCCACGTACTGTAGCATTCCACTTACATGAAATGGGGAGGGGGGTGGGGAATGACAGCTGATGGGCACAGGGCCTCCTTTTGGGGTGACAGAAATATTTTAGAACGAGATAGAGGTGCTGGTTGTGCCAAACACACTAAATTGCCACTGAATTGTTCACTTCAGAGGAGTTCATTCCATGTTGTGCGAATTAACCTCCATTTTTTTCAAGAAAGGGAGGATGCAGTTCGGGACGACCCGAAGCCCTGGAAAGTCCATTATCCTACTCCTGACATTATATAAGCGCGAGGCGATACGAGGGAGGCGGCGGGAGGCAGCTGCGCTGGCCAGGAACACAGGGTGCGGCTTGAAACGCTCGCGGTTTAAAGTAACAGGAAGCCTGAGCGGCACCGTAAATCAGGATTTTCTGACTGGGCTGCTTGTACTGAGCAGAACAAAGTGGATTGAATGTCCTGAGTAGGTGTGAGTCCCCATTGCCAGGCCCTGCCGGGGGTGGGCGGGGAGGCCTCTAATTTGACACTGGCCTCAAACTGAAAATTGCTCAGCGAAAAGTGAGGTTTCAACATTTTAAGGAAAATCAAGCTGGAACCGGCATTAAACATGAGCCAGAGGATTTCAGTAACTGCAAGGAAAACACAGACGGACAAACGTCTCGCGTGGCTGAAGCAGCTGGGAGAACGCTTCCTCTTCGGGGGCCCGTTTAGGAGCTCAGCGCTGCGGCTGCAGGTGACGAGGCCAGGCCTGGGCCAGGCCGTGTCTGCCTGCTCACACCAGCTCCTCAAGCCTTATTATCCATGCCCCCACCACACATCGTCACATGCTGGACTCTGCAGCTTCGGGGTGATGACACTCAAAGACTGGACCCCAGTACTTCTGGATCTGGGCTGGCTGGAAGCAGACACATGGACTCGTGTAGAGCCCCCGAGCTTCCTTCCTGCGCCTCTGAGGGTGTGCAGCGCTGCCTGGGCCGGTGGGCAGCCTCTCTGAGACACGGTCTTCCCCTCTTCGTAATGAGGAGCTGACACCACTGCACCGTCTGTTCTGAGAATCAGACTGGGGTTTGCGCTCTGGTCTGTCAGCCTGGCATGCTCCTCCTTCCCTTTTCTCATGGCCGACTCCATCATCCTGTGAGTCTTACCTTGAACCTGACTCTCGGGGCTGCCTGTCTGAGCCCTAGACTGGGTTAATCTCCTTGTGAGACCCTCTCCCCATGTCCCATGCTGTCAAGCCTGTGCTCCCTGGAATTATTTATACATGCCCCCACCCCAGATAATCCAGGGTGCTCTGCCATCTCAAGGTCCTTAACTTAATCACATCTGCAAAGGCCCTTCTGCCAGGTCAGGTCTCAGATCCACAGGTGCAGGGATTAGCACACGGACATCGTGGGGGCCATTATCCTGTCCACCACCAGCAGGAAAGCTGCTCTTTCATCTTCATCCAAAACAGACACAATTTATGGCCCAATGGAACTGGCAGCTTGGTAGGAGAGAAAGATAATAAAATAGTTGCATGAATAATTGCTCTAAGGGTGCCTAACCTTTCTATCTCAGTGATGACAATGACAAAAATATATATTTATATAGCATTTACTGTACGCCAGGCTTTCTGTTAAATACTCATAGACATTGCCACAATTTTATGTTAGAGGGTGAGTTTTATTAGTCCCACTTCACAGAAGTGAAAGCTGGGGCTTGGGGAGGTTATGATGGGTCCATGGACTCATAAGCTTATGTAGACCCAAAGCTGGGTCCGAAGTCACTGAATTGCAGTGCGTTAAAATTCACTACTTATATTTAACTCTGCAGGTTCTTAATCATTTTTTAAAAATTCAAATTGATTACTTTTTGAGAATTGCAAGCAATCTATCAGCTTGAGAACTAGGTAAACAAAATGAAAGACTAAATCATGTATCCTCTTTCCTGTGTGAACTACATCACTGGGTAACCAAACGGTAGATGAGGGGAAGCATCTCTGTATAAACTTACTCCAGCTAATAAATGAAAACAAAATAACAGAATCAGAACATCATTACTGCGCAGCCCCTCATGAATTACTGGAAAGGCATTAGGCACCAGTGTTTGCTAAGATCAAAACAGAGTGGCAACAGAGAGAGAATCTAAGGAGAAAGAAATCAGAAGTCCCTCCAGTGGTCAGGGAAAGGCCAGTTATAGAAACACACAACAGTAATTTTAGTCCCAACAAGTATACATATGTGTGTGTATGTGAACACACACCTGGACAGGTATAAACAATATGTGGGTTCTTGATTGAGATAAATTAATTTTTCTCATGCTTTGGAAGCAGAACATTTCAATAAGCAAAAAGGAAATGAAAACCCTCACTTTAATCTAAAAAAATCTCTTCGTTTTTTTTTTTTTTTTATACCAGACCCATCAAGCATGGATTGCCAAGTTGCATTTAATACAGGCATTTCGTTGCCAGGGCAATTCCATTGTCCTTTATATCTATTTTTGGTTTTGATCCTTGAGGCAACGAATATTCATTTTCAGGAAATAAACCTATGAACATTATACCAGCTTTGTGCAACATGCAAAGTGAGTGCGTGCGGGTTTAGCATTTGCAGGCAGCGAAGGGTACTCTGCATGGCTCACCCTGAATTCCCAACATCTGTGGGTCGGCAGGAGAACTAATTCTTCAGGAAAGAGCCCCTACCCTAATTAGATTTCACTTGGCTTATTTGTAAATCTCATTCACTGACTTAATGAGAAACAAAAGTCATGTGATAAAAGAGTCACGAGCAATAAAACGCTAACTAAATTTATTCAGCAGAGGGCTTGAAATTTTCCCCCCATATCAGCAAAACTGAAATCCACAGTGGAAACAGGAATTGCTATAAATGGCTCAGACCTAGGCATGGGGACCTTTTTATATTCAGGATGTAGCTTGCTCCTGAGAGAGCACATGCCGTTTAGGCATTTAAAGTGATAGACATGTCCAAATCTTTACGAATTGGGAGCAGTAATAAGAGCTAAGAGTTACTGCTTACTTCCTGTGTGCCGATCGATTCTAGCAGCTTTAAATACATTACCTCATTTAATTTCATGAAGCCGGGCTATTATTATGCCCATTTTATAGATGGGAAAACTGAGGCTCAAAAGGTAAAGAGAGTTATCCAAGGTTGCTCAGAGAATGATTGCCAATGATGAAGTCTAGTCTCCAAGCCAAGAGAGTCAGATGCCAACACTTGCATCACTCCTAACACTTAAAAGTCAAGGGAGGGCTTCTCTGGTGGTCCAGAGGTTACGAATCTGTCTGCCAAGGCAGGGGACAGGAGGTCGATCTCTGGTCTGGGAAGATCCCACAGGCCACACAGCAACGAAGCCCGTGCCCCACAACTACTGAGTCCTTGCTCTAGAGCCTGAGGGCGGTAGCTACTGAGACCACGCGCTGTGACTACTGAAGCTCACGTGCCCTCAAGGCTGAGCTCTGCACAGCACATCCCAATAGATGTGCTGAATAGCAGCACATCTTTCCCAACATGGCCTTGCAGCCACCGTGAAGACGAGAGGAGGGACACTCCCAAGGGGCACGCCTGCAGTTTGGGTGGAAACAGGTACTTTCGAGGACTAGGCGTACGCCCGAGTTAACAGCTTTACCGAGCCCTGATCTCACACAGTCACCCCAGTAGCACCATCATGGTCTCAGCTACCGGTTAGAAATGCCCATGGTGGGAGGACACCCACATCCAAGATGGACCAGGAACTTCTGACCCCCAGCCCCACATTCCTTCCGCTGCAGGGTAGCCCCTCTGCTGGGCCTTTGAGCTAAAGCTTTCAAGGGTATTCAAGTCCAGACAGAGAGAAAATGGCTCTCGTGTTGTGTTGTCTGCTGCTGTGGCCCAGGCTGCACAGGCACCTAGACGTGTGGTACACAGCCTCCTCTTCACCCTAGGACACCTCACCCCTGGGGCAGGAGGTCCCTGAGGATTTGTCCACCCGGCTCCCCAGCCACAGATTGGACCACTCAGGAGATAGCTTCCTGGATTCTGTGTGGGAGTGGACATCACTGGAGCCAGCACAAGGACGCTTCCCTAGGCACCTGGAATCCCTGGTTCCAGGTACAAAGATGCCCGCTGCCGGCTGGTTCCTCCTTCCTAGAGTCTGAATGTCTAGTTCTTCTTTTGAGTCTCCAATATCCTTCTTCTAAACCTTATTCTTGTTTTTTACTCCTGTTTGGAAATTTAGCTGGATTCCTAGATGTGAATGCCAGAAACCCCAAAGGCCATTCTCTGACCCTCCTAACTTTAAGAGGACTGACAGGGTGGGTCTGGCCTCAGCCACACCTGGACTGGAAGCTGTTGGGAGTCTGTCCATTTCCTTCTTTGACACCAATTGTCTCAATCTTGTTCTTGAGTAAAAAGGAACTCCAGCAACATCAGGTCTTATTGGTCCATGAAACGGGGGTCCCTGAGAAGGGAGCTGTGCCTCCTGACAGTGCTGGGAAAGGCCTAGGGAAGACAAGGGTTGGCTTGGGATTGTCCCATGTTCCTCTCTGTAGCCCTTGCTGGAGAAGGGAGGGGCATAGAGTGCCCGGAGTGGTCGGGCCCAGGTCACACCCCGTCCAAGGGCCAGGAAGCACGGCCAGTCTTACCTGAGACGCACAGATTACTGTGGAATAAAATGTCAGCTCCAAAGGAAATGATGCCAGACATGCCCCCTCCCACATCATGCAAAAATCAAGATCACTCTCATTTCAACCAAAGGTTCCCATCTGAGGCCACCGAATCCACTGTGATTTATTTCAGAGATTCTGAAATAAATCAGAGCCCAAGGCCAGATGGAGTGCTCAAGGAGCTCCAGTAAAGACTGTCCGTGGGATCTGGAGGGCTTGCATGAAACCGAGGATGACCTCCCAGGCACCATGAAGGATGGCTTCGGGCCCCACCAGGCATCTTGAGAAGGCCCACCTACCCTCCAGGCTGGAGAGCCTCCAGTGGGTAAGCACCGGGGAGATGACCCAGAAAGAGCAGTATGTCCAGGTGACAGTCACCACAGGGGGTGGGGAGAGGGCCCTGCAGAACCAAGGAGCTGGGTCCATCTGCTAAGCCAGATGGGGAGGGACTGGCTCCACACCTTTCAGCCAGAAAGAAGACACCAGTGTCCCCAGGGAGGACACCAGCCCAGCCTGGGGGGCCCAAGGAAGCTTCAGTTGGGAGCTTCTGGCCAAAGGGATGGACATTCATGGCATGAGTATGACTTCCGAGGCATGGGGGTAGGTGTTCAAGGGCCACATGGGTCTGCTATGCCCACCTACCCACCTGCTAGCCCCTGGCCTACCCTCCACCACCTGAACTGGGACCTCTTCCCATCAGGCAGTCCCGTCTGCACACCACAACCACATGCACAGGAATATGTCTTGTTTCCTTTGTTAAGAAACTCACTTTTTAAACCTTAATGTGAGTTTGATCTGTGAGAAATGTTTTTACAATGCAAAAGCACGTGTCAGCCACATTAGAGCCTGAGGCAAAGAGGAGAAATCAGTAATACGAATCCTGCCTTCATTTTGTCCATCATGCATTAGCCTTTGCATTTTCATTGTTCAAGTGCTGCAGTCAAGTTGTACTTATCTTGATGCCTGGCTTGTTTGGGGCCTCCTTAAAATTTGCACCCATGGCCTGTGCCTCACCTGCCTCCCCCAGCCCCTTCTCTGCATCATCATTTAAACAAAGCTTTAAGATCCGCAGGCGTGTATCACCTAAGCTCCCCTCCATCCTGCAGGGTCAGAAACACTCACTTCACCTGCCTAAAATAGAACCAGTGACACAGATGAGCTTTTGTGAGTCTGCTGGTCCAAACCCCTTGTGTCCAAACACAGGGCCCACAGCCATCTGAAGGCAATGCCAGCCAGGGCCCAGGTCTGCCGGGCACCACCCTTCACCCAGCCCCTCCACCGCCTGATGAACTGGGGATGAAAAAGGAAGTTAGGGCTGTGGCCTCAGCTTTCTGCCAGCGTTGCTTCATTTCTGGAGGAGCCAACCATCTCTGGCCAAGGAGGGAATCATAAATTCCACTGGGAAGGAGCCTGGAGCTCATGAGCCGTGGCCAGGGCAGCCCCTGGGGAGTGCGAGCCTGGCGGGGAGAAGTCACAGCAAGTGCCCCTTCCGCCTCCCCACGCCTGTGCCCGGCATTTTTAGGCAGTGACATCACAGCATAGAGACCACCCCTGAAAGGAAAAACAAGTCACAAAGAGGGCAGGGGGTAGTGCGAGGGGAGGAGCCAGCCCTCCTTTGCCTTGGTGAACACAGTCAGCTCAAGAAGGAAGAATTCTCCAAGTTATAAGGGTGTTGCTGTAAGCTCAGGCCTGGGTGCCAGGCCCAGGTTGACCGTGAGACGCATCACCTCATTTAAGCCCTCTGAGGAAGGCGCTATTCCATTCTCATTCTATACACAAGGAGACTGAGGCTAAGAGAGGTTATGTAATTTGCCCAAAGTCTCTCTCTCAATAGAAAATGGAATCAGGATTCAGGCCCAGGTGGTCACCTATACAGACCCTCTGTGAATAGACTGGCAAGAACCCCAACTGAAGAAGTGCCACCCTCTCTGACTGTCGGAAGCCCCCAGTAATCTGGGCCAGAGGTCAGATGCATGCTCCCCAAAACCCTGACTCCAAGAGTCCCAACACCCCAAGCCCCCATTCCTCCAAGCGGGGGCCCCTTCCCTCCACAAGCCTCCTGCTCCCCACCTCCCACCCACCATCAGGCTCCCAGACCCCCCTCCTTCCCAGACTTTCTCTTTTACCAGATCACTTGAAATATCTGTGTGGTTGGGTCTGTGCCCCAAGCTTGCACCCCTCATGCCAGAAAGAAGTTGGCCCTGAGCGGATGAAACCCAAGATAGATCTGTCCACCCACGTGTGAGATTCCTGCAGAATTATGTGCATTTTTTTGGTGGGGAGAGGGGGGCTTAAATATTTCTGATGGGACCAGACCAGGGCTGGCAGGAACTTCTCTGAATGGGCCCTCCACCCAGACGCTCCATCTCACAACTTATCAATTAACTGTCAATGAAGAACCCACATTCCTGCTCAGCCAAGAGATGTACCACCCCCAGAAAACATACAGTACTCCTTTCCAAAAGTAGGAAAAGAAGCTTTCCTACTGCAAAGCCCATTTCCTGCTCAGACCAGGTGGAAAATCTGCTAAACTCAAAAGGTCAGACCTAGTTTAATTTTATACCCTTTTGTTAAGAATGTTCCCTTAAAAAAATAAAATAAAATAAACTCATGTTTCTTTCCAACTTTTCAAAAGTTAATTCATGTGGAAGAAAAAAAAAGATTAGGATAAAATTTCAAATATTAAATTCAAATGCAGGATTAATGACTTTTATTTCTAAGCCCAAGAGGTTGTCTGGAATTTAGGACATTTTTGGAGTAGTGGAGACCAGACATAACCAGATGCGGTTGTGTTTTGGACCAAGTCAGCACAAATTTCATACCTTGAAAGATTATATCCACGTCCGTCTTAATACAAACAGTCCCCCCCTTTCACAAAACTCTCCATCCAAAATGAACCCAGAGCCATCGGCTTGAAGACAAAGACTAAACACTCTTTAAATGTAAGTGAAAGTAGCTGACGACTGCAAACCCTTATTAAATACCCCCTACCCGGTGCAATTTAACCATTCCTCCGCATCTCCCCTCATACCCTCCTCAAATGCACAGATACCTAAACACAGGCCAGTGGGATGGGGGAACTGGCTAATCTGAATGAAGAAAAAAACAGCCTTTCCATAGCATACAATTTCCCTGAGTTACTAAATACTATGATAATATGCCTGGTATGGTATCTCAAGAGTCTGAAGGTACTGAACAACCTCACCTGTGGGGCCCTGGCTAATTTTCCAGCCAAAGCAGTTTGGATTATTAGGATAAAGTCTAAACTGAGGTTGAGATGATTTAGCCCAATTCACAGATACGCCTCATAAAACACTATCAGGACCTGAGTGCACACAGAATGGACGGGGAGCAGTGGGAAGGTGCTGGCTGGCTGCAGGAAGAATGTGGTCTGAGGCACGTGAACACTCCTTGAAAAGCAGCTCGGTGATCCAATGTGTTTGGGAAACACTTCACACTCTGAGACAGGAGCCAGCAAACTACAGCTCAAGGGCCACGTCTGGCCTGCCACTTGTTTTTATAAATAAAGTTTTATGGGCACAGGGCCATGCCCGTTCATTTCCATATCATCTATGGTGCTCTTAGGCGACAACAGCAGAGCTGAATAGGTACAACAGATCATGTGACCTGCGAAGCCCAAAATATTTACCAGCTGGTACTTCAGAGCTATGATTTGCTGACCCTGCTCTAAAGCCATCTCAGAGATTCACAAATCACATCAGCATACTAGAGACTCCAGGAAATTCAGCAGCAAGGAAATCTATTCCACTTTGCTTAGCATAATATTTCACAAGCATATTTGATTAAAATAAAAACATTCCCCCCCTATGAGATACACATCAATTCCTCTCGTAGAATGTGCTTCACATGCATTTTGGAAAATACTGGGGTATGTGTGTGTGTGTGTGACTGTGTGTGTGTGTCTGTGTGTGCGTGTGCCAGAAGGAGACATGTTAAACACAATCTTCACAGGAGAAACGTTACATGTTTTCAGACACTTGGTGGTCAAACAGGCAGTGGACGTAAGAACATTGTCAAAGTGGTTCTACAACCAGCTCTGGAGATGGATGTAACCACACTACAGCCACACACCCAAACAGAATGGTTCAATTTGTTCGGAGGGAGAGAAAATATTTGATGTCAAACGATTTGACTGTTTTCAAGACAGACATCTCCTTGTTATTAAAACATCAGATGAGTAGCTTCACGGCAGGTCCCCGTGGGGAGCAGGAACAAAGAGGAAGCAGATGCTGGACTGTGTGCTCCCCAAATTCCTGTGCAGCACCTCCAAATGTGGCTGTACTTGGAGACAGGTCCTTAGAGAGGTGATGGAGTCAATATGCGGTCACTGGGGTGGGGCCTGATCCAATAGGACCGGTGTCCTTGTACGGGGTGGAGATCTGGACACAGGCGCGCACTGACCAGGGAGGACATGGGGAGGAGATGGCCCTGACACACCGGGGAGCGAGGCCTCAGGAGGCACCACCCTGCTGATGCGTGACCTCGGTCTTCCCTGCCTTCAGAATTCAGAGAACGTAAAGGTCCTCTGAGCCACCAGACCACAGTGCTTTGTTGCAGTGGCTCGATCAGACGGACACAGCCAACAAGGCTTTTGAGCAGACAGCTTATGAAAGGCGCCTGACATCTCATAGCCACCTGCTACGAGAAGTGCCCCGTCGCTGATCCTCACGCAGCCAGCCTACAGTGAGAGCTGAGTCTCAGTCAATGGACTTACTAACGGTGAGAGTTCAGGCAAGCCCCTGACCCTCTCTGATTCCGTGCCTCTCAGTCACATGGGAGCAGCACCTTCCTCGCCTGGGCACCTTCCCCCGTGCACAGGGAACCAGCGCAGAGGAAGTGCTCAGTGAGCAGCAGCTCTCACGAGCACATGCTCCTTCCATCCTGAGGCCGCCTCGATCAGGATCTAGCACCAACTTATGAAGGGCTTTCACGGGAGGACAGAGACCCTAGAATATATGTAGTTACCAATGATGAGGTGCACCTGACTAAAGAAACACTCCGGCAGGAGGGAAAACAGACATGTGTTTCTGGGCCTTGAGAAAAGGTGATAGTCCTCTTGGTTGTGTGTCTATGGGAGGTGCCCACATCGCTGACTATAGGAGTGACCGTAACCCATCTGTGCCAGGCTCTGCTGAGTGGCCTTGGCTGTAGCACCCCGAATCTTGGTCTAAGACGTTACCCGGAAGCCAGTAACTGATTCACCAGTAATTCCTGTGCGACTGCACCGCTCCAGGATGGAGCTCAATGGGAGGAAATTAAACTATTGCATTATGTAATTTACATTATATTAATATAACTACTATATATTATGATATATAATAATTTAAAGGGCTATCGACACAGGAACACCACAGGCTCTACTCCAGGGACAAACTGGGGGCTCTTCTTAGGCTGAGACAGGCAAAAATCATGTCTTTATGCCCTGATTTATTAACCATTAAACAAGCATCAAGTACCCACATGTTAACAAGCAGTGATTCATCAGTTGGGCAGTCCTTGCCTTCCAGAGGCTTACAACCCACGAGTGTGCCCAGTACAGTGAAATACAAAACAGGTGACCGGACCCCATTCTGTGAGTCAGGGAAGTTGTCCCCGAGGAAGGGGTGTTAGGAGGGGATCCAAAGGATGAGCCCCAGAGGCAGGGTGGGCTAGGGAGAAGGGTGTGCAGAGCAGACAGAAAGTGCAAAGAACCTGAGGCAGGACACAGCAGTCGTTTGGCCAGGGGTCAGAAGAGGGTCCTGCTGTCAGAGGACGAGCTGGGAGAGATGGGCTAAGATGCTGGAGGGTAACCCCTGCTCCCCTTTCTTGACTTTCAGATAGGATCCACAAAGCCAAAGATCACAGCCTCTCCAGCTCCTCCTCGCTTTGGCCCAGGGGCTGGGTGGAGTCCTCCCTGGGATGGGCTAGGCGCTATCCCAGCTCTGAGTCTTGGCTCAGCAGACCCACTTCCTTGCTTACATGGGAGCCCAGCGTGGCGTGGTGGGAAGAGAGCTCTGCTCCCCAGTCACCGGGCACTTCCCTCTATGTCTGGGACCTCTTCAGTGCATCAATGGCGCTACAGGTCAGTCCATGGCCACAGCCAACCCCAAGGGAGGCTGGGCTCTGGAGGCTGAGCTGTGGTGGTGGTGGTGTCTCCAGGCAGAAGAGCAGGGCTCTCTCCGCCTCTGAGACGAGAGGTCGGGAGGGCCTGCAGCTCTCTTCTCTGCTGAGGAGGAAGCTCTGACCATAGAATGGCCAGCTCTGGGGAAGAGCTTTTTGGGTGGGGGGTCCGCCCCCAAATCACACCACAGGGGTCGCAGGGGGCCTCTTCCTGCTCACAGGGAGCCTGTCTCCAGGCTGGCGACCCTCTATGGGGAGGGTAGCGTTCAGAGACCTCTTGGGTTTGACTCCTGAACACATCAAAAGTATCTACGAAACCAGCTCTGCACAAGTGAGCTCACCTCCCATGAAACAGGCCCCATAAAGTGCTGAGCACAGCACCCACACAGAACAGCACTGGATAAGCCTCAGACACATTATGAGGTGGCCGGGTGGCATCACCGACTCAGCAGACTGGACTTGGGCAAACTCTGGGGACAGTGAGGGCCAGGGGGGAGGCCTGGCGTGCTGCAACCCAAGGGGTCACAAAGAGTCGGACACAACTTAGCAACTGAACAACACGTTATGTAGTCCTCTGGTGGTCTTACTAGAGGATTGCTTTTTTAGTTATTTTACTTGCTTTTTCTGAAACCTAGAGGTTGGTCTCTGTGGTTTTTACCATCCCATTCGCTGGTTCCAGGAAACTCCCTGGAGAATCTGCTCCTTTCCCCTGGGAGCGCCAGCCAGTCTCTAGTGATAAGATCCATGTGAGTTCTTGCCCCAGATACTGCTTAAGTGCCATGGACGTAGTAAAGGTTAAAAGCATGAACCCCAGAGGAAGACTGAGAAAGTAAAACTCGAGCTCTGGACACTAACCAGCTGTCTCACCTTAGGCAAGTCACTCAACCCCTCTGAACCTCATTTCCTCACATACAAAATAGGGATGACTGAAGTACCTACTTCATAGGGCTGTTGTTGGGATTTAAAGACTCACTCCACTACTGGAACAGGCACACAGCTGGCATAGTGTGTTTTCTAATACTATTATTACATGTAGCTTCTAGGGAACTTGCTCAGATAATACACATATTACACATTATATACAGACGGAGGCCCAGGAGTGAACACTAGTGTCATGTTTATTATAGTCACAAGTGCCCCATTACCTGAACTGATCAGTTTCTGAGCTTGAACAGGGAGAAGGTCGATGGTGGATGCGCGTGTAGTGACCAGTCTGCTTCACAGCCCCTCTGCTGACAAAGCAGCAGCGGCCACCCTTCCAGCTGGACCAGGGAGGGGCCAGGAGCCAGGACACCCGCCCCTGAGGCGCTCTCCTGTCTTGGGTGCTGCAGGGAGAGGTGGGCCCCCACGTGGCTCAGCCAGGCAGGGGCTGGGCAGCCCCCATCTGGATGGCGTGCTCCCTGGGGGCCATGAGGCCCAGCAGGCCTCAGGGCAAGAGGAACAGGCCTGGGCTCCAGCAGGCTCAACATTCCCACAGGCGCCGCTGGCAGGACAGCCAGTGAGCAGGAGCCAGGGGGCCTGGAGTCAGGCCCGGCGGAGGCAGGGGAAGTCTGTGACATGCCCATTTGTTCCCCTGCCTCGAGGTCACAGGAGCTGGAACAGGCCAGCTTGCCTCAAGCCATAAGCCCTCAATCTGTCATGACACCCCAGGAAAAAATACAGTGAAATACTGTTTTTTCATCCCGTTTATTACCCTAACAAGACTTAACCCGGAAGCACTGCTGGCACTGAGTGGCGAGGTGCCGCCATGCCCGTGGCGCCCGGCATGTCCATGGCACTAGAGTGCTGACTTTGAGGCCCCTGGTCCTGGTGGCCCGGCCTGCTCCGGTGAGACAGTGGGCACCAGAGGAGCCCGGCCACAGGGGGACATCTGCCCTGCCGTCTCTACAGCACCGCCCCCACCCCACAAAGGCTGCCATGACGGTGACGTCAAGGGACTCCCTGGCGTGGCGTCACAGTGCTGGGTGGGGCCACCCGCTCAGGAGCCCAGAACCAGAAGTCAGCTGCTTCTGGGCCAGGCCGCAGACTGTATTCAAGGGCGAACCGTCCAAAAGCTGTGCCCCTCTCCCACCAAGAGCTGGTGTCTGCACACCGCTGTGGTGGGAGCCCTGGATTGAGGACGCGGTGAGAAAACAGTCCATGAAGTCAGCGACTGCCCTCTGAGTGTCTGTGGGTCCTGCCACTTCCTGGGTCCTCCAGGATGAGGTCGGAAGTGTTCCAGTGATCCCAGTAAGTGCACCAGGGGCCCAGGCCCGAAAGGTGCGCTTGCGTTGCTTGTTTCCCTGTCTGCGGGCCACGGCTCTAGGAGAAGCAGCATAGAATGCATTCCCACCCAGAGGCTGCGTCACACAGGGTATTATTTCCCCCACAGCTGAAGCCCCCTGGGCTGGAATAAGGGAAAAAGGCAACTTAAGAGGATGTGTGGCTTACATTATCTCCACCACTGGGGAGCAGGATGAGGGGCACAGTGGCCAGGAGTCATTCCCCAAATCATGCCGGATGGCAGGGATGGGGGGACCCCGGCGGCTGTGCCCCTCCATGAGAGCCTGCACCGAGCTACAAGCTGGCTTTGCTGTACTAAACAGAAACCAGGACATCGGTATCTGAGACGAGCCGTCTGTAGTATTTGGTTTTCTCCCACACAGGGCTGAGTTCCGCTCTCTGAAACCACCGGGCTCCCCTCTGCCACAAAGTGTGGGGTTCGTCCTCGTGAGTTGCGCTGCTGTATGCGCCGAGTGTATGCTCCGAGCCACGGGGACAACACAGAGAGGGTGGTGGACATGGCCCCTCCCCACAGGGCAGACACCAGGGGCTGTGTGCATCCCTCGGAGACTCCGGGATCCTGGGTGTCGTGGCTTACAGGAGAACAGGAGTCAACTGTCACCGTGCCCCCCGTGGGGCCATGTGTGCTTGGTCAGCACGGTGTTGGGGAACGGCCTGCACCTCCCAAGAGCATTTCGCAAGGGCCCGCTGTCCTGAAGGGATACAGAGCGGCTCAGTCTGGCTTCTGCCTCTGATTCCTGCCCTCACCCCTCAGCACTGTACTACCTAGGAGTAAACACACTGGGCAACTCATCTGTCTCCAACATAATGCTTCTCAAGCACTCTCCATGTGCTAGGCACTGTTCCAAGGACTTTACGAGCACTGACTCCGTTAATAATGACCTTCGAGGTAAGCACCCTTATTCGATGCACCTTATAGATGAGAAAACTGAGGCCCAGAGATGTCAAGGGGCTTGCCTGGAGTAACACAGTGACTTAATGGTAGAGCCTAGATTCAAACTCTGATACCTGGGCTCCAGAGCCTTCGCTTGTAGTTGCATAAACACATGCTGATTATGATGTGAGGACCACGTTGGAAATGTGGAAAGGTGGGAAGTGACACATAGGTCACTAGCTCCTGCTAAGCCAACATATTTTTAAAAAGATTTCCAACAGGTTCCAGTCCACTTGGCCTGGGGTGGAGCCCGGGAATCAGTACTCTTTAACACTTCCCGGGTGACTCCACCATGCCGCCAGGTTGGAGAGCCTCAGCTCTTGGAAAGAGGCTCACCACACGCGTGCTAGGCAACCCTGGGCTATGCATCTAGCCTCCCTGGCCTCAGCCTCCCCATCTGGGGAGTGGGAGCACTGTGGCTTTGGCGGCTGCAAGGATCCTCATGTGTGCACAGCCGGCGGGGGCCTGCCACACACTGTTGGCTCCCAGCACAAAGCACAGGGATTCTTGGCACCCAGGCAGAGATGGGCGTACCAGTCTGCTCAGGCAGCTGTAACAAAGCACCGCAGACTGGGGCTCAACAACGGATTGATTCTCTAACAGTTCAGAGGCTAACAGACTGAGATCGAGGCCTCCCTGGCATGTAGACGGACACCTTCGCCCTGTGTCCTCATAGAGTTGGCCCTCTGTGTGTCTGAGTCCCCTCTTCTTATGAGGACGCTAGTCACAGTGCACCAGAGCTCATTTTAACTTGGTACCTCTGCAGAGGCCCAGTCTCCAAATACAGTCAGTCCTGAGGTCCCAGGGCTAGGGCTCCAACACGTAAACTTTTGGAGGGGAGGTGGTGTTATAATTCAGCCCAGAACATGGACAGAACCTGTCCTGAGGTGCCTTCTTGGGCACACGGCTGAGAATTCAGAATCTCACACCGCGAGGTGGGTGGTTCTCACTTAAGAGAGCATTTGACAATATCTGAGCCTGGGTTCCCGATCTGGGCTTTGCCCTTGCCAGCCCTCCGAGGGTTAATCCAAAGGTCTCTGGAGTTGGGGGGATTTACTGCCCCTGGACCTTTATCATCTCACCCTGACGCTGAGGGCTCACATTTCCCACTTAATTACTTGTCCTGCAATCAGAAGAGATAGCTGGCTCTGTGCTGAGTTGGCTGCAGCTGTGAACTGTTTATTTACTTTTCCTCAGCCCGAGAATGGCTATAATTTAAAGGTTCAGATCTCAGCTACCCTGCCTGGTGCAAACCCCGCTTAAACACTTCCATATTGCTCTGGTGGAATGCGCTGGAAGCTGCCCCCACTCCCCTCCCTGGACAGAGAGCACTGAGGAGGCAGGTGTTCCTGGTTATGGAGGCCGCAGGGCTGCGGAGGGAGGCGGCTGCCCACCGTGACTGCCGATTCAACCGTCCACCCCAAGAGCTTGCGGGAAAACCTAGAAGCCAGAGTCGGCATGAGGACCGCAAGATGGCAGAACGGACTGGCCCCAGACCACCCCACTCCCGCCACAGTGGTCCCGGCCACAGTGGAAGCCACCACTCTCACTAATTCCTGCGCCAAATGGTGCAATTACCACTGAAGTTGTCAAATGGCATCCAGATGGTCTCGCCTTTCACACCAGCGGTTTAATAAGCTTTTAGGCGTGACCTTGGCAGCTTGTGCTCCACCTGCACACCCCCCCAGTTTGTGAAATCCGAGAGCACAATTAGATCAGATAATGAGTGCCCAGGCCACCAGCCTTGAACTCTGCAAGCCCTCTTCAAGGGGCGCCCAGAGAGTCACCCCATGCCACTGACAAATGGCATGTGTCCCACCACAAATGGAGGGCCTCTGTGCACGGCCCCTGGAGGCCTGCTGGCGACATCACAGAGACCCTGAGGGGCCCAGCGGCACATGTGGGGGGCCAGGCAGCTCCCCAGCAAGAGCTTCAAGAGCTGAGTTCTGGCAAACCACAGGCTTGAGCCTGGCCACCTCCTCGAGAGCCCCAGGCAGCCCACCAGGGAGGAACTGCTTCTAATGCTGCCACCCCACCAAGGGGGAACCCCAGCATGGGAGCCACCTGCCGCCACAACGCTGCCCCTTCCAGAGTGAAGCTTTCAGTGACCGTGCACTGCAGAGTCACAGTTCACCGTCACTTTGAGAAGTCAGTTGCTCTTCCCCAGCGTGGGCACTCTACTCTGGTGTGCACACAGCTAACAGGCCTACACCCAGCGCCAATCCCGGGGCTTCATGCCCAGGGACTCAGCGAATCCTCAGACGACCAAGGTGCTGCTTGTATTCTCCATTTATAGATTAGAAAACTACAGAGAGGGTAAGTAACCTGCCCAAGGTCACACCGTTAGAGAGCGACCGGAACCGGATTTGAACCCAGGTAAGGAAGCAGACATCACAAATGCACACAACTACAATCCCATTTGTTTCCCATAGGAAAACAAACTACATATTTTAAAGTTTTAGGATTTGTGCAGAGGTTTAGAAAATGACAAACAGCCCAAGAAGAGCCCCCACACTGATATTGTCAGTGCCCCGCCAAACCCGAGAAAACGGGTAGATTCAAAGAAAAGAGCAAATCAGAAGCTTTCGCTGTGATGGGTTGGCACAGAGGGCAACCAGAGAGAAGCCAGACACTTGAGCTCTTGGCCAGGGAGAGAGGTTTCTGTGGGACAATCTTGTCCCCAACCTTTGCCAGGTCTGGTTCCCGCAGACCTCAGAGAACTAGGGGAGGCCAAAGCCCAAAGGGAAAATGCAAAATGTCTTTGTTCTGACTCCCCTCATCGCAATTGACTCTTTCTAGGGCATCAACATTCCCCTCACAGATATCCTGGGTTTTAATGGTCCCATTTCAATTTGGCATCGAAAACCTACTCTTAAGACTGTATTGCCATTCTTACTAAGATACGAATGACTGACATTTAGGAAAACAAGATCACAGTTCAGGTTACCACCTTAAGGTCAATTTGGCTTTTCAAATAAAGACACCTTCAGAGACTCAAGACAAACATGATGCACGAAAAACTCATCATTTTTGCTAAAATAATGGGAGGGACACAATGGCTTTTTAAAATATCTCTGCAAACAGCATGGAATGTAGAGCAAAGATGACGTGACTTGGGGTGAGCAGACACCCAAGGACCATGCCTGGCCAGGCTGTACTCTTAGTCCACACTGCTGGGAAGAGGAGTCTCTTCCGTTCAGATTCTGGGACAGAAGATTTTGAGGAAGCCTACATTATGTAAGTGGTTCATTCCAGGGGTGACATCACCTGGCGGGTCACCAACTTCCTCCAGCGTGAGTTGGGTGGTTCCTGGCCACAGTGTTAGGACTCAGAAGCCACCCCTATGAGACACGTCCAAAGGCCAATCTGTCTCAGAACGCTCCTGGCCCGACTAGGCATTCACACATGGGACATCAGTGGTGGACCCACCTCACCATCCAGGGTGTGTCTGCATGTGTGTGCCCCTGTGTGTATGTGTGCTGGTATGCACAGGTGTGCATGGGTATGTGTGTGTTATGTGTCTAAGTGTGTGGATGTGATTGAATATGTGTATGTGCGTGTGAGTGTGTGTGTTCCTCTTCAAGAGAAAAAAAAGTCTCAAGAAGACAGCATGAGGCCATTTGGTCAGCCGCCATATTTCACGTTTTATTGCACCCCTGCTTTGGGAAAACATAAGCCAATAAACGTGAAACCAGCTCAGAGCCTGCAGCGTCCTGCTTTGGTCAACAGAAACCCTGGGATGAGAGATTACTGCAAGATTCTGACAACAAAGCAGAAAAAGTTCATAAAAGACCAGGACCCAAACTCTGAGGACTCCACTGGGCTCCCCTTCCTGCTGACTTTCAGAAAAGGGCATAGGAGCTGGACAGACAGGGAGCAAGCCTGTCCGAGGTGCCCCCTGCTCCCCACCACCCAAGAACTGGCTGACTCTGCCAGACAGTCAGGCGGCCGGCTCCGGCCTCTTCGGCCATCTCCAGGCCTGTCCTTCCACAGACTGGACGGCAGTGCAGATCTCCCAAAGGCCCAAATTCAAATCCCAGCCCCACCACGCATCGCAAGATCCTGGTGCAAGTGAGGAATCCCTCCTGGCCCCTCCAGCTTTTCTATCTGGAAAAGCCAGACCACTGTCACCAGCCCCTGGTTCCACCTGCGGGCCTCTGTGTCGGACTGCGCTTGCTCCTCGGGGACCGGTGATGTCAGGACTAGTGCCTCGCCTCACGCAGGAGGACCCAGGCCACTGGAGGAATGTGGTGGGACCGCGCGGTGCTGAGTCAGCGCTAGAACGCCAGCTGCCTCGGAAGGCTCTCCCAGGCACCTCCTCTGCTGCCACTCATGTTCCCAGGCGGGGCACGTTGCCCCCCTCTGATGGGTCTTGCAGGATTTCATCCTCACTGCTGTATGGATTCCTCGTGGGAAACATGAGCATTTGCCTGATCTTTTCTGAGTTGGACACGACTGAGTGTGACACTTCACTCACACTTCACTCACTTTGTTAACTTGCTGTGTCCTAAGAGGGGCCAGTCTCTCTCTGGCCCCGACACATCAGCTCTGAGACTCCCAGGCTTACTCCACACTTCTTGATTCAGGGCCCCAGGGGATAGTAAGGACTTGAATCCCTTGTATTACTATCAACATTTGGAAACTCCCAATGCAAAGAGCTCTGGCTTCTAAAATGAGGCCTCCAGAAGGCGCTCAAAACAGCCTGTCTCAGCTTTTGACTCCAGCCCTTTGAGCTCAGCATGGTCTGCCCCGTGTTTATGGTTATCAGAAGCTTTGTGAGGAAGGTTCTGCCGCCGAACATCACTATGGGCAATGGGGATCAATCCTTTCCTGAACACACTGTCTGTGCTGACTGTGTGCAGAGCACCCTAGGATGTCTCCTGACTGCCCTGTAAGACTGATAGCATCATCCTCAGTCAGAGGAGGAGACTGAGGTTCTGAGAGGCTCCAAGACTCAGGAGGACCAGGAAGGGTAGCGGTGGAGACGAATCTCAGCCTGTCTGACTCCAGAGCCTACCCAAGCTGCCAGGCCAGCATTTCCCCGACTGTCCCACGTCAGAAGAATCGCCCGGGGCCTGGTGTAAACTATGTATGGTGGATCCCAGCCCACTTGAATGAGTCTGATTCTGAAACCTGCGGCCTGAGGTTCTGCATCTTCAAACAAACCGAACTGCCCAACTGCCCAACTCCATCACAGAGCTAGATTAATAACTGCTTCCACGCACGTTCTGTGGCTTGATAAGAGCATCTCTCAGATGTTAGCACTGATGGGAGGTGGGAAGATGGAAACCTAGCCCAGGCCAGGCAGGCGGGCCCTCGCCCAGCCCTGCACAGCGCCCCCAAGGGCCATGCGGGGCACTGCGACCCCCAGCCCCCTCGGCTGGGAACCCACCCGCTGCCCCTACAGAAAGAATGGGCGGAAACAGCCGCAGGCAGGAACTCACCCCTGCCATTTCACAGCGCTCCGCTGGGGAGGGCCCGCAGAGGAGCTGAAAAGGCCAGGGACGTGAGCCGGCCGCGCTCGGGGGCCTGGCAAACAAAACACAGCCCCCCCCAGAACAATCACCCGCCAAAATCTGCAAGCTCATCACGGTGCCTGGAAACCTCGGTGGGGACACAATACAGGACGCATCCTGCTCGGCATAGATAAGAGAATTCCCAGGTTCTCACTGCCCAGCCTCTCCCTGGGGACAAAAGAGCTGGCAGGGAGCTTGGAGGAACGTGAGAAAGATGCCCGAGGCAAACACTGCCAGAAGCTGCAAGCGGCACTCTGCACCTCTCACCTCTCACCCTGCTCTTCTCATCTCTAACCTGTCACCCTGCACCTCTCACCTCTCACCTCTCACCCTTCGCTTCTCACCCTGTTCCTCGCACCTCTCACCTTCCACCTCTCACCCTTTGCTGAAGTCAGCGCTCAGACTGATTAATCTTCAAGCACACCTTACCTCTGGCTGGTTGTGGGGTGCTGGGCAAGTGGCTTTGCCTCTCTGCTCCTCAGTTTCCCCACCTGCAAAATGGGGCTATAGGTGGGACCTACTCCCGTCCGCTCCTCCAGGTTTTGGGGTGATCAGTGGTGTGTTTACGTCCTCAGCACTTTCCTGTGCCATCTGGTCCAGCCCTCGGCCAATCACAGCTCAATTTAATCCAAATGCTGAGTATTTGCTTGCGCAGGTCAAAAATGATTAAAAAAAAAACAAAAACCCACAAGCCTGAAAGCCAGTATTTACAGCACACTTTTCATACGATGCCCTGGGAGGGTGGCGCTGTCATCTGACCCCCAACAGTCGAGGCCACTGACATTCAGAGAGGTCAAGTCATCTGTGCAGCGTCACCCAGAGGTCATCAGGGGAGTGTGTGCCTCCACAGGGCAGAGACCCAGCCCTCAGGACCTCTCTGGGAATTTCCTTCCCCTGTTCCCCTCTGTGTCCCCAGAGGATGGAAGCACAGCAACTAGTTGATGGATAGTTAGAAAGCAAAAGTCTAATTGACTCAGATTTTATTTCCCGGGTGGTTCTGAGCATGTGCTATCCAGAATAGGCAGGATGTGGCTCCATGCTTGTGGAGGTCAAGGCTCCCACCTCTAGCAGGACCCATGCTGCCTACAAGGTCTGCTTCTTTCCCGCCAGGTACGCTGAATGAGCTGGGGGCAGAGCCAGTGTGTCTTGGGGGGAACTCAATAATAAGGGGTCAGAGGCAGAGCCCAGCTGGGAACCCAGAACCTGTCTCCATGCTCCAGGCAGAGTGGAGGTGCTGACACCCTCAGAACCCTAGTGGGGCCACCTGGTTCAAAGTGCACTGAGTCCTTCATTCAGGACAGAGCTGACCCCTTGAAACGGAAGCCTAGGGTGGGCAGGGGGTATGGGGGAGTCACACCTCCCTCTGCCAGGCTGACACCCAAGAATGCCTGCCTCTCTCACATGCCACACATGCTCCAGGGCACTTGTGCTCTGAGGACCTCCAGGAGCCCCATGAGTTGCATATCCTCTCTTGTTCCCAAGTCTAGAAGGTTCTGGAACCCATGAAAGTCAACTCCAAAGCCCAGAGCCTTCTCCACAATTCCAGGGGGAGATTTTAGGTCTCTGTTTAGAGCTCTGAGAGTTCCTGTAAACCACATCCCACTAGAAAGTTTAGAAGCCCTGCCCTGGAAGCCACCACTTCCTTCCTCCTGGTGCCCTCCCTGGGAGGAGCTGCTGAAATAAACAGGAGCATGGGAAGGGGGCTGTGGCAGACCTTGTGGGTGTGCTTCCCACAGTCTCTGATGCCCACCTTCTCCTGACCGTGTACCTTACCAGCTTCCCTTGCAGCTAGACTCAGTCAGTGACCCATTTCTGACCCATGAGATGTCAAAAGAATCTGTTGGGACACTTCTGGGAAACCTTTGGCTTTCCTGATAAAAAGAGAGAGACCCTGCTGGTGCAGTCCTGGAAACCTGTTCCACCTCTCCCCCCCTCAAATGTAGATATGATGTCTGGAGATACAGCAGTCATCCTGAGAACATAACTGGACAGGTAATGGAAATGTGGCAGACAGAATGATACTGCCCCCCCACCCTCACAAGAAATGCTCACATCCTAATCCCCAGAACCTGCCAAAATGTTAGGCAATGCAGCAAAGGGGAATTAAGGTTTCTAATCAGCTGACCTTGAAGTGGGGAGGACATCCTGGATTCCCCTACGTGAGCCCAATGTAATAACAGGGTCCTTAAGAGTGTGAAATGAAGGAAGAAGTCAGAGAAGAGCTGTGATGAAGAAAGGTGGAGATATAGTACAGCTGGTCTGGAAGATGGAGGAAGAAGCCAGGAGCCAAGGGGTGCAGGAATAGGCCACGAAGTGGGTTCCAGGAGGAACAGAGCCCCGTGAGATCCACATCAGACTTCTGCCCCCTAGAACTCTGAGAGAAAACATCTGTGTTGGTTTAAGTGGCCAAGTCTGTGGTCATTTGTCACAGCAGCCCCAGGACCATGACACAAGCCATATGAGATGCTGGCTGGCCTTTGTCGAGCAAATGAACCAAGGCCAGCAGCTGCCTTCCTCCAGACGTCCTGTTGTGTGAGGAGAATGACTCCAGGCTGGCTTAAGGCACTTTAAGGTGGACTATCTGTGATGTGAAGCTTAACACATTTCTAACTGGCATTTGTGTCAGCTAGGGAAGCTTTCATCTCAAAATTCCTTTTGTGAGAAGGAAACAGCATTACCAGCTAACAATGTGACTTGAACCCCAGGACAGCACCCCAAGGTCTGACTATGAACGCTGGGTGGCCCTGGGACCTTTCTGGAGAAAGGAAGGTATAGTGAGATCAGAGTTCCCTAAGCAACTCTCTTCAGAAAATTTTCCCTCCATATTTAACGTCCTAAAGCCTTCTAAAAGGCTTCTCATTCTAAAATGAGAAACGGAATGTGAATTAAATGTTTGTTGAACCATAAAGTGGACCTAAGACGAAAAAGCTGACTGCAATACAGAAGAGTGACCTTGTCTGGGCGTTGTGGCCACTCCATGTCAGGGTCCCCGTGTTCATAGTGGCCCCCTTGAGAGGACTGCATGCAATGTCTCCAAGTTAATGGCTGCTTGGGACAGGGTTCATTGTGTCTTACTTCTATGGCAGACTGTTCATCATTGATGTGACCTCTCTGACAAAGAGCCCTTTTCAGAAATACAACTTTACTGTAATGTAATTTCTGAATTGCATTTTCCTAACCTATTTTATCACTCACTTTACAACTGGGTTTTGAGGAGTGGGCTGTGGGAAGATGCTGTTGCTTGTTTGTGACACACAAAGAGCCTGCAAGTTGGGAAGGGACATTTGTCGGGGACCTGCCCTCTCTGTGCTGGGTGCAGGGGAGCCAGGACTCAGGAGAGGGTCGCTCGGCGCCAGAGTGGGCAGACATTTGATACTCACTGCTCCCGCCCAGTGTGGCCTGACCCGGTTATGGATGAAAGAGACGTCCAGTGAAAGACCTAGCAGAGGCCCGGCAGGTGACCAGCGCTCAGCAAACGTTAACTATTGAAATGCCTTTCTCTCCAGCCCTCCTGGCAGCTCTCGAGGTTAAGTCTGGGGAGCATTCCCACGCTCCAGGCCAGGAATCTGAGGCTGAGCAGGGTTCCGTGACAGCAGGAGAGTGCACCGCCCCCACTGTGGTACCCACCTTCCTCGTTGCCCCTCATGACAGCCCTGTGAAGGGCCTTGCACTGCCCACCATTCTGAGATGCATGGAGACAGGTGTGATTGCAGGCACACAATTGCAGGCACACACAATGGACTTTCTGGGCTCTGACCTGTGTCCTCACAGCCCCGCCGGCTGCAGCAGAGCCTTCCCTGGCCCCAGAGCGTGGCGAGGTCAAGGAGGCTGTCCGGCAGAAGCAGAGAGAGACCCCTCCCAGGGCCCAGCTCTGAGTTCAGAGGCCTGACTCACAGACAATCCCAGACTGACCGGGAGCCCAAGAGAGGTGTGGGGGCAGAGAAAGGAAGCAGTGGGCACCCCAAGACCCACCTCAAGGGCCTCCCAGGCTGTAACCACAAAGGCCGGGCTGCCCTCCCCTCAGGCTGGCCCACACACCACCTCTGCCCACCCTGGGGAGACCTTCCCAAAGCCCCAACAGCAGCCCCAAGCTGTGGGCTGGGGTCCTGGCACCCAGGGAGAGTCTTGCAGGTTAGACCCCTCTCTGGTTCTGACACCATGCCTCTGGGCAAACCCCCAACCTCTCTGTTCCTTGATTTCCTTCCCTGTGAATTGAAAGTCATAGAAGAAGCCCCCTGCTTTTAAGGGAAGCCTTGGCCCCAAACAATAATCCTTTATTTTCCTGCCTGGTAGAGACATATTAATTCATTTTATTTTTAAAGAGGCCATGAGTGAGATTTCCAGAATGTGAAGAGATAAACATCTCATCAGAAGGGTTTCTGTACAGAAAAGTGTCTCTTTCCGCTTCGCATCAGGAGAGCGTCACGTAATCGTCAGATGTGACCCGCGCCACCTCGGCCCTCTGCTGGTCGCCCAACCGCATCTGTTCCCCACCCCATTCCTCCCTGTTGACAGGATTCTGGTTTTGTTTGGCTTGGCAAGGGACCCGACTAAAAATATGCAGCTTCCCAGACTCCTTTGCAGTGAGTGGTCAGGTGACACGGTCCCAGCCGGGTGACGGAGGTGAGCTGCCCAGAGGGGGCCCCTTCCAGAGGACAAGACAGAGCAGCGTCTCCCTCACCCTTTATTCTTCTTGGAACGCCATGAGTCTTAGAGGCGTGCCATTCACCTCAGACCTGAGCCCACAGGTCCAGAGCCCCAAAGATGGAGAGAGTCCCTGTCCAGTCCGCCACTCCTGCCTCCCCTGCCTGGGACAACACCACTCTGTTAACTGCAGCTGACCCACATGCATCTGAATACTAGGACCTCATCTTTGAGAGTGAATACAACAGAGGTTAGACAGGCCGTCTCCATGGAAATAACTCTCACCTCGGCCTGGAGGCCTGTCTAGCAGAGAAGATTGACATCAACACCATTCAATCACAGCGTTCTCTGTCTTCTTTGGGGTACTGAAAAGTAGGTGCCTCTATTCACTGATGTAAGTATTTTGTTTATTTGGGCTTGTTTATCTATTAATTTTCTTAGTGAAACCAGCCTTCAGGTTTCCCAGCACACGACATGACATAGACCGCGGCATCCCTGAGCTGTTGCCTCCTCGCGGGGTGGTGACAGAGGGAGCTGGCTGCTCAGGAGAGGGTCTCAGCGTCTCTGTGCCGCAGGGGTCCCCAGATGGCAACTGCTCGGCCCTGGGAGCGTGGAGCTGAGCTGAAAGCAGCTACCTACCCTGACCCCGGTGATCTGGCCAAGGCTGTGGTCTCTGATCACGTCCCTCCTCATCAACCCTCCGTTCCCCATTCCGTCCTCACACTCCCTTTGCCCAGGCCAGTGCCAGGGACACCACTGCCCCGCCCCCACCGTGGGCTGAGCCCTCACATCTCCACTCAGAAGCCCATCTTAGAGTTTCCCCCAAACCCTTACCTACATACCAGTGCCCCATCCACTGCTGCCCCAAAGATAGCAGCTGTCCAGCACATGTCTGGCCTCCCTGTGGACTGTGGGCCAAGACAGGAACCAACTGTCTGTTGTTCACAGCTGTAAATGCAGAACCACCCAAGCGCTAGGCACAGAGTCGGGCTCCACAGACACTTCCTGCCCCTGGGATGACTGCCTGCTGACCAAGAGGGGGGACCCAGTCATTTCACAGTGGCTGCGGTAGAGGGCCGAGGGGTACAGCAAAGCCTCATTATACCAGGTCCGTGTTTTCTCTCCCACACGCCACGTCTTTACACCTCCCAAGCTTGGGGAAAGGCTGAGGAGCATCTTATCATGTGGGCCCAGGTGTCATGATGGGAGAGGAGCTCACCCAAGGTCACTTAGAACAGCCCAGAAGGACAGGAGGGAGAAGTGAAATACCCAGAATCCCCTTCAGTTCTCCCCGGCACATAAGCCTTGAGGCAAGGAGGCGGGTCACTCGTTGGAGAACAGGGAACCACACTAGAGGAGAGGGGAGAGCAGGTGTAAAGGCACTAATGCCTTTGAGGAACGAGGGTCGCGGGTGTATCAGGGGGCACAGCGAGGAGGACTGAGGCTAGATGGTAGTGGTGGTTGGTTTTATCGCATGAGATTATCATTAACTCTATTTATAATAATGACAATGTTTGTCCAGCACCAACTACGTTCCAGGCACTTTGCATCCACCATCTCAGTTCCTCCAACCCTCAGGAGGTAGGCCCTACAATTATCCCCATCTTTAGAAGACAAACCTGAGGCCCAGAGAATCAAACTGACTTTCACAGGACACTCGACAAGAAGGAGCAGACCTAGAATCTCAGTCTAGGCTCCTGGCTCCGCAAACATCATTCCCGAGGCCCATTTATACCACAACCCCTGCCCTTGGGCAAAGTGAAGAGAGCTGCTCAGTCACCCGGTGATACGGATCAGTCAGTACCTCCTGCTGCCTAACAAAAGCACACAACCTGGGGCATTTACACCCTGCATCTGAAGTGGTCAGCTAGGCGTCCCTGCTGACACTGGCTGGGCTACTTACACATCTGAGGTTCTGCTGGGGTGAATGAGCATCTCCCGTCCTTCCTCAGTCCAGCAGCTCAGGTCCTGCTCACAGAGATGGCAGAGGCGCTCAAGGACTAGTGGGGGCAGGTAAGTGTGCCTCCAAGCTTCTGCCTGAGCGACGTCTGCTAGCACCCTATTGGCCAAAGCAAGTCACAGAATGAAACTCAGCTTCCAGGGACAGGGAAATCTACCTGCCACTTAGTAGAAGGAGCTACAAAGCCCTCAGCAAACTCTGAAGCCCTGAGGCCACTTATGCATTCCACCTGCACAGGTAAGAAAGGCTCAGAGCAGGGCCAGAGGAGGCGTTGGGGGCTGGGGGAGACAGGGGTCTCTCTGAGCCTGGGTCCTCCCCCTGGCAAAGAAAGAGTGACTTGTCCAGGGTCCAGCAGGAGGCAGTAGGGGAGCTGGAGCCTTTGTCCAAGCCCTCTGACTTCAAGACCCCTTCCTCCTGAGGTATGAGCCTGGGTGGATCACTAGGTCCAACCAAGAAAAACAGAAACTTCGCTGAGTATTTAAAACAGAAAATTCAATATGTGGAACTGGTTACTCTGACGATGGAAAACGGAGAAGCCAACTAGTGGAGCTGGGAGATACATATCGTATGGGCAGGAAGCTGCTGGCACCCTGGGGCTGGAGGGACAGAGAGGGGCCCCAGCTGGCAAGAACCTGCCTCTGCAGCAGCACAGCACATGGGAGCCTGGGCGGAGGGGGAGGGGGTGCGGCAAGGGCGGCAAGGAAGAGGAGGGGGGAGTGCCTAGCTTCTCCAGCCTGCAGCCCTCCCTCTCAGCTCTCACTAGCACCTCTCACCAGCCAGACCCAGCAGGGAGCCTGGGGACCCAGTGGGTAACCAGGGGACTAATGTAGCCCCTCAGCCCACAGCACAGAGCCAGTCAGGAAGGGCTGAATGATGGGCTGAGGACACAGATGGAGCCTCCTGGGGACAAGCTGCCTCTGTTTCCCTGGGTCCCAAGCCAGTGCACACAAGCAGAGCCCTGGTTCGGACCCAGGAGGGCTGGGTGGGGGAGACTCTGCACGCCCAAAGCAGGCTCCTAGGGAGGCCCAGGCTCCTCCCGAGGCAGCACCCGCGAGGAGCGATCGCCTGCAGGGAGACGCCCAGAGGACACTCGGTCAGTGCCTACTGCAGCTGGGCTTTCCCTTCTTCCAGCCTCTGAGGCAGGAATGGCAGCCGGAGAGAAAATCAACGCCAGTAATTTGAGAGACTCACCGGGGTCACCCGTTCCCAGGCGGCCCCTCTCTCTGCCAGTTTGCTCCTGGGCTCCGGGAACTGGCCAACAGACGGCCGTGACCCAGTCCTCCATCCTGCACATGCAAGGGGTCCAGCCTTCTCATTCACAGTCTCCTCAGGACCTGAAAAACAAAGACCACCAACTCCATTTTACGTAGGAGAAACCTAGACTCTGGAAACTTAAACACTTTCCCAAGAGTCCCCAGGGAAGGAGAGCAGAGCCCTGTGGGAACCCAAACCTGCCTGAACCCTCTGCTCAGGCCTCAGCCCTGCCTCTCAGACTCAGCCGCCATCATTACAGTACTGAACTCGCAGGGCCCATGGGGTCCTGCTTTGGAAGGTGGGGACTGTGATCCTCCCACCTGGATTCAGATCTTACTCCTGCCTAGCCCTGCACACACACTGGGCCTCTTGGGAACCCCATTCAGTTTCCTCAATTGTCAGGAAGGGACAAGGACATTCCCGATCGCATCATCATGCTGGGAGGCACCATCCAGTTATCCTGTGCAACCCCAGCATGTTCCAACTTTGGATAGATACGTAATGATCATGCCGTTTAGATTCTGGTGGGGAGACACAACTCACAAATCATCAAAACTGGGAATCTGTCATCTGACTGTGCATCCAAGGTTAGAATTCCAAGAAAGCGCGAGCAATGAAATCAAGAGCAGAACCAACAGCACTCTCCGAGAAGTTTCCCAGCACTGTGGGACGGGGTGCCAGGGAGGCCGCCCGCTTTGTGAACTGGTCTCAGCTCCCCCAGACTGGAGCGTATCCCATCTCTTCACCAAGCCAGCCTCCACCGCGGGCTGGTAACAGACCTGGGGAGAGCAGCCTGGGATGTTTGGGGCCCCCCGTCACTCCTGCCTGGACACCTCCATGCAGAGGCGGTGATGCAAGGCCACTGAAGAGCAGCCTCCAACCTCATTTCTCCAAACCACACAGAAGACGCTGGGCAAGTTTGTTTCTGAGAAGATAGGCAGGGATTTGAGTTTCTGGCGCTTGTTTGCACAAAGGATTTCGGCCGTCTTTCTCCTGACACGCAGCTTAAACACGTTAGCTGACCCTTAAATGGAATCCCCACGATGCCCCGGCCCCCTCCAAGAAAATTTCAGGGCAGGGGGTGGGAAGGGGGATAAAACGCATTGTGTCCTGCAGGCTTATTCCTGGCACTGCCAGTTTAGGGTTGACGATTCCATGCTAACTGTGTCTCCTGGTTTATTTGGGTGTCTTTTTCTCTGCTCCTTTACCTTTTAACTAAAACACAAAATAAGCATTTTGATTGCCTTCAGCTGTGAAGAGGGAAGTGCATCTCACCCCCACTTTTGCTGGCAGAGATCAAACGTGAATTTCTCAAAAAACAAAAAGTGGAATGTTTACAAATACAGGACTCAGAATCTGCAACAGTGCGCCATCACTCCAAATCAGGGATGTGTGTAGCCTGACATGCTTGCTGGCAACCAGGCCTCCCGTGCTCTTTCTGTAAACCCACATGCAAAGATGGTACCAGGGCCACTTTCTGCCCATCTGCCAGAAAAAAAAACAAAAAAGAAAGCCCAGAAGAGGCAATAATCTTAACATCAGCTGAAGCCCTATCAGCCTGGCTGGCAAACTGAAACATACTATTTTAGGCTGAAGTTGATCACATAGGTTTGCTGAATTCATTTTCTTAAAGTCTTGCCCCGAACAAGTTTATTCATTTTCACAAAGTCTGAAAGTGCTTTTTCTCGTTGGGTGTCTGAAACCTGAAATATTTTCAACTAAATGAGAAAATGTTCGCTGTTGAATGGCCTATTAGAGCTGTCACAAACGTGATTTCTGGAAATAAACAAGATCGTAAGAAGGCCAGCCAGAGCAGAAACGTAAGTCAGTGTTAATAGGTGGTGTAATTAAATTATCCCTTAAGCCAAGGTGCCAAGTGACACAGCTTTTTGTGTGTGAATTCTAATACAGTCACCTCCCTGGGCCTGCACAAATCTGAATGGACTTCTCTCTAGAATCACTAATTTTATTTTCTTTGGTTTCTATGTATCAAATAGCTCTCTCTGTTCTGCTAGCTAACCAAAGTTCTTGAGACCGACAAGCCCATATTTTCTCGTATCATTTTACAGAGGGTCACTTGATACAAACCTGGCTCCATAAACAATGTTTATTTTTTATGGTTTAGTATCTTGCTCAAGAAAATTAGAACTAAGTTTCAAGAAGATTTATTTTCATTTTAACTATATTGTTCGCTGGCCACTGCCACTCAATACTTAAATGACTTTCTCCCCAAAGGGCAACATCTTTAAAGCGGAACAGAGTTTATTTAAACAGCTGGTTTTTTGCACAATCATTTTATTAATACATAGATTGAAGTCATGAATAGTCGGTAACTTGCTCAGTTTGTAAATACATACAGGTATAAAAGCTGGCATATCATTCAATTAAATTCTTAAAAAGCAATACGTGATTAATTGCTACCAGTAGGATGAAGTCATTGTACTCTGCTGCATTTACACATTTCTATGTCTTTAAATAGCATTTCACACTTGGAGTGAAATGAATTCCTATCTCCCCACCAATGACAAATGATAACATCATTTTTAGGAAAATAAATAAATCTTTTTGTTGTTATTATTGAATTCCAATTTGTCTAAAATAACTGTCAACACGCACCCTATTTCTTTTTAAATTAAAATAAGATATGGCAAATTATCATATAAAACAAATTAAGGAATCATGTTGTCCCATGAAGAATCAAAACACTGAAATTTCCCAAAAATATTTTAAAGTCATTTCAATGTTAAATATGTTAAAGGACATGCTCATCGTTATTGAGATTCTCTCTAGCAAAGAAGTGGGGAGAGAAAAATGTTTGCTTGTTTTTGGAATAAAGTAGAAACTTTTCCAGTGGGAGAAGAGGAGTTTCATTCATGGGAGATGGAGGTTTAAAAGCTTTAAGAAGCTGGTGATACCATTTAGCAGGTGCTGATACAATGAAGTACAATGTCCAGGGTGGGAGTCCCACGTGCATTCATCACTTTCAAAAGGAAAAGACTTTCTCGAGAAAGAGAGACTCGGATATCACTATCTGTACATGCTCGATTTTAACTGGCCATTTGTGCATATACACGATTCTATGCAATACTGTAACAAGCGCATTCTTCATGAACATTATCGGAGAGCCACGAGAAGGTCTTCTACTCGTAGATGAGCAACAGATAAAATATTGAAATGGCTGCTGTCTTCCATTTTCATTCTGAACATTTCCAGAAGGTGTTTGTGCTCTAGCTGCGTGCTGCCTCAGACCATTTCGGGAAGGTGAGATACTTGGTAATTAACAGTTGCCTTAACACTTTAATATTCTCGGATGGCTGGGCACATTTCAGGCGAGGCCTCAACAAAGTTGCTCTTCTTACTTCTAGAGATCGCTGGATGGGCTCCAGAGAGAGGAAGGGGTTCCTGACACAACTGGGGCTAAATCTCAGCCTCTATCTTCCCCGCCCCCACCCCGTGGGTCACTCTAGAAGTAACATCGCCATCTGCTGGACACCAGAGGACCCTCCCTAAGAGGGGGAAGGTTTCTGTTTGGGCAATCCACATTAGACCGCTTACAAAATGTATTTAACGTGTACAAGGTCGCTGCTTCGGAGACAGGACAGCAAGAACAGAATAATCAAAAGTGCAGGAAGGTGGCAATATCCATTTTGCACAAACTGATCTGTAGCAGTTTTTAAAACTAGTTCTCCTCATCCACCTTTCCCAGGCAACAACCCCCAGAGAAGGTAAAAAAAAGTAAAAGACAACTACCATTTTTAATTTCTAAGAGTTATGAATTTCTGGAATGAAAGTTTTTTCATTTTTTTTGTTTGTTTGTTTTTTTGGTCACCAGTCAGCCCCCACCTTTTTCTCTCCACACTTTCTCAGGGCTGGAACTGTGGGGGGAGGTGAGCACACAGGCACACGCGTGCGCTTACACACACACACACACACACACACACACACACACACACTATTCCTTTGGAGTTCTTTAATCTAACAAGGCTTCGGGAACACAAGAGCACAAAACTGGGATAACCCAAATATTATTCTAAACTCTTTTTTCAGGCACTTAAGCAAAACAACTACCATTTTTGAAGTTTATATAACTTTTCCTTATAAATACAATCACATTCCGATTATACATCTGCATGATGTCGATTTCCTTATGCAAGTAACAGTCTTGCTTCCCCCTTTCTTCCTGCTCCTAACTGATCACTGGATTGGCCTTGAAATTTGAGCATTAATTGCTTTCTCTTGGTAATTAAAGTCAGGGTATTCTTTTCATGAGAGAACGACATTGTTTTACAATTTCCCATACTCCTTGGAACAGTTTCATGGAAAGGAAAGAAGTCAGTTGTGACCTAGAATATTAACACATGTTTTCTTTACAATCCTCTCAACGTGTGACAAGATGTTCAGAAAAATAATTTTTAATAGATAATTTATATTAAATGAAAATTATGTTTGTTAAGGATCACAATTCACCCATTTTAAAAGAGAAACATTTTTACTGAATTTTATTTTCCTTTATTACTCAACATCAAAAATGTTTTAAGTGTCCTAGGAGCCGTAAAGTCAGGCTTGCTATTGCATTACAGTCACAAATTACTTCATTTCATATATATATATATTCATTTCATAGATATATATATAAATACCAAGGTATTTACATTTGTAACTTAATTTCTCACTCAATAGAGTTTGAAAGATCTGGATATTATAAAGGCGAACTCATTTTCTGCTGGAATGAAATGAGAAAATGAAAATTTTAAAAATTCGTTTTATTAGATAAATTCAGCAGGGACTCCCTGTTAGCCCCTGAAATAAACCAGCCTGCTTCTGTTTACTTTCTCCATCTTTCGGAGCCTCAAAATGAAAATTGAAGTCACTGCCATCGGTAAGCACACTCCCCCTCCCCTTCCTATCCGATGTTTGTGTAGAAATTGTAGAGTCTCTTTTCCTAAAAGTTGAGAATGGTGCTGAGGGCCGACAGAGCCAGTTCAGACGGGGAGCCCCGTAGAAAGTTAACTGCTAGAGAAAGCAAGGGGAGGCCTGAAGGGAGGGGACGATCAGGGCCAGAGCCGCAGGACAGACTGGAGTACTCACGGTTCCCAGTGTCCGCTCCTCTGTCTGGGTCCTGGTGCTGGTTCCAGAAGGAAACGTGGCTCTTTGAGCAGAACCAGAGTGAACATCCAGGAAGCTGGCAAAATCACTAGCTAAACAGTCAATAGAAGAAACACAACAAATCAAAGTACCAAATGTGGGTTTTTCCTCCAATAAAGGAAAAGAAAGTGAGCAGCAGAAAGGAAGATGGGGGGAAAGGACATATTTAAATTTTTTTTCCTGTGACCTGAGCTGGGCCCCAGGTTAATCTCAATGTGAATCTGGATAACTGCTGTCCTGACCCGCGTAATATAAAGCATTATTCGACCGCCTGTAAAGGACACAGGCTTATCGCAAACCCTGAAATTCGCCGTGTGAAACGGCCCGAGTTCCTGCTGCAGACCTGAAATAAGTTTTCCTATGAAAATACACTTTGAAACTCGGCGACCCCCACCTCTAACGAAAGCCTTCGGTGACAGGAAATGTTAACCATTTTAAGCACTTTTTATTTGCATTTGCTCCGAAGCTGAGGGAGTGAGGGGAGAAATGTACTTCTAATGACTGGTGGTAAAAAATCAGAAATCAGAGGGTGGAGTGAGTGTGGATCTGTGTGTTTCTGAGCCGGTGGGGGTGAGGGGTATGGAGCGTGCTGGGCCCTGACTTTGCCCAGACAAGAGTGACCTCGCCTGAGTTCCCACAGGAGCTGGAAAGGGTTTGCATGAAGCAGTCGCGCCGCATTTCAAATTCTCTTGCTGTGTTGATAAGCTAAAGGCAGAAAGGGCCAGTCTTACAATGTTTGTGGCGCTGAGATGTGTTTGTGTGTGTTTTCTCCCTGGGATCAAAAGGGAAAAAATTTTTCCCCGAAATCAACTAAACACGGAAACTCAGAAACGCACAGAGCGTGTACAACATTGTCCTTCAGAAATCCATCTTGAATTTAAAAAAAAAAAAACTCTCTTTGATCAAAAGCCGACAGAGAATTACATTTTTCTCCATTCTGTTGCATTTAACGCGGACTAACACAGGGTGAGTTTAAACAAACAGATGGCCTGGGTATGAATGCTCCTTTCAGTTTGAGTAGCTTGAGGTGGGTTGGATCCATGAGGGGGGTGTGGGTGGGCAGCAGTTGGGAGGATTAGTTGGAGGGGAGGAAAGCTGCAAAGTTTAGGGGGACGCCAAGACAAGAATAAACCCGTGATGAAAAAAAATTTTAAACTACCTCTGTGCTTTGAGCCTGTGACCCTCCAGCAAGTGAGCAGTGTAACTGTTGAAATTCTTCTGCCTAAAAGATAAATGGCCTACTTGATTCAAGAGTGTCAAGTAGGAAAAACAAAACAAAACAAAAACCCTTCAAAGTATATTTTCAGAAGATAATCTAGTGCACAATGAGCGCCCGGTAAGAGGGGCGTGCGGGGGAGAAGGCCAGCTCCTCATGGGAAATCCTGCTCCAGAGCAGTGTTCCAGCCGCCTCGGGGTGGTTCGGGGGCCAACTGAGAAAGGCCAGTCCTGGGCTGAGGGTCTTCACGGGGCATGAACTGGACTCGCCCCCCAAGCCCCATCAGAATGGGCTGCTTGTGGCCTCCCTCCCCTGTGGGTCCCCTAAGCCACCAACCCAGGAGATTCTTCAGCCCACGGGTAATATGTGGGTGTGCAAGGCTGGGTGATTGAGGTCCCTGCTGAGAGCCAGGCGGTCTGCATTGTGTCTTCCCCACGTGGAGGTAGGGGGGTGCAGGCTGGTGCCACTCACCCGTGGGTGAGCCAGCAGTGGATGCCCGCCCGCCTGCCCCCACCCCGGCCTCAGAGACCTTCCCGAATCCTCCTCCTCCACAGAAAGAAACTGCAGACGAGGGACCATTGTCCTCACCTCTGCCCTACAGCCTGGGAGTGTCTCACCTCTGCACATCCCAGGCACTGAAAGAAGTCCCCCACCCCAGCCAGCTCTGTGGACAGGCTTGTGCCCTGGCTTTGGGCTGTGGTGATAGAATGCCGGGAGCCCTCTGAGGCCGCTCTCCAGCTCCCTCCCACCGCCAGCAGAGCAAGCTGAGCTCCCCTTCACACTCCTTCCTCCCTGCTCAGGAAGCCATGGGGAAGGAAGGAAGGGGAGAAAAAGCCACAGGTCATGCGGAGTCACGTCTTAGCATCCGTGCACTCCCCGCTGGAGTGCTTAGTTAAAAGCCGGGTGATATCTGGAGGCTCAGTCCAGAGAGGAGGAACCCAGACCCAGCCAGGCTGCTGTGTGAAATCTGGGGGTCCTCTGGCCCCGAGGACCCCACCACCCAGCCACCACCCCAGTCTCTCAACCTTCACCGGGTCTCTCGGGTTCCCGGGCCTGAGGTGATGCGTGTACCTCGAGCTCCTGGTGCCCAGACTCTAGCTTCCCCTCCATGTTGAGGGCAGACGCTGCCCAAGCCTGGGGCTTGCAGGGTCCCGACAACTTGGCAAAGGCAAAAGAGCTGCAGGGGGAGGAAAGGTAAGAATGTTCTAGAAGGAGACAGAGCCACACGCTGGGCCCAGGAGGCAAGCAACATCCACTTTTCCCCCTCACTGTTCTTTCTCTGAACCAAAACACAAACCAGGGCCACGTAAATGTATGTGTATGAAGAATTTAGTCAGTGCATGCACAAACTCACATGCACATGTTTTATTTTTAATTTATTTATTTTAAACACCAGACTATTTCTTCTCACCAAAGGCCTTTTCTCACGCTGTTTTATCCCCGGCTTTCACAGAAGTTCCCTACTTCATGTAGAGGAAGGCATTTCCCACAGCCCTCTGGCTGGAATGTGCTAAAATGCTAGCATCGACACATTTCGATTTCATTTTATTGCAGAAACGCTGTTTTATGGCGCGGGGTGTGTGGTGTGTGTGAAGAACGGGCAGAGGAGGGGGTGTTCTGCTGTGGAGGGGCGCTGCCCCATGGTGCCGTCGGCCTTATATAAATCCTGAAAAGTGACAGTTGAGCTCGTAGGAGAATTTGGGAAACCAACAGACAAAATATACAGAGCAGCCCGTAGGCCTCACCTTTACGAGGCAGAGAGAGCTCCTGGAATGGATGGGCCGGGACCTCCGAGGCCACTCATTAGGCACGTGATGAATTGGACTTGGGGCCCACTGCCCTCCTGGGGCAGGGAAATGCTCAAAAACCAAGTTTTATTAACCTAATAAAATGAAAGGGAAAAAAAATCAAGAAAATTTTAGCTGCAAGAATAAACGCAAGGAGCATAGCAAGTTAACCTACTTTTCATGTATTTAGAACCATTTTGGCAGCTAAGGGCAGTTCCCCAAAAGACCCCACATTCCTAACGTCAGATTTCAGCCAAATGGCTATCCACTAGCCACAGCGGTCTAGGAAACCCAGGGATGCGCTGTCTCCATGGTCCTGAGAACCAAGAAGCCAGGAGTTTTTCATCACATTTAATGAAAAAGCCTGGGAGGGAGACAGGGGAAAATGGCAAAGAAACGTCTTTGGGGGCAAACAAGGGTTTCAGAGAAAGAAAGGGACGTTGGCTGAGGTCTCAACAACGCCGTCACACCCAAACGCAGGGCTGCGCCTCACAGGGGTGAGTTCCCGCAACAAACTGGCAGAAGGTCGAGTGCAGGCAGATGTGACGGAGTCTATTTTATCCACAAATGCCTCCAGGGACCCTCAACTTGGACATGGGAGGGTGAGGGTTCCTTCTTGGACAGAGGCCAGCACAAGCCCAGGCTTCTGCTGCTTCTGGGGATGCTTGGGCCATCTCAGCGGACCTGAGGGCCTGCTCTTTCAGGGGCCTGGCCAAGCCGCTGCTCACTCCCAGGAAGCAAGGGGGCTTTACTACCCTGGGTCCTGGAGCCCCGGCTGTAGCCGGCCTGTGTTCACCAGGCGCCCCTGCAGAGGGAGGATGTGTTTCAGCAGGAGATGCTTCAGCAGGACCGGGCAGAGGGGGAAAAGCCACCTCCTCCCGATTCCCCATTAGACTCCGAGCTGGCCTTGCGAACGGGCAACGTGTCCATCGGCCAGAATCAACAAGCCCCTGCCCAAAACCCCATCTCCTGGTCCTGCTCAGCAGGCCAACCCCTGCCTCCCCACGGCCCTTCCTCTTGCCCTAATAGCACACAGACACACACTACCACCACTCTACATGTGCACAAATACTGTCCACTCCTCGCTGACCCAGCCCCAGCCTCTGGGCCAGCCTCTCACACACACACATACACCCCAGCCCTGTGCTCAGATAACAGGATCTCATTTACGCACTCTCCCACTATCCAACCCCTACGGTATTTGTGCAACTCTGAAATTTGGGATCTCTGGTTGTTTTATTTTCTTTTGTTTTTAAGCTTTAAAATTTCATTACTACAAGGGATTTCTAGGGCAGTTGAACTCTTCTGGATGATAGTGTAGTGGATACTTGACATCACCATTTATGAAAATCCACAGAATGTACAGCACCAACTACAGATTTAACAATACTGCCCCGTTAACTGCACCAAGGCACAGCATGTGTGCCAGACGTTAGCAACAAGGGAAGCTGAGGTGGGGTGCAGGAGGGAGATGGGGACTGGTCTTCCTCCTTGGTTTTTCTGTGAACCTAAACTTGCTGTAAAAAATGAAGTCTACTAATAAAAAAAACCTCATTGCTAAAGTGACATTAGGAATTTTCCTTTGCTGTTCTCTTCCCTGTGTGGTATTTCCTGGGAAAGGATGTTCAGAAAGTAGAAAAGTTCAAAATAGAACAGAAACCCTACCAGCACACAGCTCTTCCATCCACCCCATTCGAGGCCATTCTGTGCTTGGTCTAGTCTCGGAGGACGTTTTCCAAGACTGGTTTCCGCAGACAGAGGTGGCCTTCTGCCTCTGCGGTAGCGACAGCGATAAAAGCCAGGTTACTTGAATAGTATTCTCATTTATTTTTTATTTTTATTCTAACGTCCCATGGTGCTGAGCGCAGTGACACGATCACTGTTAAGTAAACTGGAATCTTGCTTTCATTTCGCAGCTGGTTCCATCCAATTTACAGTCAAATGTCAGCCCATCAACTAGGATTACCAGGGTCATTCTGCCCCTGTCCTTTGAGGCCAAAGAGAAGGGTTCTGAGCCTGCCTGTGAGCCCACAAGCCTGGCACGGGCTATGCAGGAGAAGCCGCCTTGGGGTGTAGACTCCCAGGAGGAAAGTTGACCTGGGGAGCTTCCTGCCCCAGTGGGGCCTCATTGCAGGGAAAGATGGGCCCTGTCCCTCCTGGAGAGAGACAAAGAAGAGGAGACAGAAACAGTGAGACAGAGAGGGAGTGGTGAGGGGAGGGAGCAGAGAGACAGACAGACTGGGACAGAAAGAAACAGAGACAGAGTGAACCAGGGGGGTCTGTTAGCCAGAGATTGCCTCCACCCCTCCTCCTCTCCTGGAGCTGGCTTCCGCAGCCCTGACCACTGTGAGCGTGGACCCGGCCGTGCTGCATTTACACACTTACATGGGGCCTGCACCCCCAGGCTGTCCGCCCAGATCCTCAGGCACTCTGCAGAGGTGGCTCCGTCCTGCAGCCACGGTGGCGCCACCAGGTGGCAAAAGCACAGACTTGAATTCCTGCCCTCCGTTCTGCTCAGAGCCGGGCTGCTCTGGACTCTGGGTGGGCCCGTGAGTTCACACACTGTGTGTGCACGCAGAGGGGAACACCCGGACCACCACTGGTTCCATTCAGCCTGGAGCCAACTCCAGATCCAGCCGAAGGAAGCACCAGGAGCAAACTTGATGTCTGGGGTCCTCAAAGGAGGGCAGCAACAAGGAGTCCCAAGCTCTGGGCTTGGGGGCATCAGCCCCAGTAGTGGGACCGCAGCCTCTCTCCTGCCCTTGGTGGGCTCAGAGCCCGTTTGCAAGCCTCTAAACCTGGCTTAAAATTATACCTGCTTCACAGGGTTGGGAGGGTGGGGAAAATCGAGGATATCTAGCAAGAAATACACTCCAGAAAAGAAGAGCCTCTTTAGTGTTCTGTGAGGCTGTGGGCACTAGGGGCGAGAGAACCAGGCAAAGGCGGGAAGGGGAATGCCCAGGCGTGCCTGACCCCCTCCCCTTCATCACCGTCCTTCCTCAGCGTTCCTCTTTAGACCAAGCCACAGATGTTTTCATGGCACTTCTTAACTGGTGGTTGGCACTGAAAATAAACTTCAGCGAGCACTACTCATAAACAAGCAGTAATTGTCAGAGCTGATGTTTATAGGGTGTCTCCAACAGGCCAAGCTCGGAACCTGACGCGTGTTGACAGGCTCCACCAGGCCCTTCTGCGGAGGCGTGGCTGGCACACCCATTCTGCAGACCAGAAAGCAGAGTCACAGGAGCCGTGTCACCACCACGTGGCTGAGCTGGCTCTGGAGCCCACAGCCAGGCCCTGTCTCTCCTGCCTGTGTCAACCCAGGTGATGTGAGGGGCTGCCCGCGCTGAGGCTGGTTATGAAAACCGGGAGGGAAGGAAACAGACTTCACCCCATTAGCTTCTCCATGGGAGCTGCTTTAAGAAACAGAAAGCCCAAGGAGAAGTGCTGGAACCAGAGGAGACTCTGATGAGAAGGGACTAAGCTGAGCCAACAGTCCTGTGAGGGCACCAGGTGGGATGAAGACAAGCCGGCTCCTAGGTGAACTTGCCCTGGAAGCCGTTTCCTGGAGCCTGGAACTGGTGGTCCCGGGAGGTTGTCACCCCTCCATGTGCATAATTCATCAGAGAATGGACAACTTCCCGGCAAACCAATGAGAAGTTGTACAAAATAAGGCAGGGGTGAGCACACAGAACTTGGGTCAGAAGTGCCTGGTTTGGGTGTCTGAGCTCTTCCCCTTGATTTGGGGTGAAGGGCTTGGCCTTGCAGAGCCTCAACTCTTTTACCTGCAAAATGGGGATCATCACACCTGGTCTGTGGGTCCTCGTGTGCCGTCCAGCATCAGGTGTGGGGGAGCACCCAGCAAGGCCAGGTCACCAGCTCACAATGAGCACCCACCCTGGGGTCTCGGCAACACCTCCCCTCCACAAGGTCCTACTGACCCACAGGGCTTTTATCCTGGCTACTCAACAGCCTGCAATGGACCATTCATATAATAAAACGCGGGCTGCACAAAACAAATGCAAAATTTTGTAAAATATCCAAATGCTCAAACAAAGGCCAGGACAGCAAAATGTCTAACTCTGCATAGGTGATGATGTTTAGATGATAAGGTTACTAATAACTCTTTTTCAATCCATAATGTTTAATGTTTTAACAACTTGGGTAATTAATAAAGGAAATTAGGAAAAGACAAAGAAATACAGCTTAGAGGAAAACAGATGCCTTTACGACACTCATTTCCCACATGGTTGGTGACGATCAAGGCCCCACAGCCATGTACCATGCACAGAGCTCAGATCTCCCCGGGGCCATCATCCTGCCCTGGGGCAGGGGTCTGGGTTAGCAGGAGGAACGCATCACAGCCTTAGGCTGGTAGCCGCCATGTGCCCCAGCCAGACCCAGTCCATACTGCGCTTGCTGTGAAACATTCACACTCCGCAAAGGCTTTTCTTTGTCCCTTTTTCTCAGTTATAGACAACAACACAGCTGCTCTATTTGTGCACAAAGTGTCCTAGAGTTTCGGGTGAATGAGCGGGGGATAACATTCAAGCTGCGCACCGCAGCCTGTGTGACCCACAGCCAGAGCCAGGGCGGGCCTGGGACCTCCATGCTGCATGGCTTTGTCTCAGCTTCTCTGAGTCTGAGGATGGAGACCAGCTTGAGCTTGCAGGACTGGCTTCATGTTCTGTCCCTCACGTGGCAGGGTCCCTGCTAGAATCATGGGACTAAAAATAACCACCACAAACAAACAAAAAGCAAAACAAAACAAAACAAAAAAGCACCCCAGCATCGAAAGCAAATTCACAGACAGAAAAACCTGAGGCCCAGACACTGAGGATGAGACCACAATCGAATCAATTCCAAATTGCTTGGGGGAGGGGGAACTGGGAGACACCAGCCCCTGGTTTGAGCTCGGACTTTGCCTCTTGAATGATGGGGCATGTGGACTGCCCATGTCTGCTGACACTGTGGGAAGAGGTCCCTGACTGCTCTGACCCCAGAGGGTTTGAGGGGACAAAATGGACACTCCTAGGGCCTCAGTCCTGCAGGACTAGGGGCAGACAACAGAGAATCAACTTTTCTTTTCCCTTCAAATTATCAGCCAAATGAACATGATCAGCAATAAAACAAGTTCACTGGACTATAACCTGGATTCTTTTCCATCTTTTATAGGAATAAGCATTTCCTTGCCTCTCCCCCAACCTGCAGTACTTCTGTCTCTTCACTGACCCCACCTCCAGCCTCAATTCCTCTCACACTTCCCGCCCATCCAGGTCTTGTGATCCTTGTTTCAAAGGACTCAACAGCAGGCCACCGGGTCACTGTGCCTCCTCGGTTCAGGTGGGGCTGTTCACGCAGCCCATGGCAAGTCAGGGTTGGGATGCGCTTGTCCCTCCATGACCATCCCCTCAGTGATAAAGACCCTGTCATCCCAGCACTCGGCCCCTACTAGGACTGGGGTAACACCCCCAGAGTCAGCACACCTGTGTACCTCAGACGCTCCAAGTAGAGCCCCAGGTCCCATCGTATGTGCAGACCAAATTTCCAGAACAATCCCAGGTGGTTCACTTTCCCTAGCCTGCTGCCTCTGCAGAAGCAGCCCACAGTGACCTGACAGTGACCCTCCCCACAGGACAGCAGCAGGGGAGTCACCCATCTTTACATCAAAATCATCCCCAACGCACGTCTTTCTCACAGCTGAGCCCAGAGGAAGCACATGTTGCTCCTTGGACTAACTGTGGTCCGAGTTCCCTTTCAGGTCACGTGCAGAGGAGCCCAGTGGCCGTCACGGGGCTCCTAGATGGGACCTTATGTTGACCCGGAGGGGTTTAGCTGTTTCCACATCCTTTATTCCACGGGGACTTAAAGCAATTGGACTCATCTTCTGAGGCCCTTTTATCTGCCTCCAAACCCGCAAGTCCAACCATGAGTTGGCTCTGGCCACACCTGGGTCATTTGTCCTCGACAAAACCATTGCAGGTAATAGGACAGTAAGGGGTGAAACCCACCCACCATACACACAAGGGAGATATGACCTGTGAATAGAGGTACATGTGCATACATAGAGGAAAAGTAATAAACTACGCCGTAAGTTAGTGCTTCTCAAACAGGACTCCCCAAGATATGAATGTTACACCTTAAATAAAATGCCTCTTACTTAGTGAAATTTGGGAAATGCTTCCTCCAGCACTCTGAGGGATTTGGATGGCAGGGGCTCTGAGACGTCTCCCTGTGGAAGCATCTGCCAGCGGCGCTCCAGGCAGCACCCCTGGCCTCTGGGCTCCTGGTCGGGGCCCACGTGTCTGCTTTACTGCCCCATACACCCATGTGCGGACGCAGACCCACCGCCCAACCTCCCGGAGCTCTGTCCAGTGACAGACAGCCATCAGCCAACCCAGCACACGGGATAATGAACCCGAGGAAGTCAAGCGAGGTTGTTGTGAGCCTACAGTAGAGATCCAAGGTGGCTCCCCAACTGGGAAGTGATGCTGGCTGAGCAAGTGATGTCAAAGGGGCAAATCAAAGGAGGAGATGGCAACTGTTCAACCTGTAAAGCACATTAGAACAGGGAGCCCACGAGAGCTCAGGATGCAGGAGGGAGGGAACGTGGCAGGTTTGAGGACCAAAGAAACCAGGGTGACAGAAGTAAAGGAAGTCATCACAAGGGTGGCTGGCGATGGGGCTGGAATTATATCATTAAAAAAAAAAAGTGAAGTGTTAGTTGCTCAGTAGTATCCAACTCTTTGCAACGTATGGTCTGCAGCCCACCAGACTCCTCCGTCCATGAGATTCTCCAGGCAAGAATACTGGAGTTGGTAGCCATTCCCTTTTCCAGGGAATGTTCCTGACCCAGGGATCGAACCGAAGTCTCCTGCATTGCAGGCAGATTCTTTATGGTCAGAGCCACTGTTACCCATTTTGTGCCTTATCATATTACAGCCCCCAGTCCACGCTCACCAGACGCATGGTTGCAGGCAACCAAGTCGGGTTTATTAGCTCACTGAGCAAGAAAGGAATCACAGCATCTCCAATTGCAAACTGAGGAAAGGGCACGTTAGGTCCAAAAACTGTCTAACTGGATACAGTTACGTCAAGGTCATTGGTGACTTTGGCAAAAGCTGTTTGGCAAGAACAATGGAAGTAGAAGCCAGATAATAATTGATAGAAGATTAGAGAATGAAAACAGTAAGTACAGACCATACTCCCGAGAAAACAAGAGAAGAAAGGAGAGGACAGTAAGCAAGTGGCAGATGGAGGACCGTGTGGGGCTGATGTGTGTTTGTCTTCGTAATGAGAGAGACCGGGTCATGTATGTATAGACATATTTTGTAAAAATTTAGTAGTTACTCTGGGGTTTGTAAAATATACCTTTATTGGATCTGAGTTCACCTTGAAATAACACTATATGGGTTCACATGGGGTACACTCCCAATTCCTCCCTCATATTGTGCTTCCTCTTATTATGCATGTTAGTCTTATTTACGCTCTAAACACACAGTACATAGTGACTGTGGAGTGGAGCGGGAGGAAAAGACATGCTCTCACCATAGTTTCCCTCATTGGTTTAAGAAACATAAAGACCCAGTGGAATTAAGTTATCACATGTAGTTTTTGAAGCAGGAGATACCTACCCCTATGTAGTCACCAAGGTAACTTTTTCTGTCTCATAACGGAGAGCAAGTTGGCCAGGTTATGCTCGGGACAAATGGACGTTGGGAAATTCAGAGAGCTGAGGATTCTGCCACACTTGCATCTGCTGCCCCAGTTTGGGTCTTGCTAGAAGGTTCCAAAGGCTGCTTTGAAACAGTTTTTAATAGCCAAATGCACTCTGTGCTCACTCAGTCCACATCCTTTACGTTTTGGGGTGCTGTGGTACCCAAAAGTAATTCATGCCAGGGTTCAATTCATTTCATTTAAATCTCTAGGCTCTTCAAGTCCTCCCCTTTGACCCAAGATGTATTCTATGCCAGCTTCAAGTTGAATTCCATCCCCAGTCCAAGTTCTAAAGGCTGGGATTCTGCTGAGAGCCTGGAGCCTGGCCAGGTTCTGTGGGTTCAGCTGCTGGAAGAGGGTACTGAGCTCCTTTCCGGGGGACTGAGCCACTCTTCCTCTTCCTACCAGTGCAAACGCTTCTGGCCAAGGGCTCAGTCAGTCTTTAATTTAGATAAAGGAAAAGCTCTGTTTTTCAGAGAGAACAAATGGTCATGTCAAGAGCTGTGGAAGTCTGTATAACTCATCAATGACTGGCCCCACAGGCCCACTCTGGGACCGAGCCAGGCAAGTGAGAAGTGGCTAAGCCATCACTTGTGGTCAGATACTGTGATCAGAAAGGAAGACCGTATTACACCCATAAGCCTGTGTGTAACTGTCCCAGGAAACTGCCCCTTAGGAGGCCAGAATATACAAGCCTCCGAAACAACATGTGTTTGCTCCCGTGGGCATGACCTGCATTTGACTTCAGAGCTCCTGATTCAGCTCAGCTGTAATGAAGGCTCCCAGGGCCAACACAGACCGAAACACATGGGGCTGCAGCCAACATGGAAGAGTCGGACTCACCCGATTCCTCTCAAATAGTCAAATTTCCTCCCCTTCCCTGGATTGGGAAGGAGAGTCCATCAGTCTTCCCCACCCACTAAACCACTATCCAGACCTTACCCAGGCATTAGCAAATGTCCTGCCCTCTAATATCTGAAAGCCACTCAAGGGATCATCTCAAAATTCACATCTGTTACTGATCAAAGCCTTCTGAAGTGAACAATGCAAAGAAATAGAGGGAAACAATAGAATGGAAAGAACTAGAGATCTCTTCAAGAAAACTGGAGATACTGAAGGAACATTTCATACAAAGATGGGCACAATGAAGGACAGAAATGGCAAGGAGGACATAACAGAAGCAGAAGAAATTAAGAAGAGGTGCCAAGAATACACAGAAGAGTTATACAAAAAAAGGTCTTAATGACCTGGATAACCACAATGGTGTGGTCACTCACCTAGAGTCAGACATCTTGGAGTGTGAAGTCAAGTGGGCCTTAGGAAGCATCACCAGGAACAAAGCTAGTGGAGGTGATGGAATTCCAGGTGAGCTACTTCAAATCCTAAAAGATGATGCTGTGAAAGTGCTGCACTCCATATGCCAGCAACTTTGGAAAACTCAGCAGTGGCCACAGGACTGGAAAAGGTCAGTATTCATTCCAATCCCAAAGAAAGGCAGTGACAAAGAATGTTCAACCTACTGCACAAATGTGCTTAGTTCACCTGCTAGCAAGGTAATGCTCAAAATCCTTCAAGCTAGACTTCAGCAGCATGTGAACTGAGAACTTCCAGATGTTCAAGCTGAATTTAGAGAAGGCAGAGGAACCAGAGATCAAACTGTCAACATTCGTTGGACCATAGAAAAAGCAAGGGAATTCCAGAAAAACATTTACTTCTGCTTTATTGACTACACCAAAACCTTTGACTGTGCAGATCACAACAAACTGTGGAAAATTCCTCAAGAGATAGGAATACCAGACTAACTTATCTGTCTCCCGAGAAAGCTGTAGGCAGGTCAAGAAGCAACAGTTAGAACCAGACATGGAACAGCGGACTAGTTCCAAATTGGGAAAGGAGTATGTCAAAGCTGTATATTGTCACTCTGCTTATTTCACTTATATGCAGAGCACATCATGTGAAATGCCAGGCTGGATGAATCATAACCTGGTATCAAGATTTCCAAGAGAAATATCAACAACCTTAGATATGCCCATGGTATCACCCTAATGGCAGAAAGTGAAGAGGAACTAAAGAACCTCTTGATGAGGATGAAAGAGGAGAGTGAAAAAACTGGCTTAAAACTCAACATTCAAAACACTAAGATCATGGCGTCTGGTCCCATCACTTCATGGCAAATAGATGGGGAAACAATGGAAACAGTGGCAGATTTTACTTTCTTGGTCTCAAAAATCACTGCGGATGGTGACTGCAGCCATGAAATTAAAAGACGCTTGCTCCTTGGAAGAAAAGCTATGACAAATCTAGACAGAATATATAAAAGCAGAGACATCACTTTGCCAAAAATGGTCCATCTAGTCAAAGCTATGGTATTTCCAGTAGTCATATACAGATGTGAGATTTGAACCATAAAGAAGGCTGAGCACTGAAGACTTGATGCTTTCAAACTGTGGTACTGGAGAAGCCTCTTGAGAGTCCCTTGAACAGCAAGGAGATCAAACCAGTCAATCCTAAAGGAAGTCAACCACAAATACTCATTGGAAGGACTGATGCTGAAGCTGAAGCTCCAGTAATTTGGCCACCTGATGTGAAGAACTGACTCATTGGAAAAGACCCTGATGCTGGGAAAGGTTGAGAGCAGGAAGAGAAGGGCATGACAGAGGATGAGATGGTTGGATGGCATCGCTAACTCAATGGACCTAAGTTGGAGCAAATTCTGGGAGATGGTGAAGGACAGGGAAGCCTGGGGGTACTGCAGTCTATGGGCTTGCAAAGATTGGACACGACTTAGTGAGTGAATAACAATAACACAGCTGATCCTGACTAGACTCAGTTTCCCAGGACTACTACCCCGTAAAGGTGAGAAAACAGGAGTTACAACAGATCCCTAAATATGACTTCAATTAGTTACAGAATAAGTCAATCGCAGGATATGCCACGCCCACAATTCCTCCGCAACCAAGTTCTTAATCATGCAGTCCTCTTGGCCTTATCTTGACAATCTGCACATCAAATGCATTTTGAGGCAGGAAGCCATTTACCATTATCATCTGCCTAACTAGTCCTCTAACAAGGTAACCTAGTAGAGCAACTCGCTCAGGCTCTGGGAGCAAGTCAGAATGTTATGAGAATGGGAAGTCAGTATACATGTGGAAAACTAGAAAGGGCCAGGTGTTGCCGCTAAATAGGTGAGGTGGATGAACTGTTAGGCTAAGAATGGATTGAGTAAAGTCGGCGTGAAATTGGCTTTCTTGGTTTGCATACTGATGTTTAATCCTCATGACTTTATGAAATGAGGGAATATCCTTTTCCTTTTTGCAGAGGAAGAAACTGACTCTCAGTTATGGGACTTGTTCAAACTTTCACAGCTGGTGGTGAGTGATACAGTTGGGATTCAAACCCAAAGAGCTTTCAGATCAAGACTGCTCCCATTAAAATCTGTAATCACTCAGAATGAGTATATTTTTATTAAAATGCTTGATAAACAATAATTAAGCTTAACATGTGACCAAGGTAGATTCTAAGAACATGAGAACTTGGAGGGGAAAGGAACTTGAGTCATTATTTAATTTTGCAAAGTTAATTCAATTTTTACAAAACCAATCCATTTTTAAGAATAATTCTATTTCCCAAATTTTTCATCAACTCATTTTTCATCAATGCCTCTTCCTTAAGAATAGGCTATGGGTTAGATGTAAATTGGTACAAATCATCTATAGAACCATAGAGAAATGTGTATCAAGAACCTCAAAAGGATTCATGCCATTTGATTAGGGTGACTTTCTAATTTATCATCCAAAGCAGGACATTTGAGAGTAAAAGCAAGCACTGTTACTAACCATATCAGAAGAAAACAGGGACTAAGTGGGCCAACCAGAGATATGGACCATCTACTTTAGACAAAATAAGTCTATGTCCAAGACCCATCCTAAAGAAATCCACTCGTTCATCCATCATTAATTAACTCATAAACACTGAGCACCTACTATATTTCAAATACAACAACTGCATTAAAGGACCATCATAACAGTGTTGATTTTATGAACAATAACTGGGAAACCAGCTACAGGTCCATCATTGGTTAGTCATATTCTGGAAGATCCAGGTGATGGGAGACTGTGTAGATACTAAAAATCAAGTCTTCCCAAATGAGTTAACAGAAAATATAAGAAAAATATTGAATAAGTATGAAACAACTATATGATCACAGTTATATAAGGACATATAAGCATGTGTTTGTTTATGCTTCAAAGTAGACAAAAATAGCCATATATCAGAGGAGCAACGGCAGATTTCTCTGGATGATATCATGATGAAAGGTTTCTATTTTATTCCATGTGGGGTTTTCTTTCTGTACTTTCATGTTTTCTACAGGGGCATATGTTAGTAGCAGGGGAAATAGGACGTGAAGTATCACTGGGAGAGCCAGGAGAGCTACATTTTTGGGTGCCAGATACAAACCCTCCACTGAGGAGTTGGGCCATAGGCAAGGGATGCTGGCCTTCTGAGTACAGACAGGAACAGTGCTCGTGCCTGCTCTTGGATCTGCGGGAAGCATGAACAAGCAGGACGAGTCGCCTCCCTTCCCCAGCCTGTCCTCCTCCAGACCCCTCTTTTGGTCCCTGGTTTTCTCAGACCCAGGCTTTTCATCTCAGAGAGCGGTTGGTGTCTGTGGGTCTGCAGCACAACGACTACAAGACCTTCCCATTGTCCCAAAGGTGGTGGCTTCTTGCCAGCTGCACCGGGCTGTGGGAGCCCCAGTCCTGGACCTTGCCAGGCATTCGGCGTCCTCAACAACAGTCACACATCAATAGATCTTTGCTGGGTGTACTTCTGGTTCAAATCCCAGCTGTGCAAATCACAGGCTCTGGGACCTCAGAAGGGCTATTTTACCTCTCTGTGCCTTGGGTTCCTTCTGAGCAGTTGCATGGGATGAGTGTGTGTGTGTGTGTGTGTGTGTGTGTGTGTGTGTGTGTGTGAACATGTAGCCCGCACCTGGCCTGTAGCACCTGTGTAATCAGGGTTCACTCTCCGTGATGAGTGCTTCCTATGCGCACTTGGGGTGCCCCCAACACCCTCCTTTTAAGTCTGAGGAATGCAGCTGTCTGCAGAGATACCAATAGCAAGCAAGTCCAAACCACACACCTGTGAGTGGGAAATGCTCTTTTTCAGTCCCCACTGTGGTTAAAGTTGTTCCTTTTCAACTGTCTTCAATATCGTAAAATACACATGAAAATTGATCACTAGCATAACTTAGTACAACTAAATCACCACTATCTGATCATATCAGGTAATGATTACTTCATTACCTGAAAGGAAACCTGTAACTGCTGCAATCACCCCAATTCTTCTTCCTAGCTCCTGGCAACCACTAGTCTGCTTTCTGTCTCTAAGGTAAGGGTGCGCCTATTCTGGACATTTCCTATAAATGGAATGTCACAGTAAAGGCCTTTGGCGACCGGCCTTTTAAAACTCAGCACAATGTTTTCAAGGCTCAGCCACATTGTAGCGTGCATCAGTGCCTCCTTCCTTTTGAAGGCTGAATAATATTCCTGTATGAATAGGCCTTATTTGCTTATCCAATCATTTGTCAGTAAATATTTGGCTTGTTTCCACCTTCTGCTCATTGTGAACAGCACTGCTACGAACGTTTGTGTACAAGTGTTTGTCTGAACGCCCATTTTCATTCTTTTGGGTATAAATCCAGGAGTGGAACTGCTGGATCATAGGGCAGCTCTATGTTGAAGCTGCCGAATGCGCGGCAGCTGCACCCTTTGACATCGCCACCAGCGATGTGTGAGCGCTCCGACTTCTCCATGTCCACATCAGGAATGTCTCTTGACCAGCTCCTCACCTCAAGTTAGGCTTTTGTCAGGCACAGGGTTAAGCCAGGCTCCTTCCAAAACGTCTGCTCTCCAGGGAGGCCCCCTGCCTTGGAGTGTGGCCAGCACCATGTAGAAGGGCCAGGGAACAGTGCTCACTGTGTCTGCGTGAGGCGCTCCTCTACTCTGGCCTGCCTGGTGCTGCACGTGTGAGGAACGCAGCAAACCCCACCGGCACACAGGATGGCAGAGTCCCCAGCAACTGGGCCCCCAGGGATAGCAGACACACAAATGGCCCAGGCACTTTGGAGACAGTCCCTGAGAACACATGTGGTTCCGATCAGGCCTGCCCTGTGCAGCATCCTGTCTGTGGACAGCTTATTATTACTGACAAAGTATCCTCCCTCCCAATCTCAGGGAGTGCTCATTTTTCCCGCCTATTAAACCTGATTGGAAAGTTGGGTCTGATTGGACTCAGCCTGGGGCCCTGTCATGAGCCGCAGCAGCTCTGTTTTGTGGTGAAATGCTTGAGGTGTGTGGAAATAGCGTCTGCCTCAGGGCCCTGGATTCCCCAATGTTAGAACCGGGTTTTGCCAAAGGAGAGTAGATGGTGGTGCCACCAGCTGGGGGTGCAAGAATTGAGGAGATATTGGTCAAAGGGCACTGACTTCCGTTTGGAAGATGAGCAAGTTCTGGCAGCTAACACACGACACTGCACCGTGTACTTGAAAGCTGCTGAGACTAGACCATAAATAATTTTTAAAAATATATTAAAAAAAATAAAAAGTTCTCACCAGGCGTACAAAAAAAAAGGTAACTATGTGAAGTGGTGGAGGCGTTCACTAACCTTACCACGGTGACCATGTCACTATATACGCACATATCAGATCATATGTCATCTGTCAATTATATCTCAGTGAAGCTGGGCAAAGTGGAAGAGGTGGGTTCTACAACTCGCTGGTTCGCTGACCTCCCACGCTGCACGGTATGGACCGAGTAAAGGGCACCCAAAGCATTCCATTATGTTGATAAACGTCTGCTTTAGAGTCGTCACATGGCAGCGGTCTCAGATCTTACTGCTGCAAAGCAAATTAGCTCCAAATTTAGCAGTTTACAGTGATCCTGTGTCCCACAGGATCCTCAAATGTACCCCGGAGAGTCATGAAGTTTAAAATCTTCTGGACAGTCGTTAAGTTTTATTCATAATTATCTGAGTCCATCTGAGTCTACACATAAAAACAATGTTTCAATATGTTTTTAAGAATGTAACCACTTGTTCAGAATTCTCAAAAAATGAAAAGAGGAAGGCAAGCAAGATCAAGTCTATGGAAGTCTACTATCCGTAGGATAGTAGTTTTTACTACTATCCATATTCAAGCAATTTCTAGAAAGCCTCCGTGCACTGCTGGAGAACAGGAGCTATCCTGCAACAGGTGTGTGATAGTCCATCGTATAACGTCTCCCTGCCCCAAGGGACACAGTGGGCCAGGCCACTGGTTCAGTTCAACCCCTAGTTTGCAGAGGCCAGAGACCAGGCAGCTTGTGCAGGGCACAGAGCCAGTGGCTAAGCTGACCCTAGGGAAACCCCAAGTCTGTTTTCCTCGGCAAACTCAACAGAGAACCAGAAGCCATTCTCCTGGCCACAGACACCTCCAGTCCTAGCTTCCGCCACATCCTTCAGGTACAGCAGGGAGGCCAACATAGGGTGTGCCTTTGCCCCAAACACAGTGGAAGCTGACTTCCCCAGTTGCCCCACATCTGACTACCCAGCAGGCCTCTCTAATGAAGAAGGGCTGGGGGAGGGATTCAGTGAAGTCAAGGAGGGAGGAGCAGAGGTCGGTGCACCTGGGAGAAGGCTTCTGATTCGGACCCCACCCCTCCCAGGTCTACATCCCTGGCAGCCTAGACCTCTCCCCTAAGGCACCTCCAAGTATGCAATGGGGCCTGGGAGCTCACATGCAACCTGGTGGCTGCCCTGGGGTGGGTGGGTCTCACTGCCAGACTGGGGAGAAGGCGGGCACTTGCGGGTGCTCTCTGCTGAAGACACTGTGCCTGGCTTCGCTGCAAGGCCCACAACACAGGTTTTGCTTGCTCTGGGACTGCCTGGCGGTCTCAGGTTGCAGGCTGTGGCCAGGATTTCTGCCTTTCACCAGGAACCCCTTGGACACTAAACAGACATCTCTAGGGGCCTGTTAATTCTGCTGGAGAAATAACAATTATGCCACCAGCAGGACAATGGGCACTTGGAGAGACTCTGACTGCAGGATGGCAAGGAGTAAACAGAACTCTCTAGTAAACCTCACCCGAGACGGGGAGAGGGGGACAGAGAAGAAAAGAATGCAGAAAAGAATTGGGCCACAGTGATTTGCAAGCTGCAAGAGCGTTTGGAGGAGGAGGAAGCTGAGATGTGTTTCCATGCACTCTGTTTACGAGAGGAACCTGCACGTTTATAGGCCCCTGTGCAATACTTGCTGCATCTCATGGTCTGTTTTATTTTCCAGCTAAATTATAAATGTGCTTTATTTGGTGGAATATAGGGGTGCGGTTTATTTGCTGATGGGCATGGCACCCTTGGATGTGAAAGCTGGGGATTCCTAAGAGGTTTGTTCATTCCTTTTCCCCCAACCCCAGCCTGGGGAACGCTGTAACCACCTCACACTGGCGTGTCACACCTACACTAATTACCAGCTATTTTCTTCCTTTTTAAAAAGATTTCATTTTGAAACATGTCAAACCTATAGAAAAATCACAAGCGACGTGAGAAACCATCTGCCTTTCCCTAGATAAACACGCCCCCCCGTCACACGCACACACTCACACACATTACTGTCACTGCTGAATCTTTTGATAGTAGACACACTTGAGTGTGTGTCTCCTAAGAGCCACCCCATTCTCTCAAAGAACCGTGACACATCGATGAGGTTCAGGAAGGCATCGCTGACCCCCGCTGCCATCAGGTACAGACTCCCCCGAGCCCCAGGCACACTGCACCAGCTGCCCCACGGCCCGTCTCCCTACGCCTGGGACGTCCTCCAGTCTTTCCTCCTTACCCTGGTGATTTAGGAGGCACGGGCCAGTCATCTGGAAGACTCTCCCTCAACTTGGGGTAGCCTGATGGTTCCTCATTGTTCGATTCAGATTGTGCATTTGGGAGCAGGAATACCTGAGACGTGATGCCGTGTCCTTCTGAAGGCATCATATCAGGGATCCACGACGTCACTTGTGGTCCACTAATGATGAGGTAAATTTTGATCACTTGGGTAACGGTGGAGTCCTCCAGGGTTCCCCACCATAAAATTCACCTTTTCTTTCCTTCATAATTAAAATGTAATGGGCTGAAAAGTGCTTTAATATCCACCAATGATTTCTGCCTGAGTCACCTTAACGTTTTCTCTAAATAGACTCTAACGTTTTGCTTAATTGGTTATTTGAAAGGAAAATAAAACCCACGCCATAAATAAAACACTAATGTCATTTTTTTCTTCAAAAATAAGAAAATATAAACAATGAAAAATGCTAGCTACAGTTGCCTTCTTAGGACTCTGAGCTGAGGCTTACTCTCTGTTAGAAAGCAGAAATTCTCACCTGTTGGAGAGCTGTTAGAAGAACCCATTAGCCTCCAGCAAAGACCTTCTCCATGCTATCCTACAAGAACTAACTTTGCAAATGGCTACTCTGTAGCACCAGAGGCAAAGACGAGGGCGCTCTGTCCTACAACACCCCCCAAAACACCATATGTGCCTATCAGTGAAGAGTGACCTCACAAACCTGTTAGGTGATGGTAGGTGATTCCTGGGCTGGAACACCCAGAAACGGTTTTATAAAGATGCCTGTGTGCCAGAATTCTTGCATTTTAAGTTCCATCAAACTCCCTTTTTCTTCCAAATGGAGTGACCCTGAGGAATAGTTTCATAATCGAATTCCCCTCTTACAATGCAATAGACTTCAGAAGTATTTGATTCCAGTGGATCCTGGCTACAAAGGCAGGCTCACACACAGTGAACTTCTGTAGCCCTTGTCAGCTCCAGGCTAGATGAAAAACGGACTTGATTTCCATTTTATCTGCCCTGTTTCACTCCCTCTCAGTAACTTAGTACTTGCAACTTGTTTATTCTCAAACTTCCGTGCCTTGGTGCTCATAAAACCTGTTAACCCTGCAGCCTCAGTCTATAACCCAGGAGTGGGTCACTTTCTTCCAATAAAATCTCTCCCAGGGTATGAAAGAGAACTTTAAAACAGAGCTGCTTTGTCAGGTGCGCGAAGCCGTCAGCCTGCCTGCCCGTTCCCTCATTCCCTTTGAGAAGACCGCTCGTCACCACCACAGAACACGGAGCACTGCACGGGGGGCGCCCAGATAGAGAACCGCTGTTCTAGAACCCAGAGACAACTGCATTCTAGAGCACCAGGGAGGAGAATGCCAGCGTGCACGAGAGTGTGTCCTAGAGCACAAGGAGGGGAGCCCCCTGTGGTGTGAGGTCCAGCGTGTTCCATAGCACGGAGGGGACAATGCACTCCCCCAAGGTCATTCATACTTACTCTTGCAGACGTACTAACCCCTGGAAGGAAAGGCACTGACTTAGCAACGCCAACCTCTTAGAGCACCCTGGATCTCACTTAACTACCCCAATGGCTGCCACGTGCTGACGAGATGGCAGTCACCCCCCCATCGCAGCTGACGGTGCTGAGGTCCACAGACATGAGTAGTTGTGCCAGGGTACAGGGCCACTCCGTGGCACAGCCAGATCCACGGCCAGGCAACTCTCACCCCCAGGGCCACCTCCCAGGCGGGGCAGGTGGGGAGGAGGGACCCAGCTAAGCAGTGCCCCCTCTCCCCACCTTAGAGCCCCTGGGAAAGCTGTCAGGAGGAGCTTCTCCCAAATTTAACACACAGGAGGGGGAAGCAGGAATAATATGCAGGCTGCACCCCCAACCCCGGTCCATAGCTGTTTGGAGCTTGATTCTTGCTTTTTGATTTTAGTACACGCCCCTGTGGTGATCTCTGGGGAATCTTCCAGGCACCCTGCCCAGCATCAGCATCGTGTGCCTGAGGGAGAGCCCAGGCTGGGCCGGGGCCCCAGGATGCTGCCTTCCAGGCTGCCCCGAGCTTCGCCAGCAGCCAATGTCAGTTTCACCTTCGCAGTCAGAACAGGAGGCAGGGACCCTGCTGACCCAAACCATCACTTCACACACGACCACAGTTGGTAGGGTGACGGCTCTGTGTCCCACAGCCCCAGCTGATGCCAGCACTTTCCCTTCCCCTGGGGCTCAAGTGGAGAGCATGGTGACACCCACGCTACCCTGGCAGCTAGCACCAAGAGCTGACATGTTAGACTGACCCGGTGCGTCTCAGCTCTGCCAATAACAGGCTGGGTGACCTTGGGCAAGTGACTGTCCTCTCTGAGTCTTTGAGTGCTATGAAAGCAACAACAAAGCTTTCTCCTTCTTGTTGTTGTTCAGTTGCTAAGTCAAGTCCGACTCTTTGCGACCCCATGGACTGCAGCAAACCAGGCTTCCCTGTCCTTCCCTGTCTCCCAGAGTTTGCTCAAACTCATGTCCATTGAGTTGGTGATGCCATCCAACCATCTCATCCTCTGCCACTCTTTTTTTTGCCTTGAATCTTTCCCAGCATCAGGATCTTTTCCAATGAGTTGGTGCTTCACATCAGGTGGCCAAAGTATTAGAACTTCAGCTTCAGCAACTGTACTTCCAATGAATAGTCAGGACTGATTACCTTTATGCCGGGGTCCAGCCCCGGTGGGTCCGGGGGTCTTGAGGGATGAGTGGCATCGTCGGAAGAACTGAGCTGAGTCCCTGTGTGGTGATGGAGCAGTCTCTCTCTTTATTGTTGTTAGTTTACAGTATTATAGCCAAAAAACATCCCCATTACATCACAATTATTCTATACAATCTTTTGTTTTCTGCCTACCATCAACAACTTTAACATTAAGCTCATTTTCCTTGCAAAAGGTCGGATTTCTGCATAATTAGACTTAACAATAGTATGTTTACCATTTGAATGTCTCCAGCATACTTCGGATAAGTACATCAATCTAAGTAGAAAGGTTACATTTCTCTTATTAGGTGCAACTGTGTAGAAGCTAGAGAGAAGGACTTAAGCTTGAAACTGTTTTATTCTATTAACCTATTTTGGTTCTTACAAGGAAAGAGAAAAGAGGACAAAGAGACAGTTTAGCAGCACTGCTTTAACAATAAAACCCTATTAACCTTATAACTACTAAAATGAATTCCTATGTCTACACTATCCTAAAGCAATCAATATCTCCAACTATGCTGGCCACAGTTATGAGCATTCCTAAGTCCCATTCCAGCCTGGTTTTTTCAAGGAAGGGAGCCTCCTCCGTGGAGTGGTTGGGGGAGTGGGATGTGGAAAGGTGACCTAAGTATGAGCCCTTCTAGTGGTGGCTTTGCCATGACCCCCAGAGAACTCTTGGTAAACTCCCCAGTAACTAGTAGGAGGTATAGTAATCTATTTAAATGTCCCTTATTCCTCCTTTGTCCTCGGGAAAGGGAATCTGCCTTCCCGGATCCTCTGAGGGAAATAAGGTAGGAGGGAATTATCTCAGGACGAATTTTTTCTAACTCGGACTGACCTACTGAGATGAGCTAAAATATAAACAGATGAGCATAAACAGAACTTCCCAAGAAAAATACCAGGAGGGGCCTTGCCTTGGGATGCCCGGAAGGAAAATCCGCTTTGCAGTTTCCTTCTCAGTCTCGTGACCTTGTCATCCGAGTGAGGGGGCTTCCTGACGGCTCCTGGCACCTTTAGGATAGATTTGTTTCATCTCCTTACAGTCTAAGGGATTCTCAAGAGTATTCTCCAGCATCACAATTCAAAAGCATCAGTTTTCTGGCACTCAGGTTTCTTTATGGCCCAATTCTCACATTTGTACATGACTACTGGAAAAACCATAGCTTTGACTATACAGACCTTTGTCAGCAAAATGATGTCTCTGCTTTTTAATACGCTGTCTAGGTTGGTCACAGCTTTTCTTCCAAGGGGCACGTATCTTTTAATTTCATGGCTGCAGTCACTGTCCACAGTGATTTTGGAGCCCCCCAAAAAATTTTTAAATAAAGCCTCTAACTAACTTTTGACATAAAAAACAGTTTTCATACACATGCATTGAATATATATAGAGATAGATAGATAGTCAGATTCAAATTGTATTACTGAAGCCCCAGTCATCCTGTGATGTAGGGAGAAGTGCATATGTGAGTGTGTGTGTGTGTGTGTGTGTGTGTGTGTGTGTGTGTGTGTGTGTGAGGGGGGATGTATACAAAATTTCTATGTGTTCAGATATTATATTGTATCACTGATTTCTCCCCAAGCTGTCCTCTGTTCTAAGAAGTAGTTTTCATATATATTCATTGTATACATATGATCAGATACATATTGTGTCACTAAATACCCCTCATATTAAAAAGCAGAGATCTTGCTTTACCAACAAAGGTCCGTCTAGTCAAAGCTATGGTTTTTCCAATAGTCATGTATGGATATGAGAGTTGGACAGTGAAGAAAGTTGAGAGCCAAAGAACTGATGTCTTTGAACTGTGGTGTTGAAGAAGACTCTTGAGACAGCAAGGAAATCAAACCAGTCCATCCTAAAGGAAATCAGTCCAGAATATTCATTGGAAGGACTGATGCTGAAGCTGAAGCGCCAATACTTTGGCTACCTGATGCGAAGAACTGACTCATTGGAAAAGACCCTGAGGCTAAGAAAGATTGAAGGCAGGAGGAGAAGGGGACAACAGAGAATGAGATGGTTAGATGGCATCACTGACTCCATGGACATGAGCTGGAGCAAGCTTCAGGAGTTGGTGATGGACAGGGAAGCCTGGCGTGTTGTAATCCATGGGGTCGCAAAGAGTCAGACACTACTGAGGGACTGAACTGAACTAAACTTAAATACCCCTCACATTATCCTATGGTCTAGAAGTTATTTTTCATACATGTACCTTCTTTGTAAACGTTCAGGATATAGACACAGGATGTCTTTCCATTTATTTAGGTCTTTAATATATTCCGGCTACCCTAGTAGCTCAGATGGTAAAGCATCTGCACACAGTGAGGGAGACCTAGGTTCATATCCCTGGGTCGTGAAGATCCGTGGGAGAAGGAAATGGCAACCCATTCCAGTACCCTTGCCTGGAAAATCCCATGGACAGAGGAGCCTTGTAGGCTACAGTCCATGGAGTCACAAAGAGTTGGACACGACTGAACGACTTCACTTACTATATTCCAATAATGTTTTATAGCTTTCATTATATAAGTTTTGCACTTCCTTATTCCTAAGTATTTTATTCTTTATCCTATTGTCAGTGGAACTGCTCTCCTAATTTCACTTTCAAATTTTTCATTGTTGGTATATAAACACACAACTGATTTCTGTAGATTGATCTTACATTCTGCAAACCTGCTGAACTGTTCTATTGCGACAGCTGAGTTCAAGATCAAAGAAGCCTGTTTCTCAAGGTGAAAAATGCCTGCTAAACCCATAATCAAGTGTTGCATGAGCAAGAGAGACTCCTATTGTGTTAGGCACTGAGATGGGGGGGGGGGGTTTATCTGGAAAGCAGCTGCCATCACCTTAGCCAATACAACACTCAGCTTAAATACCACTTCCTTTCTTAATCATTCCCTCCTAAATTAGGACTCTTCCCTTGATTCTCTCTTTTATTTGGTTCCGTCTTATTAACCTTGTTAAAAATTCTTTAACTATTTGTATCATTGACACAATGTCTTTCTTCTTCTCCTAAAGGCAGAGACAGTAATGACCTCATGCATCACTCCATTGTCTGCTCAATACAGCAAAGAACACCCCAGGCAAGCGCTCAGTACATACTTACTGAGGACAGGAGCACACACTCTTCCCTTTCTGTCTGCCCTTTGCTGCCATGCTCTGAGCACTTCCTTCATACCTGGCAGTGGCTGAGGCCATCGTATGCACTGAATCTCATGGAGCCTTCCCACCAGCCTTCTGAGAGGATTCCCATTCCACAGTGCAGGAGAGGCAACATCAGAGAAGTGAGGTCACCTCCCCACTGGTACTTGGCCGACAAGTGACAAAATCAGGATTTGAACCTAAGTTTGAACACACACTTCTACAAGGTATCTACTCAATCATTCTGCAAATTAGATTTCTTGACCATTTTTACAAGATCTAGTTCTGAGGGCGGCCCTTATCTCTTCCAAATCCTTTCAGACAAAGTGTGGATCTGAGGGTTCAGGGGTCCCTGTGGCCACTGAGACCCCACCAGGCACCACCTGGCGGGAAATACTGTGGCTGGGGTGTCGAAAGGGCGCCTCAGGGTTCTGTGGAAGTGTGCTCCCTTTGTCTTCCTCCCCCTGGTTTAGCTTACGCACAAGGAGACTGAGGCAAGGATGGTCTAAATAATACAGCCAAGGTGACAGGGCCAATAGGTGGCAGGGCTTGGACTGGGACCTGGCCTGACCTGATTTTCCTGTCCTCTGCCCATGGTCCAGCATGAACAGGCTGGCTGTGACACATCCCTTGGAGATAGAGGAACAACCCCGCCCAGAACATCCTCAGGGCTTACTGGCTGCCAATCTGGAAATATCTTCTGGAGAAGGGAATGGCAATCCACTCCAATATTCTTGCCTGGAGAATCCCATGGACAAAGAAGCCTGGCGGGCTATAGTCCGCGGGGTCGCAAGGAGTCGGATACGACTGAGTGACTAACACACACACACAATCTGGAAAAGTGCCTCTATATATACACACATATACATGCATACACATAGATAAACTTTTGCACAAGAGCAGAATATAAAACATCCATATATAAATAGCTCCCTCTCTCCTCTCAGTCTCTAATGTCACATTCAACCTGATTTATGGAAGCATTTCCTTGCAACAGGATATGCTGGAAAGTTTGAGCCTGGCTCAAGAAAGAGCAGGGTATGTTAATTTCAAGGCAAATTAATTAAAATGCAATCCAAGCTCTTTGGAAATAACACAGAAACAGTATTCAGTGTTCGGTGCCCCTCCAGACAGAAACATGGCCTCCTGCCTTTGGCCAGTATGGAGACAACCTTATTATGCCTCATTTTCATCTTAAGACTTTCAGTTTCATTATTCAAGGAGCTAAGCTTTGGGTATCATCTAGCACGTTTCTCATTAGTATTCCAATCTTTTCATCTTTTCAATAAATATTAAATATAGAAACTGCTGAGTCAGTTGGTGTTTCATTCAGGGCCCCAGCAAGAATCAGATGGTACATTAAAAGCAGGTAACTTGAGAATAGTCTAACAAAGGGACTGCCAAGATGTAGGCAGAATTTAGGAAACCAACAAGGGGTAGTACAGAAGCCCCAGGTAGTAAAAGCAAGGGTGGTACCATGGCAGGGTTGCAGAGGGAAGGGCAGGGGATAGGTACCAGAACCCAGAGAACGGAGCAACAGAGTGGGGGCCCCTGGCCAGAGCCATGCCCTGGTGCTTGGCAGGAAGAAAGCTGAAGGGACACACGCTCCCTCTCCCCTCCCTCCCCGTGGTCCCAGCCAGGCCTCCCACTGGCCACACCCAAGCAAGAGACGGACAGTAGGGAAGCCATTAGTGCAGCCCACGCACATCAGGTTCCCGAGGCCCAGACCAGGGCGGGAAGGTGCAGACGGGCTCCCCGGGGCAAGTGGGAGACACCCAGCACAGGTGGCTCGTCTTTGTCTCTGACCAGATGTATGCCCTTAACTTGGGACTAAACCTCTCTGTGCCTCGGTCTCCTCCTCTGGTAAATGGGGAGGAGAGCGGTCCTGGCACTGGTAACTCGGCTGTGAGGATGCACAGCGAGCCCCCGGCCAGTCATGGCTGCTGTTAACATCTGTCCTGGCCACGTGCAGGATCTCATGGGCTGGAGGAGGATGAGACTCGGCTACTGAAGCGGAGTTCACATCTCGGCCCCTACCACCCAGCCATGCTCACCCAAACACACTTGGAGATCTCATATTCTATGGGGATAATAATAACAAGAACAATAATAATAGAACTACCTAAGAGGATTACTATAAGGATTAAACAGCATGTGGACCAAGGTAAATGTGATTGACTGGAAAAAAAAAAGTAGTCCCAAGTTTTTGCAGCCTCAGGAAGGAGATGTGCTGGCCCATCATAAAGCAAAGTCTATTTCCCTGCCCCTGAAATCTGGGCTGCTCTGTGACTTGCTTTAGCCAATAATACTATCATGGTTGCACGACAATTTGGAATCCAACGGGGGTCTGGTCCTCTCTCCCACCCTCTAGAACCCTGCATGGATGTGTGGGCAAGCCCAGCCAGCCTCTGAAAAACAGGAGGCCACACAGGCAGTGAGGAGCCACCCCACTAAGCAGTCCCCAACCCGGGTCAGCTAGCCCAGCACTGGCTCAGCCGACAAACACAGACACGTGAGTGAGCTCCTCCAGGACCCGAAGAACCTCCCCACTGAGCCCGGCCCCAATTCCACACAGAATCGTGGGTTAAACAACTGGTGGCATTTTAAGCTGCTGTGTTTCAGGATCATCTGTGGTGCAGTAAGAGCTAACTTACTTTTACTCTAAGTGAAAAAGTTGGCTTAAAGATCAATATTCAGAAAACTAAGATCATGGCATCTGGTCCCATCACTTTATGGCAAATAGATGGGGAAACAATGGGAACAGTGACAGATTTTATTTTCTTGGGTTTCAAAATCACTACAGATGGTGATTGCAGCCATGAAATTAAAAGATACATGCTCCTTGGAAGAAAAGTTATGACCAACCTAGACAGCATATTAAAAAGCAGAGATGTTACTTTTACCAACAAAGGTTTGTCTAGTCAAAGCTATGGTTTTTCCAGTATTCATGTATGGATGTGAGAGTTGGACTGTAAAGAAAGCTGTGTTGAAGAATTGATGCTTTTGAACTGTGGTGTTGGAGAAGACTCTTGAGAGTCCCTTGGACTACAAGGAGATCAAACCAGTCCATCCTAAAGGAAATCAGTCCTTGGTGTTTATTAGAAGGACTGATGCTGAAGCTGAAACTCCAATACTTTGGCCACCTGATGCAAATAACTGACTCACTGGAAAAGACCCTGATGCTGGGAAAGATTGAAGGTAGGAGGAGAAGGGGACAACAGAGGATGAGATGGTCAGATGGCATCACCACCGTGATGAACATGAGTTTAAGCAGGCTCTGGGAGTTGGTGATGGACAGGGAAGCCTGGCATGCTGCAGTCCGTGGGGTCGCAAAGAGTCAGACACGACTGAGGGACTGAACTGAGCTGAAGAGCTAACTGATACAGTAACGATTCAGCACTTGGTAAGTCATTATTACTGCTGTCATTTTAGTAGAGATAATAATCTGACTAATAGTGTTAATCATCTCCTCCCCACACATATTTGCACAGCTCTCACAACCATGAACTTTCCATGCATGGTTATTCAATCCTAACCAGGAACGTTCTAGGTCACGCTGTGGTCTCCCTTTCATAACTGAGGAAAGAGCTCTGGCAAGGGGCCTGGACCCTCACCTGGAAAAAGGAAAGCCAGACCTTGGGTCAGAATCTAGGGCTGTCCCCTGTCACTGCCAGGCCTCCTGAGATGGCCACTGCACATTGCCTGGGTTTTCCCTAGGGCATGGCATTATCTGAACACTTTAAATTTTAATAACTCAGTTATTACAGGTGGATAGTGACAGAATATCAGCACAGTATTCCTCCTACTTTGGTCCAACTATTCAAGTCAAACCCTGCATATGCCTGGGCCCTTCCAGTGACAGAGGAAGGGCCATCAAGACTCTGCCCTGGTGACACCCCCAATAACTCCAACAACAATGCTATAGCTGGCTCTGACTCAGGACTCTGAATCACTTACCACCCCTGAGCAGTCCTGTGTGTTCAGAAGATGAACAGAAGTCATCAATAGGTCTTAAGAAAGGGTTCCAACCTAGATGTTCATCAACAGACGAATGGATAAGAAAGCTGTGGTACATATCCACAATGGAATATTACTCAGCCATTAAGAAGAATTCCTTTGAATCAGTTCTACTCAGGTGGACGAAACTGGAGCCTATTATACAGAGTGAAGTAAGCCAGAAGGAAAAAAAAAGAATACAGTATACTAACGTATATATATGGAATTTAGAAAGATGGTAACGAGAACCCTGTATGCGAGACAGCCAAAGAGACGCAGATGTATAGAACAGTCTTTTGGACTCTGTGGGAGAGGGCAAGAGTGGGATGATATGGGAGAACGGCATTGAAACATGTTAATCATCATATGTGAAATCAATCGCCAGCCCAGGTTTGATGCTCAGGGCTGGGGCACCGGGATGACCCAGAGAGAGGGAATCAGGAGGGAGGTGGGAGGGGCGTTCTGGAGGGGGAAAATATGTATACCCATGGCAGATTCATGTCAATGTATGGCAAAACCAACACAATAATATAAAGAAAATTAAAATAACTAAATTAAATTTTTTTTAAAAAAGAAAGTGTTCCAGCCTGGATCTGGGAGGGCGAAGCCAGCCCAATCCAGCTACAAGGAAGGACGTTGGGGAAGACGCTCTCCCCTGGGAAGACCAGGATGCCTTTACCAAACAAGAAGAAATGCCAGTGGGGCCCAAATGAGAGACTGAGATAATCCAGCTCTGAGCTTTGGACTTGCCCCAGTCCCAGGAGGGTCCTGAAACCCCCAGAAGAGGAATAAGCATTCACTCTGACCACATCTCATTCTGATCCCTTCACAAGATGTGGTTTCTAGTTTCACTTAGGTAAGATAGTCTTCTGCCATATTTTGGTGCCTTCCTACCACACCATCCTAAAACAGCTGCAGGTCCTTCAGGAAGTCACATAGCTTCTTTAAGTTCAGTTTTCTCATCCATAAACTGAAGATATTAATGTTGATACTCAAAACAGGCCATAAATATAAAATGTCCTAGACAAATATCTTGGCTAAATTTTTCATTTCTCTTTTACTGGTTGTTTTATATAACATTTCACAAAATGGACTGAAAAAAGGACATTATTTAGGCTTATATTACTAAATGGGAATTTCACCCACGCCTCAGCCTGCATGGTGTTGGCACTCAATTACTGCCACTTCTCAACACTCTTCCTATCTCTGGAAGTGAGTGTTTCTTGGAGAACAATTTGACAGGAAGAAAGAGTCATAAAGAGGTGGCTTTGGTTTGTTTCTACAGATTAAAAAGTAGTTCCAAGAATCAAACAGAAAAATGTCAGTTCAAATGTCAGCCTCATGACTAGCCAGAAAACCCCAAGATAAAGGACTGATCTGCTCATAGTGAGTCAAATCACTCTAGTGTATAATCTGAAAAGGGTCCTCCCAAAAAAGACATGATAAAAAGGAGTTCACTGCTTCTGAAGTGAAGCCATAACAGAAATGACAACAGGTGGTGTTTCTTGAACACTTAGCCCTACATGCACCAACTCACCGACTCCTTCAGCAAGCTTATGAGATGATGGTGTTACCTTATTCTAAAGGTGAGGAAAGCAAGACCTAGGGCCAAGGAGGAAATTGAGTTAGAAAGGAATGGGCAGGAAAAGCAAAGAGAAAGAGAGAAATAAGGAAGGAGAGACAAAAGGAAGAAAATAAATGGCTTCTAAGATTTCAACAAAGCTTCTCACTTCCTTTCTTCCCTTTTAGAGGCTGAGGGTGTAGTTTACTGGGAAGGAAAGATGGACACTTCTATAGTCAAAGGGGAATCCTTTCACGTATTTTACTGTCTTTAGTTCTATAATTAAGGAACTTGGGGTTCTTATATGGCAAATTTTTCTTCTCCTTTAAAAATGTTGTCACTGGAACAATCTTGGCCAGAGGGTTGGGGGCTGCCGTCTAAAAGCTGTCACTTTCCATAAGGTGGCAGCTCTAAGTTTCCTTCCTTCTTTTCGGCATAGCAATGTGATACAAAGACTGCTGGCTTCTCCCTTCCAGCAAACGACCACATTAAAATTCATTCTCTCCTTTCGTCTTTTTACTGTTTATTTTACAAACAGAGACACAGTGTCTGAAACCTCCAGTAGCTCAAAGACACACTTTTCTAGTGAAACCTAACTACTTTCCACTTTTATATCTGAAAATGAAGCAAAGTCGTCCTTCAAAAGAATTTGCATCCAAACGGATCTACTTTCCAGTGGAGGTGGGAATCTCATCCACTCATCCAAAACCCATAAACCCACACCTCTTCCCCAAGGCCCCAGGGATGCAGAGCTCCCTCTGAGAAAGTGAAAGCTGGAAACTCAGAATGAGTGCTGGGGTCAGGGAATAAGTAAGCTATTCTATTCTTCATGAATTTGCATTGAACTAGCACCCTCAAGGAAAATGTGGAGGTATTTGGGGGCCATTTCTTTAAAGATCAATGGAGAGATAGGATTTCTTAAACAATCCACACACAAAAAAGCACTAGCCAAAAAGGATAAATTAGATTTTATCAACATTAAGTACGTTTGCTCATCAAAGGATAACAACTTAGTATATCAAACATACAATGAGGTACCATCTCACTCCAATCAGAATGGCCATCATTAAAAAGTCTACAAATAACAGATGCTGGAGAGGGTGTGGAGAAAAGAGAGTCCTCCTACACTGTTGGTAAGAATGTAAATTGGTAACAGCCACTAGGGAGAACAGTATGGAGGGTCCTCAGAAAACTAAAACTAGAATTACCATATGCTCCAGCAATCCCTTTCCTGGGCATATACCAAGACACAACTATAATTCAAAAAGTACATGTATCTATGTTCATAGCAGCACCATTCACAATAGCTAAAACATGGACACATCCTACATGTTAACAGAGGAATGGATAAAAGAAGATGCAGTACATATATACAATGGAATACTACTCAGCCATAAAAAGAACAAAATAATGCCATGTACCGCAACATGGATGCCACAAGACATTATCATACTGAGTGAAGTAAGTCAGAAAGAGAAAGACAAATACGATATGATATCATTTATATGTGGAATCTAAACTATGGCACAAATGAACCTATCTACAAAACAGAAACAGACTCACAGACATAAGAGATCAGACTTGTGGTTGCTAAGGAGGAGATTTCATTGGGAAAATATGAACACGGAGATAACACAGTGACACGCCACAAGAATGGCTGATGACGTCAACTGGGGCCACTGGACTCTCATACGCTGCCAGTGCACACAGGGCCACCATCTTGGTTAATGCCTGTCATCTGCTATAAAGCTAAGCAATTCTCTTCACAGGCATGTGTGCATGAGAGATGAAGGCTTCCAAATTCTGTCTCAGGGTCTGCTCTTGTGGGGACCCAAAGGAAGACCCTTCACTTCAGAAGAGACCAGCAGTTCGGGGTAAAGTTCTGGAGTCAGACAGACCTAAAACTAAATTCAAGTTCTTCCAGTACCAGCTGTGTGAGCTCAAACAAGGGATTTAGACTCGAGTTTCCCCACCTGTAAAATGGGGATAATGTTGGAGCCACCTCACAAGGGTTTTGAGGATGGAATGAGCTAACGCACACATGGCACTTTTCACGATGCTTGGCCTGTAGTCAGCGTGTCAAAGTGCACAATGTTACACTCAGTGTTCAAAGTCTGGAGACAAGTTATGTTCATCCTACAACACAGAGAAGTCAAACTGTTTCTCACATCTTATATACACAGTTCTTCTGTTTTTTTAGAATGTTTAAAGAAATTCATCAGTGGCTCTGTTTGGAGCCTAAGATGCTGGGGAAGACGGTTTGGGGGACATCTGATTGTAGCAATAACAGAAAATAAATGCTGAAAAACACTGGCTGAAAAGATTCCATTTCACTTATCTGTTTCTCCACAGAGACCACACACTGTGAGATATTTGTAAGATTAGGTTATTTTCTGGAAGAGCAAATTCACCTCATCTCTCTCAAGAAGACTGATTTATTCCACAAGTTTATCCCAGGTCAACTAAATTTAAGCAGACTAATTCAAAGCTACATTTGAGCAGAACCAAGTTCCTTTCATGCACACTTTTCAGCTTTCCTGACAAGCACATTTTACGCTGGAGGTTGGTCACCTTGTCTTTACTATGACATTCTTGCCTCCTCTATTTATTGGCATAAAGGAAAGATTGTAAACCCGCTGGACATCTTTTCTTTTTGTGTCTTTCATGTGTTATTTGCAGATCAAGAATGTGATTTGTCCATTTAGAAACTGCCTACCTGCAGGAAAGAAAAACTTACAACGCTGACATTTTTTGTGCAGCCCCAAATAAACAGTAGGTCGCCCTCCTGGGGGTGGACGGCAGGGCTCCTACAACTCAACACCATTCTGTTCTGAGTGACCCTGGACACATGACTTCACCCCTCCAAGCCGCAGTTTTCTCTTCTTTAATATAGAGGTAGGAACCATGTGTGCCGCACAGAGTGGTCAGGATGCTTAAATGAGATGTTGCTGGGGAAATGCCACCAGACCTGTCCCTGCAAGAAGCTGTCCCTGCTCTGACTAATCAGTATGATGTGGCTGATGCTTTGAGGTGAGAACATCACTTTCTAATTCAGTGGTAGTTTTCATTTACATTACATGTTTTGGCTATGGCATGAGTTCTTTTCTTTTGTGATAGTGTGGAGTGTACATCAGTTGGGCTTCCGTGGTGGTTCAGACAGTAAAGAATCTGCCTGCAATGCTAGAGACCTGGCCTCAATCCCTGGGTTGGGAAGATCCCCTGGAGAAGGGAATGGCAACCCATTCCACTCTTCTTGCCTGGAGAATTCCATGCACAGAGGAGCTTGGCAGGCTATAATTCATGGAGTCAGCAAAGAGTAGGACATGACTGAGCAACTAAGCACAGCACAGCACACGTATATCAGGTAGAAGGCATTCTGGGGTAAGGAACCAAGTGTTCAACTAAGGATTGCATAAATGATAGAAATATACAGCTGTATCACCTTTTAGGAAGTCCAAGTAGGTGATCCTGCAGTTGGCTTGGCAACTCAATCAAGTCATCTTTGCCCAAGCCCTTTCCATTGTTCTACTCTGCCGTCCTTAACTGTTCTCCCCTACATTATCACCTCATGGTCCAAAGATGGTTGCTGCAATGCCGGCCTCTTCAGCCATATTCAATAGCAGGAAGCAGAGCAAGGCCAGGACGGTGAAGAAGACTTTCTTCATGTGACCCTTTACACGACTTCCTTTCCTTTACCAAGGAAGAAAATCTTTCCATAAAAGCTCTGCTGACTTCCCTCTGGCTTATTGACCAGAACAGGATCACCTGGCACCCCTGGCTTCAAGGGAGGCTGAGAAAGCACATAGCCAGGTCATCCAGGCCTTTGGAGCAAGAGCAAAGCATTGGCACAGGCTTTGGGTAGCTGAACAATCGTTTCTGCTATAGGGTGTTGGACTGTGATGAGAAATTGGGACTCTTCAGTCCTATGCATCCGAATGAACTGGGAATTGGGGAGAAATGTGGCACAACCCAATTTCCCTGTTCCCCCAGCCTTCCCACTAACTTCCAGTATAAGCCATAGCAAGCACCTCACCCCTCTGAGTACCCCCGAAACTAGGAGAGGCTTCAAGCAACCCTCCAAAAAACAACAAAAAGTCATGCCATTCATACTTTCCACCACATAAAAAAGAGAGTAAAGATTACTGGGCAGTGAAGTATGGATTTATCTCATTAATTAATGAGTAAGTGAGCCTGTTAAGACTTTCAGAAGGAGGGTTTCTCTGTAAAGCTGGGCAGGGGATGCAGAGTAAAGAAGGCGTTAGACACTTAAGAGATTTGAGCTATGTGTTAAAGGGTGGATTGGTCTGGAATGGTCAAGAGAAGAAGGAATTCTCAGCAGAACGGGACCAACAAAAATGTGGAGGTGGGAAATCCAATGTTTACTTAGAGGTCAGCAAAGAGACAAACAACGTAAAGGCATGTTTTCAGCAGCCTGTTCTATCCCCAGACTAGCCACTCAAGATGTTACAGGAAGGACAAGGTTCTGGGGTATGTTGCATTAACAGACACCTTATACTCTAGCCCAATGCATCCAATGAAAATATTAATAATGTGAGCCACCTAAGTAGTTTAAAATTTTGCAGTAGACACATTAAAGAAGTAAAAAGAGAGAAAATGCATTTATTCAACTCAGTATGCCCCAGATACCATCACTTCATTAGGTAATCAATATATATAATGAGATACTTTGCATTCTTCTTTTTCATAGTAAGTCTTTGAAAGCCTAGTATTTCCTCCTAAGGACATCACAGTCTGGACCAGCCATATTTCTAGTCAATGGCCACATGTGACTGGTGGCTCCTTTATCAGAGAGAGCAGCTCTGACTCCATGTGGAGACTGACATGACATGGCCTTTTCCTTTGTCTTCTTTCCTTTTTTTATTTTTCTTAGCACTTCTTGCTGAGAACTAGTATTGTAGAGAGCTCCCAGTAGGACAGCCAGCTAGCACACTGCTTCTGGTGCTGCCCCCACAAACACCCTCCATAGCAGGGAAAGTGGGTTAGGACCCAGGAGTCCAAGCTAGGACCTCGGAGTGGGTGGCACGGAGGTTTCTCACTCTTCACTCAAGCCAGCCTGCTGACAGTGTGGAATTTCTTTTAAGTCTTCTGTTTTGCCATAAAAATTTATGGAGATTTTATGTCCTACTCCAAAATATAGACGTTTGTTTGAATATTGAAATGTTTTGGATTACTTGGCATCTAGGAAAAATCAAAGTTCGCCATGTTTATGCTGTAACTCTTTCTCTGCTTGTTCCATCTATATTTGGGGTTATTTACCCCTCAATTTAAGATGCACAGGATTACCTGAGCTCCAAGTTTCCTTCCAGTTTTGGAAGCCCAAGACTTTTTAGAAAATTAAGTTAGATAGTTCCCTTGCACTTAAGCAATCCATGAGCCTGTGTAAAGTTTTTTTTTTTTTTCTGGGTTTTTTTTTTCCCCTTAACCAGAAAAAAATAAATCTGATCTAGAATAACTCACTAGCTGGGAGGCTCTGGGTATCAAATCTTCCAATTGCTCCATTTTCTCGGCTAATAACTCCTTTTTTCTGCTGAAAATAAAGCCTATGTCTCCCAGAACGATCCCCAAAATGCTTCCTCCTGGAAGAGATGTGGCTCTTTCTGAAACCATTTCTGAAAAACCAACTTTTAAACAGACATACCAATATGACTATAATTCTAATCTTTATGAGAGGTACTATGTTGCCACTAAATAAAGTGGTAAATTTTGTAAATATTACAAACATTTTATATATAAATATACTATGCATTTATAAACATTATTATATTTATTGATATCACATATAAAATATAAAAAGAGTTGACATTCCTCCTATCTAATGGTAGGGTCTGTGTCCCCTCCTCTAGAACTTGGGGAGACTCTATGACTGTCTCAACCCATAAAGCTCTGGTGGAAGTGACCGCCAAGATGAGACAAAGACCACTGCCCCCACACTGTGAGGAAACCAGAGCAGCCACAGGGAAGACCGAGCACAGAGTTTCCCGTGGAGGGGTCTGCTGGGTCCAGTTAACACCAGACTCACCCCACACGCACACTCGTGAGTGAACCAGCCTTCAGAGAGTTCCAGAACCCAGCCATCAGGTGTCCCCAGCAGCCACACCTCCGCAGCCAACACCACATAGAACAGAGCTGAGCTGTCCCCATAGAGCCCTGCCCAAACTGCATGTGCATAAGTGAAAAATGAATAAACGCTGCTGTTTTAATCCACAAAGTTTGGGTGGTTTGCTGTGAATAGGCTGCTGAGTCCGACAGACCTGAATCTGAGTCAGGGCTGCCCCTGCTCCACAGTCTCACCCACACACACCCGCAGTCACTCCCACATCATCCACCATGCAGGACACACAGCTCACACTCACACACACAGTGCAGGGGCCATACAGTTGAACCTGCAGATGCGGGGGCACTTTGGGTGAGGCCCCCAGCTCACGTCTAAGGGAGAGCCGGTAAGCCCTCAGCAGCACCAGAGTCAGTAAGAGTAAGACCTTGATCATGGAGGGCGTGTCCCCATCTTCACCCAGAGCTGGCCCTGTCTGAGCGCTTCTCCTAGACAAACTCATCCAACCAGTGTCCTGAAGCCGTGAGGACTCTGTCGTACGGTTTCCCAGGAGGGTGTGTTGGCCAAGGCCACGCAGGAGAGGAGGCAGGGGGACCCAGGCCTCTCATCACGTTTCCTCCTGAGGTTTGGCAGCAGAGCAGCCCAGAACGGAGCCGTGAAGGGGGTGTGGCTACGTGCCCGTACAGTTTGCTGCAGAAATGGCAGCACAGTTCAAGCCCCAGTCTGCCCAGAGTCCCTCAGGGCTGTTAATAATATACAACATAAGCACTGATTAAGTTCTGAAATCTAACCAATTCTGAATTCTGAAACAGATCCGGCTCCCAGGGTCTGAGATAAGGATTCAGATAAGAGACCCATGGGACAGGCTGTTGGGATCATGAGTCCCAATTGTGGGCAATTAAGAACAATGAGCCTGCTCACATTCACGGGGCAATGCAGGCGTTTCGCACGGATTATCTCATTACTGCTCACATCCACCCAGGGGTCAGCAAATGGGGCCCATACAGCTGCAGGAATGCTGTCCAACCTCCAACCATGCTCTGGTGGGGGGTCAGCAGGCTGACCAGCTGTGAGGGCTGGACGCATACTCACAGGCTTGGCACCAATCAGGTTTCCCAGGGCCGGCACCCTCCCTCGCTGGTGCCGACATCAGGCTCCACGCTAAGCACCAGATGAGAGCTGCCTGTCACAGATTTGCAGGGCTTTCCCCAGAACATCAGTACAGCCGTTGGGGGCCCCCTCGGGCAGTAAGCACACAGCCAGGCTTGGGACTGGGGACAGACAGGATGGGGATGTTCCAGACCAACCCACCAAGAAACAGCGAAGAGGAACTAAAAAGCCTCTTGATGAAAGTGAAAAAGGAGAGTAAAAAAAGCTGACTTAAAATTAAACATTCAAAAAACTAAGATCATAGCATCCAGTCCCATCACTTTGTGGCAAATAGACGGAGAAACAATGGAAACAGTGAGAGACTTTATATTCTTGGGCTCCAAAACCACTGCAGGTGGTGAGACTGCAGCCATGAAATTAAAAGATACTTGCTCCTTGGAAGAAAAGCTATGACCAACCTAGACAGGTATTAAAAAACCGAGATATTACTTTACCGACAAAGGTCCGTCTAGTCAAGGCTATGGTTTTTCCAGTAGTCATGTATGGATGTGAGAGTTGGACCATAAAGAAAGCTGAGGGCTGAAGAATTGATGCTTTTGAACTGTGGTGTTGGAGAAGACTCTTGAGAGTTCCTTGGACAGCAAGGAGGTCAAACCAGTCAATCCTAAAGGAAATCAACCCTGAATATTCATTGGAAAGACTGATGCTGAAGCTGAAACTCCAATATTTTGGCCACCTGATGGGAAGAACTGACTCACTGGAGAAGACCCTGATTCTGGGAAAGATTGAAGGTGGGAGGAGAGGGGGACAACAGAGGATGAGATGGTTGGATGGCATCACCAGCTCAATGGACATGAGTTTGAGCAAGCTCCGGGAGTTGGTGATAAAAAGGGAAGCCTAGTGTGCTGCAGTCCATGGGGTCACAAAGAGTCAGACATGACTGAGCGACTGAACTGAACTGAACTGAGAATGGGGATGGGGGACAGTTGAGGGGCTCTCTGCCAAAGAGGAGGAGGGCGGCCCTTGCCCCAGGCCATCTCCTGTGCTTCCACCCCTGGGCTTCTCTGCCACTTTGCTCCTGAAGTACCTCACCTCTTTCTAAGAGCTTGAATCTGGTTGGCATCTCAACTCTGCTCCTTACTCTGGGACTTGGGACTCAGCACTAAAAGTCATGCCTCAGTTTCCCCATCTGTGAGGTGAGGATGTTACAACTGCAAGTACAGGCACTATAACAAGCAAAGGGTGTGATTCACAGATAGGAAGTTCAAGTTCCACAAAACTCACAGTGATACAAATCAGGCCGACAACAAGCTGGGGAGATGGGCGTCAACCAGGAAAGAGGACGAGGGGACCCCGAGGGCTCTGCGAATGCTCTGTGTCTTGAGCTGGGTGGTGGGTGCACAGGATGTGGGATGGGGACACTGAGTAATGACTCATGGAGCTGTGCTCTCAGTGCGCTGAGCTGCAATGAAGCCAGACCTCAGGGGAAAAGAAAATAAGTGCAGCTCATTGTGGGGCTCAGAAGACAGCAGCTCAGAAAGCACTTGCGTGCAGTCTGGGTGCACAGAAACCTCACGTCAAGCAGCAAGCATACTGCGAGGGTCCTGCAGTTTCACACCCTTGAGGCTGTGCCAGTTTTCTTGACTAAGTAAGGTTCTCTCTATTCAGCTTGGATGTGCCTTCGCTGTGATTAAGATCTTTTTTTTTTTTTTTTTTTTTGAGGAACAGAGAGGTCGGGGAGTGGAGGGCAAGACAGAAGGGAGCAGGAAACGTGGGACAGGGCCAGTGTAACCAGCTGCCTTCCAGGCCAGTGTCGGCACACACCCTGGAACTTTCTCTGTGTGCCCTTAGGCTTGATTCTTCCATGAAGCCCCACATCCCAGGAGAGGACTGCAGACTCCCCAGTGCAGCTCAAGTCAAGGGCTGCCTCCTGTTGCAAGACCAGGGCAGGACCAAGATACCATGGACAATGGCTGTAATTTGTTCCAGGAATGGTCTCGGCTCAGAATGAAGCCCGGAACCTCCCCTCCCTCTAGGCCAAAACACTTCCTGTGGAGTCTTTAAACACAGCAGTGTTTATCTAGCAGGCCGCCGAGGCTCTGCTGAGGCTGATGGTTTTGAATGGACTTATGTTTCACCTCCCAAGAGAAGTCTCTGTCCCTTCTCTTCAGGTGGCCTTGGCGAGGAGAAAGCAGGAGGACACTGCTTTCTGGGGGACACCGGGCTTGCTGCCCCCCGCAGCAGCTCACTGGCTGTCCGGGAGGGGTCTGGCCACCTGGACACTGCTGGCCGCCTCGAGATCCTTAACTGAACCGCGTACACAAAGTCCCTTTCACTCTGTAGGTTGACACGGTCGTGGGTTCTTGGATCACTGGGCTTCTCTGGGGGAGTGAGATAGCCTGCCTCCCCTACTGAGTGGGTGTGGACTCAGTCCGCACAAGTAGAAAGAATCAGCCTGAGCCTCGGAGGGTTTGCGCCAGCTTACACTCCAGCCGGCAGAGCATGGGGGTTCCTGTTTTCCCACACTCCACCTTCCTTCCCTTCAAGCCCTCTGGCTTCCCCCCAAAGAACTGTGCTCAATCACATGGATCTTACATCCTGAATATTAAATTGGACCCAAATTGATCATTGCTCCCCCCCCCCAAAAAAAATGACATCAAAAGTAAAACAGCCCGACGAACAATATCTCCTTCGAAAACACTGGTTTGTGAAAAACCAAAATATTAAGAAATAACTTTTGCAATCCTGGACTGAATCTTCGAGAGTCCCACTTTTAAAACTAAAATCTCAGATTCCATTTCATAGGCATTGGAATGAATCTCCCCGTGGTTGGAGTGGATTCCAAAAGTGACAGATGTCTTAAGGATAAAACTTAAGAGAGTACAAAAGTGTTTTTAAAAGGCTTTTTGTCCGCCCTGAATCTAATCCTGAACCATATATAAAATAACAGACATAAATTAGGGTCAGCACAATCAGCAGGCAAAGTAACAATGAGCATGAAAAATCCAATACTGTGTGTTATGATATTTCACAGGCACATGCCTGTTAAAATTCACCAGACTTTAATGTACCTTCCATGAGTAAGGTACACTAAAATACATTTTTTAAAAAATGCAATGACATTCTATATTTGTCAAAAAAAAAAAAACCCTTGCTTAGCTTGACATCACCTCTGTGTCAACGACCTGGGAGAGTCCAGTCTATTGATCTTGCAGGATAATCACCTGTGAGACAAACAATTATCTTCTAAAACACAATAAAATACAATACCCAGTGCTGGTGAGGATGTGGTAAAACAACACCCTCATGCCCTACCCATGGGAACAGAAAGCAGATTGGCAACCAGTCCCCAAGAGCTTTGACCATACTTGGACACTGTTTAATTTGTTCTGGCCAACTGTCCCAGGGAAATAATTCGCAATACTTCATATGGGAAGTTGCTAAATAAATAGTCACTCAGTTGAATTGAGCTGGACCTCAAAGCAGCCAGGGAGCTGGAAGAGGAGGAGAAGTCAGAGGTGAGCTCTGGGTATGACTCACACACCCTTGAGGGATATAACCAAATGTGGGGGCCCACAGGCGGGAGAGCAGGCCCAGGGCTGAGGAGGGACATCCCTTCCTGCCTGGTGGGTGGCCATCCTGTCCTCACTCTCTTCCTTCCATTGGAGCCCCTCCCAGATCTCTCCTTCCCACCAGGTGGTAGAGTCACCACCACGACTTTCCCACAGAGGGAGAGGGAGGAGGTGAGGGAGAGAACAGCCTGCATCAGAGAATGGGAGACGGAAGAGAGGATGCAGGGGAGTGTGGGGACGAAGGAGGGGCTCCACGGCATTTAGAAGCTTGAGGCTGGAGCCGGGAGCAGGAGTGCAGGCTCTCCTGAAGACAGCTGCTGACACGTGTGTTCAGATGCACGGACCATACCAGACCCTGGTCCTCACTTGGTGGACTCAAATGATCCAGATTAACTGCTGTTTAATCAGAAAGTGCAGAGGGTGCCCCTGGTAGCGGAATAAGCTCATCTCCCTCCACCCTGCTGCCTGAACACAAATACAGTGGCCGTCCCACCCTGGTCCTCGGGCCACTCACTTGAGTGGCAGAGAAGGGAGAGGGAAGGAGTCTTGAGCCCTGAAGACTCTGTGGAGCAAAGGCACCCAAACCGCCCACCCCAGGACTCCCATTACATGAGAGCAAAGCCAGTGTCTATCATTTTTAAGCTATTCTCTTTTTTAACTTCCACCACACATAGCCGAGTTTAAGTAGCACAGTGACCAGTAGGTAACAAAGATACTAGTCAGTGTCATAAACATCAGCATTCTAATTACAATTTCTATTATGTTTAATGATGTACAGTTATAACATTATATCACTCTTAGACCTAGAACCTCACCTTGGAATCCACACCTCAGGGGGCCCCACTGTTCGGAGCACAGTCCTCAAACTTTTCTGAACTGCCTCTGGTGACCAGAACCAGACAGGTAGGCAGTACCATCCAGGTGGACACCCCAATCCAGGATGGGACCCATCTGAGCCTTGGTCCTCATTCCCCACCGAGTCTCCAAGAGGTCGACTAGATGCCCGGAGTTTGGAGACCTGTGTCTATGAGTCATCTGGGGTTCTGTAGTCATTGGTGCCAGTCTAATACCACTGACTGATACAGTATATTTTACGCAAGGTCACATGAGCCTAGGCCACCAGAATAGACTCTGTTTTGGGGTCATTCAGATTGCTTATTAAGACAAGATTCCTGCAAAAAAAATCTGCCTGAACCTCCACACATCGCAGGGGCAGCGCTGTCATTATTATTATTAAATGCTAATAATTACTGCTAATAATAAATGTGTGTGTGTGTGTGCCAAGTTGCTTCAGTCATGTCCAACTCTTTGCGACCCCATGGACTTTGCCCGTCAAGCTCCTCTGTCCACGGGGCTCTCCAGGCAAGAATACTGGAGCGGGTTGCTGTGCCTCCTCCAGAGGGTCTTCCCAATCCAGGGATCAAACCCACTTCTCTTGTGTCTCCTGCTTTGGCCGGCGTGTTCTTTACCACTGGTGCCACCTGGGAAGCCTGCTAATAACAAGCCCTGTCAGTCCAAACTCCACAGCAATAACGCTCACTCCTCCTGCAAAAGTTGAAGGAGTTTGGGACCAACTCCCTGTAGCCAGACAGGGGCCAACCCATCAGTGTCCCACAGGATGCCTCTCCTGGGGGAGGAGAGACCCGTCCCCTCCCTCTCCACCATCCTCCCTCCCCAAAGGCTTCTCAAAAAGGCGAGCAGCTGCTTTTCTCTCACCTTCTCTATCTCTGTTTAAAATGGCTACTGGAGCCCAGCAAACACTGTGGAAGTAGATGTGCTTCCAGGAGTGACGAGGTTGACAGGGTGGCCGGGGGCCCTGCCAGGCACTGAGAGCCGTACACACTGACTCGTTTCGTCACACAGCCACCCAGTGAGTTAGGCTGCCACGTGTGCCCGATTCACAGGTAAAGAGACCGGGGCACAGGGCCCACCTGGCATTAGGACGTGGACAAGCCCAGACTGAGGCTGTGCCTGGATGCAGAGTCCCACGCGGAGAGCGAGGAAGGAAGGAGGAAGAAGAAGGTGAAGCAGACAGTGCAGAGGGTGGGCAGAGTCACATTAAATTGTTACTACATGTTGGTTACGGAGTAAAAAGCTGAAATGGTCCCCCAAACTCACTGCGCCCTAGAGTCACGGAGGGAGGCTATTAGCCCGGCACCCTTAGACCCCAGCTTGAGAGACTGCCTGAGCAGATCGGGAGGGAGCCTGAGAACCAGTGTCTTCACTCCTAGGTGATTCAGCCCTGCCATCAGGGTGAGGAAATACCAGATTTAATGATCTCTAAATGCACCCTCCCTTCCAGCATTCTGGCCCTTCCATCACCTCTGGGGAGGCAGGCCCCTCCCTGCCTCCTTAATGCAACACAGGCAGACTTCTTGTACCTCATTTTTATGCTGCAGACAAGAAAGCTGAGACCCAGAGTGGGAGAGGGCCGGGGCCACGGTCATCCCGTGGCTTACTGACAGAGCTCGCTGCCCTCCGTTCCCTTCCTCCAGGCTCTCGGCTCCAGTCTGAACCCACCCGGCACTATCTCCCTTTGCCGTGGAGAGCAGCCTCTGCTACAAACAGGAGTCGAGACATAAAAACAGACGAGAGGGAGAGTGCCCCACGAGGGTGCCCATGTCCTCTCATCATCAAGCCACCACGGTCCTCGCCAGCCCAACGGTGGGGGCATCTCCTCAGGTGGGCACTTCCCGGGGAAGGCGACAGCCGTGGTGCCCGTGGCGGGTGGGGCTGGCGGGGACACACTGGCCCATCCAGCAATCTGTTTCCAATTCCCTGACACAGGGGCGATTTATCCTTCTCACTGGCGGCCGCGGGCTCCGCATGCCTCAAGGATTACACGCTGAGTGAACTCTGTCGGCAGCGAGTCAACGGGAGGCAGGACAACGCGTTCCATTGTTCCCACCAGCCTTCCCAGGGCCCTGATTGGCAAGAAAATGTCTCCGAGAGATGGATTGAAAGAAAACATTCCCCAGGCCGAGGTCTCCCCACCAGACTGATTAGCTACCAGCACTCGGATGGCTCTTGGCGAAACTGGCGGACTGGAGTCTTTTCTTTTACCAAAAAGGCTCTCTTCTCCCTCATCGACCCCTGTTACCTGGAAAATTAACTTCAAAATGAGGGGGTCCCTGGGGACCACCCACTCTGACTTCCCAGGGCAGGCCAAACTGCAAATACTCCACCTATCATTATTTATTAGTGTAAATGTTACTAACAGCTTATTGAGCATTTACTAGTGTCAAGCATGGTACTAAGCTGCGTAACTGTCTCAACAGTAGAGGTATCAGACAGCATCAAGCACACAGCATTCGTCTGCATGTGATGAGGCCTGCCTCCTCCTCAGTCCCGACCACGCAGCCTGGCCGGCTCATGGTGGCCCTGGCTCTCCCTCAGCGGGAGGCACAGTGAGGGGTCTGAGAAGGGATGCGTGCAGCTGCGGGTCATCACAGCCGCGTGTGTGTCATTGCACTGGATAAACGACGTCACAGGACAACAGGAGAGGGCCGTGCAGAATGCCTTCCCTCTATGTGAAGGGCCCAGGCCAGTCACTGGGCAAAGGGGACTGGAGGAGGCCTCTAGGGGTGGGAAGGAGCTGGGAGCAGAACCGAAATCGAAGGAGGAAATGGGATACAAGAGATGGGCATGTAGGGGGAAGACGTGTCAGGCCTGGGAAGAGTGGAGGCAGAAGGGAGAGACTGGAAGGCCAAAGCAAGAGGTTGGGGAGCAGACTACTCCTTCCCGTTTCCTGCGTGCGGAGCTCTCCTGTGAAATCCACCGGCCCACTTCCCCAGCCTCAGAAAATGTTGCCAGAAGTTCACTAGAGGGGAGGCACTCATACAAGTGAGAAAACGCCTTTCAAGGATGGCGCCCATTTGTCACTCATTCCTCTCACTCCATCCTGGTCTGACCCCACTAGTCAACATGGGCTCTCCAGAGAGTCTCTGGCTATTGATCAGAGTGGCTCAGACGGTAAAGCATCTGCCAGCAGTGCAGGAGACCCAGGTTCAATCCCTGGGTTGGGAAGATCTCCTGGAGAAGCAAATGGCAACCCACTCCAGTATTCTTGCCTGGAAAATCCCATGGATGGAGGAGCCTGGCAGGTTACAGTTCATGTAGTCGCAAAGAGCCGGACACGACTGAGCGACTTCACTTCACTTTATGCATGAAACAAAACCCTTTTGCTATACATGCTTGGCTCGGGTGATTTTTACCTCCTTAACCCCCTCTTATGTTATTTATGGGCATAACTTTCCGCCCTTTTGACCACCAAACATGGTCCCATGGCCTTGTGCGGCAGCCTGCAGTCAAGCTCCAGCCCCTGCAGGAGCACTGCCCTGAGTGCAGGCTGTCTTCTCCAAATCACGTGAGAATACATGTACCTGGTATGGTACCTGGAAGCATGGCTGTTTGAGGGGCTGACCTTGGGTTTTGGACCAAATGCTGCCTTCCCTGTGACCTGTCTCTCTCTGTTAGAAAGGTATACGTATGACAACAATAAAACAGAAACTAAGCCAGGACTGTCTAGAGCCTGGAGAGGCCAGCGCCAGGGCCAGTGGACCCTCGGGCCAAACAGAACCAGCCAGGCAGATCCACTGATTTGAAATCTTGCAACTTGGACCTTCTACCATCAGAGGCCCTCTCCCTATCTGTCTTCCAAGCAGTCCCAGTGAGATGGAACATTGCTACCTAGGAAAAAAAAAAACCTCTGAACACATTCATTCCTGCCTTCTCAAAGCTTTCTCTGTCTTTGTAACAAAAATGCACACAAGCTTCAGCTAGGAATACAAAAATAAAAGAATAAAAGTGAGCAAAAGAGCAGAACGGTTATAAGAAAAGATGGAGGGGAGCTCAACGCATCGTGAACAGTGGCCTGGGGCCCCGTGCTCAGAAGGGCCCCATGCTCAGAAGGGCCCCGTGACAGTTCAAAGCTCTGATATCACCATCTTGAAATTCTGAATAATCTTGTTTTTTCACCAGCTCATTCCTGCTGGAGACCTTGAGGAGATGGCCTAGCCCCACCCCCCACAGGTGAGGAGTCTGGGGCACTCATCCTCCACGTCTGTCCATCATGGACAGAGGACCCCCAGCATCTCTGCTCTACCCAGCTGTGGGCTGAGTGGAGCTGTCAGAGGCACCTGCAGAAGGTCATCAGCATGCATCAGCATGCACTGGGAAGGAGAGTGCTGAGGGCAAGAGGGCCGGGCAGTGGCAACTGCAGGCACTAAGAATCACAGACCTAGAGTATATGTAGGAGGTACCTAGACTAACACCAGGAGAAAAGTGTACCTAGCCACAGCCTTCTGGTTCTACACAGAGCTTAGTGCTAGTGCAAGCTAAGAATCCCAGAAGCTCACAGTCCACCCTTCCACAGCATCCCTCTCACAGCCCTCTGTCTTGGATTGTGACACAACCTACTTAAAACGTAGGACAAAACGCAAACTTTCCCCCATGGCCTATCAGGCTGAGCACTCCATGGCCTGGTCCCTGACCCTTGCCTGCCTCCGTGCTGGCCTCTCCTCACACCAAGTCCCGTCACACCTGTGGGCCCTTCTAGAAGCTTTGAACCCTGGCCGCACATGTCCATCCAGCCCTCTCTCCTTCATGCCGGGACCTATGTCATCCTTCAGGGGACAGCGCAGATGTCCCCTACCTAGACAGGCCCTCCCAGACCAGCTAGCTTCCTCTCCCGTTAGTTTCTAGCATAGCGCCCGTCTGTTCCCTCTAGAGCAGTCACCACAGTCAGTGGTGAAGTTTTGATTTATTTCCTCTCCAACCATCTGTCTCCACTCTCATTTTAAACCCCAGGAGGCAGGTACCATGTCTGTTTTGTGCACTGAAACAGGTCTAGAGCTTGGAACCATTCCTGGAGGCTCAATACTCAGCAAACAGACTAATGATTTTGACTTCTTGACGTTCTCTGCCTTCAAGGGGAAGATCCAGTGGTCACCAGGAAAGTGGGAAACAGTTTAAGCATAACCCCTGTCACATGTGGCAGCTGGACCCCAAGGACAACACAGGATTGGGGGTTGATGCCCCTGAAAGACATCCACTACTAATTCCTGGGAGCTGTGAGTACCTCACCTCACAAGACGAAAGGGAATGAAAGTGGCAGACAGAAGTAAGTTTGCTCGTCAGCTGACCTTCAAGTTGGGAGATCATCGTGGATGCCCCTAGGTGGGTCCAGTGTAATCACAGGGACCTGAATGTGGGCGAGAAGGTCGAAGAGTCAGGAAAAGACCTGAGATGACAGAGGCAGGGTCAGAGAGATGCAACACTGCTGACTTTGGGGCTGGAGGAAGGGGCCACAAGGCAAGGAATGTGGGCACCTCTGGAAGCTGGAAAGGGCCAGGAAACATTCTCCTCGGGGGCCTCCAAAAGGAACACAACCCTGCAACACTGACTTTAGCCCAGTGAGCCCCAGACTAGACTTCAGATTTCCAGAACGGTAAGAGAATTGGTTTGTGTTGTTCTTGGAAACCAAGTTGATGATCCTTCGTCACAGCAGTCACAGGACACTAACCCACTCTGGCAATGCTTTCTCTGTGAATGCCATTTGATTCCTGCAGCAGCTCCTGTATTTGGGAATGTCAGTGTCCGTATTTTATGGTGAGGAAACTGAGGCACAGAGGGGCAGAGTTGTTGCCTGGTTACATAGCTAATAGATGGCAGAGCAGGGCTGTGCACCAGGAAGTGGAGCCCAGAGTCCACGCTGGTGCCCAGCGGCTGCCTCCACAGAGCGGCTCTGGTGACTGGATGAGACAACAGGTGTGAACACGTAGCACAGCCCCGGGGCGTGAGAAACCTGCCACCGAGACCTGGCTATGGTCAACAGCACGGGTCTGATTCCTGCTCAGAGGGCCAATGGCTGTCATCTAAAATGCTCCTTCATGGTTTTCATAGATCCCTTGACCACTAGGCTAGGCACTGGTATGCAGACTGGCTGATTTACTCCACATCAACGGCTATGCTGTAAAAGGAAGCCCGGAGCTTGGGGCCAGTGATACGAGGCCTGGGTTAGAATTTCCACCAGTCAGCACACACCCTGTGTGGGGGTACTGTGGAGATCACCCTGGAAGGAGGGGTATGTGGCAGTGCCATGTCTGTTCCCCCATGCCTCTCTGATCTGCTGCCCTGTAAACCTGCAGACCCCCTGAGGCTTCTTGCCCCCCCGACCAGCTGCACAGAACTGGTCAAATCTCCTCCTGAATATGGGGGAGCCTGGGTTTTCCTCATGCCATCCGTCTGGGAGCAGTGGTTCGTATGCTTCATCTAACTTGTGCTCAGGGCAACAGGACATGTGGACGTGGAGATGGATCGTCTCCTGAAATGATCCCTCAGGGAGGGCAGGCCCAGCGCTACAAAACCAGCTGTGTGCTCATCGAGGCAAAGGGCAGGCGGCCACAGAAAACAGCCCTGCCCCGTTCCCTCTGCAGCAGAGACATCCCAAAACCTTTGCTTCCTGCTGCCTCTCTCCCCTGGACCCTGGCGCCAGGTTTACACTTAACCCTGGAAAATGAGAAAGGGCTCAGCTGGGAAGCCAGAGGCAGTGGAGCTCTGTGAAGGGGCCCTGGATTTTTAAAAAGTTAAAGATTAAAAGTAAATCATCAGTGACTTAGAAAAAAAGCATTTCTCTCCAATCCAGAGGTTCTTAACCTTTAGAGGAACTTGGGCCCCCTTGGAAGTCTTCTGAAACTAACGAGCCCCTTCTTGGAATGTTCATAAACACATAAAAATTTGCAGGATTACCAAGGAAAAATTGTATTGAAATACTGTGATCAAACTATTTTTAATTGTATATAGTCAATATATGGGCTTTTTTAGAAAAACAGATTTCACAGCAATTCTAACAGCTTCTTTAACTTAAAGTAGCACTGAGCTCAAATTACATTTCAAAATAGTAGCTGTGACTGTCCTATGATGGGGAACATCTATGGTTTCACTGGTGACGAAGTCACAGATTCTGTTAGTGCCACTGGCTTGTTGCCTTTGACAATAACAGAAGGAAATGCTACATTTAGGTCAGACAAAATAAAGATGAATAATAATGTTTTTTCATCTAGGTTTGTCAATCCCCTGACTCCTCTCCACAGATAGCTCGGTTAGGGATGAGGAACCCCAGTGACAACCACAATGACAAGTCACCCCGGGTGCCCCTTGGTTCTCACCCAGAGAGGGTCAGCAAAGAGAAGACGCCTGGGGCGAGCCTTCAGCACCCTCAAGCCAGCACATGAAGTGTGAGATACTCTAAACTTCACACTGGGAAAAAAGAACATCCTCAAACACGGGGAGAATTCTGAAAGTTTTGGTGGCTGTGCCTAGGCACAGAATTTAGTCGTTTTTTCCCCTGAGTTTATCTGTCATATATATATATATAATTTATATATAATTCAGCTTGTAGCAGCAGACATTCACTGGGTGGAGATGACTGCAGAGAGCTTTCACATTAAATTCTGCACATAAGTACTGTTTGTGTTTGCAACAATAGATGCACATTACCTTTTAAATCAAAAGCTTCCCAAAAAGTCACTGAACTGCATGCTTTAAATGGGTGAATCATATGGTATATGAATTATATCTCAAAGCAGCTCAGTTTTTTTAATTAATTCACTAGTTTTCGGACAATTAATTTGGATACACAAGACTGACTTGAACAACTAGTTAATTAAAGCAAGTCAATCAAACAAACTTAAAAAAAGAAAAAATATAAGCCATTTGGGAAATGTAAACAGTGTTTGGATATTGATGATATTAAGTAATTATTATTAAATATTTTGGTGTAGTAATAATGTTATGATTGTGTTAAAAATGTATTTCTTTGCATTTTTTCCTACAATGTGAGTAAATCTATAGCTATCTCAAGATAAAAATTTTAATTTAAAAAATGAGTGAGATCCTCTCTATCAGAGATGTAATACTAACATAGTTGTAGATGAAAAGTCAGGAATTTGCTTCATATTAATCCTGACTTGGGGAGAGCAGGTAGAAACAAAGGAATTAAGATTGGTAAATTTACAAGTGTTAACGATGAGTGATGAGCACGTAGAGCTTTGCTTTACTTTGGTATTTTGTCTGAAATTTTCCATAAGACATTTTTAAAAGCTAACCTTAAAAAAATTAATTGGAAAAATACTACAGGTAATAATAACAAAAGTAATTCACAAATAAAATGATAAAGTATCTAGAAAAATATTTTTGTGTTTAAAAAACTGAAGAAAGAAAGAATCGTCACTGTTTTCCTTCTGTTTCATCAGTTGAGGGGACTCTAAGTAACAAACCTACTGTCCTTCCTCCCCCAGCAACATAAACCACCCTGAACAGGAAGGTAGGCCCTGCCCAGCACCCCACTGTCTCAGGAGTGGGCTCTGGAGACACCCCAGTGTGGGCAAAGGAGCCCTGGAATCAACACCCAGACCCAAGGTCCCAGGCCTATCTCAGTGGCAGCCAATCCCTTCCCCATTCTGAGCCTCAGTCTCCCCACTGTCCAAGGGAGGAATTCCGCACCAGAAGAGTCTCTAGGCTTCCTTCCAGCTGGTGTGCTCTGTGATCCTCTGCGCTGTGTTTACTTGGGCTCTGGATGAGCAGGCTCTGACATGCCCCTAGCTGGGACCCAGGGAAGTCACAGGCCCCTGCCGCTTCCCAAAACATGGGCGTTCCATACCCTGCTGTGGGCCCAGCATGCGAGGCTGGGCGGAGGGGTCTGCGCATGTACTCATCCTGATGGCAAGAGGCCAGGCCAAGGGTGTTTACAGGGACCCTGCAGCGAGGGCAGAGGGTGTGAGCAGTCAGTCCCCCTCGGCCTGGCCCATGGACACCCCCTTCCTTCCAGCCTCGCCCTGCCCCACCCTCCAGCACCCCCTTAGCAAGCAATCATCTTGCCTGCCGCTCCCTGGCTGCGACCTGGGCAACTGCAAACACGTGGGACCAGGCTGTAGCCAAGAGTGACAAAGGCTCTGTGGGGTCACTGGCTGGTAATGAGGCCGGGTGAGGCACGGACCCCCTCGGAGCGCCCTTGACCCTCATGTGGCCCAAATTCACACCCAAGCAGGCCCCACGTATAAGCTGACATGTGGATAGCACGACTTACCTTCTCAAAACTTACAGGGCTCCCCTGCCCTGCCTTCGGGACCCTGGCCCTCCACCATTTGGGCTCTGGACACCCTGGCCCCAAATCACCATCTCAACATGACCTCCAAATGTCTCCTGAATGTGTCCAGGAGTCTCCCTGGTCTCTAAAGTGGGTTCCTTGGAAGTGCATCCTGCGGGACACTCACAGCCATCATGCCCCTAACAGGCTCCACCTCAAAGAAGTCTGGCATACGCGGGGTCAAACTGACCTGACACAGCTCGCACAGGTGCTTGGTGCCTTCCACAGGCCTTCTAGTGATTTTACCACGAGCACTGTGAACGTGAACCAGAGGCTGTTGCATTTTCTCTGCTGACTTGGCCCCAGAAGTTGTATATTAATAGGCATTTGGGGAACAATCATCCATGTACTTCAGAGAATTCTGCTCTAGACAGACTGATCTTCACTGGCATTGCTGTGAGCGAGGATGTTTGTGATGTTCTGGCATCTTGTTATTCATTTGTGAGGAGCTGGCTGGTTTTTCCATAGTCAAGCGCATTCACCCTGATCTTATACCCTGGAAACTGATCTTTGCATGTATTTGCTTAAACAGTTGTGCTGGTGACCCTCTAATGGTCACAGCTGGGCCCACACATGTCCCTAGAGCATATATTTTCTGACCTTCCAAACTGTCAACCATTCAGGAAATATCACTGAGCACCTAGGACATGCATCACAACACAGAGACATCCAGGGCCAGCGGGAAAGCAGCCTCTAGCGCTGGTTCTCACCTGCAATCAGCCACACAGCAGCAATGCGGCAATGGTTCTGGAAATGACCAGAAGATGTGTCAAGGAAGTATGCAGTCCCACAAGTCCAAAGCCAGGGCAAGCAAACAGAGCAAGAGTAGGCAGCTACAGCAGTCTTGGCGGGCAGGATGGCACCCTCCCCAGCACAGAGATAGAATGGTCAGACTCTGATGCCCAAGTCATTTCTGTTTAAGCCCCTGGTTTGTCGTCTCTTGTCTCAGCAGTCCCAGGACACTCACGTTCACCCCTGAAGCCGGCCACCAGAGAGCTCCCGATCCCTTCCTGGACCTTCACCTTGCCTTTCCACCTCAGGAGGGCTCAGCTTCTGCCCTGTCATGTGGTCTTCAGGATGGAGTCCCAGACATACCATGACAGCACATGGGAGCACAGCTGCCCACTAGAAGCCATGTAGCCCTGTGTTGCTACAAGAGTAGACCAAGGACCTACCTGGGGCAGAGGGAAGAGGCTGGCAAACTCTACCTGGAAAAAGCAAGCGTAAAACCGATAACACTGTTAAAAGCAACAATGTCATTCCCCAACCAGGGATCAAACCTGCATCTCCTGCATGGCAAGGCGGATTCTTAACCACTGGACCACCAGGGAAGTCCCTTACGTACTTTTTAGAGAATTAAAAAAAAAAAAAATCACAGACCATCCCAAGTGCTAACAAAGATGGTAGCAACGGAAGCTTATACAGCACTGGTAGTAACGCAGAATGGGGCAGCCCCTTGGGAGTGAGTTTGATGGCTTTTTATAAATTAAGTATAAACTTATCATGTGATTCAGCAATCCTGCTCAACATCATCTATGCAAGAAAAATTTAAAAATTCATATTCACACTGAAAAAAAGTAATATCAGGGCTCTGGAAATTGGAAAAAGGCACACAGCAAACTGGCAAGAGCCTATTGAGAAACAGCCTTGGGTTGGGGTACAGTTACTGAGAATCTGCAGTCTTCTCACCTGAAACTGCCACCACCCACCCCTCCCAACCCAGTCCCCTTGGTCAGTAAGAAATGTGGCTTTACCAGCATGGGGCTGGCTTTGGAAACCAGCAGCAAGGCTGCCAGAGGGCACACTCAACTTGGGACAGGGTCAGCTAACAGTGGTGAGCTGGAGACATGCAGGGGAACGCCCAGCTCCCACGACTGAAGGCTGTAATCTCATAGGAAGAGCATCAAGGCAGCCAGAAGTTGATCTGGGATCTGGGAAATGAGAGCAGCACAGAAGGACAGGATAAGATCTGCCCTCATCTGTGTCTATCCGGGAAATGAAACCAAGAAGCCTACTCAACAGCAAAAGCAAAGGAGGCTTGAGGACTGACTGAGCTATGACCATGCTCCCCACAGAGAGGCACCCACATTCAGTGGAAGCCTCTGGGTACAAGGCTCTGGGCACAACCTCAGCCAGTCTCACTGGCTGAACACTGAGCTGTACAGACACTAGGGGATTACTAGGAGGTAAGACTGAAAAATGAAAGCAAGAATCAAGTGATTCTGAGCAGAGCCATCGGGGTGACACACTACAGGGGAGACAGATTTCATAGTTCAAGTCCAAGAAAGTTACTTTAAAGAAACCAAAACAAAACAACTCTCTGAAATACAACTCAGAATCCATGTTTGCTGCAATATAGTATCTACAGTGCCCAGCACCACAGAGGGGAGAGGACTTGAGGCCTCTTACCTAAAGCCCAGTAAGAAGCCACCTTGGAACTGGATCCTCCAGTCCCAGCCAAGTCTTCGGAAAAGAGAGCAGCCTCACCATCATCCTGATCACAGCCTCATGGGAGACTGTGAGCCAGACCCCAGCTCAGCAGCTCCTGAATGCCTGACCTTCAGAAACCATGTGAGACAGTAAATGTTTATTGAGTAGCTAGGTTTGGGGATAATCTGTTTCAGCAAGCTCACTAATACATCTGACTTCTATTGTGGGGATGCAAGCAGGGTAGAGGAAAGGCTCTACTTTCCCCTTCAGTGCAGAAGATATGGAATCTTTGGAAGAAATTTAAATTCAGTTCCACAAGCATGCATTAGGCTCCTGGGCGAAGATGCCCTGGAGGAGGAAATGGCAACCCATTCACTCCAGAAATCTTGCCTGGAGAATCCCACGGACAGCAGAGACTAGAGGACTACAATCCATAGGGTCACAAAGAGTTGGACACGATTCAGTGACTGAGCACACACACAGAAACATATGCAGGCGGGCGTACTATTCCAAACACTAAAAAAAAAAGTCATCCATTGCTATCTCAGTCTGCTCTTTCAAGTCTGAAGGATTTTTTTTTCCTTTCTACACAAAGCAGGATCCCTTGGAATTCTCTTTCCCTGGATGGGAACAGTGAAATTATGGATGTAAAGTAAGCTAAGAATTTATTCTTGGTGTTCATCAGTAAAATGAACAAGGTCAGCCCTGAAAAGATTCCATGCTTTGGTGGCTGTAAGAAAATCAAATAAAGCTGCGCGTGTTCCAAAGAGGGGGATGCCGTTAAAAATGCTGTGCTAATTAGTTCCCTTGTGGGATCATCCCAGGAGTGAGCAGGAAGGGAGGACAAGAGAATTTGGGCTCTGCTAGGCAAATATTTAGAACACGTACAGAGCATAGCTGTGAAGAAAGGAGAGAGACACAATGAGGGAGGCTGAGTGAGCTGACAGCTGGGGAAGGAAGGGTTTCCTGGACAGGACTGTAAGCACGGCAGGAGGCGAACAGGACAGTGTGGCTTCAGAAAAGAGCATCGAGGCCAGAGGGCTGCTTCCCACACTGCATCACTGTCCCACCATGGGACCCAAGGGGCATTCGATTCAGACACCAGAGAGAAAGGATCCCTGCAGGGGCCTGGGAATGAGCATCCCAAACATTCACTTGCCTAAAGTCACAAGGCTAGTGAGTCTATGAGAACCAGCTTTCAAGCCTAGGTGTGTCTGACTCCACAGCCCTGAGTCTCAGCTACAGTGAGGTACCTTCTACAACGGTTAGTGAATCTGAATCATGTACCAGTAAGAATTCCCTCTGTGAAATTTCAAAAGTATCAGCACCCAAAGTTCTAAGGCAAAATCTTAAGCTGTTGGGTGTCACGTTGCAGCCCATTTAAAAGTCCTTAGGGAAAAGAGTGCTGGAGAGTGTGCCATAAGGGAGAGATGAAGAAGGGGAGATGTGTTTTTCTTTTTTTTTCCTCTCTATTTTCCTATTTTTTTAAACCTAATTCCACTCAAGGGAAAACAGTTTGTCTTGAAAGGGAAAGTGGCTGATAGGGATCACAGCTTTTTGAGGATAACTGCTTTTTTTTTAATGGTTCTCCTCCAAAGTAATAGTTCATTCAAGGCTCTTTACTTGATTTCTTTCACTTTAGATTTTTTTGAATCGGTTAAAGTTTTATGTGACACAAAATGCAAAGTGAAAAGTGAAGTCACACAGTCGTGTCCGACTCTTTGAGACCCCATGGACTGTAGTCTACCAGGCTCCTCTGTCCATGGGATTTTCCAGGCAAGAATAGTGGAATGGGTTGCCATTTCCTTCTCCAGGAGATCTTCCCAACCCAGGAATTGAAGCTGGGTCTCCCGGGTTGTAGGCAGATGCTTTACTGTCTGAGCCACCAGGGAAGTCCAAAATGCAAAAGGAACATTCAAATATCCAGTGAAAATTCCCTGCCCACCATTCCCCAAGCACCCCCATTTGCCCCTCTTCTGGAGACATTTTTCTGGAAAGTTCTTTTCTACCAAGTAGTAGATTCACTACTTCTATGTCGTGGTTTCTTCACTTGACAGCGTACCGTGTTGCCACAAGTGAAGTATGCTAACACCGCCCCTAGCACTTAGTGGGGACACGATGTTTAGTCACTGCTGCTGCTTCCCTCATCATCACCATCAGCATCTCCTCCTCAGTCTCTGTCCCCACCTCGTCTCCATCAGGGATGTACTGTACAACACAGGGGATACAGCCAATATTTGCAGTAACTAGAAATGGAAAGTGGTCTTTTAAACTGTATAAAGTACAATTGTACAAAAAGAAAATTTTAAGATATTTATGGTTATATTCAGGTCCACTCAGATAATCCAGGATCATCTCCACATCTCAAGATCCTTAACCTTAATCACACCTGCAGAGTCCCTTGTGCCAAATAAGATCACATCCAAAGGTTTGTAGGATTCGGGGAGCCTACCATACCCTCCTTCACCACAGGTTTCAACTAGCTGTGCTGGAGAAAGGAGCCCATAAAAATCACTTTCTGGGGTGTTACAGGCTTCCCAGGCTGGAGTCCATTCTGTCATTAAGAGGCTCAAATCCTTTGGCCCATAGCAAAGACTGAAGTCTGGTCAAGGTGCATGAGGTGTAGATGAAATGGGCGATACTTTGAGAAAATGTAAGTCACCAGCGCTGGCTGAAGCAGAAGCAGGTATGCACAGACCCACAGGGGTGTGGTGTCCGCGTCCATCACATGACCACCAACTCGCTGAGCCCCAGGGCCGCTGCGAAGGAGAAGGGAGACCACGTGCGGTCACAGCACGAACGGAAGAGCCTCACACCACGCAGAGGCTCCCACCCTGGAGCCCCCACACAGAGATCAGGGAGGGTTCAGGAAGCCCTGAAAGGTATGGTGCGAATTGAAGAGTGTGTTCACTTCCTGTGGATGCTGTAACGAATGACCAAAAACTCGGAGGCGCCTCTGAACCCCCTAGAGGAACAGATTCCTAGAGACGGAAAGTAGAAAGGTGGGTGTCAGGGCTGGGTCGAGGTGGATAGAGAGTTATTCTCTAATGGGGACAGCTCGGTTTTACAAGCTGAGAAGAACTATGAAGATGGGTGGTGGTGAGGGTCACACAACACCAGGAATGTATTTAGTGCCACTGAAATGTACATTTAAAAATGGTTACAATGGCAAACATTATCTGTGTTTCACCACTTTAAAAAAAAAAGCAGAGGAACATGCAAGCCCTTCCCAGCCTATACTTCTTCTGTTCCCAGTGAGCCCCGACAGGAGTGCGGTAATCAAGAGCTGGTTTGCGGGGTCAGTAACCTGAGCTCACAGCTAACCTCTGCTACCAGCCAGCTGTGTGATCTCAGGCAGGTTACTTAACCTCTCTGAGTCTCATCTCTCCCCATGTAAAAAGAGGATAAAACCACCAACTCTGTAGTATCGTCATACCTGGTGTCCAGTGGTGCTATTATTATTCATTGGCTCAACTGGTTGCTCTGTGTTTATAAATCGCCATCGCACAGAGCAACAGACAGGAGTCCCAGATGCCCATCTCCATTCCACTTTCTTAATCCCCTCCCTCTCCTGTTTTGACCTTGGGTTCACCATTTCTACATTTGCTACTGTCCCTGGCAGCATATCGACACCATCCCCGGGGTTTCTCTTTTGCTGAAGCAGCTAAAAGCGCCACATTTTCATTGACTCCCAAGATGGGCAAACAAACCCAGCCTGACCCTTGGGAGCCCACTTGAAGCCTGTAATGAGCACAGTGACTATTCCAGAAACAGCCGGCCTGGCCACCCCCGCTGCTGAGCACAGCAAGCCCCGCCGGCGACGTGGGTCACAGTGGCGACACGGGTCACTCTAATTCCAGCTCGGCACAGACTCTAGGAACACATAGATCCTGTGCAAGGGCCAGAGCCCCTCTGGGATGCCGCCTGCCAGTGCCAAAGGCACCTCATGCCCTCGGGGGCTGGGGAAGGCCGCCCCACCGGCCCCAAGCTCTGGGATCGCTTCTCCCTGACTGGCAGGCACTAATATCTCCTGGAGGCAAAGGAGTGGTTTATTTTCTCCCTCTTCCCAACACGCCCTTCTGAAGCTCAGGCACTCAGAATTCAAAGGAAACCAGAGCTCCTGTCTCCTGGCCCATGTCACAAAACAATGTCACTTGGGATTTGTCCAGCAGGGCAATAAGGCTGGACCTCAGAGACAGAGTTCCTGGAGGAGAAGAGGGCTGTGACATCTGTTTTTATTGCTTCTGAACCCACTTGGCTACTCCCCCTCTTTGAGGGAATAACAACTTTAATTGAGCTGAGGCCGTCCTGGTGGTCTGGCCCTGGGGGGCCTGAGCCGCGCCCCGCTCTGGGCAGACCCTAAATTGCAGGTTGGGTAAATTGGGGCCTGTCTGAGAAGGCAGACGCAGCTCAGGCTCTTTCCCATCGGTTAAAGCCACTGATCCACTGGGAGGGAGAGTGGGGAGTACTTCCAGAAGGACAGAGACGTTGACCCTAGTCGAGAAGTGGAAACAGCCTAGATGTTCATCAGCTGACAAATGGATAAAGAAAACGTGGGCAATCTACATGATGGAATATTATTCGTCCATAAAAAGGAATGAAGTGCTGATCTTGCTACAGCATGGATAAACAAAAAATTGCAAATGCCAAGTGGAACAACAAAAGCCAGACCAAAGGACCACTTACTCTAAGATTCCATGTTTACCACAAGGAAGAGCTGGTGACACATAGCCCATCAACAGCGGGACAGTATATTTATGATCATTATAAATAATGAGGGCTTCCCTGGTGGCTCAGATGGTGAAGAATCTGCCTGCAATGCAGGAGACCTGAGTTCAATCCCTGGGTTGGGAAGATCCTCTGGAGAAGGGAATGGCAATCCACTTCAGTATCCTTGCCTGGAGAATTCCAGGGATAGAGGAGCCTGGCCAGCTACAGTCAATGAGGTCGCAAAGAGTCGGACATGACTGTGTGACTGACACACACATAAACAATGAAGAGCAAAGTCAGTGCCTAGTGGTCATCAAGTGTTCGGTATCTTTTTTATTAACATGTTAAGATAATACACATTTTTATATGTTTGAGTATTGGGGAAAAAATTGAACTACCAAAGTATTAGCAGTACATAACTCTGGGAGGTGGAATTAAAGGAGATTTGTATTTTCTTCTTTGTCCCTATATTTTCCAAGTGTTTTTTTTTTTTTTTCCTGATGAGTTATTTTAGGAAACATTCTTTGTTGGTTCTAAAGATTTGAAGACATGCTCCCTGCCCTCAAGAAGCTAGAAACTACTAAGGAAGAAAATACGTTACAGAGCAAACCATTACAAAAGGGCTCGCAGGTCGTTACAGGAACTCAGAGGAGGGAGAAGCCCTGGTGGGCAGGGAAGCTTTCCAGAGTGGGGAAGTCAGTCTGGTAATTAGAGCACCAAATGGCAAAGGTTCTCTTTTCAGCCGGACAGTCCCAGTTCTCACGCTTCCCAGGTCATGTATTAGTCTCAAAGCCAGATCCCCAACATGTTTGACTGCAAAGACAATTTCTAACTGCCAGCAGCCCTCTTATTTTGGTATCCTAGCCTCTGACACAACCACAGCCATTCTGAGTTTTTACTGTGGTCCCATTTGTGTGGTTATTTGATTTATTTTCAAATGCCAGTGATCAAGCCTATCACTCAGTACCAGAAACAGTGGCCACTCAGCAGCTGTCCTTCATATTGCAGGGGCTGGAAGATGGGAACTGCATTTGCCAGGATCCTTTGCCATCAAGATTGTTCTAGATGCCACCCATGAACAAGCCACCCAAGATTTGAGAAGTGGGAGAAAGCCTGAAAACATTGCTTCCCTGGCACCAGCAGGCAGACATGTGGAATTTGGCAGGTGTAAGATTTTGCAGCAGCTTCCTGGAGTCCCACCAAATGCTGTGATTGTCAGCAGGAGTTCCCTGCAGTTCCTGCGGCTTCCTGGTTCACCAAATTTTAGTGGCAAACCTGAGCACAAGTGGCACTGTTCGCTGATCCTGGTTCCTCTAGCTCTTCAACAGTTTTGAAAGCTCCTGAATGAAGTCCCTTATTTTCTGAGGGATGTGAGAATGCTTCCATCTGATCCACAGATCGTCAAAGCAAACACTGATCAAACACCTCCACATTATGAGTACAGTGTGTATTATGTATTATGCCACAAGATGAGATAGCTATGAGACTATTATTGTCCCTATTTTTGCTGTGTCCAGGGTCACAGAGAAAATAAGGGGCAGAGCTAAGACTTACACCCACCCTTACTCTAAAGTCAGGACCCGTCTGAGTGCCTTACTGGCGCTTCAACCCAAGTTCTCCACGCACTGGAGCTTCTCTGTGAGCCCACAAAATGCGGGTGATGCACGGGGCTCTCTGGAGACACATCACTTGAAGTAAGGGTCCAGGAGGACCTGGGATAAGACTGCATCCTTAGCTTGTTTCACTGGCACCTCACTCCTGCCCTCGAGACCCAGTGACAGGTCTGCTGACAAAGTGCAATCCCCAATGTGTCAGCGTAGGCCTGTCAGTGGAGGCATGTATTTCTAAGAATTTGAGAATACTAGAATTTGGGAAATTCTTGGCCCATTTTTAAGACAGTAACTCCAAAAAAGCCACTTCCTAGACCCCCTGAAACTTTTCCTATTTGTAATATCTCTAGAAGGGTAAAACACTGGCAGGAGTGTAGGTTTCAAGAGGATGTTGGGAACTTCTGCACTTTTAAATGCATCAAAACCTATGCTTTGAATCCAGTTCAAATGAAAGGTCAAAGGCTCCTCAAGGAAGTGGGTGGGGGTGGGTGGGGGAGCAGTAGGGAGCTTCGGGAGTTCTCTGTCCTCTGATTCTTTCAACCTACTTGGCTTCAGGAAGGAAGCAACCAATTCAAGAAACAGACTAAAGTAGTTTCTGGTTTAGGTTTATTATTTTTTAAATTGTTGGAAAATATGTATATATTTATTTTGGGTCCATTAGAGTTTTGAAACTTTAATGTCTAAATTGCCAGGATTATATGAATTCCCTTTCAAAATCACTGTCGTAAAAAAAAAATCTGTAACGTGGTTTGGAACTGTCTCCTCACACCGTAAAGTGATATCACTGCTCGGTCCTTGATCCTTTTCCCTTTTCACCAAAGCAGATGTGTCCGTTCAGCTCCTCTGACTTTGAAAAGTCCCAGAAAAGACCTTCTCCCCTTCTCACCATGGGAACTGGGTGCTTCTGCCGACAGTAAGCATTGATCCAGAGACCAGCTCAGGATCTCCTTTTCATGGAGATGATTCAGGGAACACTGCAACCACATGATTTATTATGCTAAACATTTCCTCTTGGTAAAAAAATAAATTGTGGTAAAGTAAGGTTTGGAGCGCCAAGCAGGTGGTTCTGAGCTTGGAGCAGGCATATCCAAGACCAGCCACAGAGGGAGGCCAAGTGGCCTTGGTTTCAAATGTCTTCAATTTTTCCAAACTGAGAACACAGCAAAAGTTTGACAGTTCCCTCAAGAATCCAGAGATTGGCTACATCACGCATCAACTGGAGGTTCTGTAGGCCGACAGCAGCCTGCACATGTGACCCCAAAGCCCAGAAGGTCCACAGCTGGGCCACAGGGGCAAGTGGTGGGGATGAGCTCTGGGGCCCCCACCTGCTCCCCACATCTGCAGCTGCCTGCTTTGTTTTGATATCAAGTTCTGCAATGCATTTCAGCTGAAGAAATTTATCTGAGACTACCTTCTCCAACATTCACGTTTTTCAGATGAAGAAAATAAAGTCCAGAGAGGAGCAATGATTCTCCTAAGGGCAAAGCCCTAGACCCACAGACCCTGACCTGGAGTGACAACATTACATGTCCTATGCTGTGTTATCTATACAGACCCTGGCAAGCTGTCCCCAGACTGTTCCCTTTTCCTCCTGAACACACAGACTGTTTTCCAGCTGTGGTTAGGTACAGCCACATGACTGATTCTGGCCCATACATGTACCCCTTCCTTTGTCTGCTGGCCAGATCCAGAGGACACAGTGAAAGGTGTGCAGCCTGAGTCCCTGAGTGGAGGTGTTGAGCAGAGACCAGAAGCAGCCCCCCGCCAAGAAGGAAGAACACTGGAGGGTAGCGTGAGCAAAAAATAGACTTCCATTTATGAAGCCATTGAAGCGTTGGTTATTTATTACAGCAGTTAGCCTGCCGAGACTAATTCAATATTGTGAAAGAACAGCCACCACTTATTTTCATTTTGGCTTTCTGCACACCACAGCCCATCTCTCCTTTTGGTTACCAATTTTCTCTTTCCCTTCCCCCACAAGTTAATCCTAGTGCCAATCAAGATGCCCCACGCTCCCCAGGCCTGGAGGTAGGCACAGCACCCAACATCAGCCTATCAGTCTCTGTCCTAGGGCTTTGGATCCTGAGCAAAGTAAATGGGGGAGAGAAAAGGTTGTAGCTGACTCATCTCATTGGTGAATTCTGCTTCCTGATTCTCAAGTCACAAGAGATGGAGTTCCAGCCCTTTCCAAAACCTAATTGTTAAGCTTTTCCTCCAGGCTCCCACGATGTCCCTCCAAATTTAAATTTTCTGGTGTTTTTTCCCTTAGGTTGTCAAGCCCATTTCTATTCCTCACAACCAAAACAAAAAGAAACCAAACCGATACATTGTAAAGATGAAATAATAAGATTGCCTAACATGGGGCAGTGTCATATAGCACCTAATAGTTTCAGAAAATATAGCCTTATTTAAACCTCACACCTGCCCCAAGAGCAGATAATAACATCTTAATATCAGTGAGACTGAGAGCCCAAGAAATGTCACTTGCCCAAAATCACACACCTAGTGAATGGGGCAGCTGGAGTCAGAGTTAAAAGGCTTGGGTTCAACTCCAATATTCTACCTGATAGTCACCTTCACAGGATAAGATGGTATTTTTGTCATGTTTTTAATTTTAAAAATAATGCCTGTATATTTTTAAGACCTTCAGTTTCTCTTATTACCAGAACTACTTTTAATAGTTACTTGTGTATCATTCCAGAATTTTTCTATGCACATTCCAGCATAAATATTCTTTTTTTCTAACCTAGGTGAGTGGGCATACACACTCTTCTGCATCTTACTTTCATCCTTGTGCCTTGCAGGTGGTGCTGCACAGTCACCACCAACAGTTTATCTAGTTTTGCTTATAGGTAGGTACTATTATTTATTTATAATCATGGACTAATCAACATTTCAGAGGTTTTCAGCATTTTGATATTCAATATTAACTTCATATATTTGTTTGAATCTTTCAAACAAAAAAATAAAATTGGTCCTTGAACAACGAGAGGGCTAGGGACACCAACCCTCCAGTGGTGGGAAATCCTCATATAACTTACAGTCAGCCCTCAGTACACACTGCTCCCCCAGGTCCACAGTTCCATCTCTTTGGATTCAACCAATCACAGATTGCGTGGTACTATAGCAAATACTATTTACTATTGAAAAAAATCTGTGTATAAGTGGACCCACACAGTTGAAACCCATGTTGCTCAAGGGTCAACTGAATATTAATTTCAACCTTCATGAGCCTTTGGGCAGATGCCTGAGTTCAGCTGCAGGTTGGATTCCTAGATGTGAAATTGCTGGATTGAGAGGCACATGAATTTTAGATTTTGATTATGTGTGATTGACTTGTTCTCTCAAGTAAGAACCACTAATTCATATTCTATCCAAACACATCTCGAGAAAGTTGATAAGTGGCCTTGAAATGTGAGATATGAGGACTTCCCTGGTGGTCCAGTAGCTAAGACTCCGTGCTCTCAATGTAGGGGGATCTGGGTTCAGCCACAACTAAAAGACCCCACATGCCGCAATTAAGACCTGGCACAGCCATAATAAATACATAAATATTTCTAAAAAAGAATTTTCTCTTTAAGAAAAAAGAAATGTGAGATAGCACTGCAGACACCTGAATGGTCATCGTTGGTCCAGATTTGCTAAGCTAAAACTATAGCCCAAGGGTAGAACCCCTCCCGGCCTTTTGCCCATGAAATGCCAAGACTGCAGCTTTTGACCTTTGGTTAACGGCCAAAAGACATTTGCTATGAATCAATAAAACACACAAACCCAAAGAAACAGGCTCTCTCCACCCTCCACACCAGGAGAGGGGAGTGTTTAGCCCATCCCCCACCCTTCCCCCAGCCAGCTCTTCCTGTTCTGAAGCTCTCAGCTGAACACACAAGAGCTTCAGAAAAAGTTGCTGGTTTGGATTACCAGAAAAATAATGTGGGACTGTAAATAGGCCTTATGACTTTTTATGAGGAAGCCATGTGATGCTTTTACTGCCTTCACAGCAATAAATGTCGACATCAATTTAATTATTTGCTGCTTGCCTAACTGTCCCCTTTCCACAGAGGAAAAACGGTCACAGAGTGTTTTCACCTGGCCTACGGTCCCATTGAGGACCACTGAATGAGAGTGTGAAATGCTGTCTTTGGACAGAGAATCTAAACCACAGAACTTCCATCTGGAGCAAGGACTCAAGGGGTGACTGGCTGATCCCATGGTCCCCAGGGTTCACCCCTGGACAACCTCAGTATCTACTGCACATTACCATAAACTAAAACTACCATTCTCAACACACACAACAACCACTTTCTCATCTTAGTTTTATAATGGTTCTGGGAAACGGGAATCATTAACCTCTCTGAGCCCCGTTTTCCTCATCTGTCAAAGGACCTGATGCCAGAGCTCTGTGTGAAGACAAGAGGTAGAACAGGATGTCCTGAGTTCAAGTGCAGCAATCACGTGACTCTCAGCAATATAAACAGTCTACAACCCCTCACAAGTCTGCCCTCTGATAGCTCTCTGACCTCATCACCTACTACCCCCGCATACTTCCAGCCACACTGACCTCTTTGCCATTCACTGAACATTCCAGGTATGTTCCTACCTCAGGGCCTTGGCACTGGCTGTTCGCCCTGGCTAAGATCCTCTGCCCAGGTATGACATGGCTCCCTGTTATACCCCTTCCAAGACTTTTCTTAAATGCCACCTCCAAGGGGGTTTTGAACTCACCATCTTATTAAATTCATATGAGCACCCCACCTCCAATTCTCTCTCTCTAATTTCCATGCATCCTTTTTGCTCCATAGCATGTCACTAGCAGTCATACATTTCATTAATTTATTTACTCTTCATATCTAACCATCCCCTAGAATGTAACATCTATGAAAACAGGGTTTGATTCTGTAGTTGTTTTATTTTGTTTTTGCTCTTCTCTACTCTGTCACTAGAGCCTAGAACAGTGTCTGGCATAAAGTATAAATGAATTACTGAAAAGTAAGTGAATCGGATGAGATGGTGTGACCAAGACCTGCAATGTGCTCTTCAAATCTTATTTCCCTTCCTGGACACACAAGAAGACTACATTTCCCAGCCTCCCTTGCAGTTAGGTGGGGCCATGTGGCTGATTTATGACCACTGGGGTGTGGGCAGAAGTGCTCTAAGAAATGTCCTACAGGAGGGCTTCCCTGGTGGTCCAGTGGTTAAGAATCTGCCTGTCGATTCAGGAGACACGGGTTCAGTCCCTAGTCTGGGAAGATCCCCCATGCAACAGGGTAACTAAGCCCAGGCATCATGATCCCTGAGCCACACTGAAGCCCTCTTCCTTCGAACCTGTGCTCTGTAGCAAGAGAAGCACTGCGACAGGAAGCCAGAGCACTGAGACGAAGACTAGCACCCCCTCACCACAGCTAGAGAAAGCCCACGTGCAGCAACAAGACCCAGCAGAAGCAAAAGTAAATATTTTAAAAAGGATCCTCCAGCTCTCTCGTCCGCTTTGTCAGTGGCAACTGAGGGGACATGATGAGGGGGCAGGCCTACATAAAGCAGCCTGGATCCCCCAGTCACAGCACAGAGGCAGCTACCCAGGAGAGTCACCAAGCTGAACTGGACTTATGTGAGAGAGAAGCAAATCCCTATGGTATGGAGATGCGGAGATTTCAGGGTTTATTTGTTACTGCAGCAAAGCCTAGCTAATCCTAATACAGGTGGGAAAATACTGGACTAGTTCTCAGGAGGCCTGTGTTATAAATACAGTCAGTCCTTCTGTTGCATGACATACTGCTGCTGCTGCTAAGTCACTTCAGTCGTGTCTGACTCTGTGCAACCCCATAGACAGCAGCCCACCAGGCTCCTCCGTTCCTGGGATTCTCCAGGCAAGAACACTGGAGTGGGTTGCCATTTCCTTCTCCATTACATGACATATGTACTTCTTAAAATCACTACCCTATGCAAAATTACACAATAAAAGCCACAGGGCTTACGAAAAGAAACAGGTTTAGGAGTCACAGCACTCAAAAACCAGTTACACATTAAAAAGCAAATAATAGGAAGCTAAATAAAATAGGAGGTGCCTGAGTTTCACACATGTTAAATTGTTAATCTATAAATACTACAGTGAACATGACACTTGACCTTAAGAAAGACCGGAACTTTGCTGGAGAAGGGGACTTCAGATGGGCTGCAGCCTATGAGTTATTATGAGTAGTGGAAGGAAGATGATCTGAATTCCTCATCTGGAAAGTTCTACCAGATGTGAGATCAACAAACTACTGCCCTTCAGCAAAATTTGGTCCACTATCTTTTTTGGTAAATAAAATTTTAGTAGAACACAGCCTCGTATGTTCATCTGCATACTAATTACCTCTGGCTGCTTTCATACTGCAACGGCAGAGTCAGAGCAGCAGCAACCAAGGTCAGCGAAGCCTCAAACATTTACTGTCTGGCCCTTTACAAGGAGAGTTTCTCTGGTAGCTCAGCCAGTAAAGAATCCAACTGCAATGCAAGAGACCCGAGTTTGATCCCTGGATGGGGAAGATCCCCTCGAGAATACCCACTCCAGTATTCTTGCCTGGAGAATCCCGTGGACAGAGAAGCCTAGCGGACCACCGTCCGTGGGGTCTCAAAGAGTCGGACACGACTGAGCGACTGAGCACGCACGCATCCTTTACAAAGAATGTGTGCTAATTCCTGTATGAGATGGTCTCTGGATCCCATGGGTGTGCCATTTTCCTTACCTCAATTTGCCACAAGAGTGGTGATCGAACCTCTAGGTCTGATTCCCTTCTACTCGAACAAGGAGAGAGGCGCAGACACATGGACACACGTGTACACACACACCATGGCCAGGCCTTATCTGAGTGAACCGTCCACGCCTGCGTTCAGCCCCGCCACACCCTGGGCACTGCGCCCAAACCTGGGGGAAGCCATCCTCCTCACCCACTCACAAGTGCCCTCTGGTCAGCCCACACCCACCACAGGCTGAGGGCTGGGGTGAAACCTTCCATTTCCCCTTCCTCTCAGGGGACGCCTCAGAAAGCCTGTCTGTCTGGGCCACTGATGGGCTGGAGGGAAGGCCATGAGCTTGACCTAATGAGTCAAGTGCAGCATGCCCAGACTAAACATCCTTAATTAAGCTCCCACAGAGGTTAAATGGGCAATTACACTGCCTGAGGGAGGGTCAAATTAGACAGTGACCCTTTACCCCCACAGGAGCAGCTGGAACTTCCCTCTGGAAGGGACACCCTCCACTCCAAGAGGGGAGGCCATGAACCTTCCCACCCCAGGCACAAACTCTGGTTTGCCACCGTCCATCCAACGCATGGTTTCTCAACAAAGGTGGAATCCCTGGCCTGTGGGAGTGAAAGTCTTCATAGTGACATCTGCTAAGCTTCCAGGCCACCAGCCTCAGGAGTCTGAGATTGCAATGGGACAACGGCTCCAGATGGATCCTGCACATGTACAGGCACCCCGGCACGTCCTGCCCAGCACCTTCCAAAGCCCATCTTACTTAGGATGGGTCCGAGAGCCAAAGTGAGGCTGACCAGGCCCTCGACACCTCCTGCTACACAGCGTGCATCACATCACAGCCCCAGGGGCTGGTCCTGCCCAGCCTCACTGGCCTCTGGGGCTTTCGATCACTCTTCCTCTGTCTGGGATGCCCTTCTCCAAAATATCATCAGCCTGACTCAATCCCTCTCTTCTGGGTCATAAGCCACTGTATCACAGAGGCCCTCCCTGATCCCCTTGCACCCCACTCCACCCTCTCCCTGGCCCAGCTGCGCAGACACCACCTGAGGTATGTGGTGAGCTGTTCCCTCTCTGCTGCTCACGCTGGGATGCCCACTCATTCACGACGCACGCTCAGCACCTGGATTAGGTGTGCAGCAATCTGGCTGGATTAAGAAGTCAGTCCATGAGTCACATGCTTCCTGGTGCCAGGCAGAGAGTCAACATGCCTTCTCTCCCAAAATTCCCCAGCAACTAACTAGACTCAATTTACAGAAGGGGAAACTGAGTCTCAGGGCCCCTCAGTGACTTGCCCGAGGAAACACAGCAGGTTAAGTGGCAGGATTCAAGCCCAGGCCTGCCTGGCTCCCACACCCAGGCTCTCAATCATTATGAAATGTGCAGGGAGGGCACATCAGTGCCGAAGACAGGTCCCCTGTGCTTCCATGCCCACTTACATGTAAGTCGGGGGCAGCTCTGGATAACTGGAGGAGTGGCAGCTTTCTCATTCACTGGCTTTCTGGAGGGCTAACCTGGAAAGAAGAGACCGTTCTCTCCTTGAACTGGGCCCAGTCATCTGATCTGTGGCAAGCAGCATCTTACTGAGAAGCAAGGTGAGAATTCCTGCATCACCAGAGCATGATCAGAGGGGGCTGCCACTCACTTCTTTGTGGGTACACTGAGGACTATGCTGAGGGGCGAAGTTTAGGCTCCTCTTGACTCCCAGCTTCAAACAGAAAGCAAGGGGAGATTCCTCCACATAGACACCAAGCAGCTCCCTCCACCCCTGGCCCTCTCCTGCCCAAAGCAGGGCCTTCCCCTCACCTCCTTCCCATCACACACACAGAATACGGTAACATGTGTGTGGCCCACAGGGACCATCTAGAAGAGGTTGGAGGCATCTATTTGGAATCTTGTGGGGAAAGCACAAAATTTTTCTTCATCTGTTTAAAATATGCTATGAAAATAATAAAATTGGGGGAAACGAGTAAATATTAAAAGATATTCAATTTACAAATAAAGGCAATTTCAATTTTTTAAAATGACCAATTGATCCTGCTTCCATGAACACAATTTTACAGAATTTGGTTTATGCTTGAAATGGCTACATATCAACCCAGGTTCTCCTAGTTTTTGTTTCTCCCAAAGCAGATCTGATGTGAAGACTTAAAAGGAAGTAGTTTATGACAGAGGCTACCCCAGGAAGCACAGGTGAGAAAATAAGAAAGTGAGACAGATACATAAGACAATCCAGGAAAGGGTGCATTGAAGATGGGGAGACCACTGTGGACACATGGAACTCAGTCTCACTGGGGATCTCTGAGAAACCACATGGAACACATTCAGAATTGCCCCACTGTTACCGCAAGAAAACTGCAGACCAATACCCCTGAGATATATTGATGCAAAGTCCTCAACAGAATACTAGCAAGTAGAATCTAATAGTTTGTTAGAGAGATTACACAACCATTACCAAGAGAGGCTTATCCCAGGAACACAAGGATGGTTCACCAAATGAGACTCAATGAACATATACTCTACATTACTAGACCATGGCAAGGGGGACTACATGTTCAACTCAACTGACACCAAAAAAGGCATTTGACAACATTCAAAGAACACTCAGGAAACTAGGAACAGAAGTGAACTTCTTCAACATGATAAAGAATATTTATGAAAAACCCACAGCTAATGTCATGCTCAATGGTGAAAGAATGAAAGTCATCCCTTTGTTATCAAGGACAAAGACGCCCACTTTCACCACTTCTGTTTAACATGGTACTGCAAGTCCTAGCCAGAGTAATTAGATAAGAAAAAGAAATAAAAGGCATCTAACCTAAAAAGGAAGAAGTAAAATGATCCCTACTTGCAGTCTTCTACACAGACTCCTCCATTCCCCGGAAGGCAGGGAGTCAGGGGCATTTAGCTACCCACACTCATCACTCTACCACCACCCCCACTTCTCTGCATAGCAGAACGACCCACCTCCTCACTTCCAGGATGCAAAGTGAGGTGAGAGTGAAGGAAGCTCTCAGGAGCCAGAGAAAATTCTGAAGTGGAACAGAAGAGAAACTCAGCTGCTTGAGGTACGGGGCTGCCAGCTGCCCATAACCCATCTACAAGAGCGGCAGGTGAATTGAGGGGCCAAAGGCATACAGAACAAGGCGTCTGCAGCATCCTCCACTGGGAAAGACATTTTAGTGATCGCCTCAAGCTCTTAATAATCCCTGTTGGGACTTTCTTGGGGTCCGGTGGTTAAGAATCCACCTCGCAATGCAAGGGAGGCATTTTCATTCCCTGGTCAGGGAACTGAGATCCCACATGCTGCAGAGCAGCTAAGCCTGTGAGCCACAGCTAAGACTTGATGCAACCAAACAAATAAATTGTTTTTAAATTATAATCACTGTCAAGGAGACATTTTGTTTGTACAAGAAGCTGATTTAAAAAAAAAGTTTAATTTTCCTAACTATTTAAAAATGTAGAATAATTGAAACTATCTTAAAGACTTTGACTGTACATCACTTTCTATTATGGACAAATGCAGAAGAAATCGTCCTTGAACTAAAAAAAATGTTTCAAATCTAGCTGAATTTTTCTGTATCCAATATTTCATAATAAAGATGAAATCTTTTCTAAAATTTCATATAAATGGAATTGTTGCGTATGTGCGATTTTGTATCTGGCTTCTTTCACTCAGCATGTTTTTTGAGCCGAGGCTAGATCATTGCATGTATGGGTAACTGCTTAGTTGAATTTTGTTGTACATATAAAATGGGTGAGTTTCATGGTGTGTAAATTACACCTCAGTACAGCTGTTTACTATTTGGTAAGTATGAAGCTCTAACTAACAGAGGTTCAAGCATCATTGATCCAGCCACCTTGCCCTGTTACAACCTCTAGCAGAACTTAATGTCTGTTCTGGTGATTCCCACTTCAGCCAGCTTGGGTGCATGCCATCCTCTCTGTTCTGAAAGGAACACAAACTCCCACAGCAGCTTCAGAGCCCTTTGTCCATGATTGACAGCAGCCCCCTCTGCAGTTGGACATTCACCTGATACCCAGGTGGAGGGCATCTCCAGGGCTGCTGATCAGAAAATCACATGCTGAAGGCCACTCACAGTGAGGGACACACTATCAGACACCAGGCTGCTGGCAGCCAAGGGAGGCTGGGGCCTCATGTCTCCCCCTGGAGTGAGGGGTGATACTGCTGTGAGCCACAGGGTTGGGTGACTCTGGCCTGGAAAGACCACCACCTCGCAGTGGCCTGCAAACCCCTCAATCAACCTCCTTAAGTGTACTAAGCAGAAAACTAAACAGTGTTTTGCTGTTTAGTCCCAAGAGCTTGCACCCATCCCTGTGAACACAGTAAGTTCTGTTTCACCCCAGGGCCTTCGCCTGTGCTGTTCTCTCTGCTTATGCTGCCTTCCTCTGTTGCTTCGTAACCTCTCTTTATTCAGCAAGTCTCACTGCACAGGCCATGTGCTCGGGAAAGTCCTGGCTCTCCCCTAGGCCAGGTCAGACAAGCGTGCAGCACTGTGTCACGTGACTTGAGTTCCCTGTGAGGCTGCAGAACATCTGCCCTCGCTAGACTGAACGTGTCTGGGGTGGAGAGCACACTTACCCTGCTCACAGACTGAACGTGTCTGGGGTGGAGAGCACACTTACCCTGCTCACCACGGCACCCTCACGTCCAGTACAGTGCCCAGTACACAGCACCGCTCGTGACATTCTGGGCAAAACCATGAATGAATGAACAAGCTCATGACAGCAGAGTTGGCCACGTCACTCAGCCTCTTTGAACTTGGTGTCTTATTTCCATAAGAGAATAAAATATCATCCACGCTGGGGGAGTTATTACAATTCCAAGGGCTAGAGTGCATGGACACAGGCCTGGCACACATACCACGGGGACTATTCACTGAGCTCCCTCTGTGGATCTAGACCAGATGTGCGTCATAGCCCCCTGAGTCCTCCTCTCATCAAACCTTTGGGGCCTCAGCACTGTCACTGTTCCCATTTAACAGATGAAGAGACTGAAGTTGAGTAGTGCTTAGGAACTTGCCCAGGTCTGACCACTAAGTGCCGTGCCCTTAGTCACCAAACTCTGTTGCCAAGTGAGAAAAGTAGGGATGAAATCAGCCGGGTGAGTCTCCTGCTGGTCTGTATCTGATCTAACAGTCGTCTCCACGAGGGGGAATGACGAGGTTTCACTCTACACTTAGCACGCCTGTTTTCTCACAAGGAGCAAGAACGATGGGTGTAAAAGGAAATATGGAAAACAAATGAAGGGGGGAATTGCTCACAGACTCCACCCTCCACGGCTGGGCAGCCTCGGGTCCCTAGGGACCTGACCCTCATGCAGGAACACCCAGTTAGATGCTCTCAAAGACCCCAGACCCTCCTCCAACAGCCGTGACCTTTCACCCAGCTGACCAAAGCGAAGACCACCAGGGAAGCCGAGGTCAGCCAGCGAGGGGTGGTCGCAGCAGGGTGAGGGCATTTTCAGGAGGTAAGCTTCTGGGGGGTCCATGGGCAAGAGGGGTGGACTGAAGGACTGGAGGGAGGAGGCCGTCTGGGGTGGGGGTGGGGGCTCTAGCAAGCAGGGAGGTCACAGGAAGGGGCGGGGTCTGCAGGGTCCAGGGCCTTAGGCTTCCTTCTTTCCCAGGAATCCTTTCATTTGAGGGAAAACAAGGGGGAGGGAGATGGGAGAAGGCAAGAAAAACAAAGAGAGAAATGGACAGGAAGAAGAGAGGTGTAGAAAGAGAGCAGAAGAGAGAGGCAGAGCAGCAAAGAGTGGCTGAGATGGAAGGAAGGGTAGGGAGAGACCCAGGGGACCAAGATGACACAGCGCACTGGCCTCAGACTTGGGCAAACACAAACAGGGACAGAGCCTAGAGGGCAGGGGTGGGAGATGGCAGGGTCTTAGCAGGCCCCTGACTAGGAAGGGACCACAGGGTTCAGCCCCCTTCTCCTATAGCCAGACTTTCGTAGAAAACCTCCACCGGACTCCAAAGAGTACAAGATTCGAGCAAAGTCCAGAGCCAGCAAGGCATCCAGAGAATTCAAGTTGGATCAGAAACAAAACAAAACCAAGAAAAGCACCAGAGCTGCCCCCCTCCCCTCCTCTGCCCCCTGGTCCTCACTCTCCCCCTCCCCTGACCTGAGGACCGGGACCTGAGGAGGTGGGGGAAGGGCAGGCAGCAGGTTTAGCTGCAGAGGCCTGCTCCTCATTAAGGCTGCTCGGCCTCTCGACACGGCACTAATTACAGTTGAGTATGTCATGTTATTTTGATTCATATTTCCTGCCTGGAAAACAGACTGGAGTGTTGGGCCCAGGCCAGGCCGGAGGACAGAGGGCAGGGACAGGGACCTCCCCTTGCTGGCCAGAGCCCCCTGCAGGAAGCAGGAGCTTTCCAGGAGGCTGAGCTACAGCAATTGCTGCCCCTCATCCCACTGCCTGCCCCCTAATGCTCACCAGGGGCAGGGAGGGGCAGGCAGTGCTGACCTCTGGCCTGTGGCCAGTGCAAAGCCTGCCTTGGCCGCTCCTCCCAGTTTAAGCCTCACTGGTCTCATCTGTGAAATGGGGACATCAACACCACGGATCTGCAGTGAAGCCCTCTGCACCACACTGGACACACAGCAGTCTTAGGTTTGCCGTCATCATTATTCTTGTCAAAGCTCAGAGAGCAGTGGCCCTGGAACTGGAGCCCCCTGAAGGCTGTGCAGCTGGCAGGCAGGAGGGAAGGCTCTGGGCTCCGCTGGGATCCTGTTTCCCTCCTTCTAAAACGGGCTCACACAACACCTTCCTCGTGGGTCAGGGGCAGGTGTCACAGGTTGGTTCCTGCACAGTGCTTAGGAGGGCGCCTGGCACAAAGTCTGCTCCAGGCAGAGCTACTGTCATTGCCCTCATCACCACTACGGTTATGACCACCTGCCTACCCGCCAACCCAGGGGCTGCTCTTGCTCTATCCCTTAGAGTTTCCAGCTGCTCCCAGGACTGACCCTGATGGAAGACAGTGGAAACCTGTAGCACCACAAAATTGGCTCCAAGGATGCCTGCCTACCTCACGCCCATTTTCAGGGAACCACCCAAGTCTGCAGCACAACCAGGCTGGGAGGCTGGGAGCAGGGTTGGGGGCTGCCGTTGGAAACAAGACCCTTGCCCCCTTCACTTGCCAAAGAAGCCAAGAGCCAGCACCAGAGGAAGCTCTCAGAGACACGCTTAGGGGCCAGGGGTCATTTTTCCTATAATCCGTAGTACACAAGCACAAGCCAGGCCACGAGCCAGGGCTCTGCCCTCCTGAGCTCACCATCTGCTTGGGGTAGACAAGACTGCCTGGGCATTGTGCTCATGACCAGAGAGATGCTGCGCATCCAGCCCAGGAATCAGGACAGAGGACAGCTCACCAGGGACTGAGCCCACAGCTGGGGAACACTGACCAATGATTGAAGGAAATATCTCATGTGTACTGTTAAGTGAATCGAGCAAGACTACAGACACACGTGTGTACTTGCACACACATATGTACGTGTACACATATGTCGATGTGTGTGTACACAGATATGCACAGATACACGTGTGTGTAGTCACATGCTCATTTATAAATACAAAAGTAATGCTATCTTCTGTATTAGAGAGTTGGCTGTTGTTTAGTCACTCAGTTGTGTCCAACTCTTTTGCAACCCCATGGACTGTGTCCATGGGATTTTCTGGGCAAGATTACTGGAGTGGGTTGCTATTTCCTCCTCCAGGGGAATCTTCTCTAGTCAGGAATTGAACCCCTATCTCCATGCCTCCTGCATCGCAGGTGGATTCTTTACCGCTGAGACACCAGGGAAGCCATCTTGTATAGGAAAGAGAAGGAAGGAAAAATCTGTCGCATGAAACCACCCAATGTCCATCAACAGAAAAATGGATAAACAAAATGAGGTCCAGCTCTACGGCGGGATATTATTCAGTCATATAAAGGAATGAGGCAGTGATACACGTGACAATCTAATCCTCAAAGACATTGTCAGTAAAAAATCCAGACAAAAAAGATTACGTATTATATGAGTCCACTTATATGAGATGTCCAGAATGGGCAAATTGGTAGAAAGTGGATTACTGGTTGCCAGGGGCTAGGAGGTTAACTGCAGGTGGGTGTGAGGGAGCTGACTGTGAGTGACGACATTCTAAAGCTGAGTTCAAATAAACTTACTATAAAAACCTTGAACTGTACACCTAGCATGGGTGAGCTTTGCAACTGCAATACCTCAATAAAGTGGTTTCGAAAAGTGTCTGTTTTGTGGCTGTCTGCATGAGCACCACGGGGTCAGAGAAGAAATGAACAAATGCCATCCTGAGGAGAAGGGAGGGGTCAGCTGAGGGTCAGGACAGGAGTGTAGCTGCTCAGCAACTCCTTACAGTTTGGCTTTAGAGCCACTGGAGTATTAGCTCCCTCAAATGTGTTCATTTCGTATAAAAAAAAAAAGTCCATTTGAGGGATCACTGTATAAGGCTGAGCATCCCCAGATGCCACCGCACTCCTGAGTGGGTGGACCCCAGTCTCCGGACCCCAGTTCTAAGCCCTTCAAGTGCCATGTCTGAATGACCAGGAGGTGATAAAATGACAGGGACTGAATGGGGTTCTTTGTTCCAGGAGACAGATAATCATCGCCACTCCCACCGCTGTTTTCTGATTCCCTGAGAGAGGTATCGTCCCTGCTCCCAAGGGCCAGACAGCCCCGCTGGGTAGCAGCATCATTATCAACATCCCCTCCCGAAAGAAAGGGAGCTCCTATGAGGCAGAGAGGAGAGATCTGAGCCAGACTGGCATCTCATCTCACCAGTTACACTCTCAGCGGCTTCTGAAGGAAGCTCGGGGCATCACGGTCCAGCTTCTGCAGGGGTCAAAGGCACTAGTGACTCTTGATTAGACCCCCACACTGCTCCCCACCATGAAAACAGCCTGCAGCCTCCTTTACTTAGTCCGAGTGAGAAACTGGGCTGTCCCCAGGCTGTTGCCCTGCCCTCCACCGGGTAGAGACTGTGGACAGGACCCCTGCAGCCAGAGGCAGCACTGCACCCGCTCCTGCCCCCACAGCAGTCAAAGCTCCAGCCCCTTTCATTAAGTTACGCTGCTTTCCCAGGAGGACCTCAGACTTACAGTATTATGTTCTAACCGCCTTGGCAAGTCTTGAAAAAACACCCTGGGCATATTCCACTAGCAAAAACAAAAGCTTTACAGTCCAAACAGTGCCCAGCAAAGACCAGGGGAAGAAGGGTGGGGAATGGGGCAGGAATCAGACTGAATTTTTTTAAATGGACTCTTGTTTTTAATTGAGATAAAACGCACATACCGTAAACTTGTTTTAAGTATGCAATTCAATCATTTTCAGGATATTCACAAAATGTGCAGCCATCACTACTCTCTGACCGCAGAACATTTTTATCACCCCAAAGGGAAACCCACACACACCAAGCATCGACCTCCCCTCTCTCCCCTCCTTCCAGCTCTTGGGAGCCACCAAGTTACTTCCCATCTCTGTGGATCTGCCTACTCTGGACATTTTCTATAAATAAAATTCATACAATATGTAGCCTTTCACGCCTGGCTCCCTCCACCTGCATAATGTTTTGGAGGTACATCCACATCGTGACTCATATTATAATTTCATTCCTTTTCCGAGCTAAACAATATTTCATTGTATGGAGAGATGACAGTTTATCCGTTTGTCAGTCTGTGCATATCTGACTTGCCTCTGCTTTTTAGCTTGTTAGGAATAATGCAGCTAAAAATATCTGTGTAGTTTCCTGTGTGGACATGTGTTTCATTTCTCTCAATTCTAACCTAGGAGTGAAATTTCTGGAAGAAACAAAGTCCTGCCCTAAGGCTGCTGTTCTCCTTGAAAAAAGATGCTTTTTCCACTGGCCCCTCAACCACAGGAAGGGGAGCCCACAGCAGACGTGGGCAAGAGGCACTCAGGAAGTGGTGGTGGTGGCGAGGGGAGTGGGAAGCAGCTCTAGGAGGTGAGAATCCAAGCAGCGCTCTGGAGTGGTGGGCTGTGGCTGAGCCTAGCCAGGTGGGGGCCACTGAGACAGCAGAGTCTGAAAAGCCCAGGAGCATCCTAGGAAGGAGGCACAGCATGAGCCAAAACCTCATGGTGGGCATGCACACGGCCCCCAGACCACTGGCCAGTCTGTGTGGAGGGAGAGGCTCTCTCAGGTCATGAGCTGTGAGCATCGTTACATCATAAACCCTTCCCAGCGGTACTGCGTATTGTCTATGGGGTCTGCCCTGCAGGGTCTTGTGGCAAATCCAGGTAAAATCACTATAGATGAGAGGAAAGCATCAAGATGCGTGGTTGAAAGGACCCCCAGAACATGCAAGAGATTTATCTCTTTTATCCACGAGAATATCCTGGGCAGTAAAAATCCAGTCCAAAGATCAGGGTGATCCCCACAGATGTTCTTTTATCCAGTCATTCAACAAATACTTCTGAGTCACGTGCTAGGTACTGAAGATGCACCAGTGAGTGAGAGATGAGCGTCCTTGCCTCACAGTCAGATGGTGGAGCCAGATATTAGATGTGATATTAAATATTAGGTATCATATATTAAACTGTGATGCAAAGCGTGATGGGTACTCACAAGGAAGCGAGCAGGAGGTAAAGCAGAGGGAAGCACTGAAAAGGGGAAGGATCTGCCCAGATAGAGCGCCAGGAAAGGCGACCTTGAAGCCCACGGATGAGGAGGGCTGGTGTACAGGGCATGGAGGGCCCCAGTGAGAAGGGGCACGGTGGAGAGACTGGTGGGCAAGGTAGAGATAACGGATGACCTCGGGGAGACCCACAGGGTTTCTTGAAGGGAGAGAGGAAGCCATGGAAAGACTGCCCAGGGGGTGACTGTTCTTGAGTCATACCCCACACTCGGCCGCTCTGCTGACTGAAGGGGAGTGGACCAGACAGAGCCCAGGTCACAAACGCTGGCAGCTAGGCCCACACAGCTGCGCTGCAGGTCGAGACAAAGGCATGGACTCAAGGCCCACTGTGGAGCTAGAGCCTCAGGATGGTGTGGGGAGGGGCAAAGGAGGCCAACAGGGTAACCGACGGTGCTGCAAAGTGTCACCAGAACCCCTGCGTGGAAAAGCATGTCACCCTGCAGAAGGAGCAGCGCGGCCATGGGGAGGGCGGTGGGAGCCAGCCCCCAGGACCCTGAGGCAGACCAGGGAGGAGGCGGTCCCTGCTCCCCAGCATCTGGTCCCTGACCCTGGCAGCCAGAGGGCTCGGCCAGCGCACAGTCCTAACCCTCTGCCCACCCCAGCGTGGAGAATTCTGTTTCCCCCTGGAAACTTCCTCATGAATATTTTGCACAGAAATGAGAAGGCAAATTCCCGGCTCCGGACAGAGGGTCACAGATTTCAGAAAGTCATCTTTAGAAAACACTGGTTTCTATTTTCACCAAATCCCTGGGAGATGAGTTATGAAAGCCTGGGAAAGGCTGAAGAACAAAACGCGTGGGGGCTCTAGGGGAGGTGTAGGGAACTGGGGCCAGGGAGGCAGTGAGGGCCCGGGGGTGCTCTCACTTAGAGATGTTGGGGGGGGGCAGGAGATGGGGGTCTAGAGTGGGTGAGCTTACACAGACACCACAGCTAGAGTTGGACGGTTCCTTTTTTTAATAACCTACTTGAAAAATGAAGCATGAGTATCTTTCTGTACCCGAAAACTTATTTTGAGCAAATGCTGGGAAGAAAACACTACAATAAAGTCTGGAGAGTCATGCAGCTTGGATTATACTATTATTACTAAACAACAGGGTCCATCATTAGAACTGTTAGTAAAATAATCATTACTAAACACCGATAATCCACATTATTAGTTAATGTGCAACTAATAATTACAGAGCGCTGCTCCACATGCTCCACCTTCCCTGGTGGCTCAGTGGTTAAGGGTGCTGGGGACACAGGAGGCACAGGTTCAGGCACAGGTCCCTAGTCAGGAAGATTCCCTGGGGGAGGACATGGGGACCCATTCCAGCATTCTTGCCTGAGAAACGCCATGGCCAGAGGAGCCTGGCAGGTACAGTCCATGGGGTCACAGAGAGCCGGACACGGCTGAGCATGCAGGTGGCACACACATACTCCACAGCCAGTCCTCAGCACAACCCTAGGAGGTGGGTGCAGTTTTTAATCTCCTGAGCCCCGAGTCCCCACTTGCTTACATTCATTCATCTGTCCATCCATCCATTCATTTGTCCTATGAAGTCACAGTGACAAATTCAACAGCAAATAAAGCACGTAAATAACTAAGTGCTAGGACAGGCCAAACGAGCCACAGAGTTAGTTAAGGAACCAGCAGATGCCACAGCTGGATGAATTTTGGAGTCAGGCGATCTGGGCTCAGATCCCCAGCTCCTGGGCCACCTGTGCAACCTTGAGCAAGCTGCCTGGTTTTACTGGGCTCCCATTAATCGTGCCCCACAAGGTCATTCCCAGGATAAGGAGTTGGTGACACTAGGCAAGCAGCACATGCTCTGGCGTGCAGAGAGCAGGCCTTTGTGGCAACATCAGCATGGCAGAACAAGGGCATCAGTGCTCCAACAAGGATGAGAGCAAGCAGAGCAGAAAGTGAAGAAATTAGCCTTAAGTGTTGCAGTCACACATAACTTCTAATGTCTTAGAGATAATGTCTGGAACTCTCTAGATTTTCTATCATATAGATATACAGTTTTTACAGGAGAAAAATAAGTTATAATTGTTTTAGATGGAAGTTCATCACATCTGACGATCCTTACCCCCACTGGATGGGCCAGAGAGGATACAGTCAAGGACTTTGTGAGTTGGCAGGCACCCTCCGAGGCCCCTGGAGAAAACCAATGCATGCATATTGCCAGCATCTCAAGTGAAAAATCTTTCTTTCCACGACTCCCAGTAAACCCTGTGGGGTCTGCTGGGAAAGCTTGAAGGCCAAGGCCAAAAACCCATGTAAAGAGAGGGCCAGGCTTTGGCTGGCAGCTGGTGGGCCCACCTAAGATGGGCAGCTGACCGGTGACCACACAGGAGCTGGTGGCTGGTCAGTGAGAACCACTTTTCCTACCAGGCTGCAATAGTGCCCAGACCAGGAGACGGGGACACTCCAAACTCTGACCACCTGGTTCCTCCTTAAAAACGTCCTGAGGCACCCAATGAACACCGAGGGTGACCCTCCAAGGGCTGCCAGGTCAAGGTTGCTGCCCTGATTATGAAAGCAGCAGAATGCTCAAAGTACTTTGTCTCTACATCTTTTATGAGCCTCGAATCCCCTCCTCCCTGTAAGTTGGTGCAAAGATCCTTATTTCAGCTATAAATTGAATTAAAAACTCACATTTAATATTTAGTTATGGTGCGGTTAACGGCTTTATGGGCCAGGCCGCTGCCTTCCTATTTGCTTACAATGTTGTCCTTTATATTTGCCAAAACCAGGCTGCTCGAATGACAGGGTGGACGCCAAGTTATTAACAATTATTACCTTTTACAGTCATTTTTGGCCCCAGTATGCTTTTTTGGTGGTCTCATAATTTCAAAACAGAGACCTTTGAAACTGTACCCCAAGACCAAACGGGCCTGCGGAGGGCACTTCCTCTCTCCTGGCCGAGCCCGGCCCATTTCCCATTGTGAAATGTTTTTCCACCCCACATGAGCCCAGCATGAGCTGAAGCTATGGGTCTGCGGTGCAAACCATGTTCCTGGCGAAAAGGAGCCTCTGTGAGGCTGGGGCCCCTCCGAGGGCACCTACAGAGCGGCACACATCACGCCGCTCCCTGGGACGGAGGGCGGCATTGGGGTCGAGAGGGACAGACTCCAGCAGTGACGTGGGTGGTCTTCACTGTCGTCACGCAGGCCACGGGCTGAGGGCATGCAGAGGCCTCCCACAAAACCGCTGGCCCCGTGACCCCACTGCCAGGAGGGCCCCCTCAGAGCCACCGTGAGGCTTTCAATCCTGGCCAGATCATTAGCTGCGCAATTATAAGCCACACATGCATGATCCAGACTTGGGGTAGGGTCTGTCTGTGTGCGTATGTGTGTGTGTGTATGTTTGTGTGTATGGCTATATGTGAGCATGAGTGTGTGGGGAGGGTATAAGAGAGAGAGAGGACATTGAGACACTCTGGTTCTCAAAATAACTTTTATGAAATAAATCTTTCTTAATGTCCTACTTGCTGTTAAAATCCGTGTGTATATGCCTGCATGTGTATAACATGTGTGTGTATGTATTTTTTGCCTGGAATTAGATAATGATTGCACACCACTATGCACCTATTTAAAAAGTCACTGAATTGTATACTGTAGACAGGTGAATTGCATGGTAGATGCATTTTATCTCAATAAAGCTGTTTAAAAAATAAAACATCTTCTCCTGTACCCCAGACATCTCAAGCCCTGGCCAGAGCATCTCCCATTCTGGTGTCCAGATGGTCATGAACCCCCACAGACATGTTTGAGTCCCAAGAGGCCCAGAGTGTGGCAGGTTTCTGTAGAGGGACGTGAGCTGGGTGTTCATTCTCTCTCTACCTGGCTGGGTCCCCTGTGCGGCTGCCACTCTGCAGCAAGACTTGCTTCCACTGGGAACCAGACTGAGCCTGTGGGACAAAGGCAAACGCCACCAGCTTGTGGCACGGCAGTCCAGACACAAGCACTATGCCATGCTTGGAAAGTAGGTGCGTGGGCTTCTTTCCACCCTAAGATAAAAGACTAGCCAGTCCCCTTCACCTGCGGTGACCCAGCCTCTGAATGGCCATACTGAAAAACATCAACCACATGCTATAGATGAAAACCTTAAACAAAAAAGGGCTGTGGGTGATAGAAGATGGGCAGACTCTGCGCCTCCCTACTCCGCCTGAGTCTAGGCTAGGCCAGCGCTACACACCGGCTGGCCAATGGGATGTGGCAGGGTGATGGGTTAGGACGCCCAAGGCTAGGCCCTAAAGAGCCTCCTGCTTCCATGCTTTCCTAGAACCACCCAATCCAGGAGCCCTGAGCTGGTGTGAGCACACAGCTGTTGTCATGCAGGAAAGGTATATGGATGTGACAGTTCTAGCTGAGCAAGCCTTCTAGCCAGCCCTGCCGAGGTGCCTGCCATGGGAGCAGGCCATCCACTGGCTGAGTATCACCAAGTGACCCCCATCAATGGCACGTGGGCAGAAGAATCACCCAGCTGAGCCCTGCCCAACTCCTGGCCTCCATTTTTATGAGATAAAATAAAATGCTCTCACCTGAATCTCTGCTACTCAGTTCCTGGCACTGGGTAATACTGAACTGGAAGCTCACCATGAGGCTAATGCTGTGGCCTAGAGGGAGTGTGGCAACTAGGGGCATATTTCGTTGAAACGCTTGTAGGAGGAGGGTGCACCCAAGGGATAGTTGGCATCCTGTAATGGACAAGAAAGTTTTGTTCAACCAGGAAGTGCCCATACCCTGCATGACTTTTGATGCTGACAGAGATCAAGGTTCATTTTGTAATTATCTGAGCCGGGAACATGACTCTTTTCTGTATACAGACATAAAACATTTTAAAATAATTTTAACATACCCTGAGTTTTCCAACTACCATGTAAATCAAAGGAAGACTACAATTTGATTGGTTTGAAACTTTATGAGAAACTGTTCAATAAACACAGTGAGAGCTGAGTAGCACTCCCAGAGCCCAAGCCATCCATCCAGCTCTCAGAGAACCACTTCCGAAGCTGCTGCCCTTCCAGAGAGTGCGTGAGTCTAGAAGCGAATATACTTAGTCTTAATTTCAAAACCTCAAATATGAGGAGAAGGGCTTCACAGCATGCCATGGTGAAGCATCTCCTTTAAAAAAAAAAACCAGATTCATTTATGATAAGGGAAGAGAAACATCTGATGACAAGATCAAGATCCCCTAGTACACGCAAGCCTGAGCACTTGCATAATGAAACATATTTTAAGTAAATAACTTCTTTACACTGCTTCTTTATGTAAGAATTATGGCACTGTTTTGGAAACTGTTCATATGAGGCTATGTAACATGAATTCTCTCAGGATAAGAAAGGAGGTATTGTGAAGTAGTTGTTATGAAAATAAAGGAGGCACTGGATGTGACAAGGTTGAAAACCATTGTGCCATGTGGACTTGGGTTTCTGATGCCATCCAGGAAGGGTGAGAGTTTCCTGAAAGAGTCCAAAGACCCTGACGATGCTTTGATCCTTTCTGATTGCTCCTCCTAGCAAAGGACTGTAAAGACAGTGAGGACAATACTAAGAGATCATTAGAAGAGAGAGAAGAGCACTTAGCTGGATATTGAGAACAAGCAGAATGAACCAGATCTTTATGCACAGGTCAAAATTAGTTGGCAAAATATGTTTCGAATCCCAGGAGCAGACCTTGGCTGTAATGCCTGTTGCCTAATTTCTGTGTGACCCAGGGAAAGTAAGGCCCCCTCTCTGAGCTTCTTTTCTGCCTGTAAGATGAAGGAACTGAGTAAGGCAATTGAAAAATGCCACCAGGACACAGAGTCCCTTTGCCTGGGGAGCGCCCGGAAGATGGTCTGCCTGCCATGACCTTCCTCGGTCGAGGACTGGTCCTTCCACCCAGGGACCAGGAAGGGAAAGAATCCTCAAAGTCAAAAAGCACCATTTCAAACTGACCAAAATGAAAGATAAAGACAGAAAAGAAAAAAAAAATCCCACCACATATTAATGGTTCAGAATACACATAGCAAGGTCATTTCTGGAGAAAAAAAAAAAAATAGGGCTTTTCAGCCTGTGAATAAAAAGTGTCCTTTAACAGGCGATAATTATATACAGGAAGGCAATTAAAGTTTTAATAATTTAATTACCTTCCTGCAAACCCATCAAGGTAAAATATGGAGTGAAAACATTTTTGAGGGCCAGCAGCCACGAGGAGAGGGATCAAAGGCCTCTGAGATAGCTCAGCTCTGAGGCAGTTGACACATTAATTTTTACGGGCTGACCGCCGTTATTAATAGAAGAAACTAGATGGAAGTATTTTTCCACGGTGGGGGGGACCACATCATCATTTGATGCCTGATGTTACAGCAAACATAGTTTTGGCTTCTCCCTGGAAATAAACCTTGTTTTCTTTGACCTTCGTTCGCTTGAGGCAGGGCCAACTTTCAAGACTGGACTTCATAGAGAGGGCTCCCCGCTCACGGCTGCCATGTCGGAACATCAACAAGAACCGCGAAAGGAGATCAAAGGGGGTCTGGTCAGAAACCACAGGACAGGGCTGGCACAGCCAGGAACAGCGGGGCAAGCGCATCTCAAAGCCAGCACACCCGCCAGAGACGGCCTGCGAGTCCCCCAACCTCAGCACCCTCACGACCGAGCACCAGCTGCACGGCTACTCACACACAACTTTGAACTCACCCCCTACTCTGTTGGTGGTGTTGTCTTGATGACTGCAAAACACATATGACGTAAAATTCAACATTTTACCCTTGTGAAAGTGTAGAGTTTTCAGATGAATTAAGTACATTCATGATGTTACACAACCATCACCTCTATCTCTTTCCCAAGGTTTTTCCCACCCCAAAAAGGAAGCCCGTCAGCATCCTCCCCACCGCCCTGCCCCAGCTGGGCAACCGCAAACCTGCTTTCCATCTCTGTGGGTTTGCCTGTCCTGGACACACCATATAAGTGGAATCCTATGCTATGTGGCCCTTTGTGACTTCCTTCTTTCACCTATTACTTTTTAACTGAACGAAACATACCCCTAAAGGAAGCATGGTGTTATTATCTATAATAGAAGACCTGTATCACTTGCCATAAATGAAAAATGACCACGAAAATGAACACACTGGAAACAAGCTCATGTCACCAAGTCTCTGAAGGACACAGCACACACCCCCAGAGGGCCCACAATGAGGAATCATTTTACATCAGTATGTATGCTTCTGCTCCATTCCACATTCCACTTCACAGCCATGTAACAGTCCCTGTAGGACTAAACTAAATACTTCCTATTTTTCTTTAATATTTACTTATTTATTTGGCTGCGTCAAGCCTTAGCTGTAGCAGGCAGGATCTCTGCTGCATCATGAGGGGCCTTTGCTGTAATCCACAGGCTCCCTCATTGTGGTGCACAAACACAGGGATAGAACCACGACCCCCACATTGCAAGGCGGATTCTTAACCCCTGGACCATCAGGGAAGTCCCATTAGTACACCTTCTATTGATAGACATTTATGCTCTTCTGTTTTGTGTTTCAAACAATACTGAAATTGATATCTTTGCAACCATTACATGTCAGTATAATCTTGATATAAACTTCCGGAAAGCCAGGATCAAAGGTTATTTGCATTTTACATTTCAGCTGGTGTTTCCAAGTGTTTTCTTTAGAGATGGCCTCAATGCCTCCTCTCTCTGCACCTAACCACTAACATGGTGAGTTACTAGTCTCTTTGTCTTCACTAATCTGATAAGCAAGACATGCATAGACCTCACTGTGGTTTTCATTTGCATTTGAGATAAGTATTCCTATCTCCGTTTTATAGATGAGGAAATAGACTCAGAGATTTGCCCAAGGTTACACAGCAAGTAAGTGCAAAACCAGGATATGAACCCAGGTCCACCAGATTCCAACTCCCGGGCTTGTCCCCCTATGCTCCTGCTGCCTCTCATGGCACGTGATGGACTCTGCCACTGGTGGCTGGCTTGTTCCACTGCTGGAGAGGACGCTCCTGGTTGGCAGCTTCCATATCCCTTCCCCACCACGCCCGACTCGACACTTAGGATGTGAGCACCCTGTAGACACTGTTGGTATAACCACTGGATTGGATTATCACACCTGCACGCCCATAGTGCAGCCTGGCTTTGAGGAGGCCACAAAAGGACAGGACAACCTATGGGGACAAACAGCCAGAGTTGTCATCATGGGACACCTCTGTGACCTTACGGTTTCTGCCATGTTCCCGAGCTGCCCAGAGGGGTCAGAGCTGGGCTGAAGGATGACTTATGCCAGTGCTCACAGGCACCTCCAGGGAAGGGCCAGTGGGGAGTGGAGGTGTTAATGCCTAAATATATAGAGCTGGGGGGTTAATCAGGACCATCTTCCACCAGCTACATGCTCAGGGCTGGTGGGCTTCACATCCTACAGGTTCTGGCAAAAGTGAAAATGACTTTCAGAGTGTCAGGTGTTTATTAGAAATTACTGCAAGTACTAATAGAGCCCCAGTAATCAGAGAGCCCGAAAGACCACTGAGTGGATTTCCCACAGCCCTAGGGAAACAGATGCGGGCAGTCAGTGGGAGCCACTCACGTGCATTTGAAGGTCTCCTGACAGCCTTTCTCAGCGCACATCCTTTTCTATTCTGTGTCTCACAGTAACTCTCTGAGGTCGGTGTCACAGTCACCTTTCACAGATGAGAACACGGAGTCTCAGAGCAATGGTACGGCTGCTCGAGGGCCCGCAGTTGGTATTGGCAGATACAGAAGCAGCTGTGATTGGACTCAACACTCAACAAGGACTCGCCAAAGGCCCCCTTGCTGAAAGGCTCTCTAGGGGCCAGGGGTCCCCAGGCCTTGTTCTATGGGGACAGCCCCAGGCCCTGACCTCTTGCTGCTTCTGCTGAGGAGAACATCTCCCGTGTCCTGGAATGCAGCTTGGCGGCAGGGGGCTTGGAGGCTGCCAAGATCTCTCTCAGCACCCTTGCTCCCCTCCTAGCACTGAGGTCTGACCTAACCACAGACAGAGCAGCTGTGGGTGGGACTGCACGCCTCACCCTCTCCTCCTGGGCTCAGCAGGTACCGGGGTGTGGGCCTAATAGCACGGAGTCTGAGAGAAGCTCCATCAGCCCTAGCTCTGACCTCAGCCCAGCTGGGTGGGTCTGGGAGGAGGGGCCCCAGTCCCAGGCCTGGGCCCCATGTGCTCATGGATGTCTGGGCTGGGCGCCAATCTTCCCCGTTACAGCTTGTAAGGTCAGGCTGGGGTCTGAGTCTACACCCGCGAGGCACGGATGGGATGAGTTGGCCAGGATGAGCCCTGCCTTTCCTTGGGCCCTTCTGACAAGATGGAGAGTCCATGAGAGCCACCAGTGGGAGGTGAGTCCATGAGCTGAGCAAAACCCACCAGGCTTGGGGTGCCCTTAGCAGCCAAGCACCTCTTCTCCCCTTTCTTCCACCAATCACCCTTCCTCTGGGGAGCAGCCCCTCCTGGACAGGTGATGGAGTGGTCAATCACAGGACTCTGCCCCCAGTCATCCTGATGGACCGAGAGACAAGGGATGGGCTCGTGATGAAAGGACCATGTATTCCCCGGAGTTTCTCCATGAGGTCTGCAGAAGATGGTTCTGTGGTAACAAGGCCACAGTCACACATTGTCCTGGGGGAATAAACCCCAGAAGCAGAAATGGGAGCGAGAGAGACGGTCCCAAAGGGCTGCCATCTCCCACTGCAGGTGCCTCTAGTCAGCTCCCACCTGCCCCTCCCAAGACCCAACAATTCCCTTGGTTCTGCCTTTGCTGTCTCAGTAGGATTCTTATGGCTCACATTTCCTGAGCACGTGCAGCCTGGTGGGGGTCGGGGAGGAGGGCGTGCACTGTTCTGAGCCTTGTACTTGGATTAACTCATTCCACCCTACAGGAGCCCTCCAATGAGGAAACGAGGCAGGCAGGTCAACAGCTCGCCGGCACAAAACCAACGGCAGGGCAGAGGCTGGATCTGAATCCAGACCTGTGAGCTACCTTGGCATTCAGCAGAGCTTCACAGATGGGCATCACTGCTCCCAACCAACAGCCAGCACTTCATTGACGTCAGGTGAGGCCACAGGACCTGTGTCAGCCAAGAAGAGGGGAGTGAAAGTGGCACTGCCCCTCTTGGATGGAGGCATTCTGCCCTTACACACTTCTGCCCTCCCTCACCCAGCCTTGGCATCATGGATGCACGTGCTGAGCTGGAGGTGCCTCTAGATCCAGGCAGCCTGGACGCTGAACAATTTCATGAGGGGGTGGAGTGGGCAGCTGTCCTGGGAGCCATCTCCACCTGCAGGCAACTCAGCACCAGCAAGAAATCAGCATTTGTCATCCTCAGTTATCGGCTGTTCAAGACTGTTTCTCGCTACGGCCGTGTGTGGCCTGTTCTGACCACAGAACGTTTGTCCAACTTGCAAACAAGAGTCTTGCCCAAATTCTGAGGCCAGCACTAACTCCTGTCTCTTCCCACCAAACTGGCATGCCCTGTCCTGTTCATTTCTGTTGATTAAATCGGTCTTTTAAAGGGAGGCTCCCTCCCCAGCTCTGCAGTTGGAGACAAAGCCCTTGAGAGCTTGACAGCAACCCTGTGCTGTGGGCCCCCTTTCAGACCCAAATGAGGGACCCCTGGTTTGTAATCCTTCCAAGACCATCAGCAACGGATGTGACTGAGGACGGTGCACTGGAAATGAAGCCCAGTCACAGGCTCAATTACCACAGAGAACGGCCTCTTTGGAAGCCAGGGGCCTTCAGTGAGTGCGATTTCTGACAGAAAATTACGTCTTAGAACCTTGAGGTGAAAATGGGACAATAAGAAGGGGGCCTTGAAAATGATGAGATGGGGTTAAAATGCAGGGGTATTGACCGTGGGGGACTCACAAATACTGCACAGCATTCAACTTCAGCAAAGGAAAACTCAACCAGAAGGAACACACACTTTTCTTGCACACAGTGATAGGGGTTCCTGGGAGCCTTGAGCCTCATCCATGGGTCCACCTTACTAAAAGTTCATCCTCAGCAATGACCCTCTCAGAGTCCCCAGAGCGGCCCGTCCAGCCTTCGCAGCGTCAGAACTCAACTCTCTAAACCACTTTGTCAGTCAGTACAGGCTCACCTCAGAGATTCTGCAGGTTCAGGTTCAAACGACTGCAGTAAAGAGCAATCGCAAGCAAGCGAGTCACACAAATTCTTTGGTTTCCCATGCATATAGGAGATGTATTCACTATACTGTAGTCTATTAAATACGCAATAGCGTTATGTCTTAAAAACGTGGACACCTTAATTCCAAAATACTTTATTGCTAAAAAAACACTACCCATCCTCTGAGCCTTTAGTAAGACATATTTTTTTTGCAATGGTAACATCAATGATCACTGATCACAGATTACTATAATAAAATACGATAATAGTGAAAAAGTTTGAAATATCATGAGACTCACCAAAATGTGATTATGAAGACATGAAGTAAGCAGACTTGCATGATGTAGAGTTGCCACAAATTTTCAATTTGTAAAAAATGCATTACCTGCAAAGCACATTAAAGTTAAGTACAGTAAGATGAGGCCTGCCTGTAATTACAGTTATTAAGCACCTACTGTGTGACAGGCATTACACTAAGCACCAGGGACACATCAGTCCTCAACTCGCCATTTCATGGGGAAAGGGAGACAAAGGCAGGTCCACAAATAAGTAGGTTGGGTCGATTAGTCCCATGGACGTAACTGAAATTACTTGCTGCATGTCTAGTGGTCCTTGCGCTGGAATGATCAGGGAGGCTTCTCAGAGGAGGGGACTTCTGAATGGCACACTGAATGAGAGAAGCACGCAGGGTGATGAGCAGAGCTGGGATGGAGAGGAAGCCCCTGAGGGGTGCTAAAACCATTCATGGTTGAGGCTCTGCATCTCCTGCTTCCCCTCAGGCTGAACCTGGGCCAAGACAGGTGTGGGAGAGACAGTGAGTGGTCACTTAGGGTTCAGCCAGGACACGAGTCTGAGCTGCCATCTATTCGCTGAGTGCTCCTGGTCAGGTCATCTCCCCTAACCTCAGCTCCCTCACCTGTAAGGGGGAAAGAATGATAATATTTGCCACTTAGGTCTATGCACTCCTGGGCATTTATTCCAGAGGAATTCAAACAGGCTGGAGTACAAGTCTTTCCACGCATGTCTACAGCAGCTTTATTTGCAATAGCCAAAAGGTAGAACTAGCCCAGGCATCCTCAAACTGGAGGATGGAGAGACAAACTGTGGTATGTCCTCGCCATGGAATACCACTCAGCAAGTGAAAGGAATGAACGACACCTATATGGACCTCCATGGAATTTTTCTGTGCGAAAAAGAGTCAGCCCCAGGGTCACATACTGAATGATTACATATATATGACATTTCTGAAATGACAGAATTTAGAAATGGAGAACAGGTTGGCGGTTGCCAGAGGGTAGAGAAGGGGCGGAGGATGGAGCAGGAGGGAGGTCAGCATGTTACAAAGATCAACAGGAGGGACCCTTGTGGTGATGAAGCTGTTCAGCATCTTGTCCAGCTACAAAATGTGGACAGAACCTGTAGGTTCTGATATATATCCCCAGGGCTTAGGTAATGACACCAGCCACAGCAGTGAGGCACAGCTCCTATTTGAGAGGGAGCAGAACCTCCCTCACTGATTAGAAAAGCTGTGGTCCTGGGCCCTTTCCAGCTCTCTGTCTGCCCAGACTGGGTCCAGGCATAGACATCAACTATGTTCAGCAGAGCAGAGTCACTCAAGTGACTCAGTCACTCAGTTCTCTGAATGGAGGACCCACAGGAAGCCCATGAAACCAGAAATCACTTAGGAGCCCACACAGTGGAGGGAGGTGGGAAAGGGGATCCTTTAAAGCTGCACACAAGTGCCTGGGCTCGCCTCCAAGCTCTGTGCACGTGCGTGTGCCCGACCCGGAACAGCACACCTAGGACTTTGAGAACTGAACACAGAATAAACCATCATCCAGAGCCAAGACTGGCCACTGGGCGGTACACACGCAGGGCAGCTCTGACTAGCATGGCAGAGGTTTTGGAAACTGGCCTGCCATCAGGACCACAACTCATAGGAGACTGGTGAGAACATGCTGCCTGGACAGCTTGATTGCCCAATCAACCAAAACGAGCAAAATCCACCGTGGCATTTAAACAAGACCTAGAGCCTCATAATACAATATTCCAAATGTCTGAGATACAGATGATAGTTACATATTTACCATGCGCACACGCGCACACACACACAAAGGAAAATCTCAACTTTTACCATCAAAGACAAGGACCAGATCCCTATACCTATATGACACAGATCTTAGGATGATCAGAAAGACTTAAAGCAGCTATTATAAAAATGCTTCGAGAAGTAAGGGCAAACACTCTTAAACTGAATGGAAAGATAGGCAGTCTCAGCAAACAAAGAAAAGATATAAAGGAGAACCAAACTGAAATTTTAGAACTCAAAATTACAATAACCAAAATGTTAAAGCTAAAATAAATTACAATTAAAAATGTTAAAACTTACTGGATGGACTCAATAACAAAATTGAGATAGCAGAGGAATGAATCATTGAGTGTGCAGACAGATTAATAGAAATTATTCAGTGTGAACAACAACCCAAAAAAGAATTTTAAGAACAGGGGGAAAAAAATGAACAGGAATTCAGGACCTGTAACAGAAGGTCTAGCTTTCATGTCCTAAAAATCCCAGGAGGAAAGAAGAAGGAAAAAATTCAGTGTAGGAAAATATCTGAGAAAATAATAGCTGAAAGTGTCTCAAATTTGTCAAAAAGCAAATTCAGATTTGCTTACAGATTCAAGAAACTCAGTGAATCCCCCAAAAGGAGAAATTCAAAGAAACTCATGTCTAGAATCAAAAGGATCAAAGCAAAAGACAAAGAAAAAAAACCTTGAATGAAACCAGAGAAAAAACAACCCATTACTTACAGGAAAACAATGAAGCAAAACCCTATAGAACTAAAAGGAGAAACAAATCCACAATTACAGTTGAACTCAACACTCCTCTCTTTGTTCAAGGGAACAAACAGATGAAATCAGCAAGGATGTAGATGAACTGACCATCAAGCAATTGGATCTAATTTATAAAGAACCATCAAAAGTAAAATGCCCTATCCTTTTCAAGTGCACATAGAACACAAAAATCAACAACCATTTCCTGGGTCATGAAACAAACCTTATCAAGCTTATAAGTACTGAAATCATATAAAGTGTGTTCTCTGATAATAATGAAATTAAACAAGAAATCAATTTCAGAATAATAACAGGAAAATATCCAAAAACTAAAACATATCTAAATAATTGATAAGCCATAAAGGAGTTCTCAAGGAAAATTAGAAAATATCTTTAACTGAATGAAAACAAAACTATGACATAAAACTTACGGAGTCCAGCTAAAGTGGTGAAAGAGAAATTTGTATCATCAAATGCTTATTTTAAAGAAGAAAGGGCTCAAATCAATGATCTAAGTTTCCATTATTAGAAACTAGAAGAGTAAAATAAACCAAAGTAAACAGAAGAAAATATATAATAAAGAATAGAAATAAATAAAATTGAAAACAAAAAAATTATAGGAAAATCAATGAAATGAAAAGCTGGTTCTTCAAAATAATAAAATTGATAAAACTCTAGCAAGAATGACAAACAAAAATAGAAGACACAAGTTATTAATACCAGGAACACAAGAGAACATATCGTTACAGACCCTCAAATATCAACAGTACAATAAAGGAATACTATGAACAACTCTATGCCAATAAATTTGACAATTTAGATTAAATGGAAAATTTTTTAAAAAAGACTAGAAACTAACAAAATTCATATAAGATGAAATAGATAATATAATAGTTCGATAAACATTTTTAAAATTTGAATTCATAGTTTAAGATCTTTCAAAAAAGAGATCTCCAGGCCCAGGTAGTTAAACTGATGAATTCTAATACCAAGCATTTAAAGAAGAAATAACATCATTCTATACAATTTCTTCCAGAAAATAGGAAAGAAGGAAATGCTTACCAATACATTTTATGAGGCTAGTGTTACCCTGATATCAAAACCAAAGAGAGTACAAATTAGAAATTTTTAAGAGCTACAGACCAATATCTCTCATGAACATAAGCACAAAAGTCCTTAACAAAATACTAGGAAATTGAATCTATCAATATATAGAAAGAATGATACACCACAACCCAGTATAATTTACCCCTGGAATGTGAGGCTGGTTCACTATTCAAAAATTCATCAATATGGTCTACCATAGTAACAGTCTGAAGAAAACCCACATGACACGTGAATTGATAAATACAAATCATTTGACAAAATCTAATATCTATGTATGATTTTATTTTTTATTTTTATTTTTTTTATTTATTTATTTTTTAATTTTCTTTACTTTATTGTGTTGGTTTTGCCATACATTGACATGAATCTGCCATGGGTATACATATGTATGATTTTAAAAAACTAGAAATACAAGAGAACTTCCTCAATCTAATAAAGAGAATCTACCAAAAAAGAAAAACAAAAATCCCCACAGTCAACATTATACTTATGATGATGAAAGATTAAACACTGTTATCCTAAGACTGGGATTTAGGCAAGAATATCTACTCTCAACACTCATGCTAAACATCATCCTGGAGTCAAGACAAAGAAACAAACGACATACAAATCAGGTAGAGAAAAAGGAATCCTTCTGCACTGCTGGTGGGAATGTGAGTTGGTGCAGTCACTATGAGAACAGTATGGAGGTTCCTAAAAAAAACTAAAAACAGAGTTACTATATGATCCAGCAATCCTACTCCTGGGCATATATTCAGAGAAAACTATAATTTGAAAAGATACATGCAGCCACAATGTTCACTGAAGCACTATTTACAATAGCCAAGACGTGGAAACAGCCTAAATGTTCACTGACATGAATGGATAAAGAAAATGTGTGTGTGTGTGTAATGTATATATTATATATATAATGGAGTATTACTCAGCCATAAAAACAAATGAAATAGTGCCATCTGCAGCAATGGCTGGACCTAGAGATTATCATTCTAAGTGAAGTAAGCCAGATACAGAAAGACGAATATTATATGATATTGCTTATATGTGGAATCTAAGAAAATGATACAATGAACTTATTACAAAACAGAAATAGACCCACAGTCATAGAAAACAAACTTATGGTTACAAAAGGGGAAAGGGGGGAATAAATTAGGAGTTTAGGATTAACACACTACTATATACAAAACAGATAATGAAAAAAGACCTACTGTTTAGCACAGGCAACTATACTCAATATTTTGTAATAACCTATATATATATATATATATATATATATAATCACTTTGCTACACACCTGAAACTAACACAACATAAGTCAATCATACTTCAACTTTTAAAAAGACATACAAATTGGAAAGAAAGAAATAAAACTCTCCCTAACACAGCATGTCTAAAATTAAAAGTCTAACCAGACCAAGTATTGGTAGGAACATGGAGAAATTAGAACTCTCCTCCACTGCTGGTGGGAATGTAAAATAATGTTGAACAGTCTGACACTTTCTCAAAAATATAAACATTCACCTACTACATGACCCAACCATACTCCCAGGTATTTACCTGAGAGAGAAGAAGACACGTGTTCATGCAAAGACATATACATAAACGTTAAGCAACTTTATTGGCAATACCCTCCAGCTGGAAACAACACATATTCATCAATAGGTGAATGGAAAAAGGGTAGTATAACCATACATTGGAATGCTATTGTTATTCAGTCGCTAAGTTGTATTTAACTCTTTGAAAGCCCAAGGACTGCAGCACGTCTGGCACCCTGTCCTTCACCATCTCCCAGAGTTTGCTCAAACTCAGGTCCACTGAGTCAGTGATGCTACTTACTGGCTACATTGGAATACTACTCAATGATAAAAAAGAATTACTGATGCATGCTACAACATACACCAATCTTGAGATAATCACGCTGAGTGAAGTAAGCCAGTCAAAAACAACTACATTAATACAATCTAGGAGATTCATACTGCCATGTGACAGAAAGCAGATCAGGAGCTGCCTGAGAATAGGTAAGGGAGGGCAAAGGAATTAGGAAGGATACTAGGAAACTTTAGGGGAGAGGAAGTATCCATGACATTTTCATTATTTAGAGTTTGGTGAAGGTTTCATAGTTGGACACATTATGTCAAAACATCAGCTTCTATGACTTAAATGCATGCAGTTTCTTGTTGTCAATTATACTCAGATTTTTTTTTTAACTCAACAGATAGAAAACAAACAACCCAATTAAAAAATGAATGAAAAGCTTAAACTGGTAATTAGCCAAAGAGGGTATGTGTATGACAAATAAACCCATGACAAGAAGTTTAATACAATTAGCCACTAGTGGAATGCAAATCAAACCATGATGAGATACCACTACACATTCACTAAAATAGTTAAAAATACTCACAATGCCAAGTGCTGGTGAAGTCACAGGAAAATGGGAACTCTCATCCACTGCTGGTGGAACTGTACAGCGATGCATGCACTCTGGAAAACAGTTTGGCAGTTAATTAAAAACTTAAACACACAACTACCACATGATTCTGGCAAAGACATGTTTACACAGAAACCTGCACACAAATGTTGATGGCAGCTTCATTCATAATCACCAAAGTCTGGAAACAATTCAAAACTTCTTTAACTGGCAAATGATACACAACTCTTGGTCCATCCAAAAAAGGAATACTCAGAAAGAAAAAAGAGAAGCTGCTGATACATGCAACAGCTTGGCTGGATCTCAAAGGCATTGTGCTGGGTGGAAGAAGCCAGGCTCCAAAGTTCTGGTCTCTGGTCGCACCGACGTGACTCTCCGGCGCACATAGCGTTATCGTGCTGGGCTCTGACCTGGAGTCTCCAGGGTTTGGTGATGGGAGGAGGGGGGGCCGTGCAGGGGCACACAAGGGAGATTTTGGAGTGGTGCAGCTGCCCTGTATCTCAACGGAGATGACAATGACACAAATCTACACGTGTGTTAATACTCACAGGACCGTACAAAGAAGAGAAAGTCAGTTTCAATGTATGTTAACTTTAAAAATAAAAAGGTATAAAGGAGTGATGAGTGTTTGAGCTCTGTGCTGATGAATAAAAATACCTCCCAAACCACATGACTCCAATCAGAACAGTAGGATCCTGGCTCTGCACTGGCCAGTGTCCAGGGAAGAGGGACAGAACTTCCCCACGTGAAATGGAGAAAACTCACATTTGCTGGAACACGCATAACCAGGATTCTCCCACTCAGCCCATTTAGTCCTGAACCTAGAATGAGGTAATAACTATACAGCCTGAGGACTCTTAACAGCCCGGAGGAGAAACCTAAGTAAAGCCAGTGAGGGGCAAGTTCTACCAGAAATGGGAAATTTGAGCCTGACCAGAGGTCTCAGGGCTGCGCTCCCTCCCGCGATGGTGAGCTCTCAGCCAGGGAGCCCCAATTGCGGTTCCGAGCCTCCAAGGCTGCAGCAAACGTGTTTCAGAGACAGACCCTGGGGTAAGTCCCCAGGCACTGCTTCTCCTCAGCCCGCCACAGCATAGGATGCTTCTCCACATGCAGACTGACCACACGCACTGCAAAACATCTGCATTCCTGGCCCCTCCCCATCATTGTCAGAGCCAAAACTTCCATCCCTGTGCATGTCCAAATAACCACTGGGCGATGCCTCTGCTTGAGTGTCAGGAAAAAGAAAAGGAGGTTGAGTTGAAAGCAACTGCTCCCTTTACCCTGATTGGAAGAATGTCCCCAGGGCTCAGGGGACAACACAAGATCATGCAATGAGATGAAAACTGTTCATGTACAAACACCCTCGTAGTTTTTGTCCCTAGTCTTTAAGAAAGAATGCCAGTTCTGATTGCATGTCTCCTCCCTTCTCCGATGCCCTCTGAGGAGAGGTCTGTAACCCCCTTGATACTCAGGCCTTCAGATAGGGCTGCATCTGGACCAGAGAACCGTAGTCCAGACCACCAGCAAGGCAGCCTGAGGTCACACAGAATGCCAGAATTGGAAACAGAAAACCTAAGTCCAAGCCTGGACCTCACCACACACCTCTCTGAGCTTTGGTGTCCTCATCTGTAAAATGGGGATAACAAGACAAGCTTTCCTTGTCACAGTGATTCACACATTCTGTTCCCTCTTCCAGAGGATGCTCTTCCCAGGCTCTCACAGCTGTTTCCTTCCTGTCCCAGGAGTCTTACAAATGCCACCTCCTCAGAGGCACCTTACCATCCAAAGTAAACGCCCACCACAGTCACTTTGTCTCACAGCATCCTGTTGAGTTTCACCAAGCAAGTGCCACCACTGGGACTGTCTCTGTCCTCTCTAGACTGTCGTCTCTTCCAGATGAGAATGCAAGCACCATGAAGGCAGGATCCTGGCCACCTCAGCTCCACTCTATCCACCAGGACTCAATACACAGGGCACTCACACTTTATTTTGGTTGGATAAGTGATGCTTCCCCAGCTCCCAGGGCTGCTTTGGGGTTGGGGAAGCCTGTGTGAGCAAGCAGTCTGCACCTCAAGAGTCGATGGGTCTCACTAAGTAGACCTCAGATACACCCACTCGTGTGTTCCATAGGAAACCAAGAGCTGCAGTTTTGTGTAAAAAGCCTCAAATCATAAGATTTGGTATGCTGCACTTTGCCAGCTTGCCAGAGTACAATTTTGTTAGGAAATAAAAATATATAATACTGCCACAAAATTCAGAGCCAGTAAGAATCCCAGCTTATTAGCCAGACCAGATGCGTCTTCCCTTCCATGTCAGTTATGTTCGCCAGACATTTAGGAATCAACTTTCAAAGTTCTTTCAAAACGGGAACCCAGCCCAAGGTTCCACACTGGAGCTCAAGTTACATTTGGATGCTAAGCTTAGCACCTAAAATAAAACTGAACTTCTCCATGGTGTCTCAACACACCATCCTCCCAAGAGTGGTCCATCAGCTGACATTCAAGTTAGGAGAGCAGAGTCTGCACTTTGCAGTGATCAGACCCTCCACCACCACCACCACCAATGGGGGCACCATCTACCCTCAGGGCCTCAAATTTCCTCATCAGTGAAATGGGGATAATACTTACTACATAAATAGCTACATGAAGATCAAGCCTTACAAAAGTGTTAGCCATCAGCAGGCACTCAACAAACAATACTTGTGATCAGCATTCCTTGCTGAGAGGCTTTGAGCTAGTCATTTCACTTTCTAGACTGCAAAGTCGGTACAGAAGTCCTTTCCTGTTTGCAAGCTTGCTGAGACAGTCAAATCAGATCACATTGGAGAATGTGCCAGTTCCCCAGGGATGCATGGTCTCCCCTTGCTGACTGAAGGGAATTAGAGAGAGGCTAAAGAGGTTTTAACAGCATTTCTCCTTTAAACAAATCCATTGGGATGAAATCTTGTCCTGAACTTTTAATCAGAGCTATGAACCAAGCTGGCTTAAAACTCAACATTCAAAAAACTAAGATCATGGCATCTAGTCCCATCACTTCATGGCAAATAGATGGGGGAAAGATGAAAACAGTGACAGATTTTATTTTCTTGGACTCCAAAATCACTGCAGACAGTAACTGCAGCCATGAAATTAAAAGATGCTTGCTCCTTGCGAGAAAAGCTATGACAAACCTAGACAGTGTATTTAAAAGCAGAGACATTACTTTGCTGACAAAGGTCCACATAGTCAAAGCTATGGTTTTCCCAGCAGTCATGTACAGATGTAACAGTTGGACAACTTAAAGAAGGCTGAGTGCTGAAGAACTGATGCTTTCAAACTGTGGTGTTGGAGAAGACTCTTGAGAGTCCCCTGGACTACAGGGAGATCAAACCTAAATAAATCCTAAAGAAAATCGACCCTGAATACTCATTGGAAGGACTGATGCTGAAGCAGAAGCTCCAATACTTTGGCCACCTGATGCAAAGAGATGACTCATTTGAAAAGACGCTGGGAAAGATTGAAAGCAAGAGGAGAAGTGGACGACAGAGGATGGGATGGTTAGACGTGAGTCGGAGCAAACTCTGGGAGATTGTGAACGACAGGGTAAGCCTGGCATGCTGCAGTTCATGGGGTCACAAAGAGTCAGACACGATTCAGCAAATGAACAACAACAGTAAACCATATGCTAGGGGAGATACGGGGTGGGGTGGGGCTGTGCTGTGACAGTCATTAGCATGGGGGTATTGGAACAGCAAGATAGAGTGGTGGCTAAAGATGCAGTCTTCAGGCCAGCAGCTGCTGGAGTGGGGGAAAGGGCAGTGGGGCTGGAGACGTAGAGGGTTCAGCTGCACAGCACCACAGCTAGCCCCAGACAGCACCCTGTGCAAATGTGAAAAAGATACCCCTTCGCCAAGATACTCTGCTCCCATTTCCTGAAAAATTGACACAATAAATATATAAATCTACAATGACTACTATGTGAGTGGTACCTGGGATTGTGCAGTACACAACCTATACAACTGTGCTTATCAGCCAGAGGAGACTATGAACCCAACAGGGTTTAAGGAAATCAGCTGAGCACAGATACATGGATTTTAAATGGTTACAAACAGAACATGGAAAAGGACCTCAGCAGATGTGGAGAAATTGGAACCCTTATACATTACTGGTGGGAATGTAAAATGATTCAGTTACTGTGGAAAACACTTGGCAGTCCTTCAGAAAGTAAAACATAGAAGTATCACATAATCAGTAATTCAGTCCTAGATATATACCCAAAAAGAACTGAAACAAAAAGTTGTACACAAATGTTCATGGCAGCATTACTCACAACAGCTAGAAGGCGGCAACAGCTCAAACGTCCATTACCAGATAGATACAGGAAATTCATCCACACAACAGAACAATAATCAGTCATAAAAAGGAATGAAGTACGCACACGCTACTATGTGGGTGAGACTTGAAAACATCATGCTGACAGAAGCCCACCACAAATAGCAGTGGGATTCCATTTTTTGAACTGTTCAGAAGAGATGAATCCACAGACGCAGAAAGCAGAGTAGTGATTGTCAGAGCTTGGGCAGAGGCGGAAACAGGGAGTGACTGCTTCAAGGTCCTGGGTCTGCTGGGGTGACAAAAACATTTCGGAGCTAGAGAGAGGTGATGACTGCACAACAGTGAATGGACAAAATTCCACTGAACATAACACTTTAGGATGGTTAATTTTGTGTTACATGAAAGTCATCTAATTTTCAAAATCCCTCAGCAGTTACGTTTAGGAAAAGCCAGCAAGGACAGAGAATGCCACACGGACCAGGTGCCCACCACTCAATGCTAGAAGGACACATAAGCCCTGGCAGGAACTTAGATCTCGCTGGGAAAGGAAAGAGAGGGATGAGGGGAAACTGACTCTCCATGACAGTCTTAAACTCAGCATGACCAGGTTCCTTGGAACCAGAAAGTTGGATCTTTCAGAGCTTAGGGGACATGGGATCTCAAGAGGTAAGTTTGATTATAGAGAAATAAGAAAAGGCAGAGCTGTGCACACTTGACTTTGAAAACATGAAAGTCAATGTCTACACTCAGAGTAGAATCCTCTTATCATTCCCATCATATAGCAAGGGACACCAAAACCTGGGGAGGCTGAACCACCTGCCCAGGGGACACAGCTAACACCTAATATGTGAACTCAGGCAGCCTAAGCTTAGAGCCCCGGTCCAGACACACTCCCTCTACCACGTCCCGCATGAAGGGAGTCACCAGGCTAAGGAAGCTGTCAGAGCAAAGGAACAGAGGGTTGAAACAGAATGCGTGCTTCTGGGTGTATGCCAAATCTGAATCATGGAGCTGATGGTGGTGATGAGGTAGGTTGAGGATGGTGATGAAGATGCTGATTCTGAGAATGATGGTGATGGTGATGGTGATGATAGAGATGGGAATAGTGTCTAAGGACTGATTCAGGAAAACTATTTAAAACCCTTTGTTTAATTTCTGGCATACAGTAAAGCCCTCAGTGAATGCTAGCTACTGTGACTGTTATTGCTATCATTATAAACTTCTGGTTTTAAATCTGCCTCTAAGCAATTTTAAGTCTACTTGTATGTACTCCTCAACATGTGACCTGTATTAATCAAGATTCTTACAGTTAAATAAGGCCCATTTCCAGCTCGTTCATTCCAATCAGGGAATTATTTGCTTCTCCCAACTAGACAGTCTGTGCTGTTGTTAATATGGACTAGAAGGCCCACACAGTGTCTCCAGCCCTGCTCTCCCTACTTCCCTCTGCTGTCTTCCTTGCTCCAGGGTTTCATTTTGGGTAGGTCCTCCCACAGGGATGGCAAGGAGCTAGGCAGCCTCACATCCAAACCCTCACAGCTTGGCAATCTCAGGGCAAAGGGAATGTCTCTTTTGCTGTCTTCCAGAAGAAGACTCCTGGAGGGCTTTGCCCACCAGGTCAGAGGGCATCTTCCAATCAGTCACTGAGGTCAGAAAGGGGAAGTGTTCTCACCACTGAGCCCAGGTGCCATGCTCGTACAGTCAAGTGAGCCGGGGGTAGAGGGAAGGTGATTCCTCAAGGGAAACGAAGGGGAGATGGCTGTGGAGTGGATGAAATCAGTAGATGGCCACTGCATGTCCAGGATGTTGGGAGGTCCAGAGGTGGACAGCCTGTCCCTTAGGGGAAGCATCTATTCAGCTGGCATCTACTGATGGCTTCCATGCACCACTCAAGCTTACTGCGCACACAGCAGCCCGTTTCCTGCAGAGCTAGAGAACTTGGCCTCGTACCCACCCCCAGGAGGGAGGCTGGGGTCCACCACAGCTGTGGACCAGAGAAGACACTGCTTCTCTGATTTTTCTATTACAAGAAAGGGTTAAAGTGTTGGGGAGGAGCCTCCCCATTTGGGCAGCAGAAGGGAGGGAGCCCACACACAGGCTTCCTGCAGGGGAGGGAAAGACTGGGTGGCCTGAGGCAAGGTATGCTGGGGTGGGCCTGCTTACTCAGAAAGCCCAGAGCCAGCAGGCCCTGGGTCAAAGTTTAGCCCCCCGAGAGCCTCTGGGTTGAGTTCATTCTTCTTAACTGATATCATGGGGCTTCTTCTGGAGGAGGAAAGAAATGATCTCCCAGGAATGCATGTAAAGATGTTCTGGGGGTGATTCTGGGATTGGGCAGGTGACAGGAGCTGCGGGGCTGAAAGTGGTATGTGTGCAAGAGAGAGTGGATGTGAGTGTGGTCTGTGCAAGTGTCTGCGTGCGCTGTTTTGTAAGGGGACCTCCATCTGTCTCATCCATTAATCCCCTAAACCATCAGGGTCACAGTAAACCTCCCCCAAGCACCTCCTGAGTGCTGGGCGTGGAGCTGAGCACCCGCCACGGCTCGTCCCACGGCTCGTCTCCTCTGGGGTGGCTGAGAGAGGGGAGGCATAGGCTAACTCGGCCGCTGTTTCTCAGAGACGCTGACTGACGACATAGCCAATGCTGCCCCCTGGGACTCATACCCAAACCTTCTGACTGCAAAGCCGCCACCTTTCCACTGCAGCCCACGGCCTCCCCTGACCCCTGACAAACGGCGGTCTGTTTCCTTGTCCAGAATTGGGAAACTCACTGAATCTAAAGGAAACAACCCTCTGTGCCAGAGGGTGCAAACTAGGGACCCTTGGGATGGACTCACCCCTCACGTGGGTTTTGTTGGTCATCACTCTGTTTTGGTAAAACTTTTGGTTTTATTCTCTTCAGGCAGTTCATCACAGTTCATGCCATACTTCCTGACATCCCCAAACACCAATCATTTCTGCCATCCGCCCAGCTACTTGAGGCATTTCAGGGAATCGGAATAACCAGCTATTGACACTGCTGGCAGACAACTCCTGGTCAAAGTGAGCTGTGACTTCAGTCCTCCTTGGCATGGTTCTACCTCTGTACACAGAAGGTGTCTAATTCATCTTCCCATTATGGTGAGGATGATGGTGGTGATGATGATACTAAAGAAAAAATTACCCAGGACCCTTGTTAAAGTGGTGTTGTTGCTGTTTAGTCACTTAAGTCAGTCCGACTCTTTGCAACCCCATGGATTGTAGCCCGTCAGGCTCCTCTGTCCATGGGATTTCCCAGGCAAGCATCCTGGAGTGGGTTGCCGTTTCCTTTTCCAGGGGATCTTTCTGACCCAGGGATCAAACCCACATCTCCTGATTAGCAGGCAGACTCTTTTCCACTGGGCCACCCTGTTAAAGCGGTGAGGTTGCCTTTATCCAAGACTATTGCAATAGGTGTAGGGCCCAGTGAGACGCTACAGGAAGAAGGAGAGATTGGGTTCAACTCAATTCAGCAAAGAAAAGTGAGAACCTAATAGCAAGTGTCAGTGGATGGAAAATTAATAGTGGTAAACACCAGGGATGAGGGTGAATATGGCTAAGCTGACCAACAGGGCTCATGCTGAAGGCAGGCCAGGTGGTCGGACCCCCCCAGGGAGAGTGGGAAGGAGGAGCTGTGTCATATATTGAGGGTGGTCAGATACCAAAGGTGGGGGACTCTGGCTAAACTGACTAAGCAGACTTCGTGCTAAAATTGGGCTCCTGAGGACACGCCGAAGGATGAGGCCTCGTGGAAAAAGTGCTCGGAGGAGCCTGACTAGAGTCTAGTCAAGGGAGAGTGGTTAAGTGGTGAGGGACTGGCCCCTAGCCCCACCCTCAACACATCTGCCGTTGTGCACCCCAGCACTGCTGGCACTGGTTCATCAAGTCTGACCAAAGCAAAGACACCTCTTGGTTATGGCTTCATTTCAGTTATAAAGACACATGTTTTGAATTTTGAAACCTCTCACGGCCCTTCTTTCTCACCTTCATAACTCCCAGGGTCCTAGAGCTGAGCTAGGAAATTCTGGTCTAGAATAAAACTGTGCTCCATTCCCCAGCAGTGGGGAGTCTGTCCCAGCTGCAGAGAGCTTCCCAGGCAAGCCAGCCTTCCCGGGGGCTTGGGTGTAAGGACTGGACGTTTAGGCCAACTGACGGACACTCTGACCACAGTCCTCACCCCAAGCACCCCCTCAGACTGGCCCAGGCTCTACCAGGCCACATTGAAGTTCACCTTCTTCCTCTACCCATCCCATTTCCTCTGCCTTCCTTTCAAAAGTATCCATCGCCCAAAAGTCTTGCACCCAACCTGTCTCTGTATCTAGTTCCAGAGGCCCACCTGTGACAGATGCAGTGAAGAATTCAGGCCTTTCTCCCATCACACAGTCTCAACGCTGGGGGTCATGTGCACATTTGCCTGATACCTCCAAATACATCTGAGAGCCTCAGTTCTCCAAGTCAGAGCAGTGGGACTTACGATGGAGATGGGAGGGGGTGGAAGGGGAAGGAAACCAGAACCTCTGTGACCCTCCAGTTACCCTCCTGGCTGAAAACACCATGGGAAATCAGAGTTTACAGTTCCTTTCCCCAACAGAAAAGGAAGTGCCTTAAAGACTAGAAAAAGACATTAACACAGAGTCTTTAACATGGAGCCTGGCAACCAGTCGGCCTTCAGCAAGTCGCAGTATGTCTGTCCCACACGCAATCTGGAGGGGCCCTCCAGATTCATTTCTGCTGCTCAGGAAAAACAGATTAGACTTGAAGTCTCATATCTGGAAACGGGGCACTGAGAGGAACTGGGTTCTGGCATAGATGGCGCTTTCTACCGTGTGGGGGCAGGGAGGTCAGTCCCCCATTGCAGGGCTTATTTTCCAAGTCCAAGTTGCTGCTCTAACAACAAATCCAACTTCATTTGGCAGTGAGAAGATGCTCATCCCTTCGATCTTGCTAATCTGCTCCCTGGAAGCCTGGCAAAAAAAAAAAAAAAATTCTAGATCCGACACTCTCTAATCAAGGAGGAAAACATTCCAATTCCCTGACAATGGTGAGGCCCTGTGTCCTCAGCAGAGGGTGAATGACACAGCAATTGTTAGCCCCATAAAGGGTTCAGACAGGAATGGCCCAAGGCCCTGGGAACAAGGTGGAAAGGTGGGCATGGCCCCTTTAACAAATAAGGGTCACCTGAGAGCTGAGGGGGTCTCGCAGGCCCTGAACGGTGTTTCACACATTCCAAGAAGAGAAGCATCCACATGCACATTCCTCAAACCGTCCAGCAGTTCCACAGCCTCTCCGGGGTGTCTCCTTGGGCAGGATGGTGCGCAGGCACACACACACACACACACACACACACACACACACACACACACAGGCCCAATTCACACCTGATCTTCTCTTCTGCATCAGCGGGGAGGGTGGGTGGGAAGGTGACTTTTCAGGTTGGAGGGTCACTGACCCGAGAACGCACAAGCAAACATCCTAAAACACCACAGAGAGCCTCTGGAAACTGATTGGAACCAGTTGTGTGGTCGACAAGAATGAGGGCCGCAGAGGACGGGAAGGCCGGGACAATGTCTGCTCTGTTCTGAGGCAGGGAACAGATGCCAGCGTTCTTCTGACTTTACAGCTTTTTCTTGGCTTGTGCGGGTGAAAGAGGCTGATTAAAAATGGGGCCCGTGCTGGGTGCCGAGCAGCCTGCCAGAATGTGGCATAAGACACGGTGGGCCGGCTGGAACTCTCACTGCCCCCAGTCCCCGCTGGACACACGCATCAGGCAGCCCAGCCTCCAAGGCCAAGAGGCCCCAGGGATGCTCCTTCCCTGCCTCTCAGGCCTTCTTCCTGCCCCTGCGCCCGAGGCCAGGCCCAGGCTAAGAAGCAGAGCTGCACCAACACCCTCTGCCTTCCTCCAACTAATAAAACCTTTCAGAAATGGATGGAAAGACATTCATCCCCTCCAAACCCATTTCTTCCTGTAGCGGTGTCGTAGGTAAAACCAAGTAAGCCCAGGGCATTGAGTTTCACTGGGCGAGTCATTGTGTGGTCTGTTCTGAGAGCCAAGACTTTCCAACCATACATTTCAACGGCGGTTACTCAAGTTTGGGTAAGAAAACACTTACCCAATTTCCGAGCAGACAGTGAACCGCGGGGCCTGTAACAGATATGGAGAGAAGGAGCATGCGTTTCCCGGCAGCGCCCGGCTCCCCGGCCTGCACGCACGTCTTTGGGGCTCCTACAGGATGCGGCCAGGCCTGCCAATTAGCCTCTGGCCCCTTCTACTGGAGATGGGGCAAGGGTCCCCCGTGTGTGATTCAGAGAATTTCACACGGTGCCCGCTCCTCTGCTAGAGGGGTCGAAGCTCGCGGGAGGAAGCTGGAATGTGGATTGGAAAATGAAAATATTCTGTTAATGAGGAGCCAGAAAAGACTGGAAATGCCAGAGCTAGAAGGGGCCTTGGAGAGGGGCGAACTCAGGTCTTGGGGCCTCGGTGGCCTCGTCCATAAAATGAGGGAGCGGGGGTGGAGGGGGACTGAGACCAGCAGTCCAAGGCCACCCAAGGTGTTAGCGGCTCAGCTGGGCTCAGACCCCTGACCCCAATCCAGGGCTCTTCCCGCCACGTCATGCTCCCCATCCAGAATAGAGCCCAGTGAGTGCTCAGCGGGAGGCAGCTTCCATGGGAGTGTTTGCTCTGCTACACCCAGGAGGTGACTCTCCAGACCAGAGGAGCATCTGACCTTTCCTTTACACAGCCTTCTGTGATGGACCTGACCCCTGGAGCCACTTCTGACAGAGGTGCCTTCATTCATTCCACAGTGCGCCGAGTCATTTCATGGTATGTGTGTGTGTGTGCGTGCGTGTGCGTGTGTGTATATGCACGCACACACATCATTGTATGCACGTGTGTATGATATTTACTGAGCCCCTGTTACCACCTCCATACCAGCCAATGACATGCTCCTCCTTGTCTGGGTTCTAGGGATACAGTACAACCAAGGCATCACCCTCACCCTACAGGAGTTCCCGGCCAGCTGAGGGGGCAGATACTGAGCTGGACAGTGGTCCTCGCCTTCCCACAGATGGGCAGTGCCCTAAGGATGGGACAGGTCGTTCTCTCCACCCCAAAGCTCACGGATGACCAGATGACTGATAGCAGGCAGCACACACTGCTGGTTGGTTGGTGACTGGTTGATTCGTTATTGGTTGGTATTGGTTAGGTGAATGGTTGCTAATAATTGCTTAGTTGGACATCCCTGGTGGTCCAGTGGCTAAGACTCAACTCGCAAGGCAGGGAGCCAGAGTTCCATCCCTGGTCAGGGAACTAGATTTCATGTCACAACCAAAGATCCCCTGTGCCAAAAACGAGACCCAGCACAGTCAAATAAATGAATAAGATTATCTTTTTAAAACAATTCTTAAAAAATGAACCAACTTTTAAAAAAATTGGTTGGTTGGTTGTATGGGTGGATGGGTGGTAAGCTGATGGACTGTTTACTAGTGGCTGTTATTGGCTGGGTGGTGGTTGTTCACTAACTGGTTAGTTAGTTGTTTGGCTGGCTAAAAACAAAAGCCACATCTAAACTAGCATCATGTCCTAAAAGGAACATGGACTTTGGGGTCAGAGAGCATGGATCCCACTCCCAGCTCTGCTACTTCCAAACTTTACAACCTAGAGAAAGTCCCTTCTTATCAACACCAAGCCACAAGACCCTCATCTGTAAAACAGGGATAATAGCACCTACTTTGCACTTAACATGCCTAAAGTGACTTGCACATCAATAGCACTCAGCAAATGGAAGCTGTTATCATTACCCCTACTCACTGTGGAAATGAGAATTAGAGTCTGTGACTTGCAAGGCACCCTCACACACCCTTAACATGGTGTTACCTTGAGATTTGCACATGATCACATAGACCTGTCTATGCAATGAGTGATGCGCCCAGAAAGAAATAGGGCTCATCATAGCCGTTGCATAATAAGAGCTAACCTGTAACTTAGACAATGCATAGACCTCGCAAAGGAGTTCCAAATGGCACTGGCACTCAAGGCTTCCTTCCCTTGACCATTCAGGAGTAAAAGCCAGCACCAAATATAAGTGTTGGCTGGAGAGAAGTTCCCCACTTGGACGTTCACAAGCATCAAAAACACTTTACAGTTTGCAAACCGCATTCATATCTATTATATCATTACATTGTAATAGATATGATTCATATCTAATACGTCATTCCTATCTATTACATTCATATCTATTACATCTAGGAGTGTACTCTTGGTACACTCCTAGAAGGCAGGCAAAGTTCAATTAGTCTCCCCTTTCTACAGATGAGGAAACTGAGGCTCAGAGAAATAGAGTTACTCACACAAGTCACACAGCGTAGCCCAAAGGAAGTCCTATACCTTCATCCTGAGGCACATGTTTTATGGGTATTGAATAGGAATCCTTGGTCCCAAAACATCTCTGAAGTTGATATTCCAGTTTGAAATTCAAGGAAGGTGCTTTTGTCAACATGCTGTCTAAGGACAATCTACTACTCAAACACAGAAATGTTCTAAGCCACTATTTTTTTTTAATTTCCCATGAAAATTCTGAAAAGCTATAAATGAAAAATAAACATGAGGTTATTAACATTAAGCCAAACATCATACAATTCTGGAAAATACGAGGGTGACAAGATGCCAGCTCAAATGACACTGGTTCAGCTCCCATCACGTGTGTGGCAGGGACCCACTGTGCAACCTATCACTCCAGGACTGTGGGAAGTGGGCACGACATCCTTCTTCTTCCTAGTAACGTCTTGCTCCAAGCTCCTGTTTGCACTGAAGTTTTCCACTTACACATCATATCACTGCCCACATGTGATTGTCCTTGTTCTATTCACATAATAGATTAGACCCAGTGACAAAGAAAATCATTTAGAAGATAGAGCTAAATGATCACAAAGAATACAACATACAGAAATTAAGTGGTAGAAAACATGAAGAGGAAGTAAGAGACATGGACGACAGAATGAAAAGCTCCAAAAATATTTAATAATATTCCTTAAGAAGAAAATAGAGAATGAGAGAGAAGCGTTTTTAGATGAAGTAACAACCTAAAGTTTTTCCAAAATCAGCCAAGGATATGAATATTCAGACCAAAGGAACATGCTAACTCACAAGCAGTTTGGGATGGACAGATGGGTGGGTGGATGAATAATCTAGTGGAGACTTGAATAGTGATGTATCTGTGAAAAGATCCCCTTAGCTTAAAATCAATAAACTAAAATCCTAAATCACCTTGCTGCCAAGTTCATCTCTCAGAGGACTGAAAGAGTTCTAAAACTCTGACCCTCACTCTGACCAACAAAAAAGAACTAAAGAACTTCTTAAAGATGTGGCAGTACACGGACTCCTTTACAAAGTAACAAAAATTAAATCCCTACCTCACCTCATAGATAAAAATAGACTCCAGAGGCACTAAACAGTGAAAGATAAAAAGCAAACTATTAAAATATTTGTAAGAAAATATAGAATAGCTTTATGAATTTTTAGAATTTTTTAAATGAGTTAAAAATACATCATCATTATCATTATCAAAGTCATCACTATCATCATCCTATTGCCAACAATTAGCATGCAATCAGCACTGACCATCCACATTTAATTCTACACATTCCATGTGCATCTGCTCATTTAACTCTTATGAAAACCCTCAGAGGTATACATAGAATCATTGTTCCCATTTTATAGATGAGAAAGCTGAGGCTCAGAGAAGTTATAAGACCTGTGCCTTGTTCTGCAGCTGGGAAGTCACGGGTTTGATGCCACAGCTGGCCCATGTCCATGTCTTCTGTCTGCCACTTTAGGTCCCGGCTCATGCCTGTCATTCTTGAGTTCTCTACCAAATACCTATGACCTGCCACTTTGAAGTCCATCCTCTTCATGCAGGAGCCAAAATATATTCATCTACACACTTCACAGAGTTTGTTGAGACCTACTAGGTCCTGGGGGTTCTGCAAGACCCCAGAGAGGTTGAGTTCAATTTCACATGACTCATTTCATCAGACTGATGGGAAATACCAGGGCAAACATTTTAAGTTTAGAAACACAAACAAACATACTGAATATTTTCCGAAGTTTCTATCATATAAGCATCAATATGAGGGCTTTGAGCCTAATGGAAAGTGAAAGATCGACACTGGAGAGGGTGGGAGTGAATAAACCCTCTCCCCACCCCCAAGTTTGATGGAGAAAACTGTTTTTGCAGGTGGAAAATGACTACATTTCAATCAGGATCAAATTCCGAAGGCTTTGCCAGCATTCACAAGTGCCCACATGGTATAGAGCCCTGGCCTGGCCAACTTCCTACTCAATAACCTATTTCTACAGCTCTTTGGATATTAAAAAAGTTGAAATACAAGATAAACTCAACTGAAACCCAAATGAATGGATTCGTTCCCATTTCAATGCCATCTGAGGGTGTTTTATAGCCTGTACTGTGTATCTTTTACACATCTATTTTTAAATACTGCAAACTAAATGATCATGATAAAATATATAAAACCCTTTACAAAATTCCATCTACAAAATTACAGCAAGATCTAGACAGTAAAAATGTGCAGCCAACACTGTTAGGCAGTGATGGCAAGCCTGAGTTGTACTGAATCAGTCCTTTGAACAAGGGGCATAGCTAAAATACCTTGATCTTCTTCCTGAAGGTTGTCCCAATTGTAAACCCACCTCCTCCATGAAAATGCAGGAACTTACAAGTGATCAGATGCAGCTAAGTGACAGTCAAGTTATGAAAATGGGGATCAGCTCCTATTTTCCATCCTTCTATGAGCAAGGCATTCAACCACTTTCATAAAATCAGCTAACGCTTATTGCAAGGCTAAGTGTTTTTCTACATGCATACATATATAAGTTCATTTAAGACTCGCCACAGTCCTGTGAGACAGGTTGTGTCATTGTCACTGTTTTACAGATACGGAACCTGAGGCACCAAAAGGTTAAGCAAATTGTCCAAAGACACACAACTGGCTCTGATCCCCATTCTTAACCACCATGTTCCCTGCCTCTTGTGGATGCCTGATAACCAGGTCATACTTGATTATGGTACTTTACTACCAGAAATAGAGATAAAATAAGAATCCTAGTTTCCCCTCATTAGAATATGATTCCCTTCCTCCAGAGGAAGCAGGCAGTGACCCCATCAAATAACTGTGCCACTACTAAGCCATACAAAACTCTGGTGTGAATTAGAAAAATGTACCCCTTTCTCAATCTGTCAGAAAATAGTCATAATATACTTTTTGTTGAAACAAATCACTTTATTACCATGTTTTATTATGAAAAGTGTCACAATAAGCCTCCATATCTATGATATCTGTGATGCAAATGGGGGCCTTAGGTTGCGCAGTGCACAACCTCAGCAACTGTACACAGTGGTCCTACCCTCCGTCCTCAGCCAAGTCAAAACAAGTGTGGTTTGAACAGCGTCTCCACAAAAGCAGAGTGTCTCCAATAAAGCAGAGACACCAGGAGTGTGGCCCCTGGAGTCACATCTCATATGGTCATTGTTAGCATTCGGCAAAGTAATAAAGTGTTTCTATAAACTGCTCAACAGACATTAGTTATTGCTCTCCTTGGTCCATTCAAAACACCACTTCCTCTTTCTCATCCTGAGTTCAGTCCACAGACAATGTTAGAGAGGCTGGAAATTTCTCTTCCGGGGGGATTTTTACACTCAGACAATCAAAGCTTAAAAGCACTTGCTCCCCAAAGAGGTACTCAACCAAGTTTCCATACATGTTTTGTTAAAACTTGATCAAAATGTTACTCCCCTTCTTCGCCTTCGTGGAAACGCTGGGTTGCTCACAGTTACCGTGATCTGACATCGGCTTTGACTCTTCACTCCGCTAAGTACCGTGGGTGTGCATGTGATCCTATTAACCCTCAAGGCGACCCTCTGAGGGAGGTATCTTTATGTCTGTTTTACAGAGAAGAAAACTGAGGCTCAGCCTGAGGAGGTGAGGACCAGAGCTGATGACTGCAACCTGATGTATTTGGACTTCATAGCTGTTGCTCTTAACAAAGTGGTAATTCAGCCAAAATAAACCCATTTTGTAAATGTTATTTATAAAGCTGACAGCAGTCAACTACGCCCTGAAGCATGCACAGCAGATGAAGACAGAAGTCTTCCTTGGACAAGAATCACTTCTACCTCCCTTTGAAAGAAATAATGAGAAACAGAATAGGTGATTGCTATTCACGGCATTTGGTTTCTCGTGGAAACAGAGGCTAGAACTCAAGGTGAATTTTAATACCTTCTCAACTCAAAGCGCCGTCACATGTGAAGGCAAACATACTTCCCCACTTAATGTCTCCTTTCCAGTAGGGCTCCAACACCCTTTTTCAAGTAACGGTGTCACTGAGATCTAATCCTCACTGTGCTGGACGTATCTATAGCTGTTGTCTCAATCCAAGTCACCATTCCACGGCACAGACTTGAACACCGAGGCTCAGAGAGGTCAGCGTTCCCCAGGCAACCCCGGTATCTGCCCCATGGCAAGGGTGGGATTTGAACCCGGATCTGCTGGGTCCGCCTCCGAAGATCCTCACCCTCCTCCACAGTCTCCCCACTGGAAGAGAAGGGTGAGGTTGGAGGGTACAGTGGCAGCAGCCGCCCTCTCACCACTTCGCTGTGAGACATTTTAGAGACAGCTACAGAACTGAACTTTTATTTAGTTTACATAAACTCAAACACATGCAATTTATCACCTCACCCACGCGTATCGTTGGCTGGAGATGTGCCCACATCTAGGGAACCCCCAGGAACAAGCATTACACAAATAAACTTTTTTTCCCAAATTCCTTCTGATTCCTGAAGCTAGTAAGACAGCGCGCCAATATTTCTGTAATTTTTTAAATCCCACAGAAAAAAGTTAGTGTACAACAAAAGCCTCTGTGGTTCTCAGCTGCATCCTAACCAACCTCTTGCCAAGTTTCTGAATAGACTGGCCCTGGTAGTGGAGCCCGGGAGGGGACAGCCTGCCTGAGAACACTAGTTCTGATGTTTTACTCTGAAGTAGGATGTAAGCCAGTGCCAAAGAGTTGAAAACAAGGGAGACAGGAACCCTCAACAAACATCCTCCCACCATGGACCTAAGATGCCAACCAACTGTGAGTAACACACTAACCATCGTTAAAGCCAAACAATTAAAACCAGCAAAATACCATTATTTTAAATAAATTATTTCAACACCTCAAAGCCAAGTAATTTATTTTAGAATAAATTACAGCCAATAAAATACAACTGAAATCAAAACAAATTTATTGTCTTTGGCACAATTACAAGACAACCAGGGTTTCCCAGGTGGCTCTAGTGGTAAAGAACCCACCTGCCAAAGCAGGAGACATAAGAGACGTGGGTTCGATCCCTTGGTTGGGAAGATCCCCTGGGGCAGAAGATGGCAACCCACTCCAGTATTCTTGCCTGGAGAATCCCACGGACAGAGGAGCCTGGTGGGCTACAGTCCATAGGGTTGCAAAGAGTCGGACACGACTGAGGCAACTTTAGCCAGCAGGCACAGACTCCGATCTGGAGAGAGCATCTTCAAGTGACAAGATCACAGACCAGTGAGGTTGGGGCCCCAGGTCCCCATCCCAGACTCACTCATGTCTGACAGGCCCTGGGTGACACGACCCACTCATCAGTTTTCTTGTGGTTAAATGGGGACACAGAGCATGAGATGGTACGAGGCTATGTAAATGTTGCAGTATTGGTGTGTGCTTCAGTTTGTCACTAGAGGACACTGTGATGTTTAGCATGCTCCTTCAAAAATGACAATGAATGTGGGACCACGGGGTCCAAAGACGGCAAAGGGTTTCCACTCAAGTTTACTGACTGGAAATGGAGAACTGTGCTAAGAAGGATCCTGAGGCTAAAATCTAAGGTCAATGAGATGAACTCTGGGATCAGTCAGAAATGTCTGTCATGTTTGAGGTCGGGGGGTGGGGGAGGACAAAGATTAAACAAACTGTATACACTCCCCATAAAAAGAAAAAACAACACATGATCACCCTCCCCAAACTATGAGACTATTTTCTTTATAAAATCTTCAAAAAGTGAGACCTTTGGGAACATATTGCAAGCATTTGACATTTTCCACAGGAAATGTTCTCTAAACAGGTTTAGTTCTTGCGAACTTTCCAAGGAAGTTCCAAATTCCATCTTTCTCTACTCCAGACTTCATACCTTAATGGAGCGGGTGGTTTCCATTTTCTCAGGCCTCCTATTCCAAACAGGACACAGAGATGAGCAGTCTTCAAAGAATTTTTCATGTTCATACAAAAAGGAGATTTTCCCATCTGTCTGGAGGTTGCTTTTGGGCTGTGGCCATGGGAATCACCGACAGCACTGTGACACTCGACATTCCGACGCGCTCCCCCGACAGAGCGACTTCAACCCTGCCAGAGGAGGAGGAGCCCCGCTCTGCCCCCAGATACTAACCTCAAGGCCTGCAGCCCCTGCGGGTGGGCGGCTGCTCAGAAGGCCCACATCTGCCGCCCTGGCTAGGAGCAATCCGCGCTCCCCATCGCCAGGGGCTGGGGTGCCAGCCCCACGGCGAGAGCCGGATTGTGGTGGTCTGTCTGTTTGTTGAAATTGGGCCGGGAGAAACGACTTCGAAGTCAAGATTGCCTGGAATGTGAGCCCTCGCGCTGTGCAGACGGCTCTGTCAGCAAGCTCAGGAAACAGGCTGGGAGGCTGGGACGAGGCCCAGGTCTGAACCACGAGTCTCACCCAGGAGCACGCCGTCGGGGAGGGGAACTGAGGGAGGCCTCCGGGACAGACGTCCCTTCTGTGGGGATGCGGCCCGGCCCTCACTCAGTGTGCAGCGTGAGGCCCTCATTTCCTTGACCAAGTGGAAATCCCAGTAGGAAGTGCTGATTTTCTTATTTGACCACTAGGGCTTTTTCCAGAAGGGAAGCTGAATCATGCTGACTTTCTGGAGAAGGCCAGCATTTCCTCTCATTCTCAAAGGCATAATCTCTGGGTCCCCTTCTTAAAATAAGTACAAGACAATATTAGTAGTCATGAAAGAAGTTCCCATTTATTGAGCACTTACTAGACAGAGTCTGCTCCCGGAGTAATCTTCAAAATATTTAGCCACTACTAAGCCACAGTTACCAGCTATGGAAGGCACTGGAACAAGTCTCAGAAGGCCCCACTCAGCCAAATGTTGCTCTTTAGTCACTGGACCATGAGGAGGCTTGGAGGGGATGGTCCGGGGGCATTGCAGGGGCAGCAGTTATTTATTGAAGGAGTGTTTAACCACGGCCGTGCTCCCAATGCCTTGTCCCTGAATGTGAGCCCCGCTGAGGAGCGCTTGTGCAAGGTGATCTCCAAACCATCCCCAACAGCTCTGCCACCTCGTGGGCGCAGGCCCTCCCTCCCAGGACTCGGCAGGGCCTATGACTGCTTGGCCTGCGGGAGTGACCTCTGGGTCGTCCGAGTCCAGGTAATCAGGAAGACCTGGTGCTTTGGACCCTTGAATCTGCTCTCAGGAAATCCAGGCCACCCTGTTAGAAAGAACGTATAAAGAGACCTGGAGAATGAGACACCGCGTGGAGAGGCCGAGGAATCAGTAGGCTCAATAGAAGGTTGCTGTCCTGAGCCTCCCTTCGTGGGAACAGTTCAGTGCATAGCAGGCAACAACCAGAACAGCACCTAATATACAGCCCCTTCTGTATTACACTATTGCTGTGCAGTGGGCATTATTATAACCTATTTTACAGACCCAACAGATTAACACACTGCTCCCAAACTGCATGAAATCTGGAGGCCCACTCTGACTTCCTAAATCATCATAATTTACAGAAGGGCCTGAGGGCTCTTCTCAGGCCCTCACTCACAGACCCTCACCCTTCGCTGGATCTCTCAGTGTCTCCAAAAAGCAACGGTGCATCCCCTGATTCCTGCCCATGACCTTGTCAGCCTTCCCATTCTGCCCGCTGGAGGCCCTGGCCCTGGCTGAGCATTCCCTGTGCTGCTAGAGCAGGCACGTCCACGCTGTGCTGGGTGCAGTCTCCCTCCCTGTTGGAGCCCCCGCACCGCCTCCTGCCCGAGCACCCTGTCCTGGGACAGCCTCCGGGCCACGTGATGAGCTCCACGGGAATATTTAGCTGCTGGGAGACGTCTCAGGATGGCATTGTTGATCCTGGACCCCAATCCAGCCTGATTGGAAGAGCCATCATGCGGTTTTCTCACTGCCCACTCTTCATGTTTTACACACTCACTCCTCAAGTTCCTCTAAGGAATGGAGACATTGTATAACATTTATGAGCTTTATTCCTGCCGGTGCTAATGGAACTGGAAAAAAAAAAAATCTCATTTTTTTTCCCTGCTGGAAAGTACTTTTCCATACTTCTCTGTCTTTGTTATGAAATCTCCTCAGCTATATTAGTTAATTATTCAAAACAAAACTGCCCAGTGAGACTGAATTCATCCCACCAGAGGGTCAAGAGTTTTTATTCCTGTTGTGTGGCGGTTTCTGCTCCCACCCAGCTCTCCCTTTGGCCTTCATTAGGGTGACAGATGCCCAACACGAGCCACAACAGGCTGAAGCGGGGGAGAGAAGCACACCATGCCTACCCCCCATCCTTCATGCTCCTACCTGGCCCCATTCGCCTGCTTTCCTGAGCTCATCCTTCAAGACTCTGTTCAACTGCCACCTCTGCCAGGAAGTCCTCAGGGAGCACTCCTTCATCTTCACCTACCATATCCTCATTGGCACTCACATCTCAACACTGAATTCTTCTCTTTGTAAGACTCATCTTCTCAGCTATATCCTATGCTCCAAACTCCAACCTCATGTTCTTGTAGACAGTGTCATTGTCATCACACACCCCACTTTCAGACCCAGTGCTTCCTGGGGATTACTTCATTTCATAATAAATATACTGATATCCCCATTTTGCAGAGGAGAAACTGGGGCTCTAAAAATGCACCCCATAATGCGTAGCTGGCATGTGAGCCCAGGTAACCTGAGGTCAGAGTCAGTGCTATTAAACACGTAAGTAATTAACCCACAAACCTAACTGAGCATTTCAGGATAAAAGGAGAAAAAAACAGAAGAGCACAATCTAACTTATTCCTGTGAATGAGCAATAGAGAAAAAGACAGCTCTTCAGAGGGGATACCCCATACTAGGTAAGATGGAACATCACTTGTGAGATTCAAAATCCACACACACATCCTCATATTTGTTTTGGAAGTACAGAACAAGAATCCTAAAATCACCCAAAAGGTTTTCTCTATGACTCCTGCTGTCTGAGTCTCTCTTAAGGATATGAGCACAATATGTATCAGGATTTATACACAGTGACATTCACTGCACATGACTTCCAACAGCAAAAAATTTGGAAACAACCAAAATAAACAGCACTAGGAAGGGAGTGTGAAAACATGGTGATTTTTACTTTCTTCTTTTATTTTTCTGCATTTTTCCAAATCCCTTCAAAATGCTCATGTTGCCTACATGATCAGGGAGAAAAAAATCAATAATGTTTCTAAGGCAGAGCAGGGACACAGGTCACGTCATTCCGGCTGGTGGAGAAGCAACTCTGCGGAGGGCGTTCTGGCCACACGTGTCCCAGTCTAGCAATTCTCCTTCTAGGAATTCACTAGACATAGATCCTCACACAAATGCACCACGAAGTACATGCAAGGACGTCCAGTGATGCACGACCTGTAATGGCAAAAGACTCAAACCAACCTGAAAGTTTACCCAAAGGGACTGGTTGAATAAATTATGGTATATCCATACAAAGGAATGCTGTGTGGTTAAAAAGAAAGAAATGGAGTATAACATGAAAAATTGGCCGTGATATATTGTTGAGTGAAAAAAGCAGGCTACAGACCTACGTGCATAGCATAATCCCATTTGTGTAAGACAGTATAAATATATGTGATTGTTTATATAGACGTTGGAAAGTCTAAAAGGATATACATCAAACTCTCAATCAGTCATTACCTGGATGGGGAAGAAGTTGGAAAAATGAGGAACTTTTGTGTTTTACTCAGTTTTTATATTGCTTGAATGGTTTCCAAACCCAGTCCTGCTTTAGGCAAGTAAACATATTCTTTCATTACTTTATGTTATGGAATAATTCAAATACACACAAAAATAGAAAGAAAAGTACGATTAATTCAACATACCCACAACCCAGGGCTCCCCTGGTTGCTCAGATGGTAAAGAACCTGCCTGTAATGCAGGAGACTGGGATTTCATCCCTTCAGGAAGATCCCCTGGAGAAGGGCATGGCTACCCACTGCAGTACTCTTGCCTGGAGACTCCTGTGGACAGAGGGGCCTGGCGGGCTACAGTCCACGGGGTCACAGAGTCAGACACAACCGAGCAGCTAACACTTTCACTTTTTTGTTTCTCACCCATCACCCAGCTTCCAGATTCAAAACTGATCGAATCTTGCCCAACCTTGTTTCAACTCTACTTACCCATCCAGATTCTAGTACTATTCTCACACCTGAAGAATAACAATAATTTCCTAGTGTCCTCAAATATTTGATCAGTGATCACATTTCTAGTTTCTCTCAATGTTATAAGTCATTTTTTAAGTCTGTTTGAATTGGAATTCAAATAAGGGCCACAAATTACAATAGATTGGCTTGACTTCAAAGTATCTTTATCATAAAGATTATTTTTTCTCTCTCTAGACACATACAGACATATCCACACACACGAATATACATACATGTATACCCATATATGTAGGCATAAATATGTATTAATATATGTGTATATATAGCTGTATGCATGTGTGTGCGTGAAGTGAGTGATCTCATTACTCTCATCTAACAGAAGGGAAACCAAGGGACAGAGAGGGCAGGTGACTTGCCCTGAGTGCACACAGATGTGTGGAGAGAGTAAGAGAAGGAGAGAGAGAGAGACTGAAGGAGCCACAGCCTGGGTTTGGCTGGCCAGATCCTCATGGTGTGGCTGAACCTGCTCTTCTGTCCTTTGTGTTTCCTGTCAGTTGGTGGTTAGATCAGGAGCCCTGATCAAGTTCAGTCTGATGTGTGGGGCAAACGTCCCAGGAGTGGTGGCACCCTTTCGCCCAGAGTCTCTTGTCCCTCATCCTGCCATGTCAGTTGCATGGACGCTCGGTTCCCATGAGCCACTGGCTTATCAGGGCAGCCTGTCAGACGTCACTCCCTGCACCGTGCAGGCTGAAGCCGGCCTCTACCCACCGAGTACTGGCTGAAGTACAGAAGCACATAGTGGCGGCAACCAAGGGAGACTTTTATCAGCCCTGCTGTGTGCTTCCAGCTCCCTGGAGCTTGCTGCTGTGACCCCAGCAGCACGGAGAGACGCACACATCCCACAGCATCAGTATGTCATTCTGCCAGACTCGCCATCTGTCTGAGCTGCCACAACACAGACTAACACCTTCCCACCGTGCTTCCCTCAGGAAAGCACTTTGGAGACTGAAACACGGTGGGAACTATGGAGCAAAGGGCTTGTTTACACACACAGTGAGGCAACTCAGTGAAAGGCTCAGGGACCTGGAGCAAAACTGAAACCTAATCACTTTCTCCAGGGCAAGTACCTACTCTCTTTGTGCCTCGGTTTCCCTGTCACCCACTTCCCAGGCTAGGAGCGAGAACTGGATTAGAGAATATGCCAAAGGTGCTGAAACCGTGCTGGTACACCAATGTCAACTTCCATCCCATGACCTGAAGGGAGTAGGGACAGAGCCCAGGGAGCCTGTGATGGGTTAGCAGATCCCATGGGGCATCCCATGGCAGGGAGCACAGTGGTGAGAACTGTCTTTTCTGGAATCAGCCAATCATGGTGGTGCTGCTTCCTATCTTTGTGACCTTAGGCATGCTACTTCACCTCTCCCAGCCTCAATTTTAGTATCTGTAAAATGGTGGTGATGCAAGCCAAGCATCACAGGGCACTGTAAAAATCTGACAACCTAAGGCTTGTAATGCAAAGAGCCAACACTCACGGAAGGATGACTTTGCACCAAGCACCCAGTTCCAGGCTCTCTCTGTCTCACTGCATTTAGTGTTACCACAGCCCTGGGAAAACTGGTCAAATTTTACCCCATGTAAGGTTTCTAGAATTCTGCCAAGGATGTTAGTCAGACCACAATCCTTATCTGAAACTGCTGGGGCCAGATTTTTTTCAGAGTTTTAGGAATTTAGAATGGCAATGAGGTACTCACCCAGTACGGTCTTAACACTGCAGCAGGGTCCAGAGCAGCCTCTGTGACCAAGCATGTTGACACCTTGGTAGGACAACATATGAAGTGAGTGAAAGCTGCTCAGTTGTTTCCTACTCTTTGCAACCCCATGGAATTCTCTACACCGGAATACTGGAGTGGGTAGCCTATCCTTTCTCCAGGGGATCTTCCCAACGCAAGAATCAAACCCAGGTCTCCCACACTGCAGGTGAATTCTTTACCAGCTGAGCCACCAGGGAAGCCCAAGAACACTGGAGTGGGTAGCCTATCCCTTCTCCAGTGGATCTTCTCGACCGAGGAACCAAACCAGGGTCTCCTGCATTGCAGGCAGATTATGAACAACATATGAACATCCCCACTAACTGGGATAAATCAAGACCCAAACAGATTCACATCAGTTCAAGTCAAGTTTTATCACCCAATTAGTTTGGGGCAAACCTGGGAAAAATGTTGCAGTGTTCCAATATTCTGAGCTTTTGGCATTGCAGACAGAGGCAAGTGGGTCGGCAGTGTAAACATCAGAGACCACACAAGGCGTGCAGTGGGCAATAAGAGTGACTCGTATGCCAGGACCTGGTGACAAGAACATTCGACCAATAGGAGGCTATGAAGGCCTCTGAGACCTTTCATAGGTAAGAATCCCAAGAGCCCAAGCTTGGATAATCCTCTGGACTGCAGGGAGGGTCAGGCCAGATCAGGGTCTGGGAAGGCTGAGATGAGGGTGGAGACAAGGTCTTTACCCTTGATCCCTCTGTCCATGCCCTAATTGCCAGGGGCACATTGGGATCGCTGAGCCCCTGCAGGGCCAGCCCCAAGTACAATGGTCTGCAGCCCCCCTCAAGGTCCCGGGATCCAGGTAAGAGCAGGGACATGTCAGGGGCATGCGATGGCATCTAGTCTTGTCACTCAGCAGCCCTCCTTCCTTCCAGGTGTGACCCCTCCTCCTGATACACACGCTTTCTCTCCCCTCCCCAACCCCTTCTTCTGGTGGAAGTGGTCGTACTCTGCCATGACTTGGTGGACACAGCTGATTGGCCCGGAGAGAACCTCTGAAGCAGTCAGAGTGCTTCTGGGGGTTTTTCCAAGCAACTGGGAGAAGTGGAAGGCACAGCCCCTCTCCCTGGGGCCTTATGAGCCAGGGGACAATGGCTCAAATGCTGTCTTTCTGCCCCGACGTGGAGGGAGCGTTTTGGAGAGTGAGCGGAGCATGACATGCAGACAGAAGTGGATGTGAGAGAGACAGACATTTCTCAAGCTCCCCTGGCTGAGCTGACACAGAGACCCAGATCCACACCTGCTCTCCTCCTGACCTGGATTTCATCCTTTCCATAAACCCCCATTTTTACCTAATTTCCATTGAGCTGGGGTGGGAACACTCTGTGGGGGAAGAAAGGGTCCCGCAGCTGGCCATGAGCAGCTCTCTGGCTTGTGAATGAGGGCTGTGTTGTGAAGAAACCTCCTGCTTCTGTATTTGTTCAGGAGGCTCGGGTGGGGGTGGGCACGTCTTAACCCAAACCCACCTAGCACCTGTTGAGAAACACTGACCCCATTGCAGAGTTTGGGTTTACACGGACTCTGTATAACACCTTATAAAGAAAGCCACTAGCGCAGAAGATTAAAGAACACCATTAAGTTCGTTGTTTTATTTCTTCTGAGACCGAACGAAAGCTGGAAAAGTGCAAGGAAACGTTGCTGAGTTATTTACTCTCCGTTACCAGGGGCTGTGCATAGCCTCACATAAGCAGCCTAGCCGGTCACAGCGGTGGTTTATAAGGTGTAAATGTTGAGGGGGAGCCAGCGCCGTCCTGGAGGGAAGCTTGGAGCAGTCACACGGTCCGAACACAAGTCAGGGCCAATAAAAGCTCCTGGGGCTGGTCTGGCATCTTGGCCCCAGTGGGACCAGGAAGGAGGCCTGTCCAGCTTCATGGAGCCCCTACCATTCTGGGTGGAATGCGTGTCAAGTATGCCCACTGGGGCGGCTCAGTCTCTTTATGAATTCCGCAAACCCCTTTCTGGGGTCAAGGGCAGGTGTCAGAGAGAAAGCAGCCCCTTTCAGTGCTGGACGTGGCACAGTGTGCCAGGAAGGGGGAATTTCACCCAGGACTGAAGGAAGTTCGTCCCAAGTCCCATATGAGAGGCTCTCTGGGCTTCTGGCCTCCTTTTGTGCCTGTTCCCTGATTATCTTGCTAAAGCACCTGGGAGCTGCAGGGGACCGAAACTGACTTGAGCTGACTTGAGCCAAAGACAGGGGTATATTGTAAGGTGACATGGGTGACTCACGAGACTCAGGCCTCAGGAGGCTGGGATGGGAACAAAAAGCCTTCAGAAACTGGGCCCAGCCACTAGATGACTCATCTATGTGTCCCAAGTTCTGACTCTCCCTGACTCCAGGCCTGCTTCTCTGGTTCTCTGTGTGCATGGTGGAGTATGAATGCCCCACAGCTCCCAAGCCATGCACCTACCCTTCAAGCCACCTCTGAGAGCACTGCTTCAAGACCCTGACAGGCAATCAAGTCCCCATGGCCAGGGGAGTCACAAAAGACACCTCCAGACTCCTTTCCCTCCTCTTAGAAGCCATTCTGTATCTAGTCAGTCAACAGATACACACTGAGCACCTACTGTGTGCAGACCGGTGCTGGGGGTAGGGAGGGGAGCTCCATGATGAGCAAAAGAGACCCTATCTCTGCCCTCAGGGTGTCACTGTCCCAATGAGGGGCAGATAGGAATTTACTAAGCACACCAGTGCAGAGGGGGCTTCCCAGGTGGCTCAGCTGGTAAAGAATCCGCCTGCAATGCAGGAGACTTGTGTTAGATCCCTGGGTTGGGAAGATCCCCTGGAGGAGGGCATGGCAACCCACTCCAGTATTTTTGCCTGGAGAATCCCCCATGGTGGGCTACAGTCCATGGGGTCACAAAGAGTCGGACACGACTGAGTGACTTTCACTTCACCTTACTTCACAAGTGGAGAGGAGAGGGCCATGGTGACAAGAACTCATCACGAGGGCAGGTGACATGATCTAAAGTGACATGTGAGTTAAAATCTAAATTCTCTAGAAAATAACCTGGCAAGTGAAACAGAAAGCACCCCCAGGCAGAGGAAACTGCAGGCAAGGCCCGGGGAGGGGAAGGGCCAGACTGACAGGATGAATGAGGACAGCACTGGGAGGGAGGCGGGAGGACACCGCAGTGCTGCCAAGGCACAGGATGCGTCTGTTTCCCCCACAGCAGCCACTGGGAGGCCTGGGCAGAGAAGCAAGTCAGGTGTGATGGGAATTCAGGGCGCAGCCCAGGGTCGGGTGAGGCTCTGAGGAGCCCACCTGAGTCCAGTCTCTGTGAGCTTAACTCCCCAGGTCTCCATTCTTGGTCTCGGCTCATGACTTTCATCGTCTACCCAGACCTCTATCCAAGAGGATCCAAAATTCTTCCCAACTCTCAGCAGCATCTCTGGCTTTCCCATCCTTAGCCCTGGGAAACTCACAAGTATGGAGAAAAATATTTATCTTATATTTAGCCACATCCCCAGTGGGTGACTAACATCCCGTCCCCACGCCACAGAGAAACACAGACTCAGCACAGACTGTGGGACGGCAGGCTGCCAGGGCTGGTGGGCCTCAACCACAGAATTGGGGCAAAGAAGGGGTGCCGGGCAAACCATCACAAGACACCCGCGACTCCCCCTTTTGCTTTGCCTGTTTAAGATGCAACTTGAAGCCTGCATCTTTGAGCCTGTCTGGAGAAAGCTGTGTGACATCAGGTGGTGTGAGAAGGGCTCAGATGGTGTGCACCACGGCCAGGAGTCGCACGGCGCCGGGCTGGCCGCCCATCCCAAGCTAGCAGGGATTATTCTCTCTCCTATTGTATTGATGAGGAAGCAAAGGCACAGAGAAGTGGAGCTTCTCGCCCTCAGTCACCAGCAGGTGGTGGAGCCGGTTCTGGAACCTTGATGGGGCTCCAGGGTCCATTGCCTCCCACAAGGCACTCCACAAACACAGCCCAGGTAAGCTAGGCTGCTCTTTTGTCAGTTATGTTCCCATCGAACAGCCAGTCAAATTCACGCTTTCGACCGCCGCGGGGCCTGTGGGACCAAGCCCCACCTACCCTGCTGTCGGCTCCTCTCTGTCACATGCCTGGTGTCCACACCTACCCTCAAAGTCTCCTCCTGAAGCTCGTGGACAGACAGGTGCCTCTAAACAGCCCGCTCCTCTCCCTCACAGCAACCGTGCTTGTCCCTCAGGGTACCGATGTCCGTTTGCAAGGTTACACTTCCACATGCACTTAAGGCTCAAGGTTACACTTCCACATGCACTTAAGGCTCGGAAGGGGCTCAGAACTTGGGAGCTGCAACGCGCAGACACTGTTTCTGTCCTACCTTCTGCTGAACTCTCAGCATCTACCGCAGGGCTTACAGCATAGGACTGTTTATGGATAGAAGTAGGGGAGAGGGAGAGGAGAAGGGAGAGAAAGAGGAAGGGGCAGGGGCGTTAGAACCCAGCACCCCCAAAACACACAGAGCACGCAAGCACCCACCCAGCACGTGCCTTCCAGCTGCCTTTCTCTCTGATGAGTCGGTCAATAGATATTTGATACAGTTCTCATTTTTTGAAAAGGAAACTTAACCATCATCAAGGATGGTTTATGGTCATTATCCATCTGGATGAGGCGACAGTCTGTATTGTGGGCCAGAGTGAGTAGATATGCCTGTGCTGATACACAAAAAATTCTAAGGTATATTACACATAACCTATTTCTAACAGTAGCTGGGACACACAATAATTGTTTTAAAAAAAAAAAGTGTTGAAAAGGTGGCACGGGGGGACTCTCCTGGTGATCCGGTGGTTGGGAATCCACCTTCCAATGCAGCGGATGCAGGTCCAATCCCTGGTCAGGAAACTAAGATCCCACATGGCCTCGGGGCAACTAAGCCCACAGCACGACTAGAGGAGCCCACACGCTGCAACAAGCAGTGCCACAACGAGAGAAAGCAGACGCAGACCCCGCACGGCCAACAGCACGACAAAAGAGGTGGCGTGGGTGAGGCAACGTCCTTCATGTCTAAAACTGTAAGGTTAAAGGTTCGCAGAGTGATGCATGGATATGGAATCTAGAAGAACGGTGCTGACGAGTCTGCTCTCAGAGCAGCCGTGGAGACGCAGACACAGAGAATAGACCTATGCACAGGGCGAGGTGAATGGGGAGCAGCATGGACGCGTAGGCACCGACATGTAACTAGACAGCCGATGGGAGTTTGCTGGGTGACTCGGGGAACTCAAACTGGGCTCTGTGATGACCGAGAGGGCTGGGACTAGGCGCGGAGGTGGGAGAGAGGGGGCATATGTACACCTGTGGTTAATTCATAGGTATATGACACTGCTGATTCATTGATATATGATAGAAATCAAACCGATATTGTAAAGCCATCATCAATCAATCAAAATACTTAAAAAACTATATGACTAGAGAGATAAATATGAATATGATTTTCTATATCCAGAAAATTTCAAGAGGTGATAATGAAAAATCACCCTACACTTGGTCTTGGACAGAACCTCCTTGCAGGATGTCATTTACAACCTCCCTCTTAGAAGAAACTGGCGTTTCTGATAAATGCTAAAGTGATTTTCAAGTAAACTTCAAGTTAACCCTCAATCTGCAACCAGTCATTGTCAACCAGTTATTCTTTTTTTTCTTGTGTCCATGCAAAATATTTAAGAGGTAGTTAAAATTATACAGCTATTAACTTTTAGTCTTTATTTTATACTGTTTTTTGTAATCTTTGAATTTTTTTGCCATTGCCATGTATTATTTTTTTAATTTACTTTTTAATTGAAGCCATGTATTATTTTAACAAATGTTTTTGAAAATTTAAATGTATATCATGTCTTAAATTGCAGAAAAGCTTAAGTGCCACACAGGAGTATCTGGAAGCTATCACACAGGTGATAGGGAGCCACAGAAGGTCTTTGAGCCAAGAATTTCCCAGATGAAAATTTCATTTTTAGAAGATTTGCCTAGAACCAGTGATGTCTTGCTCCTCACCTGACTATGTTCTCCTGAGCTTCTCCTAAAATGAGGCTTGAAAATTACAGCCCTTCCATGTATATACTCAGAACAAGTGAAGTCACTCAGTCATGTCCAACTCTTTGCGACGTCATGAACTGTAGCCTACCAGGATCCTACATCCATGGGATTTTCCAGACAAGAGTACTGGAGTGGGTTGCCATTTCCTTCTCCAAGGGATCTTCCTGACCCAGAGACTGAACCCAGGTCTCCTGCATTATAGGCAGACATTTTGCCATCTGAGCCACCAGGGAAGTCCCATACTCAACAGATTTAAATAAAAAGTGGTTGTTAAGAAAAATTGTGAAACACTTTACAATAGGAAAAAGATGTCACTGGAATCAATGAAATTGATTGACTGATCTGAAATAGCAATGTATTCTTCATTTGAATTCTAGGAATTTTCTAGCAAAGCCTCTGGAGTTGCCCTGGTCTTTGAGTGTGTATTGTACACAATATAAGGCAAGTGTATAGTGTAGAACACAAAATAATGCAAACAACTCTTGCCCCCAGAAGTGCAAATAAATTCTGTCCTGTAGAGATGCAATGCATTCATCCTGTAGAAAAGATGGCTCCAAACACACATCTTCCATCCTAGAGGTATAAACTCAGTGTGCACTGATTAGGAAATTCATTTCCATCTGCCTGATTGCCTACAGACATGTCTGCTCTTCACACTCTTCTTCTGAACCAGCTTTAACATCACACCAACTTATTTGTGACTTAAATTAAATTTCTTATCGTTGTTCATTTCATATTTGTGCAGGAGTCATGATTTTACCTTTTGAAAACTACTTTAACATGACCAGGTCAGAATAGAAGGAATGAGACAATGTGTCTGCCCCACAGTTATCATCCAAGTGGGGAGGAATCAGAGACAACCAGAATTTAGGGCCTGAGCATATATGACTGAGCATGTCAGGCGGCCAGGACCGGAAAAGAGAGATGTGATCTGGAAATAGCTCAGCAGGGGACTCTTCCAGATGAGACAGGATGGTGTGGGGGTGGGGAGCAGATGGAGAAAGAGTTGGGAACAAGAGAAAATCTGATGATCAGATGTGTAAGTAGCTTACAGACATGTTTCGATAATTATGTGGTGCTAAACAGGGCAGAAAGAATGAAGAAAAATGAAGAGCTGAGGGGACTGGATGTGGAGAAACTTGTTAGTCTTGAAACTGAACAATGAGATGTTTTCTTAATCAGATAAGAAAGCAAAAAAAGAGACTTGTTCCAAACTGCATCCGAGCTCATGATCAGACAATACTGACACTGAATTTAAAAGCTAATGAAATTACAGATCAGTGATGAGGAAAAGCAGTGTTTGCCTGTTAATCTGCTCTTCCTACCTGGGGACAAATTGGCAGACAGGCTGTGTTTTGAATAATAACTCAGATAGAACCGGGAAGGGGTGAGCTTTGGAGAGAAGATCCAGCCTCTAGAGGCTAGGTCTTCTCAGGGTGAAGGTGACTTCGACAAGGAACAGAAGCGAAGCACCTGGAGCCCTTTTCCTGGGCTTCTACAAGACACGGAGTTTGGGCTCTGGGACACTGGTCGCCCTCGCTGTTACACACTGTGTCACTTGCTTTGTGGGGCAGGAAAGGGACATCGACCCAACTAGAATGGACTTTCCACTCCATTTCCTCAGGACCTCTTTGAGATTCGAAGAGATTTTCCTAGACAGACAAGGGACTGAACCTACCACTGGTTCCACCTCCTATGACCACAGACCAGAACAATGCTTCAGACCGAAATCTCCTGCTTTTTTCTTTTAAATAAGGTGACTCTCTTGGTTTGAGACTCATATATAGGGACCAGAGGAGTACAGCATTTTGGTCAAGCCCAGAGATTTTGAAGTCAGGGCCCCAGTTTTTGCAGTTCCTGCTTGTTGACCTTGGGTGAACTCATATTTCAGACCCTCAGATCCCTTGTCTGTGAAGGAGGTTAATGTCCCCCAGACCTGGGCCCACTTGGGAGCCCGTGACTAGACAGCAAGTCACATGGTGCTTGGTTTACATGGACCCTTACTCAGAGGAGGCTGGACTTCATGCTGTTGATGGTTAGCAGTTGCAAGAATAGTAAACTAAAACATACAAGCTGGATAGAGTAATTGCATTAGGAAATTGCTAACTTTTCTCTAAATTTGTCTTGAGTTTTGTCATGTTGCAATCTTTTCACTTGTAAAATGAAATAAGTTTTGGATTCAGCAGGATTAGTTTCTAGAATATGTAAATAATAATTAGTAGCACCTACTGTGTGCCCAGCCCTGTTCTATTTGACACTCACAACTAATCTCTGTGGCTGGTGCTATTACTGTTCTCATTTGACAGAGGGAAATGCCAGACCAGGAAGGGCTAAGAAACCTGCCAGGAGGAGATGGCAAGTAGAATAGGTACCCAACAGTCCAGTTCCAGGAATGGAGTGGCCCTTCTGGGGAGAGGGCATGCCAGCCAGGAGAGACAGAGAAAGTGGAGGCCAATATGACCAAGCCTCTCAGCCACTGGTGAGCCTTCGCACACGAGACCTGAATGCGCCTCTGAGCTGAGATGCGGGGGAGAGTCACTCAAAGATGCCCTGAAGCTCCCTTGTACCTTCCAACTGGCATTAAACCAAACCTGTTTTGGAGAGCAGAAACCAACTGTCTCTTCAGGGCCCAGGAGAATTCCCCAGCTGCCTCTGTTAAGAAACACAAAATGCCATGTGGAGGAGCAGCACCCTGGCCCAGCTGGCAAGGGTGTCACTGTGGGCAGAGTGCAAAACAGATTTCAGCTGAGACAGACAGTTCTCCTGCCCGGGGATAGCCTGTGCCAGCCACCAGGTGGGGCACCGATTTAGTTCAAGAAGTCAGTTTTCGAGACCCCCACTGGCAAAGGCAGCCTCTATGCACACAGTTTTCCATTTGTGCAGGAAGCCGCAGCGACGAAGAGAGATGAGCCTGGAAGTAAAGTCAGATTCAATGATTTTATTGAGGCTGGAGCTGCCTGGGAAATGCTCACCAGCTTCATGGGCACCATGCCTCCCTGGAGACCTGGGAAAAGTTAAGCCAGTGTCTGGAGATCGGAGCATGAAGACATCCCCAAAAGGCAGGGTCTGGGCACAAAAAAGTACGCTTCTGTGTAGAGCTCCAGGATTCCCGGGCTCAGCTCAACCAGCTAACAGAAAGACCTTTCATGGTGCTCTCAGGAGATATTTGAGAAAAAGAAAAGTAGAGTCTTTCAAAGAAGAAAGTTCAGCCCTCAGCAAAAACTGTTTTAAGAAAAAAAAATTAATCAATTTTTGTGGTTTCAATAAAAGCAAAGGATTTTGTGGTTTTCCCTCAAACTTTTCACCATTTTCCATAAAAACAAAAGCCAATATTTGAAACCATTTTTTCCCCCAATGAAAGTGGCGACATTTTTGCCCAGAGACGACTTCTTGGAAAAACCTCCTTGCAGTTTTTCAGCCTCATGATAGCCCTGTTTGAGCCTGAGAAAGCCTGACACCCTTGTCCATGCAGGCGTATTTCACCTGCAGCCAAATGTGTATGCCTCAGATCACAGAAATATGCTTTGGTTGGAAAAATTCCATATGACAAGAAGAGATCTTTTCTTTCAAGATGTTATATGAGAAGGAGGCCATTTTACTTTCTAGGGAGGCCAACATGGAAGTCTCAAAATGATTTCTGAGATGCAAGTGCTGTACCTTAAGCAGGTCTGATTGCAGAAGACAAAAGATACCATCAAAGATACTCTTAATACCATTATAGTCCCAGGAGTAGAACTCTCACACCTGAGATCTCAAAGGAGACTGGTTTAACCTTCTTACTTTATAGATGAGGAAACTGAGGCCCAGAGAGGCTGTGGGATCTTCCCTAAGACACAGATTACTACAGTTCAAATCCAGGTCTCTTGACCTCTAGCTAGTGGTTTAGGGTTTGTCTTTTATATTATCACACATCCTCTTTTGCTAAGATTTGCTTGTTTTATCAGTTCTTAATTTCTGGAGGGAAATATTATCTATACTTTTGCCAGCAAAAGTGAAAAAAAAGTGACAGTGTTAGTCACTCAGTCGCGTCCAACTCTGTAACCCCATGGACTGGAGCCCACCAGGCTCCTCTGTCCATGGATTTCTTCAGCCAAGAATACTGGAGTGGGTTGCTATTCCTTTGTCCAGGGGATCTTCTTACCCAGGGATCGAACCCAGGTCTCCTGAATCGCAGGTGGGTTCTTTACTGTCTGAGCCACCAGATAAGTCCAACTGTAACATTTTTTGAGCACCTGGAACTGAAGGTCAGCAACTTTCAGCTTCTTGGATTTGAACTTCAGCAAGAGATTCCAAACTCTCACAAATCTTCCTTTCACATCAGGATAGAGTGTTCCAGGAACTTTTAAGGAGACAACCAAGGACCAACAGCCCCTTGTGGGTTTCTGCCTCCCTGTCTTTGACAGTAACAACACTCTTCTAGTTTTGTTTTTTCCCTTGGCCTCTAGGAAGCACAGAGCTAAGTTGTATGCTTAACTACTATAGCTTCCCTAAGCACAGATTCTGTAATATAATTTCTGTCTGTCTCTGCACCTTTATTCTCCTCCATCTTGTCTTTCATCAATTAATGATTTTTATGCTCCAATACACTTCATGCAAAGAGTCAACTCATTGGAAAAGACACTGATGGTGGAAAAGATTGAAGGCAAAAAGATAAGGGAGTGGCAAAGGATGAGATGGTTAGATAGCATCACTGACTCAATGGACATGAATTCAAGCAAACTCCAGAAGACAGTGGAGGACAGAGAGCCTGATGTGCTGCAGTCTATGCGGTTACAAATAGTCGGACACAGCTTAGTGACTAAACAACAATTTTGGTGTAAGTCATTTTAAATTTCTTCTGAAATGGTTAAGGATAAATACTAAAATAAATAAATATTTTCTCAGATCTCAAACCAAAATAATTAATAAAATTGCTATATGACAGAAAGAAGTTTGCAAGAGAAACACAAGAGTAAACATAAAAAGAACTTTTCCCCTGTGACAACTGACAGAGGAGGCATGGGGTGGGAGGCGGGAGGGAGGGGACATATCAGCCATCAACCTGTGGCTGACTCATGTCGGTGTGCTGCAGAAACCAACACACTGTAAAGGGATTATCCTCCAATTAAAAATGAATTTTAAAAAACTGTCCCTGAGAAAGCCAGCAAAAGAAAACCAGTAAATCTGTAAGAAATACAGGGTCTTCACTGTTGGCCTCTTGCCTACGCTATTAACTGCCACGTGGAAGCAGTGAATCACATTGTAATTCTGAATCTTAGACCTGAGGATCCATTCTCCCTCTAGTCACTCTGGTTCTCACAACTGGCAGGACAGCTGAGTATCAATTCAGTTCCACAATTCACAGATAAGGAGAATGAGGCCCAGAGAGGGTAAATAACTATAGCTTGGAAGTGGTGAAGTCAGTACCTGGGGGTTTTCTGCACTATCACATCCTCCTTCACAAACCAGCCTGGCTCTGCTAAACCACATGAGACAGACTTAGGAATTTCATTTGCTGATGTGAGGTTTTGTTGTTATTGTTTTTATTTTCTCAGGACAAGCTAAAGGCTAAACTACAAGAAAAAACATTAAGTTTCTACTCACTAACCTACAACAATCAACAAAGTCTGTGTGTGAGTGTGTGTGTGTGTCCAAGTACCACTGGCGTAGGACAGATGATCTAAAATTCCAAGAATCTTTGTAGGTAAAATTTAGGAAGTTATTTGTAAAAGCAAGCTGTCACACCTACTCAAGGAACATTTTCTTATTCAATAAATATTTAACAAGAGCCTCTTAGGCACCCAGCACCACAGAGCAGAGGGCAGCAATAAACAGAAAGGGTGAGCCTCTACAGATCTCCACGCCTTTATTCCCAGGGAACTCACATCTGAGAAAATACATTCTGTCTAACCCAGTACCACGAAATAAACTCTAAACTGCTGGATGTTGGAGCATGAGAGAAACCCACAGCCTCTCTGTGAAGCCAGTTTCTTTTTGAACAGAGAGAAGGAAAGCTTTACTTTCCATAAGCAGCTGCTTCTGTATGGTGAATTGAAACAATACGATCATTTAAACTTTCCCCGCAGAATGTGTGGTATCACAGGAATGTGTGTTTGCAGCCTGGAAAACATGGACTCGCCGCGCCCACACATTCAGCCCCTCCGTCTTCGCGGAATCCCTACTTTAGTGTCTGCTGAAAACTTAATGTCGAATTAAATGGCTTCCCCGAAATCTGGGACCCACAGAGACAGGCTTGGGATCTAGAACATTAGTTTTCTGTGTGTTCATGGAGAGGGATTGATTTAAATATGTTGAGGACATCTTAGTGGTAAAAGTGAGTGGATTTTTTTTAAGGAAAATTTTATTGGGAATATTTTTTCCCCTTAGGTGTGAAGTTTGGCAGGTAACTGCATTCTCTGATGGACTGTTGAAGACTTGGTTAATTAGAAACAAGATTCAGGTCCAAGGTAAACATCGTGAGCCTGCTAAGTCTTCTTAGGATGTTTGTCTGAAATGCTTCTGAAAATAGTATAGCTTTCTATAAAGAAATATTAACCAGTGTTCATAAATGGAGCTGACTACATTCTAACTCAGCCCTTACTAAATTGGTATTAGACTAGGGATTAGTCTCTGATTTTATTTGAAAATCCCAAGAGGAAAAGCAACTCCAACCACTGCTTTCTTACTCGTTTTTCAGAAATCAGTCAACGAAGCCTCCTCTTTAGTCAGGGCTGTGGGAGATTAAGCCAGCCCAGTTGGCTTGATGTAAGGAACCCACTCAGCTAATAGCCCTCTGCCTGCCAATACAATCAGCTGCACAGACAGGCGGACGGGCGCTCATCCGTGGAGTTTCACTTAGGTCAGAACACTCGACCCTCATTTGTGCTTCCACGCACCATGCAGCCAGGGCCACCTACACCTTGAGATGCTCTGTCTCCTCCATGCGACTCCCCTTACTTCTTCTCCTAGTCCTCACACTACCCTGTGCTAAGAGGAATTTCAAGCCCGGGAATTCCCATGAGGAACACAGGATAAGGATGGTACACTGTGACTTGGAGGAACAACACCCCCAGGCAGCTTTCCCTCCTGGGCTGGCCATGGGAGGCCTCCTGGATGGAAAACGCCAAGCCTCTGCTGAGCACCCTCTGGGGACCAGGCACCGGGCAGCAGCATCCTTTACATCTGGGGGGTAAGTTAAGCCAGTTGCCCTCCTGTCCACAACACAGTGAAAAGCAGATATGAGCTCAGACATCTGGAGAAATAGGCAAGACAAGTTCCATCCTGAGGGCACAGGTTTGCAGCGAGCTGAGACAGCAGGAATCCACACTCAGAGCAGAGAGTCCAGCAGAGCATGAGGACCTATTCCAGGCCTCAGCCATGACCCTGGATCATGAAATCATAGCTTAAGGGACCATAAACACATAGACAACAGAGTTCAGAATAAAAAGATGAATAGTCCAGCTACAGTCAGCTGCCCTCGGGGTCAGGACAGGGCAGGACCTGGGGGTCTCACTCCCTGCAGCTCTGCAGGTCCAGTTGCCCACGCCCCTCCTCAGCTGTTCGCCAGGAAGCACCTCTGCCACCCTGAACGGTGCCAATGCTTCTCCCTCCCTGTTTTCCGGCGTTCACCAAACTTCATGTGAGGACAAATGAGTAAATGTACACCTAAACACCATCTCAGGGGGTCATGATTAATCACCAGAACATCAGCCCCAGGAAGGTAGGGATCTGGGGTCATTCACTCTTTAGTACCGATGATGATGCCTGGCACACAGTAGGTGCTCAATAAATACTAGTGGATTATGCAAAAAATATTTAATAATAAGTCCTTGTTGAATGATCAGTTAATGAAACAGGTCTCCTGGGTTCCATGTGCCAACTCAACGAGATTCCATCACTTCCCTGTACCCCAAAGAGACCTGATCCAGCACTCAGCCCCTCAAGCCTGGCCACCCTCTGCCTTTTCCCCTCTGCCTCCAGCTCTGGGAAAGGGAGGAGAAGCGGGCGCTGCTCCCTGGTTTCCCCTTAAGCCCTGCACTTGGCTGGAGTTTCTGAAAGAGGCTGCCAAGCCTGAAGGTCATGGCCTCTGGCAGAGGAGGACCAGGACTTTGCTCCATGTAGCTGACCACATCCAGCCCGAGCATGAGGGTCCAGCCTCCAGGGCCTAGGCTTGTCCCACTGTCCCCCTGGCTCTGGGGTGTACCCCATTTTCCAGAGGACATGGGAGAAAGAAAGTTCGCTCTGGCCAAAACCCTGGATGTGTTTCCTAGGTCGAGACTCTGTCCAGCATGAGATACCCTGTGAGTGGGGAAGGGTCCCTCCAGCCCATGGGGAGCTCCCAGCCTGGCCAGTACCTGAGCATCATTGCCTTTGTGGGTAAAAAACAAGGCACTCCTCCTCGATCTGGATGTCTTTGTTCTAAAGTATATTTTCCCTTTGGGCATCGAAAAATGCTTCCATCACCTCCTTTCTCTTATGTGTCTCCCCTTCCTCTCCTCCATGGGGCTTCTCAAGCACAAATGCATAACCCAGGACGGTAAGTGTGGACCAGGGCAGGGGAAAATTAGTTAAAGAAAAATGAAAGAAGACTTTGCTGCACCTCTGTGTGCTCTTGGGTGAGGCATGCTCTGTGTTCCGTGCAGAGGAACTACAGGGGGTGGGAGGGGTTCTGGTTGGCACAAGGATTCTGGAGATGGGGGCAGAGAAGGTAGGCTCCTCTCAACATCGCTTCAAGACCCCCAAATCTATCCAAGAGGACCCCCCAGATTGTTCCATGAAAGGTTTGCTGATCATCTTGAGAATCCACTCACTCAACACATAGTTACTGAGGGTCTAACATCTGCATGGCACATGGGGTCCAGCAGTGACCACAACGGACACAAGTCCTGTTTGCCCAAAGACAGGGTGAGGAGGCAGACTGTAAACATCAGCCATAAATGATCCAGTGTGTATGAGTGTCATGTGGCTGCTGTAACAAAACTGCACAAACTGGGGCACTTAAAATTGCAGAAATCTATTCTCACAGTTCTGAAGGCCAGAACCCCAAACTGAGGTGCTGGCTGGGCCACACACCCTCTGACGCCTGTGGGGGAAATGGGTCCCGTGCCTCCCTCTCAGCTTCTGGTGGTGCCAGAGGTCCTTGGCAGTCACTGGCTTGTAGACGCATCCCTTCAGTCTCTGCTTACAGAGGTCTTGTGACCTCTCCCTATATTTCCTGTCTTCCTCTTCTTATAAAGACACCAGTCATTGGATCAGGGCCCACCCAGTTGACCTCATCTTAATTGGATCAAGTGCAAAGACCCAATTTCTAAATAAGGTCGCTGTCAAAAGTACCAGGGGCAGAATTTGAACATATCTTTCTGGGGAAACCATTCAACCCATAGTTGTGCTTGGAGAAAATCAGGCAGAGAAAGGAAGTGCCAAAGTTGGGGGCAACATGTGTGTGTCTCCAAATGGGAACTTCTTTAGAGTCAGTGGTCTTAACGTCCAGGACATGAGCGAGACCATCCCCTTCAGACCCTCAGGATTCAGAGGCCACTGCACCACCCTTTCTTCTCACTTGCCCCCTTGAAGCTGAGCTGAAAGTCACCAACAGCATCGTTTGGTCACTGAGCCCCTGGTGCCAGTGCTCTCGATCCCTCTCCGGGCCCGGGCATTCGTTGGGCATGGGGGCGGGGCTCTGTCCAGCCTGCACTTCGGGCAAGAGGCTGACACGTCTCCACTAAAGCTGCCTCATAAAAGCTGGAAATATATTGAGCAGAGGGTTGTCTTTCCTGTCCGTGCCGGCAGGCGTTCGTACCAGGCTTTCATTCTAGGCCAAGTACTCCAGGGAGGTAACGCTGCAAACCAATTTTCTGAATAAATGTTTATACTGTATAATTTTCCTTTGGTGCAAAGCATTTTATCTACACAGGAAAACAAGCCAGAGACAAGGCCAGCAAGCTGTGTAAAGGCAGGACTCTGCGAACCGTGGTGCAGGGGAAGAGGGCGGAGCCTTGAAGAGTCTCGTTAGAGACAGAGGTTGCCACCCTGCACCCTCTGGCTCCCCTTCCTCACTCTGCAGCTGCAAACAGGGTGCTCTCAAGGTATCTCAGTGGGTAAGGGCTCTGCCCATTCATCCAGCTTCCTCTGGGCCCACCTGTCCCAAATACCCTAGATATATTTTTCTTTTGCTAATGGCCCCTCCGTTAAAGATCCTGAACAGGGAAAGATTTTTCTTTGTTTTTAATTAACAGACTTTAGTTTTTAAAACAGTCTGGGATTTACAGAAAATTGAGCAAGTTCCCACACAAGCCCAGAAGTGGATTCCTATCTGTGGTCTCCAGCTAATGTCCCATGTGAGGCAGGCATCCAGCTGTGGCCGAGGCCACCATGGGGGTGGGGACACCCCCAATGGGCCCAGCTGAGACCTGCTCCCCAACACTTTGATCCTAGAGAGAGTGCAGACAAGTAGGCCAGAGAAGCTACTGTTAATGAGGGTATGACAAAGAAGACAACCAGAATGGGGTGACAGACACTGAAGGAGGAGCCTGCTCCAACCCCATGTGTAGGGGCAAAATTTTACACAGTGCTGCTCATGGCTGAATTTTATTAGTGATACTGAAAAGTTAGAAATAGCCTCAAGGTTTAAATACAGGAGTGTAGTTAATTAGCCTCAGCATCCAATGAATGAAATACTATGCTGCCACCAAAAATAATTTAAAGACTACCAGGGGAATTTAATGCCAGGGGAAATGCTTACAATATAATTTGAAATGAAAAGTAGCAGAATACAATACTGTACTTCAGGTACTAACTAGGAGCACATAAAAATATATGTACACTGGAAAGAAACACATCACATTTAACAGAGGTTGTATTTGGCAGCTGAAGAGATGGAGGTGCATCTCTTTAATGAGTACACATACTTATGTGGTAGGTGGGAAGAAGTTTTAAACAAAGAAATGGCCCCAAAGTTCAAATCCGTTCTGAAGTCAATCAGAGGTTATGATTTAAAAGTCAGTATTTAACCCAGTATTACTGCATTTGACATTTCCCTATTTCTGATCACTAGCAAGCCTAAAAACTATGTTAAGATAATATGCACCTTTGTTCACATGTATATATTTATACATACACACAGATATATGTGTATATGTGTGTTTGTATATGTGTGTATATATATATCCATCAGGGTTTTCTTTCCCAAGGAAAAGTTATAAATCTTAATTTGTTTGGAAAAAAATCCCCAAAGGTGGGCTCCAAATGGTCTTATGAAAATAGATGACCAGCCAGGATTTATGAATACATGAGGTAGACAGGAATAATTTTACACATGATATGTTCCTGGCAGAGTGTCAGCCATACATTTGCAAAATTATTTTTTAATTAATTTCAATAGTAAAAAAATAAGAAAAGAAAAAGTCTGAGTAATTAAATTCTCTGCCTCTAAGCATTTTCACTTAAATAGATTCATTTGGTTTTTAACTGACTCAGTAGAAATTCATAAGCCAAAAAAACTGAGGTCTGAACTAGTAATCCTGGCCTCAGACCATAAACCTGGCTGCTATGAGCTCTAATTCAGGCTCAGTTTAAACTCCCCCTGTGGTCCTGGGCTAGTTACTCGGGCCTGGCTTGCCACTTCTTAGCAGAGAAAGTTTAAAGTCACCATGGATTCTGCAGCATTGATCACTGTTGAGTGGCACTGAGACTGGCCATATCATGGGTTACAAACCCCTCTGGGCTCCACGGAGAGCATCAACCACCTGCCACTTGCCTGCTAGGGGCCTTGAGCTAAAGAACGTTCCTCTCCGAGTCTCATTTTCCTCATGGGAAAGACAGGAATAACAAAAGCACCTCTCTCATCAAGAGTGCGCAAAATAAAAGCAGGACTTAATGTGTCAAGGGGTCCCACATGATAGGGTTCACTTTCTCCTCCCAATTCTTTTTTTAATAATTGATTTACCATATGATTCAGTTGTGTGTTTTCCCTCTGGCAAAGGCTGGTTTTCATTTTATTGAGCACTTACTGTGTACCAAGTACTACCCATATTAGCACTACTCACATGACTCTACCAAGAGCCCTGGAAGTTACCAACCTCATTTTCCCATTAGACAGAAGGGGGTGCTGAGGTTCAGTAAACAGAACCAGTTGCACTCCAAGTCACATGCTTCACCCCTCTCTATGCTACACGTGAAGGGACAAGAACATGGTTGTGGACAAGCTCACTCACCAAATGTGAATGTTAACTAGCATCAGCAATCCATAGGAATCCAAATAGTCCCCTCCTCCTGCCCACTCCCATAAGCTCTCAACTCCAGGGTCCTAAAGTTAAGGATTCCAGTCTCAGCTCTACCATTCTCAAGCTGTGTGATCTTGGATGGGCTTCTGGACATCTCTGTTCCTCCTTTTCCTTAGCTTCAAGTTAACAATAGAAGCATCTCACAGGTTGCTATGAAGATGACATGAAATAACGCATTCAGAGTGCATACAGATCAGGAACTGAGATTCAGAGAAGCTGCATGCCTTCCCTGACACTCCACAGCCTAGATCCCTGAACCAGCTGTAACGGAACCTGCTGTGCCATTGATGGTGAAACGCCATTGAGTGTAACATCACCTTTGGAACAGGAGAGTTTTACTTGCACATTTCACTTTTTTTCTGTCATTCATTAATTTGTTCAACAAATATTTGAGTCAGATTCTGAGTTGGGAGCTGGGGAAATTGCAGAGAATAAGACCAATGTGGTCCCTGCTTACATGGGGAATTGCAAAGAATTCCATCTTGCCTCCATGCCACTCTTGGGATTCCCTGGCAGACCCCAGTCAGGTCTGCTTTCTGAGGTGGAACCTCTCACATGGCTCCGAGCAGTGTGGCAGTGATGGGCACTGTGCTTGCCGCTGGGCAGCTGGGTGGAGATGGGGGTCCTTTCTCAGCCGGGGTCTTCCAAGAGAGTCCCCCCTACCAGTTTACACTGGGCCCAGAAGGGAGTCAAGCGATCCAGGAGCCTAGTCTTGGGGCCTTTGCACATGCTGTTCCCTCTGCCTGCAACATCCTGGCCCCGTCCACTCTCCACCTCCCCCTCAGGTCTCAGCACAAGCGTCAATTCCTAGGGACCACCTCCCTTGGCCAGGACCACCCCCTTCCAGCATAGGCCCCTCTTTACAAAGCCCCATACACCTGCACCCTCCCTGCAGTCCCAGCCACACTGTGTATTGACTTGTCTCCCCCACCGAACTTGGAGCCCCGTGCAAGCAGGGACCACATTGGTCTTAATCTCTGCAGTTTCCCCAGCTCCCAAAGCAGAATCTGACTCAAACATTTGTTGAACGAATTAATAAATGAACAGAAAGAAAACTAAATGTACAAGGTGAACCCTCCTCTTCCAAAGGTGATGTTACACTCAACAGCATTCCACCACCAGAATAAGCAGTGTGTTTTAACTCCTTTTTCCTCTTCTACATCCCCCACTTCCTTGCTTTCCAAATTTATAAACTGAGGGAAAATGAGTTCACGTAAAGGACTAAGCTTCTTTTGAAAAACGGTTTCAGTGACTGATGTATTTCATTAGCATGGAAAACAATATAGTTACATTATACATTTTATACAAACTACTAATCCACATGTGTGCAAATTTGCCTCTAAGGACCACTTAGTATTTTTACAATATGCTTTCAATATTTCCCCATTGTTCCCATGTAATGTTTTTTGCTATTAAAATACATAATAACGTTCTAGAGAAGAAAAAAAAAAAAATAGGGTCGCTCTAACCAAGTAGAAGCAGAAGACTGGAGGCTTACAGATCCACTTTCCCTTTGTCTTTGGTGAGGGAGGGGTCTAAAATTAATTTCACCACCTGGATTTCAAAAATACATGGAAAGAGTCGTATACAGACTTGAACCCACCACACTGCTTCAGCTCACTTTCCCCGGTGCGTCCGGCCCTGCAGAGACACAGTGGCATGCAGGTAAACATCCAGCAACACTTCTACACCAGGGAGCCCTGGACAGCAGCGTCTGTCCACTGCTCACTGAGTCCTCTCATTAGGAGAGAGAGCTCTATCTCTTCCTCTTCTTCCAAGGACAATGACTCCACCATTGGGGCCTACTCTCATGACCTCCTCTAAGCCTAATCACCTCCCCACGCAGCCACCTCCAAGTATCACTGCACTGGATTTGAGGGGACACAAACATTTTGCCCAAACACTCACTAATATTTATAATGTTGATAATACTTTTGGTATATTGATTTAAAGTATATTATTTCATTTCACTTACATTCTTTAAAAGGAGCCTATCAGAAAATTTAGAATTATACATGAGCTCACCTATATTTCCATGGGATGACAGTGATTTCCCAGACCATGAACGCAAATTCCATTTGCATACAGTACTGTATGACCTTGAGCAACTAACTGTGCCAGGTTCCTAATCTAAGAGATGGGCATCATTCTGGCACATAAAGGTGAGCCCTTGTAATGTGCACCATCACCTGGCAAATAGCCCTTCCAAATGGGCAACTTTCCCAGGAGCAGGTGTGTCTGCTGGAACCCTCTCCCTCGTGAAAAGCTCCCCACTTCTGTTTAGTCCTGGCAGGCCTGGGGATCACACAGCCTTTGTCTGGTGAAGAACTGATTGGCAGGGAGACACTAAGCAAGAAAAACAAACAGGGCCCCTTTCTATATGGTTATTTAAGAGAAAGCTTGAAAACCAACAAACAAAGAAAGAAGCAGTCACAAGAAATCTAAGTCGTTAATGAGGCGCCTTAGAACTCACTCCAAGCTCCAGATTGGGAGTGGGAGGGGCTGCAGAGGAGGGCCACACATGGCAGAGGAAACAGAGGGGAGGAGATGGGGAAAGGAACACCCACCTCAAACCAACACGAGTCTGACAGGTGAAAGCTGACAGGGTGTTCAGGTGAGGCGAGGAAGGAGGTCCCCACGTTTGGGAGTAATTACTAAATCATTTTGCACCTTTCAAAACAGCAAAGAGCGATTTCCAGCTCCAAATATCTTTGCAATGTTCCCCACTGCAGAGTCCCTCTGAGCCCAGCTGGCTGAGTAGCACTTTCAGCCTCGGCTCCGCCAAGCCAGGCTTGGAGAGAAGGGCATTCTGCAGGGGTGTGTGTGCTGCCCTGGGGCTGGGGCCGCAGAGCAAAAATGCAAGGATGGTTTGTCTGCCACCACTGGGATGGAACCAGCTGGAACCCACTCACATCCTGCATCAGCCGGTAGTCACAGTGTGATGGATGAGGGTCAAGAACCTGCCCCTGACCTGTGTCCTGGGGGGCTGGGCTTCACTTAGAGCCCAGGTCTTCTGTAGGGGAGAGGGCTAATGCACGCTGAGCCACATGGCAACAGCTCCTGAGCTACTGAGAGGTCCTGGTCAGTGGTGTTCTGTGGATATTCTGATGAGAGGTGAAAGACTGGTTTTGCAGAAACAAAGTCCTATATCCTATGGTTTCAGCGAGGACTGCCTTGCTTAGTGCCCCATATGCCACCTGGAAATGCTGGTTCCTAAACTGCTGAGTGACCAGATCTAAGGAAACTATTTACCTAACTGCTTCTTCATAAGATTCTCATTAAAACCCTGCCTTGGCCAAGCTAACCAAGTCCAGGCTCCTCTCTGCCTCTGCTCCCTCTCACAGCCCTCCAAGCTGACCACATACCCCAGGAGTTTCCCAAAAGGCACTGCATCATCACCCTTAATGCCAAATGCTGCCCCCTCCACCTCTGGGCCCCTTGAGAAGCCTCCCTACCTTCCCCTGCTTCTTGTTCACCGTTCCCCTCACTCCACTGGCTGCTCTGGCCCCTGCACAGCTATTGCTGCCCTCTACTCTCTGCGTCAGAGTTGTCTCTGGGTTTGTTCATTTCCATGTCTGGCTGCCAACCCATGGGAGGCCAATGAGTGCCTCCATCTAAATCACCTTGGCATTCAAACAGCGCAGATGCTGAATACAAATGAAGAACTGTATGAATGAATAGATGAACAATTAAATAAATGAAAATTGACTAGGCAGACATTTCAGAGGCACTCTGGGCCCTTCCTCTTAATGACCATCAAGAGCACGGACTCCAAAGCAGTAGGCCTGAGGTTGAATCCCAGCCCACATGCCTTCCTTACTGTGTGACCTTGAGCATATTACTTGATGTCTCTGTGCATAATAACAGTACCTACCTCCTAGTGTAGAAGGAACCGAATTACTCTATTTGAAGTCTGTAGAGCCATGCCAGACACATAGTAGGCCCAGGGACACTGCATAGTCTCAGCAGAGTACAAAACCAAATGTTTTTAATGAAATTCTGATGTTGATCCCAACAGCCCACTTTGAGCTCACCGTGATAAAACAGAAGGCAAGGAGTTAAACCCTTCAGCCTCAGGAAAGAGGGATTAGCAGTACTGTGTCTGTTTAGTTACTCAGCTCGCTGCCTCTCCAGAGGAAAATACCCTTGAAAGATTAGATTATGTGGTGCGAACTACAGCCACAGTGCCGAGAAGCGCTGCTGTCACCTCCCAGCTAGGCTGAGCGCTCAGGCTAATTTCCCGTAGGTGGTCTGGGCCAGATTTCCTGGAGGCCGGGGACAGAACAAACAGCCTTTCCTGTCCCCCAGGGACTGCCGCGTGAAAGCACTTTTTGAACCTTGAATTAAAAAACTGAAAGGCCGTGTCCATTCTGCAAACTCCACGTACTTAATTTTTAAAATAGCAACACGTCAAAGAGCTCTCACAAATGATGGGCCCCTGCTTTGGACTATTGAAAAATGTTTGCCTTTAAGAAAAATAATTCAAGCAGAGTGACATGTGCCTGCATCTCTCCTCCTCTGGAATGTCTTTCCTTCTCCAGGTGTCAGGGCTGCAAGAGGTGTGACAAGCGACGTTTGGAAATTGTTCATACTCTGATATTTTAATGCTCCAAGGGAGTCAAGGCTTAGCACCCTGGAACAGGAAAATCTCCCTGTTCCGAGTATGAAATGGACCATCATACAGAAGAGAAAAGGCCTGGCTTTTGGAGGTTGGAGATGGTTCTGTGCTTGCTCTTCAGATTTGTGACGATTCCCAAAGATACTCACATGAACAGAGACCAAACTTTGAGCAGAGAAGCCAGACTCCAAACAGAATTGAAATGGAAAGTTCCGGGTAAGCATCACAAAGCCTGAACTCAAAGCTCTGTGGCTTCTGGGACCCTGGACCAGTTTCTTGACCTCTCTGAGCCTCAGTTTCCTCATGTGCATAACTGTAGAACTATCAGTTTCCAGGCTAACTAGTGAAGACTCCATGGAAACTTGTACTTGAAGACTCTGTTTTGAGAACTGTAATTTGCAATATTGTGGTATGCAAGTGGGAGTTTTCTCTACCCGAGGCTTAGTGTGTTCTGCCTTGTGGCCCAAAGAATCTTCAAATCTTTTAAAACACCCAGGCGCTCAATGAGACCTTCATTGCTTCCTTTTTCATAATGGAAAATCAACTGGAACTTAATTTGCTGTCCATCAAAATTCAATATTTTCTTTCAACATTTAAGAGTACAGGGCATATTGGGTTCTCGTTACCATCTTTCTAAATTCCATATATATGTGTTAATATACTGTATTGTTGTTTTTGCTTCTGGCTTACTTCACTCTGGATAATGGGCTCCAGTTTCATCCATCTGAGTAGAATTGCTTCAAATGAATTTTTTTTTAATGCTGAGTAATATTCCATTGTGTATATGTACCACAGCTTTCTTATCCATTCGTCAGTTGATGGGCATCTAGGTTGCTTCCATGTCCTGGCTATTGTAAACAATGCAGCGATGAACAATGGGGTACACGTGGCTCTTTCAGTTCTGGTTTCCTCAGTGTATATGCCCAGCAGTGGGATTGCTGGGTCATATGGCAGGACTATTTGCGGCTTTTTAAGGAACCTCCACACTGTTTTCCATAGTGGCTGTACTAGTTTGCATTCCCACCAACAGTGTAAGAGGATTCCCTTTTCTCCACATCCTCTCCAGCATTTATTGCTTGTAGACTTTTGGATGGCAGCCATTCTGACTGGTGTAAAGTGGTACCTCATTGTGGTTTTGATTTGCATTTCTCTGATAATGAGAACCCAACATGCGAGACAGCAAAAGGAACGCAGATGTATAGAACAGACTCATGGACTTTGGGGATGAGGGTAAGGGTGGGATGATATGGGAGAAGGACATTGAAACAAGTTAATTATCATATGTCTAATCAATCGCCAGCCCAGGATTGATGCTCGGGGCTGGTGCAGCGAGATTTCCCGGGGGGGAGGGAGGAGGGAGGGGAGTTCTGGAGGGGAAGCATATGTAAACCCATGGTGATATCATGACATTGTATGGCAAAAACAATAAAAAAAAAAAAAAAGAGTACAGGGCATAAGGATGAGTATGGAGAAAATGCCTAGATACTCCGTTAAATAGAGGGAAATTAGTCCCAGCACAACATGCCTGCAGGCTGTGAGCTGTGTGATGGCTCACTATTGAATCTGCTGCTCACAGCACCACACCTGGCCCACAGCAGGTGCTCAGAAATATTAGTTGACCCAATAAATACATATAGAATTATTCTACACATTAAATATTGGCTGCCACTGAATGTGGCATTAAATGACTAAAGTATCACTATCCATATACATATACAAGTGCTTGGGAAGGAAGCTGGAAGGAGGCACTGAAACCATCTAAGGTGACCACCTGAGGAGGGAGGGGCAGCACCTTTTGCCACGAACTTCAGAATCATTTGAATACTTAGTCAGTCTTCAGTTGGGTCCAATTGTTTGCGACTCCATGGACTGCAGTACTTCAGGCCTCCCTGTTCATCACCAACTCCCAGAGCTTACTCAGACTCATATCCATTGAGTCAGTGATGCCATCCAACCATCTCATCCTCTGTCGTCCCCTTCTCCTCCCGCCTTCAATCTTTCCCAGCATCAGGGTCTTTTCAAATGACTCAGTTCTTCACATCAGGTGGCCAAAGTATTGGAGTTTCAGCTTCAACATCAGTCCTTCCAAAGAATATTCAGGACTGATTTCCTTTAGGATGGACTGGTCAGATCTCCTTGCAGGCCAAGGGACTCTCAAGAGTCTTCTCCAATACCATAGTTCAAAAGCATCAATTCTTCAGCGCTCAGCTTTCTTTATAGTCCAACTCTCAAATCCATACATGACTACTGGAAAAACAATAGCCTTCACTAGATGTACCTTTGTTGGCAAAGTAATGTCTCTGTTTTTTAATATGCTGTCTAGGTTGGTCATAACTTTTCTTCCAAAGAGTGAGCGTCTTTTAACTTCATGGCTGCAGTCACCATCTGCAGTGATTTTGGAGTCCCAAAAAGTAAATATAATGAATATTTAAAAATAAACACAATATTTAAAAATAAATATAATGAATTTTTTAAAATAAATATAATGACTATTTAACCCTGAAATTATATTCTTGCCAACTTGTATACTCTGTAAAGTAATAAAAAAGAAACTCATTTATAACCAATACCCCCTATTGGGTCACAAGAATTCATAAATCATTACAAAAAAGTCTTTAGTGACCCATAATTTGAAATTAAAATTAGTAAATTCAGAGGAAAGAGCTGCACAGCACTGACCCCCACCTCCAGAGCAGGAACTGATGGATCGAAGTAGTGAGTTACCCTATCTCAATAAGCATAAAAAGGGACCGAAGCTGGGAATCAGAAAGCATCCAGCTCTTGTCTTCATATTTTTATTAACCAAGATCACTTCCAATTAATTTAAAAACTCAAAATACGCAGGTAAGGACAGTCCTGGCATGGAGCCACTATGGGAACAAGGCCCTGGGTAGCCCAGTTCCCTTTCGTTCTTTCAAAGTTGGCTTCAGAGAAGACTGTGAACATGGGAGACGCCCGAGGCAGGGCTATCCTCAAGGTGCAGAGAGGGAACCTGGCCGGTGGAGGTTTCAGAAGAACATGACACATTTTCTCCTTAGTGTTTCTTTTCTTACACACAGGCATGCACAAACATACACACACAGCAGCGGCCAAGGAACTTCTAAAACAGATCAATCCCAAAGTTAAGGTGGGGGAAGGAAACCTCCTCAGGACACCAATCCTGTTTGAAGTTAGCTTTTGTTTATTTGGTTTAGAGCGCTCACAGTCTCTTTCCTGAATGTAGGTGGAAATATCTTTGGGGATCAGATGAAGAGATCCCCCCACTGGCCTGTCGTCAAAGGTTGAATAGATGCTCCATCAACTAGAGAACCAGCCACCAAGACCCACTGTCAACTCATTGCATGTGGACTTGCAAATCCAAAGAACATGCACCCCGACTTGACTTAGATGGTCAGAACTGAAACCTGCATGGCACCGAGATATCCATTAATTTCCCAGTTCTCCAGGGAACCCCCTGGCAGGAGAGGCTGTCCTGTGAGGCCCTACTCCATCGTCTTGTCCCAGCATGAACCCTTGGGCTTAGTTTCAGAAGCACCTCCCCATGACCCCTCTCCCACACTTGCCATGCGTGACAACTCTCTGCCAGGTGTGCTGGGTCCCAATCTGCCTCTGCTCATCCCAAACACATCCCCATGTTGGGGCTTCAGGGTCTCTGGTGAATGCTGCCATCTGACCAGGCTTCTGTAGGCATTCAGGAGGCTTTGGAGGAGAGGAAATGGTAGTTACTCTACGTGAGCCTGAGGAAGACACAGATGGAGACCCTATGGAAAGCTGGGATGTGGCTGAGCAGCCTTTACTCCAAAAGACAGTGGAGACCTGGAGTCCAGCCACCCGCTGACACTTCCATCCCATAAGCCAACTAGCTGACCTTTCACCTGAATCTTGTCTCTGTCAAGTCCATCCAAAGAGTTCTGCCAAATCCAGCCTGTGTGTGTTAAAATACACGTAACATAAATTCTACCACTTTGACCATTTTTTACATATACAACTGAGTGGCATTTAGGCCATTCATGGGACTGTACAACTACCACCTCTGTCTAGCTCCAAGATGTCCACAATGCCTTCATCACCCCTAAAGAAAACCCTGTACCCACCAGGAGTCACTTCCCATCCCCTTTCCTCCTGGCCCCTGGCAACCCTTGGCTTTCTGTCTCCATACGCTTATCTACTCTGGACATTCCATATCAGTGGACTCCATACAACATGTGACCTTTTGCCTGAATCAGATTTTAGGGTGGTCTTGAAGCAGACTCACCCTCGGTGGGAGATGGCTTCCTTCCTTCTGCCAAAGTGCTTCATGGAGGACACCAACGACTTTCAGTCCTCTGCTCACAATGAGCCGCTTGCTGACCACAGCTGGAGTAGCTGGCCTCAATCGTGGGGAACTCTCCTTTCCTTCCTCACCTGTATCAGCACAGCTGTGCCTCAGAACCCTGATGGCAGGGACCAAGTTGACACCCTCTTACACCTGCAACCCAGAAGGGCTAACCCGCCCGCTGGTAGACAGCAGGACAGCACAAGCCACCTCGCTGACTTCTGCATTTCTTTGCATGACACAGCGCTACATGCCTCTACTACTCATCTTGGGCTCATCGATATTTATTCATCCCTTGCCCATGAGAAGTTCCGTGGTCAAACCACCCTAGAAGTTCACTACCTGCAGTACCCTCTCTTGGAACCCTCTGCCCGTGGCCATGAATTCGGGTGTGGTGGCTGGTTCCCAGAGAGGCGGGTGCACCTGCCAGGAGAGCATGCATGCAGCAATGCATGTCCTGCACCTCTGCATCACTGTCCCCTCCCACACACATGTCCCTGTTGGAAAACAACTCAAGATTCCTAGAAGGGCCTAGAGAGGCACAGAGAAGCTCATTTCTGATTTCACAGACCCTTGACCAGCGGCCTGGGACCGCTGTTCTCTTATATAGCTCAGCCTGAATAAAGCCCCTGCTTGTCTCAGCCAGTTATCAGTCAGGGCCCCCAAAGAAACAGAACTACCAGGAGATACTCATTGTTGTTGTCATTCAGTCACTAAGTCGTGTCAGACCCTTTGCAACCCCAAAGGCTGCACCACACCACAGCCCGGTGTCCTTCACTATCTCACAGAGTTTGCTCAGATTAATGTCCATTGAGCTGGTGATGCTGTCCAACCATCTGTCACCCTCTTCTCCTTTTACCTTCTATCTTTCCCAACATCAGGGTCTTTTCCAATGAGTCGGCTCTTTGCATCAGGTGGCCAAACTATTGGAACTTCAGCTTCAGCATCAGTCCTTCAATGAATACTCAGGGTTGATTTCCTTTAGGATGGACTGGTTTGATCTCCTTGCTGACCAAGGGACTCTCAAGAGTCTTCTCCAGGAAGAATTGAAAGCATCAATTCTCTAGCACTCCGCCTTCTTTATGGTACAACTCTCACATTGGTACATGACTACCGGAAAAACCACACCTTTGATTACACGAACCTTTGTCAGCAAAGTGATGTCTCTGCTTTTTAATACACTGTCTAGGTCTGTCATAGTCGCCTTCCAAGGAGCAAGCGTCTTTTGTACACGCATATGTCTACATTTTATGCATGTGCATATGTGTCTTGAGGCGACCCACAAGACTGTGGAGCCAGGACAGCTGAGAATCTGTAAGGCCCCTGCAAGCTGAAAACTCAGGCAGGATCTGATGCTGCCGTCCTGAGGCAGAATTCTTCACGCCAGGGAAACCTCGGCTTTTGTTAAAAAACATTTTTTACCTGACTGGATGAGGCCCATCCAGACTATCCAGGTTACTCACAGCCTACTGACTGGTCACAGCTACAAGCCTTCTCGGCAACCCCTAGATTAGCATTTGATCAGATAATTTGGTCCTACAGCCTGACCACGTCTACACACAAAACTGACCAACCCACAGCCCACGGAGGCCTCAGGTGGCAGATACTGCTCAGGCATCAGACCCCACTGAGACCTCACCCCAGGGCTGCACACGCCAAGAAACCACAGTTGACACACAAGCAGGAGCCACCTCTGCCCCTTCTCACTCCAAAGTACCTCATCCTAGGACAGCACTCTGCTCTCTACGTGAAGTGACTTGGAGGGCTCTAGCGCGGGATGTGACAGCGCCTTTACACGCGCTGGTAGACAGTCATTAGAGACCCCAGATGGGGTACTACCAGAGTCTTCCTGTCGTCTCACAAGAGCAGTCTTGTTCAGCAATCGCTGCTCAGAGCCACCAAGCAATGAAAAGAAACTCCAAGTTTTAAACTTTAGGCAGCTAATTCTCCCACCTAGGACAAACCATTCTTTGATGACTACCAGGAAAAACCCCTGTACAGAAAAACCAGTGGGCAACTGGACCCTAGCCACATCCAAGAGGATAAAATGGCATGAAGCTGTTGCTATGCCATCTGACCCCTGGAAATAAATGTGTCCAGCTCTCCCTTATGACACAGTCGGTGGGGTTGGAGGGCTCAGCAAGAAGGTTACATTACACCAGGTCCCAGGAAGTCAGGTTCTCCCGAGGCCCCTGGTATGTGTAACTGCAGAGACATGAGAGAAAGATCACAAGTATATTTTCACTGTGACTGAAGAAATGGAAGCAAAGTCTACTGGACAGAAAAGGGGGGAAGCCCCCTTGTTTATGAAACAGGAGAGGGAGGGGAAGGGAAGGAAACCTTTGGGATTAAATATTGTCGTTTGAGTGGCGCAGCTGATGAAAGCCAGGAAATTCGAAATGTGCACACCGACAACCTGACACTCCAATTTTACACTCTGGACCCTGAACAAAAGCCGCTCTGTGAGGTGCCGGGACAGCGGGCGGCCTGGCTGCCGAGGGAGGGACACAGGCCTCCTTTCCATTTAATGGCTGTTCAGTGTCGAGGGTGGAAACCAAAATGCTGCTCTGCGGCCCAGCGCTGGCCCTGCCCTGCCCCCAGCTCTGGTGGCACGGCTCCGTGGCTTAGGTGGAGGCACCTGGCCTGTTTGTCCCCTCGAAACACTGAAATTCAAGGGCACTTCCACCAGTGGGTTCCCCACCCCCATCTGGACATAGACAGCCGTGATGTCCCCGGGCTTGAGCCCAGCTCCCCTGGTACCGTCCCTGCCACAGCCGATCGGCCCACAGGCCCCCTCCAGAGAAAGCCAAATGCAGCACAAACGATCAACCAGGAGGGGCTCCAGGCTGGACCGTGTGCTGGTTCCAGGGAAAGAGCCCGAGGATGGCAGGCCGAGCAGGCGTTCACACTATGGGGAGAAATGACAGAGGGACCAGGAGCCACAACAACCAGGGTCTCCACATTTGTTTACTGAGTTCAGCCAACTGTCTTTGAAACTACAGTTGGATGGTCCTCAGATAAAACCCTTGGACATTCAAACAGTCATTGACAAACTTAACCTGGCCAGGTGGGAGCCTGGGAGGCGCTGAGGCCCAGCTCTAGAGATAAACAGCAAGGCCAGCAGGGCAAGGCCTCTCCTGAGGGAGCAGCCGGACAGCGAGTGCAGCGGGGGCCACGGACAGGTCCCCCGCCTGAGAAGGAAGGGAGACGTCAAGTAAAAAGCAGGAAGCAGGGAACTGTGAATCCATCACTCCCCCTCTATACAGTTTAAGGCTGAGATGTGGGCTCTAAGAAAAGCCACTGGGAAGTCATGTTTCAGGAGCACAGAGCGCTGATTAAAGAGTCACCCCTAAGGCCCCACCCAGAACCCGTGGGCCTGAGTGACATCCACATCCATGTGGGCCCACCATACACCCACGGCCCACACTCCACCACCCGTGAAGCTTTCCCATCACCATGCGTTTGCCTGGGCTGTACCCTCTGCTCTTAAAATACCCTTCCCATATGTCCTCTCCTAAAGAAATCCTATTGTCACCTCTCCCATGAAGCCTACCAACTCACCCGGGCAGACTAGTCTCCATCCCTGTCTCACGAGCACCTCGGCCAGAACCTCCAGAGAGACTGAAGCCCACTTTCCCCTCTGAGGCCCGAGAGGCAGGGTTGGGGGTTCTCATCTGTGTCCTCCCGGCCCCCGAGCAGAGCAGGTGCTCGGCAGTGCCAGCACCTCCCTGCAACGGTAAGGAGGGCTGTATTCCCCAACAAAGCCCCTCAGTCAAGGTAGCGTGGCCGAGACCCCACTGTCTCTGACTGCAGTACCGAGACACCAGCCCACCACAGCCTGCTTTCTACACAGCGGGCACAGAGAGAGCCCCTCACAGCCATCGACTCACAGCCACAACACCTCATGGGCATCAGGACTTTTATCTCCACTTCTCTCTTGCAACTCGTCCAGGGACACAGAGGAAAGGGCACAGCCCAGCATACCTCCTCAGTCTCTTAGAAAAACAAAATTGGGTTCTCAGCCCCACCAGCCCTTCCTGCAGGATTTCCAGGCAAGACAAACAAACAAAAAAATGTCTTCTGATCTTTAAGATGGGTCCTCCTGTAAAAGAACTCAAAACTCAAATACGGAACCTGAATGGAAGCTTTAACTCATCATTTTATGTTCAGAATTATTTTTCTTCCAGAAAACTAGTCCAAATGCCCATGAATTTCCCTTGATCTTACAGTCGCCCTTGGAGGATTTCTCTGCTCGCCTTCCCCTCCCAGCCCATAAAGTGTGGGACGGCGCCACCTGCTGGCTAGCACGTGCAGGACACCAGGCGTCCAGCCTAGAGGTGTCCAGCGAGCTGGCCATCCTTGTGCTCTCCAAAGCACTTCAGCCTCTTCAGTCCCAGTCAGGAGAGGAAAAACATGGACACGAGGTGTGGGGAAAAGGCTGGATCGGCCTCCATGTGCTCGCTTATCTGCTGCAGGAGCTGCAGTAACGGGAGCTTCCAGGCCTGCCCAGCAGCATACTACAAAGGTCAGGTAGCAACCAGGCATGTGAGCCAGAGGGCACAGGGCTTCCTGGGGCCGGGAGAGTAGCCCAAGGTGAGCTCTGGGGGAAGGCCACCGGGTGAGCCGGGGGAACCCCAACCAGGAGGCAGGTTGGGGGCCCCAGAGAAGAAATCAAGGGCAAGAAGGCAGGACCCGGAATGGGGGGAACCCTAGTAAATGCGTCAAGAAGCAAAATATGCTGAGTCAATCGTCAATCAGCAAGCAGGCCCGGCTGACCTGAGCTACAGCTGTGGGCATGCTGAGGGTATAACCCGAACAAGGCAGAGTCCCTGCCAGCTCAGCACACACACGGGAAGGAACACACAACAAAATCCACAGAGAACAGTTTCACGCGGTTTGTTACAGAAGGTAAGGTCTCCAGGTAAGGCCCTTCATATTGCTCCCAATAAACACTGTTCTATGAGGAAGTGGGGTCTCGGTGAGATAGTGGCCACTTGAAACTTCTGTTTGTTCCTTCATTAAGCGAGGTCTGAGAATCCACACAATGCCAGGGACTACAATAAGCACCTTGGTCCATTAGCTCTTCACCACAAGCCCTAGGAGGTAGGAGCAGAATCTATAGTTCATAGATTCAGAAACTGGGTTCCAGCGAAGCTAATTAACTTATCCAAGATCACACAGCTTCTCAGTAACAGAATCAGAATCTGAGCTGACGTTCAAGCCCAACGCCTGTGTATTAAGTGTGTCAAGCCTCGTGATGTTCCTCCACACAGGAAATATTTATTGAGTTCCTGTCGCAGGCAGGCATTGAGCCAGTTCCTCGGGATACATCAGTGAGCAGGACAAGGGCCCTGCCCTTAAGGAGCTGAGGCTGGGAAGACAGATGATAAACAAATGAACAAGGGAATGAGATACAGCGGTGGGGGCAAGAAGGAGAAAATAACAGCAAGCAAAGCAACAGACAAAGAATTAATCTAAAAAATAGACAAGCAACTCCTGCAGCTCAATTCCAGAAAAATAAACAATCCAATCAAAAAATGGGCCAAAGAACTAAACAGACATTTCTCCAAAGAAGACATACAGATGGCTAACAAACACATGAAAAAATGCTCAACACCACTCATTATTAGAGAAATGCAAATCCAAACCACAATGAGGCACCATTTCAGGCCAGTCAGAATGGCTGCTATCCAAAAGTCTACAAGCAATAAATGCTTGAGAGGGTGTGCAGAAAAGGGAACCCTCTAACACTGTTGGTTGGGAATGCAAACTAGTACAGCCATTATGGAGAACAATGTAGAGATTCCTTAAGAAACTGGAAATAGACCTGCCATATGACCCAGCAATCCCACTGCTGGGCATACACACCGAGGAAACCAGAATTGAAAGAGACACGTGTACCCCAATGTTCATCACAGCTCTCTTTATAATAGCCAGGACATGGAAACAACCTAGATGTCCATTAGCAGACAAATGGATAAGAAAGCTGTGGTACATATACACAATGGAATATTACTCAGCCATTAAAAAGAATACATTTGAATCAGTTTTAATGAGGTGGATGAAACTGGAGCCTATTATACAGAAAGAAAAACACCAATACAGTATACTAATGTATACATATATGGAATTTAGAAAGATGGTAATGATAATCCTATATGTGAGACACCAAAAGAGACACAGATGCATAGAACAGTCTTTTGGACTCTGTGGGAGAGGGCAAGGGTGGGATGGTTTGGGAGAATGTCACTGAAACATATATATTATCATATGTGAAATGAATCGCCAGTCCAGGTTCGATGCATGATACAGGGTACTCAGGGCTGGTGCACTGGGATGACCCAGAGGGATGGGGTGGGGAGGGAGGTGGGAGGGGGGTTCAGAATGGGGAACACATGTACACCCATGGCAGATTCGTGTCAATGTATGGCAAAACCAATACAATATTGTAAAGTAATTAGTCTCCAATTAAAATAAATAAATTTATATTTTTAAAAAGAGGAAATAAAATAAAGTTTCAGTTAAAAGTTTGAAAAAAAAAAAAGAGCAGAGATGGACAGACTCATTTCCAAACTCGGCTCTGCTTTCCTCTTTCTGAACCTCACTTTCCTCATCTGTAAAATGGAAATGAGAGTAGGGCCCATGTGAAGACTGAAGGGTACCTGGCACCAGGACACCCACGAGGAGTGGCTGTTGGTCTGAGCAGCTCGGGATGAAAGACTCCGAGGGGCCCACAGGCAGGGTGCCGTGATGGAGGAGCTGCCTGTGCTGTTCAGCACTGCTCTGAGAGCCGACCTGGGGAAACCAACTAGCCCATCCAACACCCTATCAGTGACAGTGCGGAGGTCCTCGGGCATGTCATGTTTTTTTAAAGGGGAAGATTCTCTTTTTTTCCAAACGCTTCTTATTTTTATAATTTCAGACTTGCAAAAAAAATGTTCAGTTCAGTTAAGTTCAGTCCTCAGTTGTGTCCGACTCTTTGAGACCCCATGGACAGCAGCACACCAGGCTTCCCTGTCTTTCACCAACTCCCAGAGCTTGCTCAAACTCAAGTCCATCAAGTCAGTGATGCCATCCAACCATCTCATCCTCTGTCATTCCCTTCTCCTCCCGCCTTCAATCTTTCCCAGTATCAGTCTTTTTCAATGAGTTATTTCTTCACATCAGGTGGCCAAAGTATTGAAGCTTCAGCTTCAACATCAGTCCTTCCAATGAATATTCAGGACTGACTTCCTTTAGGATGGACTGGTTGGATCTCCTTGCAGGCCAAGGGACTCTCAGGAGTCTTCTCCAACACCACAGTTCAAAAGCATCAATTCTTTGGCACTCAGCTTTCTTTATGGTGCAGCTCTCACATCCATACATGACTACTGGAAAAACCATAGCTTTGACTACACGGACCTTTTCAGCAAAGTAATGTCTCTGCTTTTTAATATGCTGTCTAGGTTGGTCATAGCTTTTCTTCCAAAGACCTTACTTGCATTACACTCACTACTGAAAATGTCCTTTAACACCAAAGAAAAATCCTAGACCACACACTGTGTTTCACTGTCCCATTTTTTTAGTCTCCTCTTACCTGGAACATTCCTCAGTTTTTCTGGTCTTTCTGGAGCCAATCATTGAGTAGAATGTCCTTCAAATTAAGTTTGTCTGGTATTTGGTCATGATCAGAGTCAGGGTGTGCTTTCTGGGCAGGGAACCCAGAAAGTGATGCTGTGTCCTTCTCCATCAATGATGGTATCACTATCGATTCAGGCCTTGTCTGTCAGGCTTCTTCACTGTGAAGTTTATTCTTTGGCCTTTGTAACAAGTTTCTCATGGGGAAGTTCTTTGGGAACACATATTCTGTTCCTCAAGAAACTTTCATGCTAGCATCCAATAATGATTCTGAATCCATTATGGCTATAATGGCTGTCCAGTAGTGGGTTTCTAACCATTTCCTCTAACTTTATTAGTCTCAGAGACAGATTACCACAGAACAGTGGGAAATCAGTCCCCCTGCTTCCTTCTTGCCCCTGGCTATTCTCCACAAAATAGTTAGAGAGATCCTTTGAACAAGGAAATCAAAGCCTGTTTACCTGCTAAAGAATGAAGCTGGACCCCTACCTCACACTACACAATAAGCAACTCAAATGGATCAAGAAGCTCAATGTAAGAGCTAAACTCTAAAACTGTTAACCCTAGGACTACATCTTTATGACAATGGAACTTCCAATGGGTTCTTAGATGTGACACCAAAAGCACAAGCAATAAAAGAAAAATAGATAGACTGGACTTGATCAAAACTTTAAAGCTTCAAAACACACTAGCCGAAAGTGAAGTGACAACCCTACACCTACGGGAGCAATAGGAGGCGGCCTCTTCTGGATGGAAGCCCCGTTGGTCATGGAGCCATCCTCAGCTCAAGCCACTCTCCACAGACCCCCTGAACCTTCTGTCCTTGCCATCGTCTGCAGCACACGCTGCTGACTGCACACACCTGACGCTCCTGCCGCCCGGCTTTTCCTCGCTGACTGTGGGGATAGTGCCTCTCACACTTCAGTGCACGTATGAATTGCCTGGGTCTGTTAAGCTGCAGATCATGGTTCACTGGGCCCTGCGTGAGGTTGTTTCTTGTTTCTAAGAAGCACCAAGGACGCCTCTGCTCTGGTCCAAGGACCACGCCTTAAGTCACAAGGCGACAAAAGACCTATTCGCTGTATCAAGTAATGGAAAAGAAATCCTCCTTTCCTCCGCCACTCCCTTCCCCACAATGACCAGGGCCTTAGAAAGGGTTGCCTCCCTCTGAAGGCAGTGCCAGGTTGATGGGACTTGCCCACTTAATGCAAATTAGACTTTTAGAACTTGGGGAAGAGGAGGTGCCTAGGGACTGCTGGCAAAGTCACTTCTCCAGAGCTTGTTTCTAAAGAGAGACTACTGTCACCTGGAGAGACAAAAGTTTGAAATTCTTCTGATTCCAAAGCTGATATTCTACTGTTTTCAGGACCCAGGGCAAACAGGGGAACCAACTTAAAGGTTTATCTGGGAAGGAAGGAGGATACCAAAAACAACATCTAGTGCCAAATGAGAACCAGAAGAGTCCTCCACACCCCTCCCTGTCCTCGCTGTGTGCCCTTTAAAGTCGGCTGGACACTGTTTACCATAGCCAGGACCTGGAAGCAACCTAGATGCCCATCAGCAGACAAATGGATAAGAAAGCTGTGGTACAAATACACCATGGAATATTACTCAGCCGTTAAAAAGAGCACATTTGGATCAATTCTACTGAGGTGGATGAAACTGGAGCCCATTATACAGAGTGAAGTAAGCCAGAAAGGAAACCACCAATACAGTATACTAACGCACATATATGGGATTTAGAAGGAAGGTAACGATAACCCTGTATGTGAGACAGCAAAAGAGACACAGATGTATAGAACAGTCTTTTGGACTCTGTGGGAGAGGGCGAGGGTGGGATGATTTGGGAGAATGCATTGAAACATGTATATTATCATATGTGAAATGTATCGCCAGTCCAGGTTCAATGCATGATACAGGGTGCTCAGGGCTGGTGCACTGGGATGACCCAGAGCGATGGGGTGGAGAAGGAGGTGGGAGGGGGATTCAGGATGGGGAACACATGTACATCCAGGGTAGATTCGTGTCAATGTATGGCAAAACCAATACAATATTGTAAAGTAAAAATTTTTTTAAAATATTAAAAAATAAGTCAAGTTGGCTGGAGCCCCTGCCTACATCTACTGGAGTCACAGGAGGGAGAGGTGATGAGGGAGTAAAAAGTGAGAGAGAAAATGGAGGATGCTTAATATCTGAGGCCAATTCTATGGTTCTCACACTTCTCTTTGGTCACTTATCCTCTTTCACAGATAAGGAAACAGGCTCAGAAAAGGTTAAAGGGTTTGTCCAAAGCCACATGGCAACCAAGCTAGCAAGAGATGTTTGTGTTCCTGACTCCTAAATCGGGCTCCTTTCTAACGAGTCTCCTAAATTGAATGTTTACATTAAGAAAAAAAGCAAAGTACAGATGGCATTTTGTGGAGTGGTAGCCACATAAATTAATGTATTCCAATTAATCTGGAAAATCACATTAGAGAAAGCAAACACTGTATTGAACAAGTGGAGGCGGTAAAAGTGGTGGTCAGGGCAAAAACCATTTTCCATATATAGGATCTTAAGGAATGGAATGATTGGTTGGGGACTATTTATTTATTTATTTTAATGAGCCAGCAGAACTCTTGAAAGCACTCATTCATTCAGAAGCATTTAATAAGCATCTACTGTGTACCAGGCCTTGTGGTAAGGGGGGAGGCGGTCACTGCACTTAGTCCTTAGCACCCCGTCTGCGCTTCCTCTTTATACGTGAGTTAAACCAGGGCTGAGAGGCTACGGAGTCCGGCCAAGAGGGATGTCAGCCAGGTGTGTCTGAACCCAAAGTCTGCAGTCAGGGCACTACCCACATCTCACTCCCTAGAGATGAGGATATCAAGTGCTCCGTGAATCAAGTCCTCACCTTGTGATTCCACGGACACAGACTATGATTGTTCTCAATGTTGACCTAGCTTTAGAAAAATCACACTCCACCTGCTAATCCAAGTAAGTGAGAAACTAGCAACATGCTGTCTGCAAGAAATAAGCCTGGAATATAAAGACACGGACATGTTTGGAGTAAAAGGATGGTTCTGGCAGTGATAATAAGCACCAGATTTACTCTCCCATTTTATATACGAAAAAGAAGAAATATGCGAGCAACTTCAACTCAAGAGAGTCATGCCTGACAGAGTGGAAACAGAGAGGAGTCTCAGGAGAGCACATATGGTAACAGAGACGGAGAATGCTCTGAGACCATCAGTAGACGCAATATGGTTGAGGAAAGAATCCATGAAGCTAGGTCAATAGAAATTATCCAAACTGTAAAACACAGAGGAAGGAGGAGAAAGAGGAGCAGGAAGAGATGAGGGAGAAAGAGAAAGAGGAGAGTGAGGACAATGAGAGCCTTTAAATACACTTGGGACAAGATAAATAATCTAATGCACATGTAACTGAAATCCCAGAGGGAAAAAGAGAGACTTGATGGTATAGAAGATATATCTAAAGTAATGGCTGATAATTTTACTAAAGTAATAAAATATGTCATCACAAATCCAAAAAAGATCACAGAACCCCAAGCGGGATTATTAAAAATAAATAAAAATAGACATATTGCATTAAAAATACTGAAAGACAAAGAGAAAATCTAAAAGGCAAGTCAGATAAATTAAGGAATTAAGAAAGTATAAGAATGACAACAAACTTCTCATCAGAAACTATACAACACAGAGGACAATGAAGTGGCATCATAAAAGTACTAAGATAAACAGTAACTGTCAACCCAGAATTCTACCTCCAGGAAAAACATACCTTCATAAATGAAAGCAAAATTTAAATTTTTTTCAGAAGAATAAAACCTGAGATAATGAATTACCAGTAGACTTGTGCTACAAGATATTAAAGTTCAGTTCTTCAGGTGAAAGGAATATGAAACAAGACAGAAACATAGATCTGCAGAGAGAAATGAAGAGCTCTGGAAACTATAAATGAAAGTAAATACGAAAGACCTTCTAAGTACCTTTTTAAGGCTGAGTGTTTAAAGGAAAACTATAAGTGAAGGATTGTGAAATTATAGCCTATATAAACGTAATAGATGATAGGAATAGCACAAAAGATGGGAGAAATTGGAAGTAGACTATTACAAAGTTCTTATGCTATTCATGAAGTGATACATTATTTGAGGGTAAATTGAAAAATTAAAGATGCATATTCTAAACCCTAGGATGGCAATAAAATATCATTACCTGTTTAATAATATAATAATAATGTATTATGGAGTTCATAACATCTATAGAAGTAAAAAAATATGAGAAAAACAACACAAAGGTTGAGGCTGGAGGGAATTTTTACTGACACATTTTTGATCAAACCAACCACATCTGTAAAATGAGGACACTACCCACCTCAGAGGGTTATGAAGAGAACTAAATGAGATCACATGTGTGTGGTATGGAGCCCAGCCCTGCCTGACACACCGTAAGTGCTTGGGAAATGTTTGATGAAGGAATGAGTGTTCACTAGCATGCATCCCATTCATTCCATGACAGAGTTAGGATTTCTTCCAGAGTAGAGATCCCCCAAAAGCTGAAAGTAGACTTCCTATTTGAGGATCACAGGGAAGTGGGTTAACTGCCAATCAGCTCTGTTTCTTCAAATCCTGGTCTTTAATATAATCTACAATCAATTCTACCTCCAGAAACTCAGTCTCTCCACCTCCCAGATTTCAAGTGAGGCAGAGAGAGTTTAGTCAGTAACAGCAGTCAGGAAAAATAAACTTACCTAGAGAAAGGAACATAGAGAACCACAAACAGCTTATGTTGAGAAAAGGAATTTTGTAATCCCCCCAACATCTGTAAAACACGTTTATCTTGTGATAGGCATTGGCACTTCTGTGTCTGACCTTGGGAAGACCTAAGAAGTCTGGCTGGTTTGAAGATGAATGTGTAAACCACACACAAACTCTATAGCAAATGAGCCAAAATATTCTCCAACCTGCCCTTGACATGTAAATGTTACTATGAATATAATAAATCTAATATTAGATAATATTGCTAAGAACTTAATAAACCCCTAATGACATAATGATTTCCATTAGGCTTTGTGCCCAAATCCTAGGCTAAGAGCAGCAAATACAGCCTATAGAAAGATCTTTAAACGGGATGTTGGTAAAACAAATTACCTATTTTCCATTTTGCATGGCAGAAACGTGACAACTTAGGAGGAGGAACTGCTCGGGAAAGGAGATGAAGGAAAGCCCGGGGCATGTCTGGGAGGCACCGGCGTGTCTCTGAGGCTGGCATGCTGGCTGTTTCATGCCCTGTGTGCTATTCTCTCAGCCCATCATGTTGCTCCCGCAATTTCTGCAGCAGCCCGTTGTGCACAGCTGCAGTCTGTGCACAGAAAGCATGCCTCGCTGCATTCTGCATGTCTTGTTTTCTGCTCAGCTTCTCTGCCTGCGACCTCCAGAAGCTCATCCTGTCATGGAAGAGCCAAAGACGTACCACCTGTAGAACTTCCCTCCACCTACAGGAGATCAGAGCCAGTTGGTAAACACTCACCCCTTGGGCCTCGGTAGGCAATTTCTAGTCTCATTCTACATATTTCATCGAAATTCCCAACAGAATCAAGCCCAGCTGCCCACTGAATGGGCTAGCACCAGCCCTGATGGGGCCCAAATGGCCTCACATCTCTTTCCCCAAAGAATCAGTTTGCTCAATGACCAACTTCTCTTTCAAAATTTACCAAATTTAACAATTTACAAAAATTCTATTTATGTTATTTATTTATAACATTTATAGTTATTTGTATTAAGTGGAGCAGTTTTAATACATTGTGAAGATTCTGCAAAGCTTTATGTAACTACTTTTTATATTTTGTCTTTATAATTGCATTTTCAGGAACACGCAGCTACAACTCCCCAGCAGGAGGGGAGAAGGTACTTGGGAGACGACACACAGAGCCGCCTGGGCTGCTGATCACAGGTGGGCAGTGGGCGACACAGTGAGGTGGCAGAGAGGAGGCTGCCCCAAACCCTGCACCCTGGCCCCACCATCTTCCTCGACTCTAATGATCCTTCCGAGTTGGAAGCCTGCACTTTGGGCAGCTGCTGGGTTCAAGGATCAGCAAGAATTCCTGACAGCTGTGGGTCCCTGGCTGAGTAACTTCAGTCTCTATAACCTCCTCGATAAAAGGGGAAAACCACCTGCCCAGAGGACTTCAGTGAGGGTGAGATAAGAGGACACGTGTTCAGCCCGCAGTGCATAAGAGTGTGACCAAAGCAGGGTGCTTTAATCATTGCTCTGGCCACAGATACTCCTGTCTAAGGAGCCCCTGCAGTTCTGAAGATGTAGCTGAAAGAAAATTCCTCTTGGCTAGACATGTGCTCACTTTTTAAGAGACACTGGTTAGCATATGAACCTTCCTGAACCACTTCATCCCCAAGCCCTGGGCCAAGCACTGAGAACATCACACACAATACTGCCCTCCAGAGGCTTCCAGCCAGGACACAGCAGGGAGACAGGCATGGGGAAAGAGGATCCACAAGAAAGGGGCTCTGAAAGGGAAAAGAGGAGGGAGGGAGGGTGCTCCCAGCAGAGAGAGTGAGCAGAGGAAAGGAGGCTGGAAATAAAAACTGGGGTAACAGTCAGGCTGGGTTGTGGGGCCAGGAGAGCCCTGGGGCAGATGGGGTTTCACAACCTTGTAAGGGGCTCAGATTACTGAGAACTTTACCTATCAAAAGAAAAAAAATCTGTTTCTTCCTGCAATCAATGAAGAACTTCCTTTAGGGGGACGGCAATTTTTCCTTTGAAACTCCAGATTTTAATCTGCATCCCTGGCACAAATATACATTACCCATTTAAGGAAATCATTTCTCAACTCCTGAATCCTGCAGACGTTCTCTTGGGCATACAGATCTTGGCCCTCCCTATTTGTCGCCTCTGTGAAATTGCACTCAGTCCTGCTCTTGCCCCAAATGCCTCTGAATAAATCCCACAGAATGCTGCAGTCTCCAAAGCCCAGAACAGCTTACTCGATCAGCACCTAAGGAGAAGGGGGTGATGTGCAGCCTGAGACGGAGAACCTCTGAATAGACAGTGCTTGGTGACCCTTGCCTTGCTAGGGAACAGTGACTCCTCTACAAGGAAACTTAAAGCTGCGGGAGTTAGAAAAGAGTTCCTTATCTATGTCTTAATTTTGTCATTTGTAAAATGGGGATGACAATTGTGCCCTACCCCACAGGGCTGCTCTAAGGAGTAAGTGCAACACTTGCTGGCACACTTAAAACAGCGCCTGAGACATGGGAAGCATTCAGTAAATGGTACCTGCCATGCTTACACCATCATCACCACCACCACAACCACTACCCCTGTCTAAGTGTGCCTGGGATGGTGGAGCTACCTCGCTCCATAACCCAGCACTCAAATATGGCTTCCCCTCCTAGACATGGGGGCAGAAGGCTGAAATGGGAAACATTCTGGGCCTGAAGGCATATACTCAGCACGCATCGCTCCTCTCTACTGCCAAGACTGGAACAGACATTGCTAGTTGATCACGGTATTCAGATGTGGTCTCCTCATCCCTGACACACTACTCAGACCCACCAACAGATTAGAACTGGCCCAGGAGATGAAATATATCTCCGCTGCGACCACCATGCCGCTGGAGGAAAGGGGCTTAAAGCACAAGAAGTCATTGGTCTGCTACCCCTTAAAGGTATAGCTGAATGGGTTCCTGATTCGCTAGTAGAACTTCAGCTCAGGGTCCAAGGTTTTGAGAGCAAACTCAAGTTCACTCGAAAAGTGTGAGAAACAATTGAGCCCCAGGACATTAATGGAAAAACTAGTGAAATCTGAATACCATCTACAGTTTACTTAAGAGCAGTGTTCCTTAGTTTTGACAAATCTGAAGTTACCAAAAAATTAAAATTTTACTTAAAAATTAGTCCAACTGACACAGGAATAGCCAGGACTTGAATCCCAGCCAGCTGCTTTACCAGGAGGATAAAGGGACCAAAGCTTCAACCCCCAGAGCTAATCTGGAATATCAAGATCAGGTAACCATGATGACCATAAGTGCCCCATTTTCCAGGGTCTTTCCAGTTTCCAACATTCTGATATGATATGGAATAACACAGATAGGTAAAAACCTTTCTGCATAATTTTGTTTTCTCTTCATGTAACTTTTTTCTTTTCAAAACAAGCAATTTATTTGACTGTCTTTCAAGATTCTTTTTCTTATAAATTCATACACCTGAGAAAAAAATATGTTTTCAGTCTGTATGTCTCCATTTTTCTTTTGTTGATAACATGATCACCGTCTACAGAACCTCAGTGCCTTCAAGCTCTGATGTTCTGTCCCTTCCACACCTGTTCCATTCACTATTCACCCCTTTGCAAGGAGACATCGCTGGGTTGAACACACACTCACACACTACCTGGCTGTGTGACCTTGGGCAAATCACTATACCTCTCTGAGGCCTCCACTACCTCACCTGTTAAAGGAAGGATGAATTAATACCATACATGTAAAAAGAATCTGAAGCAGGCAGAGGTGGGAAACAGTGAAGAGTAGGTATCATTACTGTTGGCACTCAAAAAACATCAGTTCACTTTTCTTCCTCTTTTCCATCACAGAACAGCAAAACATTCTGATGTAATGCTTAGTAACTGCTCCAAAGAAGTCTCTCTAGCTCATTTACTAGAAGCATCTTCTCACATTCCTCTATTTCTGAGTTTATTCGTGATCAGCTGTCCACTCGATAGGAGGGTAAATGAGTACATGTCTCCAGCTCTTACTAGACCCAAGATACTCTCCTGCAGGAAGAGTCAACCACGCAGATGGCACGGTGCAGCCACGAAGGCTCCACAGAAGCAGGAGGACCTGCGGCCACACTCACTCGAGTGGCTGAGGCTGAGATTCCTTAGCATGCGGCCTCTCAGGACATGGCCTCCGGCTTCCACAAAGAAAAGGATCCGAGAGAGAAACGGGAAGGGTGGGGAGAGAGTCAGAGAGACAGAAAGACAGAGAGACAAAGAGACAGAGAGTTGGAGGAGGAAGAGGAGAGGGAGGAGGAGAGCAAAGAGATGGAGGCACCAAGATGGAAGCCACAGCATCGCTCAGGACCTAATCTTAGAAGTGCAGCATCACTTCTGCAGCGTCTACTGGTGACACAGACCAACCAGGGTGCAATGAGTGGGGCAGGGGTTCACAAGGATGTGAACTCCAGGAGGTGGAACCCTTGGGCACCATGGAAGCTGGCTGCCACCACCTGTCTAGGCCTGTCCCCAAGGACACCATCTGCCAGCACAGCCGGAAGCACCTACGCCATCCTCTGGGCCAGAGTCAAGTGGCTGCCATCAACTGGGATCAACAGCAAGCCTGGAAAAGATGGTGAGGCTGCGACCTGACAGTACGCGGGAGAGGCTGACACTGCTTCTTACCAGCTGCAAGACAACTGGCAAGCGCATACCTCAGGCATTAACACCTCCCTGGAGCGGAGGGTAATTATTTCAGCGCATTAGCAGGCTCGGCTTCATACGCCTTTCAGAAACTCAACCAAGAATCAAAGCTGAGAGGTCACCCCTGCAGCTCGTTTTCAGATGGTCTTAAATTTTATTTAAGAAGGAAGAATTTGGGATTGCACAAACAGGGGTTGCTCGTGCCCACCCAGGTCGTAATCAGCTTCTCACTCACCTGGGAGGACAGAAACAAGGAAGAAGCTTTAAAACTCCAAACTTCGTTTGGAATGACTGGAGGGGAGTAGGAAGGAAGGTAGCTACTTAAATAGGAAAAGAAAGGAAGTGATAATCTTCCTGTTTCTAATCTTATCACTGTGTCCAGAGGTAGGAAATTACAATCTCTGGCCTCCTCTCAGGTAGGCCCAGGCTCTTGGGGCACCCAGGGATCTAGAAATCACAGCCACTCAAGCAGCAAGGAGCAGCTCCAAGGGTCCAGCCTGGCCAGGCTCCTGCACATTTCACATCTGTCCTCTAAGAGGAAACAGAACCAGAGGGCTCCACCTCTGAGGCTCCACCTCAGTTTCATATGTAAAATGGGGTGGAAACAGTAGTATCTCAGAACATACTACTATTATTATTGGTCATGGCTACAACTTGACTACATGCATTAAAGACTTGCTTGCTCTAGGCCAGGCTTTGGGCCAGTCACCAAGCCTGTCACCAACATAGCCTCGCTTGGCAAGTGAAGAAATGGGAGCTCAGAAAAATGAAACCGCTGGCCTCATCCAGCTGGCTGGACACACACACTGACCCTAGGACTGGTGGAATAAAGCTGGCCTCAGCCTGTGACAGGTGAGCAGATGGGGAGATGGGTGGATGGGGTGTGACAAGTCCAACTCCTTCCTTTAGAAGAAGTATTGGAAATTTCCATGTGTTTCCTTTCTGTAGTCTTTGACAAATGTTCCACAGGAGAACAAGGTTTGGCTGTGAAATACCTCATCTTTTCCCAAAGAAAAACAGCACCTCTTTTTTCTTTCTTGTAAGTGATGCAAAACATTTCACATGGCCCGAAACAGATCTAGCACCTTAAGGGTCGGGAGCTGGGGACTTCACCAAACACATACATCATTAAAGTTCCCCTGAAGTTAATGTCACCACTGTTTTGTGCCCATGAATAAAGCATTAAACAAATATTGAGCCTGAGACACCTCATTACCCAAGGTCGTTAAGCGGCTCGAACACTGCAGCTACATTGGAAGCCAATTAAGAGGCCTCACACTGGGTGCTGGAACCACATGAGTGGCTGGCACGACCCCTAGCACATAGTAGGCACCTCATAAAACATGCAGAGCAATTCAACGGGATCCCCCTGCCCTGGAGATTAGCTGACTCCACCAACGTGCTCTTAGATCCCAGCCCTCAGGTCCCCTAGGCTGCACGAGACACAGACTCAGAGGTGAGAACGGCTGTGAGCACAACAAGCAAATGATCTACTCCAATGGTAAATCCAACGATTTCAGTTTTGTTTCCGTTTAATTTTTTATTATGGTGAAATGCACAAACAAAATTCACCACCTTTACCATTAAGTGTGTCACTCAGTCGTGTTCAACTCTTTGCAACCCCGCGGACTGACTACAGCCCGCCAGGCACCACTGTCCAGGGCAACTCCTCAGTGGCAGTAATGGAGGGGAGGGGGTCCTCCACAGTTCTGCACCAGGAGAACACAGACCATGAGATCCTGAAGCTGGGCCTCCTAGGCTGCGGAGAGCCTCGAGTACATAATCACCGGTGGCAGAAAGATTACCCAGAAACAAGACTGGCGGCTGGGGGAACAGGAAAAATGGGTAAAAGAGGGAGAGGAGGAAGAAGAGGAAATGGGAGAGGAGGAGGGGGAGGAAGCTAGGGAGGGAGGAGGGGTAATGACGTCAGATCCCATTTTTATTGCTGTGTGACATGTCCCATCATTTAGGAACACCTCGGTAGCATTTTAGTGACCAGATCACAGTCTTTCAGCATGGTGTATAGTCTCAACTCTGCCGTCCAGGAATCCCAGTGGTAGAGGTGGGTCTGCTGGCGCCCTGGATGACCTGGAGCAGGCAGGTGGCAGGACCCACGGGAGCTGGCCCCCCTTTTGCCACAGTCTCCATCCTCCCCACCCACATCAACTCCCAGGTGATCGCATCCAGCCCCAGGGCTCCAAAACAAGCCAGCTGGTGACTCAAATGTATACCTCCAGCCGCAGCTCCCCCTTCCACACAGACTCAGTTCCAACAGCCAATGCCAGCATCTCTACATGGCTCCTCCACGGTGCCCACCACACCCACTCCTTCCGCCGCTGCTCTCCCACCCCAGCCAATCCACCAGCAAATCCTGTTGTCTCCATCCTCCCGACATACCAGGAGCTCAGGCTCTTTCCCGTCCTCCCAGGCAGCAAGACTGCCTCTCCTCAGTCAGTCCTCAGCATGGCCACCAGAGGGAGCAGGTCAGAAGCCAGCCTGGGGCCATTCAGTCCAGGCGCTTCCGCAGGGCTTCTCCAAGTCAGAATAAACCCTGAGACCTTGAAATGATGCCAAGACCTCAAGGACCAGGCCTGAGCCAACCTCCAGACTGCCATCCCTGACCACAGTCCACTTCACTCTCCACTCTAGTCACCCTGGGCTCCTAAGCTTCCTCATACTCCACGCATATCCATCCTCAGGGCCTTCACACCTGTCGCCCCGCAGTCTGGGGCTCTGTCCCCACCGTCACCCCTTTCAACCTCCGCCCAGGGTCTCCTTCAGAGAGGGCCCCCACCCAATCACCACCCATCTTTTCTCTGCTTTGCCTTTCTTCCTAGCACCATCACCACCTGACCATCTCTTTGCTTTCAGTTTCTGTATGTCTGTGAAATGGCACGTCTCAGGTCCCAGCTGTGTCAACTGATGGCAGTCGGAGGCCCATGAGGGTTCGCACTTTGCCATCCCAGCTCCTAATCGTCAGTGACTCGGGGGCCCACACACGTTAGTACATGCTGTGCTTTACGCCTGGCTGACTTTCCATGCTTCTCACGCACCTTTGACCATGACCCTAGCCCCCAGGACTGCCCTCTGAAGTCCAAGGACATTCCAGTCAAGGATGCCTCGTTCTTCTGTCTTGCTTTAGGTACAGTAACCGACATTGTCAGTTGTCCTCAGCTGGAACCACGTGAGACAGCAGAAGGGATGGCGAAGGCTGTGGACAGACCACGTGCGGCAGAGGCAGCACAAACGCTGGCAGATGTATGAGGCGCTGCTCACACCTCAATTAAGCAATGCCAGTTAAAAGGACACAGTAACAGCATGCTCTGCTTCTCACACTGGCAGAAATTCAGAGGAGGAGGCATGCCCGGTGCAGGTGTGGGGAAGGGAGGCCCTGTCACTCCTGCATGGTGGGGTGGCATCACAGAAGCACTCAGAAACATCAATACACCTGTGTCTGCAGAGAGGGTCCCACGCTGAACTGAGCAGAAGTCACAGGCAAGAGTCAGCCCACCGCTAGCACTCATGGCAACACCCTGTGTACATGAGTCTCTTCAGACACAGAGAAATCAGAAAGTTCATACACTGATGGTGGGAATATGAAATGTAAACGGTGCGCCGGGACTTCCCTGCCTGCCAATGCAGGGGACATGGGTTCAATCCCTGGTCCAGGAAGATTCTACATGCCACAGAGCAACTAAGCTTGTGATCCTCAACGACTGAAACCCACAGGCTCTGGGGCCTGAGAGCCACAAACTAGTGAGACTGTGTGCCTCAACTACTGAAGCCCGCGTGCTCTAGAGCCTGGGCTCCGCAACAAGAGAAGCCACTGCAAGGAGAAGTCCGCACACTGCAATGAAGAATAACCCCCACTCACCAGAACTAGAGAAAAGCCCGCACACAGTACTGCAGACCCAGAGCAACCAAAATTATATGTTTTTTTCTAAACTTTGCTATAAAAAATTATAATAATAAATAAATAAAGCGAGGCAGTGTTTTCTACCATAGAAACTTGAGGCAGCCCCTCAGAACATTACCATATGACCCAGCACTCCCAGGTACATACCCAAGAGACATGGAACATGTTGACACCAAAAGTCATAAATAAACGTTCACAGCAGCATTGTTAATAATACCCCAAAAGTATAAACAACCCAATGTCTACCAACTGATGAACAGATAAACAAAATGTGGTCTGTCCCTGCAGTGCTTATTATCCAACCATAAAAAAAGGAATGAAGCTTTGTGAGTGAACCTTGAAAATATTATGCCAAATGAAAACCAGCCAGATACAAAGGCTACATATTCCATCTATACAAAATCGGAAAAGTGAGAAAGTAGATTAGTGGTTTCCAGGGGTGAGGAGAGAAGGGAACAAGTAGTAATTGCTTAATAGGTATAGGGTTTCTTTTGGGGGGTGAAAAATGTCTGGAATTAGGTAGTAGTGGCAACTGTACAACCCTGTAAATATAGCAAAAAAAAAAAAACCCACTAAATCACTGTAAAAAAGGTGAATTTTATGGTATGTGAACAATATCTCAATTTTTAAAAATACAAACTGCATACAATTTTATGTTACTTAAAGTGAGACCCACATGAAACAGATGCTAAAGCCAATTCAGGATCCTCATCCAGAGGATCTGCTGTCCTTGCAAAAGGAAGAGAAGTTCAGAGATGGCTCCCGCCCACAGGAACACAGAGGTGGAGAATGAGTCCCACCCTCACAGAGGAAAATCTGAGGAAATCATTTTTAAAAAATGATCACTTTATTCTGGAGGGGAAGCATATGTAAACCCATGGTGATATCATGGCATTGTATGACAAAAATAATAAAAGGGAGGAAAAAAAAAAGAAAAAAAAATGATCACTTTAAGAGTTTCACAAATAATATTTATTGATCATATTCATAATGGAATCTCACCCATGTTAACAGCAACTCCACTACAACTAAAAATCACCCGATGATAAATAACTTGCATTGACTGAGAGAACAGTGACTATCACAGACTCTCCCTGATTTGATAGCTTTTGTTAAAGACCTTGAGGAGGATGGACATTTTTGTTGATGTTCTTGACAGTAGCCGTTGATTCCAACTTCATACCCAAAAAAGCTGTCTAGAAAGGAAAGAGAAAGGCAGTTACTAGGAATTGGCCCCAAAATGAAACCACACTGGCCTTATAGGGCCCATGTGAGCAATCTCTCTGAGGTGGAGGGTGAAGGAAACCCCGCGGCAGAGGGGGACATGCACTCAGTCACTGAGGGGCCTACGCAGAAGACAGGAAGCCACCCTGACCGGCTCACTATCCAGGGTGGGACCTGAGGTAAGGCACTCAACCCCCTCAGCCCACTCTCCCTTCTGGACTCCAAGGAGAATGCCAGCTCTGCAGAACTGTGGAAGGAATGGAATAAAATGAAGGCACAGCAATTCCAGACAAGAAGGCAAGGACTGACTCATCACTACTCTTCTGGGCTCCCTGTTGGGCAGGTTCAGAGCTCATCCATTCTCTTATGGCCTCTGAGTTCTAGCAAGCCTCTGCCAGGCCAGCAGGTGGGCCAGCAGCTTCTGAGATACACTGGGTATGCGCTTTGGGGGATCTCACAGGGCACGCCACATACACCCCAGGCAGGTAAGGTATTTCTCCTAACAGCTGGTTAGTGCCTGACCTCTGCCCTAAGACCCTGGCTCAGAAGCAAACACCTCCCATAAAAGTATTAGCAATTTTCCTTTGGCCCACCTGGACCACCTATAAATACTTAATATGGACCATCTACAGACAAGTTTCTATCTTTGCTCTTCCCAGAGTGGGAACCAGGGAGTCCAACTAAATTTGGCATCAAGTTGGCAAACACAGAAAGAAAGATGAAACTTAAAGAAAAACAAAGAAGGAAGTCTCACAGTACTGACCCATTCAGATAATGCAAAGCTGACAGACCCCTGACCGGCTCCTTCCTTGGGGCACTTGCCCTGGAGAAGCTGCAGCTCAGGTCCACTATGGGCACTTGTATGCGACTGTGCATCACGGTGTCATACGTGACCACGGGGAGCACCCAATACTAGGAGAGTGGCCAGGCAGGATGCAGGGGGAAGAATTTCCACTTCCAGACAAGATGGAGTGACAAAGACAGAGATGGTTTCCTATCTGAACAACTAAAGAACTGGGCAAAAGACATCTGAAACTGTTTTCAGATACTGGACATTTTCTAGAACATTCCTCTTACAACTGGGTGGAGGAGACAGACAAAAGGTAAATAAGTCAATATATGTAAATTCTAATTGTGCACATTTACATATAGATATGTATTTGCATGTCTTCTATTTACATATTGGTGTGTGTTTGTATATATTTATATATAGGTGTGATGAAAGAAACAGGAAGAAGAAGGTGGATGGGGTGATGGCTGGGGACATGGGTAAACTGGGGCAGAGGCGTTAAGAGGAGGAGGAAAGAAAGCTGTTACAGAGGAGACTAAAGCAAGTAACCAGGTAAGGAGAGGCCCTGCGGTGAACCTGAGGTTGCCCTGGAGGCTTCCTGGGTGGTGGCAGGGGCAGAGTGGGATCCTAGGTGAGAAATGCCCGCCTGGGCAAGGCCAGGTGTGTTCAAGGCTGGAGAAAGGGCTTTTCAATATGGAGCCCTGATAGTTGAGGCTGGGTTGTAAGAGAGGCAGCAGGTTCCCCAAGGCTGTGGTGTGCTTAAACTCCAGAGGGATGGCTGGTCAGGCTGGCGTAAAATCCACTTCCCACCCCAACACAACAGAAATTTGCAGAAACTGAAACCAGTGGTCTTTTGGGGGCAGGGGAATTTAGAAACTTGAGAACACAGGGTGAGGAAATAAAGCTGGGTAGATGCTCCACCACCCTACCACTGGCCCTAACCTTGATGTGTCTGGTTCATTCTTCCCTTGCATTTTCTGGAAGAAGATGTGTCAGGTATGAGCAACAGTCCAGGCAACGGTAACAACATAACAGTAATCACAGCAGTGCCCACCTCTCACCCTCTGCTGAGCGACAACCAAGTTCTCCCACACCCTCAACTCAACTAAACCCCAGGAGGTAAGAAAAGCCCAAGGCCACCACTGCCCCACCCACACCTGCTCACCGGATGGCCTCCATGACCCTCAGCAGGGCCTGGAGGAGTGTCAGAAGGCTGAGACTGAGGGGCAGGAAGGGGGCTGGGGGGCTTTCTGGCTGCCCCGAGGCCACCGGCCCAGCCTGGTGAAGAGCCTGGAGCTGCTGCCACTTGAGGAGACGGTGCCCTTCGCCACAGATCCGCCAGCGGTTGTACCCAGAGTGCACATCCAGGGGGGCTTCTAGGCAGAGAAAGAGAGTCAGGCCCTGAGGGGTGTGGGGACAGGGTGCTCTGGAGTCTGCACCCATAAGAGAGCCCTCGGGAAACCAGGGCAAAGAAACCAGGTGTCACAGCAAGGCAGGTTGCAGCCCTGGAGTGTGGGCGCTCACGCAGCACCCATGGAGATGAAGAGAGCTATGTGCCTGTTTATAGGGTGACTGCGGGTCTTTGTGGCTATGCTTTCTGAGTCTTTATGTTTTAGAGCTGCCTACTGAAATATTTATTAGTGGAAGGATACGATAGTTAGCTGTGATCTGCCCCACATTAATCTTTTTCTTTTTCCTTTTTTTTTTTTTTTTGGAGGGGTATGGAGTGGGTGAAGCACAGAAGAAACCAAATTATCCAGGAGTTGATAAGTTGATCATGGCTGTAGCCGAGGGAAGGGAACATGGGCTTTTGCATAGTATTTGAAATTACTCATAATAAGCAGCCAACAACCACCACAAACACAAATGGAATTCAAACATCTCTATCTCCTCGATGCTCTTTAGATTTTTCAAGACCTGCTTTGGTCACATGTGACCCTCTTGATGTTATATCTTTTATTTATTTTTACTATTCTATTAATATGCTACTACTAAAAATGTACACTCTAATCATACTAATATAAAATACATTCTTAATAAATATAAACTATGTTTTCTTTATGAAAAAAAAAACTCTACCACAAGAGCATAAAGAAGAAAAGCACATGAGCCCTCTATTTACAAGATCAGAAACACAGATTTTCCTCTTTAAAATGGAAATCAGCTGGATTTGAGGCCAACAGACCCATCTCTTATGTTTAGGTCACTGAGAGGAGTGAAGGCTCCCTAACCTCTTGGTGGCAGTGAAACTGGCACCCTCACTCCTGTCCTGTGAACACCTTCTCATTCCTGTCCTTGAATGGGTTTGAGGCTTGAAACATTATTAACATAAATCACCTGAACTATAAAACCATGGCTGGAGTAAAAATTAATACTGGTTTTTAACAGCGTTATCAATGGATGCATGGTTCACTAATGAAACGACTAAGCTTTTACACTTTCTTAAAGATGCAGAGTAGTCAAAGCCAAAAACAACCAATAAAAATAAACCACTAAATTGGTCACTGTACAGTGAGAAGAGCAGTTTCTCAGGTGGTTCTCATTCTACTGCCACTTTTTTTAATAAAGTGATTTCTGACTCTCCCACCTAAAACTTGCTTTGCTGGGCTGACCTGCCCCTTTCCCACCCACAGGGATTACCTATGACTGTCAGCTCAGACACACGAAACCAACCCTCACCTACACGCGTTTTCAACGGACACTTGTGGAGTCCTACTGCCTGGGCTACACTGACTTGTCATTCTATGCTGCAACGTGTGGGGATCCGTTTCATCATCCGTAACAGCTGTGGACTCTAGGTAGCTGATGCCACATTTCAAATGCACCTCTATTTATGTCCATCCTCCCACCAAGAGATGCTTAAGTTGCTTCCAATTTTTCGCCAAAGAAATCACTGCTACAGGCAGACATGCATGGAACGCCCACAAATATTACCCAGACATGGGCTTGTTGGATTAAAGATTTTTCACATTATAAAATTTGATAGATACCTCCAAGCCTCCTGCCAAAGGCTGTGACAATTCTTACTCCTTCTAACTGTGCTCCTTTTAAAATCAGGGAAAAGTTAAGTATCTTCCACATGAAGAGGTGGGCATGAGAGGTAGTGGCCGCTCATCTCCCAACCACTCTGCCCTGACCTGGGCACTCCCAGGCTCTGGGTGGGCCACTTAAATCACCCGTGCATCACAAGAACCCCTTGTCAGACACCCAGCCTCTCCGTTCTCTCCAGTTCCTCCTCCACAGAGTCCATTAAGGGCACTCACCATGCCATCTGACACCAGCACAAAAAGGGAAGGGTGTGATCTGACGGCACAAACCATGTCCACTCCCCTGCTCACTTGCAGTGCAGAGAAAGCAGACCTGTCAACCATCTGTGAGGAAAAGCACCTCTGCTCACCTCAGAGATGAAGAAAGTAAAGGTGTAAGTAGAGACACCATCTCCTGGTGCACCGTGACTGAGCACGTGAGTACATGCATTCATCAGGCCACATATAAGGAGATGTGAGCACACCTTGTCATGAATATGAACTGCACTGTGAACATGTGAGTATACGCTACACCTGTCATGAACATATGAATGCATGCATACACTGTATGATGAATATATGCATAAGTGCGGGATCATGAACATACAGTGTGTCATGAACATAGAAATACGTCAACATACAAGCTAATACACTGTCATAAATATACGTTTATATACAACACATACATACACAAGTCATATCATGACTTATAGAAGATTAGAGCTTAAAAAACACTTCAGACACCACCTAACCCCAGGTTGCAAACTGGTTTCATTCTGAGAGTCAATATTGATAACTGGTAGAGTCTGAGGCTTCTCTGGGTTCACTGGGAAAAGATGAGGGGTGATTAGTGATGCCTGGCAAGGGTAGGTGTGGGAGAAGTGGTGTGTGTGCCAGACTGTGGTCTTCTTTGTGTTAGACCCATCACGACAGAAGTCTACCCCACTCCCATCACGATGTTCATGAGAATCCCACCTTCCTTGGGGAGAGGGGGCGATGAGACACGTGTGCATTGAGTTACCTGGGATGCCTTTAAAACTCTGCTGCCTTTTCACCACCTAAGATAAAAGATAAGAATGTGGGCAAGTACGTCAGCCCCAGTGATCCACCAAGAGGGGGGCCCAGTGATTTGGCCTGGAAACCCCAGGAAAGGGGTCCATGACCAGCTCAGAATGCAAGTTATGTTCTCTTTTTAAAAGGCCTCTAGGTTTTAATTCTGGTGACAGTTTGCTACTTGGTGACAGAAAACCAGCAGATGGAATGTGGGTGAAGGCAGAAGAAGCCTCTAATTCCAGGACACTCAGAAAACAAGGGAAAGGAATGGTCCTGGAACTGAACTGGGCTTGACCTGGCCAACCATACTGCACCACAGCTACTGACCTGGAACCCAGAGCTGTGGAGGTAGCCAGACAGAGCCAAAGAGGGAGTACAGACTCTTGAGCTACAGCCCCTCCCCAGAGCCCTCCCTCCATGCCTGCGAGGCTAGGGCTACAAGTGCAGGATGCTCAGGTAGGCCGAGAGAACTGAAGTAGAGGGGAGGCAAGCAGCAGGAGGGTGGGGTGGGAAGAAAGAGGGAGGGAGGTGAGCAAGTTGGAGAAGAAGAGAGAAGAGGAAGGAGAGGAGGAGGAGGAGGGGCAGAAGAATTGAAGGGAAAGGTGGCAGCAGACCCTCTTCAGAGTGCAGTGTATCCCACCCTTCCCAGCGCCACCAGGACACCTGACCTGGGCCTGCCCTGAGTACTACTTGCCCCCTGTTCTCTGCTGCCCTAGGCCACAGCTTGGAGGACACCCCCAGACACCAATGGAGGCCGCTGTGGGAAAGGAGCCCGGCACCCTTCCCCTCATCTCTGGGTCCCCCTCGGCCCACCCTCACTCCAGGCCTTGCTGCCATATGAGCCTCCCTCTTACCTTCTTGTGAGACCTCAGGACCTGGGGCACCCAGTAGGGCATCACGGCCTGATCTCTAGGCATCGGGAGGTGGCCCCCAAAGCAGTGGCATGGGCAGGGGCATGGCTTGGTGGTTTTGGGAATATAAGACCGGACCATCTTTTGGATCTAACAGAGGAAGGGAAGAGAAGGTCCAAAGCGGGGTGGAGCCACACCCCAGAAAACCTCAGCCTCAGGGACAGGGCCCTGGAGAGTGCCTCTGCTATACGCCTCCCATAGCACACCCCAACTGCCCGGCTGAGGGAGCAGGTTCCCCATCATGATATTCCCAGGGGTGGTCAGCACTCTCATTACCTACCACCTGCACATCTACAGGGCATGGTGCTGTGGTGGAACACATGCAGGGGCAGGGGGTGTGGGTGGTCAGGAGGCCTGGTTCCGACCTGAACCTGCTGGCCTCCAGGAGCACCCTTGGCACCACACTTAGCCCCTCTGAGCCTCAACGATCTCAGCGAGAGAGAGGGCTCTGCCAGCACCTTGACCACACCGGTCGGTCTAACGTGGAGAGTCTTTGGCCCACAGGTGCACTCCTGGGACTGTATCCCACGAAGACACATGTGCATTTGCTCAAGAACACTCAGTGCAGCATTGACCATAGTGACCAAACAGCCTGAATCTGGTAATAAGGGGCAATAAATAATGGACACAGGGACAAAGGGAATGGGTGGCCTTTGGAAAGAATAATGCAGATCTGTCTGTCCTGACATACAATGAGCATAGAGATGCAATATTAAGTGAGAAATGCCAGCACTGTGAATAGAGCATGCTACCATTCACATCAAAAAAAGAATACGTGTGCAGTGTTGCTTGTATATGAGTTGTGGTGGGTCAGATCCTCGCCCCCATTCCTCATCACCACCCCCACCCTCACCCTTTGCAATTCTGCAGTTCCTTCCAGAAGAGTAGACTTTGCCCCTTGACCTTGGTCAGATCAGGTACTGGACTGGCCAACAGAGTAAGTAGGAAGTGACAGTAGCCAGATCTGTCAGGCTGAAGGCCTCACAGGTGTCCAGCTGCTCTCACACCTCTGCCATGGCCATAAGACAGTGCCTGGGACAGCCCGCTGACCCCAAGATCAGGATTCCTGAGGCCAAGCTGCCAGCAGAGTGTCCCTCAGACACATGAGCAATCACAGTGACTGCTGTATCAAGTCAGGCCTTAGGGTGACTTGTACATTGCTAGCCAAACAACACAAGCACGGAAAACCTCCAGAAGGCCAAATGAGGACACCTCCGGAAGAAGGGCAGGATAGAGAGTTCTGTGTACCACACCCCTGCTGCACCTAAGGAATTTCCAACCATGTGCTCACAGCTCACATTATAAAACATAACCAAAACTACTTTGAGTAACACCTGCAACCTCCTGAGGCCTGGGTGTACTGTATGCTGCCAAGCACGGACACCGCCACAGGGAGGAGGAAGGGAGTCCTGGACCTCCTCCAAAGGAGATGAGACAGGCCTGGAGACCCAGGCACCTCCCTGCACCCTGGCTCCCTGTCACCACGGCACAGGACCCCTCTCACATAGGACCCTTTAGCCCACCTGGGTAAGGATACTCCGGCCACTTCTACCCAGCCCACCCAAACAGGCTGAGCCCGTTCTCCATGGTGGGGGCTGCACCAGAAGCAACAAGACCCCATCCTGCCCACGGCAGCTCCCTGCACAGCACCATCCACTGGGAAAGAAGAAACACTGGGACTCGGGGAGCAGAACTGGGAGAACATTCAGGCCAGAGGGGCAGCTAGTGGAGAATTAAGAGAGCAACCATGCCTGCTGAGAGTCCCAAAGACATGACAAGAGAACTACCAGGGCACTCACACAGCAATCGTTCCTTCTCTTGTTAAAAGAAACCAACTTTGCTTACAAGGCAAAGTGGCCAGGTCAGGGGTCAGCCAGTCCCACTTGCCAACAAAGGGTCTGGGGGGGGGGGTAACGGGACAAAAAAGCTTGGGCTACTGGGAATGTTTTATCCCTGAAAAGAAGGAGAAGGTGGAAGGTAAGCTTTTGGAAGACTCCGAAGACACTTTCTGCCATGTGCATTGTCATATAAGACAGAGACCCATAGCCAACATGTAAAAACACTAGAAGTGAAAAATAACACCAATTCTACACAAAGTCTTCCTGAAAACTGAAAAGATTCATTTCTGATAAACACTCTCAACAAACTAGAAATAGAAGTGAAGTTCCTCAGCCTGATAAAAGGCAACCATGATCCATCACTGTGCTGGGGACAGGCATGCCTAAGCAAGATCCAGAAAAGACTAAATTATTAAATTGATAGTTGGACTTCATCAAAATTTAAAACTTACACTCTTTGAAAGACAGTGATAAGAGAATTAAAAGACAAGTCAAAAATGTGGAGAAAACACTAGCAAACTAAATATCTAATAAAGAACTTGTATCCAGATATATAAAGAACTCTCAATACTCGGTAATTTTAAAAAAAAAAGCAACTCAACTTTTTTAATGGGCAAAATACTTGAACAGACACAAATCAAGTAAGATATGCATATGGTAAAGATATATGAAGAGATGCTCAACATTATTAGTCATTGTGGAAATACACAAGTTAAAGCCTCAATGAGAGGGAATTCCCTGGTGGTCCAGGGGTTGGGACTCTGCACTTTCACTGCCTGCAGTGCAGGTTCAGTCCCTGATCAGGGAAGCAATCTGTGCAACCAAAATTTTTTTAATGTTTTAATTTAAAAAGTATACAATTAGATAAACATCTATTAGGATGGCCAAAATTTAAAACACTAACAAAACCAAGCATTCATGAAGACATGAAGGAGCTGGAACTTTATACATTGTTGGGAAGATTGTAAAATGAAACAACCACTTTTGAAAACAGCTGACAGTTTCTTAAAAAGTTAAACATATGCCTCCCATACAAGGTAGCAATGCCTTTCCTAGGTGCTTGCCCAAGAAAAACGAAGGCATGTTCATACAAAGACTCATACACAAATGTTCACAGCAGCTTTACTTGTTGGACAAAATAGAAAAAAACGGGAAACAATCCACAAGCCCTTCACTGGATGCATGGTCTATCCGTATAACAACACACTGCTCAGCAGTAAAGAGGATGAACTATCCGTGAACATAGCCGTATGGATGAATCTCAGAAATAATCAGGCTGAGTAAAAGAAGTCCCTGGAGAAGGAAATGGCAACCCACTCCAGTATTCTTGGCTGGGAAATCCCATGGACAGAGAAGCCTGGTGGGCTATATATAGTCCATGGGGCCACAAAGAGTCAGACATGACTCAGCAACTAAACCACCACCACCACACAAAAAAACCAGACCAAAAAAAATGTACACACTATATGATTCCATTTATATAAACTTCAAGGAAATGCAAACGAATCTATAGTGACAGAAACAGACCCATGGTTGCCTGGGGACTGTGGGGAGAGAGGGTTGAGTGGAATTACAAAAGGGAACAAAGAGGACTTCCCTAGTGGTTCAGTAGTTAAGAATTCGCCTGCCAATGCACAGTTCATGGGTTCAATCTCTGGTTCAGGAAGATTCTACAAGACAGGAAGCAGCTAAGCCTGTGCACCACACCACTGAGCCCACACTCCAGAGGCCACAAGCTGCAACTACTGAGCCTTTGTGCTGCAACTACTGGAGTCCATACTCGGCAACAAGAGAAGCTACTGCAACGAGAAGTCCACGCACTGCAACTAGAGAGTAGCCCCCACTCATCCCAACTAAGGAAAAGCCTGAGCATAGCAATGAAGACCCAGCACAGCAAAACATAAATAAATAAATAAAAATTTTGAAAAGGGTACAAGGAAGCCTTTCAGGGTTGTACACATGTACCGCACTACATCATCTTAAACCAGGGCCTTCTGCACCCTGGATTTTGGTATCGACATGCACCCTGGAGCCAACCCCCTGTGAATGTCTAGAGACGCTGTACATTCTCACAGTTACGGTGGTAGTTTCATGTGTGTGCACATATGCTGAGATTTACCAAACAGCACATTTTATGTGTATGCCACTTCATCACATGCCAATCATATCTCCAGAAATCTGAACCCTTGATTCAAGTCACCTACCTGCTTTTGGGGTCTCAAGGAGAGAGGGACCCAGTAAGGCAGCACTGCCTTAGCCCTGGGCACCGGCAGGTAGCCCCCAAATTTGGCTTGGCACTCACAGCAGATGGGCTCTCGATGAACAGTGCTGGGGACAGGGCACATCTGAGCGAGGGGCAGACAAAACAATTGAATGTGATGCTGCATTAGTGGTGCGAGCCAAGACACTCTCTGAATGGTAAATCCACACTCAGAGGGAGCAAGGTTAAGACATGGCATCCAAGGCAAGTGCAGGAACAGGGGCCTCGCAGACTGTCCTGAGATCCTCCAAAGTCACCTGGGGGGGACCACAGAGCCCGCAGACTCGGTGTGCTGGGATGTGTAATCACTTACAGCCACATTACCATGAGCAACTTTTGGATCTCTCTTTCTAAAAATGGAGAAATACAACCAAATCTAGGGTGGATGACTGCTCTTTCTGTGGTTATCCACATTAGTCTGCATACAGAACTTTGTTTGCAAAACCCTCCACATCCATCCCATATGATCCCACCACACCCACAGGCAGGGAGAGAGGGAAAGTCATCCTCTCCAGGAGCAGATAGAGCTGCCCAAAACAGATACATTAAGGGGCAGCATTGGTTCTCCCAGGCCTCCTAAATCCCTGTCTAAAGGTATCATGAGGAACTGAGGGGCAGGAAAGGCAGTGGATGACTCTATATAGAGATTTGGGGGCTTGTATGGCCCCTTAAACCATGGACTCCACTGGCTGACAAACCCTCTCATGAGATGCTGCTTCTGGACCCACATTTTCTGTTGTACTTCCCACCAAAGGGCACGTCAGGGTAGGGGCAAAGTAGTTGAGGTTTGCTTTCCTTACCGAATGATCAGTGAGACACACTTCTTTCCCAAAGGCTGGAAATGTGCTTCTTTTCCTAGAAAAGAAGAAGGCTTAGAAAGTTCTGGACTTTGTGTACACTGGAGGCAGGGCTGCTAGTATGAGAGCCTGAGCAAGCCTGGCTCGTATCATTAAACCCCAAGAGTGGAAAGTGAAAGTTCAGTCGCTCAGTCATGTCCAACTCTTTGCAACCCCATGGACTGTAGCCTACAAGGCTCCTCTGTCCATGGGATTTTCCAGGCAAGAGTACTGGAGTGGGTTGCCATTTCCTCCTCCAGAGGATCTTCCCGACCTAGGGACTGAACCCAGGGCTCCCACATTGTAGACAGATGCTTTACTATCTGAGCCACCAGGGAAGTTCTAGTCTACTGCCCCCTCTGAGGTCCTATTCAACTGCCTCCCAAGAGTGGAAGGGGTCATCACTCTGAGCCTAAGAGGGGGCAGAGGGTGACAACAGAAGTAGGTAGATACACACTCACATGCTAAGGTCTAGGGGTTCCCATATGTCAAGCTATTGTGGAATCCTGTATCCCCAAAGGGTTTAGCTGGAATCAGCCTGGGTCGGGAAGATCCCCTGGAGAAGGAAACAGCAACCCACTCCAGTATTCTTGCCCAGAGAATCCCCAAAACAGAGGAGTCTGGCAGGCTACAGTCCATGGTGTCACAAGAGTTGGACAGGACTTAGTGACTAAATCACCACCACCACCTGGCATACTCCAGCTAAACCTGTGCTAGGACCTTTGGGAAAGACAGGAACATTCCAATCTGATAAGAACTTTCCAAGATGTGTAGCTGACAACCACAACACATGATTTATCAGACACCCTGAGCTTACTTAGAATTCTGAAGAATTCTGTAGAAATACTGTGAAAACCATACATCAAATGAAATTCTTTGCAGTAAAAAAAAACTGGGTGCTTTGTCTCTTGGGGTGACAAAGCATTTGGAGCTACACAGATTCTGTTACTCTTCCTCATTCTCCCCACAACATGTTGGCCACCGTATGGAGTGTGTCCAGTGAGCATAAATCTAAAACAAAGCAAAATTTCCAGCTTTCCTAATAGCATGTGCAACATGGAAGTGGTAAGAGTAATATCATCGTAATAATCACTATTTTGCTATCTGTTTACAGTAATAGCTTCAGGTCACAGAGCTCAACTCCCGCACCTGATCCTTGACAACACAGAATGTGGGATGTTGCCCTGCACAGTACTTAAGCCCCCTAACAGTCATGAAAGCATTGATATTTCCTTGGTGGAGGCCAAACCTCCAGCCCAGAAGGTAAAGCCAGCTAGACTCAGAGACTGGCTCAGAATGTCATAACCCAAGTCAACCCAATGGAACTCATTCTGGTTGTTGTTGTTCAGTTGTGTTCTACTCTGCAACCCCATGGAATGCAGTATGTCAGGCTTCCTTCATTTGGGGGCTTTGTGTTAAAACTACTAGGAAAGGAAATTTCCTTCTTTGTTGAGGTTGTAAGATCTTTTCCAGAGGTCTTGGTGGTCATCTGACCCTGGAGGGGAAGAAAACAAAGCTGAAAGATGGAGACAATGGTCCCTGACCACAGTTCTTAAGTACCTGTATACATCCATTCCTGACAACTTACACCTGACAGCCTCAGTTAACGAATGGCCTTTCCTGCTTATATGATGTAGTGTGGTGTCTTTCCTGCCTACCTTTTACAAGCTACTATGGGAAGGGGTGACCTGGGGCTATTGGGGCTCCCCAGGTGACTCAGGGTCCAGGTTCCCTCAGATGACTCTGTGTCCAGGGCCCCCAGGTGACTCTATATATAGGCCCCCCTAAGTGACTCAGACTTCCCTGGTGGCTCAGAGGTTAAAGCATCTGCCTGCAATGCAGGAGACTCGGGTTTGATCCCTGGGTCAGGAAGATCCCCTGGAGAAGGAAATGGCACCCCACTCCAGCATTCTTGCCTAGAGAATCCCATGAATGGAGGAGCCTGGTAAGCTACAGTCCACGGGGTCGTAAAGAGTCGGACACGACTGAGCGACTTCACTTTCACCTTCACAAGTGACTCGGGGCCTGTGGCCTCCTAGTGGACTCGAGGTCCAGATCGCCTCAGGTGACTCAGGGTCTGGAGTACCCCAGCTAACTCAAGGTAGGGGTTCCGCAGGTGACACAGGTCCCGGGGCGCCCTCAGGTGACTCCGAGTCTGAGTTCCCCTCAGGTGACTCGGGTGCCGGGCCCCTCGTGTGGCGCGGCGGCCCGGCGTGCAGGACTGAGGGAGGAACTTGCCTGTCATGACGCGCTCGGGGTGAGTGCGCGCTGACAGACCGAACGGACACCCGAGAGCTCCCAGAAACGCCCGCCACGATTCTGCTAAGTTGTGGTGAGGGCGGTGACGACGCTCAAGATGACAGCCGTGACGGAACTGGGGGCTGGCTCACGTGTGTCACTCCTCCTTCGGGCCCGCCCCTCACACAGCCCCTCACACAGCCCCGTCAGTCCGCGGGGCCGCCCTAGACCTCGAAAGCCCCACCTCTTCCGCCCTCCAGTTCCTCGGAGGCCAGGGTTTTCCGGCGACTGCACTCTGCGCGCCTCTGATTGGCTCTCTTTTAGCCAATCAGACGCTGTACTCTATACATGTGTACATACCTGGCATCTGATTGGGCTCTGAAGGCACGGGGCTCGGGGTCAGCGGAGCGGGGCGGGGCGGGGAGGAGGCCGGGGGCGGGGCCGGGGCGGGGAGGAGGCCGGGGGCGGGGCCGGGGAGGGGCGGAGGTCGGGCTAAGCGCCCGCGAAGACTCTTCGGTTGAGGTCTGGACCCGTCCTAGGTGGGCGTCGGCCTTGGAAGACACACCCTTCCCCGCCCGATCCCGGGAAAACCCGCTCACCGTTTCCTACGGACGGGCCTGAGGGGCTGCGGGACACAGTAGACGGGGTCTCTGTCCCCTGGAAGGAGAGAAAGAGGTGCGCGACGCGGGCCGAGGCCCATTCGAGTACCGCGGAGCATCTCGGTAGGAGTGTGTCCCACGCAGGACCTGGGACGTATTTGTATTTGAAGTCTTACATTGCTTTTCTGACGCTGAGATTTAACTGGGCGCCTTGCCTGTCACTGACTGAATCGGACTCAAATTGTGACTTTGGAGAATGTGTGTTTCTGAAGCAACCGAGGGTTCGAAGGCCGTGGAATTCGAAACAGCTGATTGTAGTATCTCTTGGAAACAAATTTTTAGTGTTTGCTAACTTTTTTTTTTTTTTTTGGCCACACCTCAGCTTGTGAGATTTCAGTTCCCTGACCAGGGATTGAATCCCAGCCCCAGCAGTGAAAGCCCGGAATCCTCACCTCTAGACCACTAAGGAATTCCCTTTTTTTGCTGACTTTAATATTCTCAATTAATACTAATACTTGATCAAACCATCATAAGCAACAGTAGCCCTGCTGGGCCACATCTCCATGTGCTGCAATCTAGCCATGTTTCCCAGGCACTACTCGGGGTTTCACAGCTCTTTTATTAAACTGGTAAGTTCATGACCTACGAACAGGGCTGAGCTTCCAGCCAGTTCCCACCCTGCAGGCTTCCCTTGCTAGCACCCATGCTGACTGGGCAGCACCCCCACCATATTAGCTGCTAATGATTTATTTTGTCTTTTAGCTGATAATTATTTTGGACACCACCTGTGTATCTGTATAAACAATGTTACCGCTGGTCTCTTAATAGCAAATGACAAAATTTATCGAGGAATCTCACCATTAGCCGAGTATTTTATTTAAGGCTGTCTTGTCTCTGCCAACCTTGGAGGGCCCTTGGGATTCCTTGTCTATTCTCCTGAGGCCACTAGAATATCGTGGTAACACAGAAGACAGGTTTGTGTCCCCCAACCCCCCAGAAGCACTGGCCCTCACCACTCTTGACGCTGTCATGCCATTTCACGTCAAGGGCAACTCATCACCATTTCCACCAAAAATGGCTAAAATTAAAAGGACTGACAGTACCAAGTTTGTAGAGCGTGTGGCAGCAGGAACCCTCACACCTTACACAACAAATAAAACCATATAGGCAAACTGGCAGTACTTACAATGTCTAAACATGTGAATATCCTGTGACCAAGCAATTCCCCACCCCAGGTAATCACCCAAGATAATAGAGCTTATGTCCACCAGAAGACACCGACAAAAACACACACAGTGCCAGCCCGGCCAGCAGCTGGAGGACAGCCACTTCTCACTTCTTCACACATATCCATGTGACAACAGATATCTGTATATTTGAGAACATTCCTAAAAAAGCATGTATTGCTGGTAACCCAGAAAAGAACTAAAAAGTTGTGGTTTGGATTTGAGGTTGGCTTGTTATTTCAAGATCATCTTGCCTAACTGACCTGTAACAGTTTTCACAAATCTAAATACTGTGGGTTAAGTGAAATCATGATTTTCAAATAAAGTCTAAGCAAGAAATGTAATTTTTAAGTTCTCATGTCCCATAACTTTTGGGTCTCTCTGAGGTTGAACCCAAGCTGCACAGTGGTTCAGGTCAAGATGACACCTGGTGCCACCACAGTCCCAGTCCTGAATATAGGACTCACTTTTTTACCTGGATGGGGGCCCTGCATGATGTGACAGGTTCTCACTAGTGGCCAGCATGCCATCAACTCTGCTGCCCCCAACCTTACCCTTTTCCTGTGGGCCCACAGGCTTCATCGTCACCCTCACCGACCGTGATACCTAGACTTCTCTCTTCAGCAACTGTGACAGCAGCATCTTGGCCTCTCCTCTCTCCTTCACTGTGAGCTCCTGCAGTCTCCTGGGGGGACACAGGACCACTGTCATCCTTCTCTCACTGTCATCGGGGCGCTATGAAATGGCACGGCCAGGCCAGCCAGCCAGGCCAGGAGAGTCTTCTCATTTCCAACTGCCTGTGTCACTGTCTCACCCCCACCCCCAAGGTGCCAGGGACCCCATTCTAGCACTCACCCTAAGATCACCAAAGCATCCTCTAGGGGAGGCCTCTGCACCATGTCCCCCACACCCATGGCACCCGGTAGGAGCTTGCCTTCCAATAGAACTGTGGAACTCTGTGAACAGGAGAGACATTCCAATGTGATGTGGCCATCCACCTGGGCTCCCATACCCACACAGACCCATACAAATGCTTTGTTGTTGTTGTTCAGTCATGTCCAGCTCTTTGTGACCCCGTGGACTGCAGCACACCAGGTTTCCCTGTCCTTCACTATCTCCCAGAGTTTTCTCAAACTCATATCTGTTGAGTCAGTGATGCCATCTAACCATCTCATCCTCTGCCGCCCCTTTCTCCTTTTGCCTTCAATCTTTCCCAGCATCAAGATCTTTTCAATGAGTTGGCTCTTCTCATCAGGTGGCCAAAGTATTGGAGCTTCAGCTTCAGCTCAGTCCTTCCAGTGAATATTCAGAGTTGACTTCCTTTAGGATTAACTGGTTTGATATTGCTGTTCAAGAGATTCGCAAGAGTCTTCTCCAGCACCACAGTTTGAAAGCACAAATGCATATCATACGTATAAACTGTGTCTGTGGCATTAAAACTTCATGGAGGGTATTAGGGGAAAAATGTCTACAACAGCTCTTTGGAGGAAGATTATAATGAATGAAAGAAGCCAGGTTAAAAGAGCTACATAGTAAGTAATTCCATTTATTGGACATTCTAAGAAAGGCCAACTGATAGGGATGGAGAACAGAGGAGCGGTTTAAGAAGAGGCAGCACCAGAGATTTTGAGGAGGATGGAACATTCTATATCCTGACCACGGTGCCTGTTCACAGCTGTGTGTGTTGGTAAACGTAAAGACATGTACTTACACTAAAAATTTACATAAATTACATCTCAAAGAATCTAGCCAAGAGAGAAAAAAGGACAGCCCAACCATTCCCACAATAGTGCCCAGAAAGCAGCCCTCCTTCCCCCAAGTTTCCTCTCTTGGGAAGGAGCCTGAGAGGCAGCCTTCCATCACTTACAGATTTTCAAGTCAAAGTAGGGGGAAAGGTGGCATATCTTCGTTGGTTTCTCTTTGCTGGCTAGGGTCATGCAGCATGCAGTGACCCAAAGGGCCCACTAGAGGGTAGGCTATAAAGGGACCTGGTCACAGGGAGCACAAGACCCCAGGCCTGCCAAAACAGCCCCCTACAGTGGGGAAAGGCGAGCATGGGGCCTTCAGGGACAGGAAACAAAGCCCCAACCCTTCTCAGGAATCCAGGCCCAGCTGGATGGGAACGTGAGGTAGTTTTACTTTCTACACTATTCGAATTTTTCACAATATGACTTTTGTAAACAGGTGAAAATAATACATAAATGAACTCCTCAGCCATCTGCTCAGCCACTGAGCATGTCCCTGCCCTTATCTATCCCGCCCTTCTGTTCTCAGAAATGGCAACTTACTTAGACTTCAGACTAAGAGAACCCACTGCAGCCCTACCCTTGGGGAGAGGGTACAGGTCCCAGACCAAAGGGAGGGATCCAGGGGCCTACCGTGGTCTGGGTTCCCAAGGGTCACTCACCACTCTGTTCCATAACTGGGAAAATCACAACTATCAAGAGCGGGTGTAAGAAGCACAGGCTCCTTGGGGAGGCCCCACCCCCGCACTGGTGACCCAGTCCCCTCTGTCAACCAACAACCGCTCTCCTGTGATCAGCCCCTGCCCACATCCAGAGCCCATGTCTCTTGGGGCTCCAGGCACCATCTGAATCATATCCCCAAAGAAACAAATTACAAAGCACACAGATTTCAAAAGCTGCTTTATGGAGAAACAGCACCCCAAGGCTGTCCAGGTCACAAGTCAGAGTTTCCTGGGGTCCTGACCCTGCCCCACCCGGCAAGCCCGAGCAGATGTCTGAGAGTGATCACAGCCTCCATCTCAACTGTTGTCTTCATCCCTGGGGGGGAGGGGGTGGAGTTTCAAGATCAAACAGGATGAATGTTTTTCTTCTCCAAGCAGGCTTCACGATCTCAAACAACAACCAAAATTAGAATTAGGCTAAAAAAAAAAAAGCAAAAGCTTCTCATCCCTTTGGGTGTCCTGGCGGGTCTCCCTGCAAGTGCGGAAAGGACCCAGAAGAAGGCTACTTTTCCGCTGCAGCCTCAGTCACTGCTGGTGACCCTGGGCCCCAAAAGGCTGGCCTGCCGGCCACTGAGCTGTGAATGACACAGCACTCCACGGGGTTCCCATTCACAGTATCAGGCAAACTGACGGCATGTGGCTTTCTTCTCTGTCTAAACAATTCTGAGAATGTACAAAGTACAATGCAGATCTTCTCCCAAAAGTGAAGACAGAGAAGTTATCCTATGTTAACACTGGGATGGACTCCGTGAATTGGGGCATCTTACCCTGAAGGCAAGTGAGGGTTACATGAGAACACTCACAAAAGGATTCCTAAAGGTTAAAACATAAAAGTATCCAGGAGAACACAGCTACCGAGTCACAGTCAGGTGCTCCAAGTCCACACTCGAGATACCACAGTCACAAGGACCTCAGGGAATTCCCCAAATAACAAGGTGCTGAGCAGGTTTCTGACCCACTCTGGCTTGCCTCACAAGGACTAAAGAAACCTCTCAGCAGCAGTGGGAGAAAGCCCAGGCAACCCGAAAAGTGAAGGCAGTCCTGAAGTGTCAGACAAGAGGGCGGCTGGCTGAGGGAGGGGTCTGGCCTTCTGGGAACGACTCCAAGTTGTCAGAAAGTCAGGCAGGACAGCTTCACCCCTGAGCTTGTTCTGCAGGCAATGGGAACGCAGCTAGTTAGATGGCTGTACGCTCTCCCACCCTCATCATCGGCCAGGGACACAGGTACCCTGCAGGGAGCAGGGACACTAAGCCTGGTGTCACGGCCAGAGGGGACAAGGGGAGGAGCTGGGCAGTGGCGGCCTGGAGCACCAGCCACAGTAAGCTGGACTGTCCCAGAGGAGGGGCCAGGGCAAGGCTAGGAAGGGAGGTTCCAGTCTGAACCGAAGGAGGAAGGAGCTTTAAGCCCTCCCACCACAATGCCCCTAAACCTTTTCACACTCAGCATTAGATGCTGGAGGTCTGAGCCCTGGGAGGCACAGGGGGAGGGGGAGGACAGATCCAGGTATAGTGCCAAGCCTACATCACAAAGCCAAAAAAGTAAGGTCGTTTGCCACAGCCTCACACCACACACTTCCAGCCCCAACATGAAGAATCCCCAGGACCTGAATCTGAAATCTCCAATCACATTTCTAATCAACTCGCAGAGCATGGAGCCCTCCAGGTATGCAGAGGTACGCAAGCTTCCCTCTACCTCACACCCGCTTTCCCAACCTCACGACAGCAAAAGTGGCAGTGAAGGTGATGCCCACTGTGGGGAACACCCAAAGACTGCCCGAGGTCCACCTGACACCCCCAGATCAAGTCCCATTGGAGCATGGCCAGCCCCTAACCTGGGTCATTAGAGATCCCAACTGGAACCAGCTTTATCAAAAGCCTCGGACAACACCCTCAGCCTTTTTGAATCCTTGCCTATAGTGAGCTAACTGGTTAGAAGTTACCCTCCTGGTCCGGTTGACTGTCCACCATGAGGGGAGCAGCCAGTACCAGGTCTGCGCACCTCATCTACAGAACTGGAAACCGAGGGCTTCCAGAACTGGAAGCTAAGTACAGTTGGGAGACTTGGAGACCTCGGGGCGGATGACAAGCCCATGCCCTTCACTCCCGCTGCCCTGCCCGGCGACACCCAGGCCACTGCCAACCACAGGCCCCACCTGACACCCGAGACGGAGGCCAACATGAACGCGGCCAGCGGCCCAGGTCTATTTTAGTCACTGTTCATGGCAACCATGCGTAGGCCAGACACTAGAGACGGGACAGCATTTAGTTTGGGGTTGGTTTTTAATCAGAAATGCTCATCTTTACAATGCTGGGGGCCTCAGACGGAGATAGACCCTTAGCTCTGGGTAAAACACGCATTTTCTAGATTTTATTTAAACAATGGTGAAACCTAGAGAGGAACAGCCTAGCGCCCAGCTGTCCTCCGTTTTCACTGTCCTCAAGGCTTTGTGGCTGCACCATCTGGGACAGCCACACTTGGCACAAGAGAAGAACAGCCGCGCTGTGAGAGGGGGGAGGGCGACAGGCTCTGAGGCTCAGTCCTGCAAGAGATGCAGGAACTGGGACCACGTCTCCACCCAACCACGGGTCCTGCTGGAAGGATCTGGGAGGTGTGCGGTGGTGTCTCTGATGAGTCTCAGCTGACAGTGCCTGGCAACAGCCCAGGGCGGACCCCACAGAGTCCTGGTCCTGGGAGGCCTAGTTCGCATTTCAGGGCCATGCCCAGAGCTTGTTGCTTCTGGGCAGCAAAGGAAGGAAGGCCCAAGTAGCCAAATGGACTGAAGCGGGGACTGAAGTTATTTGAGAAAAGGGCTGGTCAGGAAGAACCCTACCAGGAAACACAGGACACGTTTTATGGGGCACCTCAGGGTGCGCTCTACATGAAGGCACACAGAGCTGCCCCCTCCCTGGGGCGCCCAGTGTGAAGGCTCAGCGCAGTCCACCCAACAAGGACAAGCAGCTGGGATGCGACAGAGTCCATCCACCCCGGGGAGCCACAGGCCCTAGCAGGCAGGTGTGGTGATGCTCTGTGGGCTGGAGGGAGGGCAGGTCTGTGCCCACGCACATAGGGCTCCGTTCTTCAGGGGATGGCAAGATCAGGCCTCACAGGGGTCCCCAAATGCAGGGGTCAACATGACAACAGGGACAGAGCCAGCGGAAGGGTCAGCGCTCAGCGTCTCCACACTGGAGGGGCCTGGTCCCCTGACACTTCCAGAAAGCTGCCTTCTCCTTGCAGAGGGGCGTCGAACACCTGGCACAGCCCCTCCCGATGTTTCGCCCCTTTCAAGAGTGGCACCTCGTAAACCACGCAGGGGAGCAGACGTGGGTCGTCTCCACGGGGCCCTGTCCCGGTTCTGAGACGGGAGGCTGCAGCTCGCGGTCTCACACCAGTGAGTGTGGGGTGGGGAGCAGGGAGGGAGCTCAGTGACTGCCTGTCGAACAGCTGCAGCACAGGTCTCAGTTCTAAACCCGAGAGAGGCCAGGCAGGCACCCAGTGCTGCAGGGACCAGGGCCGTGTGTGCTGGACCAAAGCCACGGAGCTGCCGGACGGCCTGCAGTGGGCGTCTCCTTGTGACTCGTATCACTGGCCCCATTTCACTCATCTTGGAAACTGAGATCAGAGTGACATGCATTTGTCCAAAATCCAAGTGAGTAGGTGGAGAAGTGGGTCTCCAGCCTCACCCCATCACCCCAGAGCTCCAATTCCACACACTGCACCCCCACCCACCCAGGCTGCGTGGGAGCCACCATGGCCCTCCAGCTTGCTCCCCGCAGAGGGGACGGTGGAGCCAGCACGTCTCCTCCAGGACCCCTTCCATGAGCTGGAGGCAGCAGACCCCTACGCATGCGGAGTGACCCTCCCTGGAGGAGGACTGTGTTCTTCCTAGAAAATGGCCAGTCTCTCCAGTTCAGTCCCTACACGCCCTGTGGCCCGTCCTCCAGGTCAGTTTGTTCTGGTTCTGTTTTTTTTCAAGACATGCTCAGCCCTCCTGTTGCTACTGGCAGATATGCAGGCGTGCGGTGTGCTCCGTGGGAAGCGTCTGGGAGGCCGCGCCGAGGCTCCTGTGAGCAGGGGGGTGTCGGCTGTTGGCCGAGTCCCCCCGAGCACATGCTGCTGCCCTCCCAGCCCTGAGCTGCCCGCTGTGGGGAGGCGGACCGTCAGGAGGTGAGGGACTGGATGTTCTTGAGCATCTCCTCGAAGGCCTGTGGGGATGGGGCATCTGCGTTCCTGAAGGCGGCCTGGACCCTGCTGTACAGGCTAAAGGACTTCAGCTCCAGCCAGATGAACCCGAAGCGATCCTCATCAAATAGGACGAAGACCCCAGGGGTGCGCTCAGGGCTGGTGAAGCCGTGGCCGGCGATGAGGCCGGTGCCATAGAAGCTGAACAAAAATAAGAGAGAGTGGGCAGAGAGGGTGAGTGGGGCCCTTGAAGGCGTGTGGGGGCCCAGGCCCATCACCTCGTGGTCTAGGATATTCTGGAACACTCCTTCCCCCTGACACTATGTGGGCTAACTCCTTCCCCCTGACACTATGTGGGCTACATCCACCATCCTCCAGCAGCAGGCAATCCATGGAGTCATCTGGTGGGCTCCGTACCTTCAGGGAGGCTGGCATTACTTAGAAGGCAAGAGCAGGCCGGCTGCTTCGCCCCAGAAAGCTGGGCTCACCCCGCCAACCGCGGCTCTCCACTAACTCACCCAACAAAAAGGCGAGGGTTCCAAGCAGCTCCACCCCACCCTCCCTCCGTATCGTTGCCCCAAAGTGCACATCTTCAAGGCACAGACCCAGGCAAAAGAAATCTCAGTTCCCGAGATAGTCATGTACACATGTGAACAACTCAAATGTAGTCAATGACTTATTGGCATATAAAAGCAAAACTTGCAAATACCCATTACAGCCACATTTGGAGACTCGGACTCTAATGCGTTTATGGCTTTCTTGCAAGGAACTCAGTGTTTCTGACAGATGACGAGGAGTTGGGACTGGCCTGACCCTCCCGGTGTGTGGAATAATGCCCAGGACCCCACCTCTGCCTACCACACTGAGGCTCTGCTGGGCAGCAGGGGACAGGAGCCCTGCACCTGAGGGCCTGCAGCTCGGATGGCTTCTGGACACCAGGCCTGGACACACAGGAACGTGCGCTGCACAGGCTCCGCAGCAGGGCCAGGGAATGCACGAGCCCCTCCTAGCCGAGCCCCTAACATCCAGCTTGGGGTGGAGACCCGCTGGTGAAAGCGGGGGCTGGACCAGAGCTTCCAGGCCGGCTCTGCCCAAGGGCACTGAGCTGGCCATGAGATGCCGCAAGTTGTCAAGTGTCCCAGGGACGAGAGATCTGTCTCCTTTATGACTTTTAACAATTCACAGCAGGTGAAGCTACACTGGAACACTATTGTGTATGCCTCCCTCTGGAAAACTCACGTTTAGCCTCTTTTATCACAATGGTATTAACATGAGGAGGATGTAATGGATTTTGTCTGTCTAGTCCGCACTAATGCCTAAATACCTTTTGGGGAGCTCGGCATGGGGCCCAGGGAGTGGCACTGGCCATGGGACCTGGAACACGTGGGCAGAGCTTCCCACAGTGCAATGCCCCCGCCCCGTGTGGGGTTGGCCCCCACCCCAGGCCACCTCCGGGCTGGTCCAGTAGGGGACCCCGGAAGCCCACACCCCGATCCTTACCACATCCTGCAGGTCCGGGGATAGTCCTCGTTCCTCGAGCTCACGCCCACTGGCAGCACGAATGGCTGCCCCTGCCCTGACTGGGCAGGTGGCTCAGCCGCGGCCGCAGCCTCTCCATCCCCAGGTGCCTGGGCCGGCTCAGCGGGCGGCTCCTCGCAGGGCTGGGGGCTCTGCCGGCCTCGGCCCTCGGCATCCTCGGGCCCGCCCTCCTGCTCCTGCTCCTGCTCCTGCTCCTGGCGCACCTGCTCGCGCACCTCCAGGACGATGCGGGAGAGCTCGTTGAAGTCACGCAGGCTCTCGGCGTCCGGCAGCTGGATGCGGTGCCTGAGATCAATCTCCACCGTCTGCTGCCCGGCAGGGATGTTGGGGTCGCCCTGCAGAGCCAGTGTGCAGCCGTCAGCAGGCTCAGAGACTGCATTGAGCCTCTGGCCCCAGTCCTGCCTCTGGCCGAGGGCGCTTGCTCAGCCTTCCCACTGGTTTGGCAGTGACCCCTTACCAGTTGGAATATCTGAAACGTCCTTAAAAAAACACCAATGCCCAGAGTAGGCAGCCTCCTGTGAAACGCCTTTGAGGACAGGGAACAACAGCACCCACGGGTGACCCTGGGAGGGACCACAGGCACCCCTATATCGAAGACCTTGGGTGGGAGCCACCCTTGCGTGACAGCTGAAGCGATGGAGCCTCGAGAGGTCTGTGAACCCTCCCCGGTCAGGCAGGGCTGGTGGGAAACGCCAGCCCAGACTGTGTGCCTGGAACACAGACGCTCCTCAGCACCAGCCCTGGAGAACGTCTGGGGCCCGCAGCCTGGGCCCAGTCCGTTGTCCCCAAGGAGCCCGGCCGGCGCAGCTGTAAGCACCGCCTGTGAGAACCGGGAAAACCCACCCTCCGGGGAGCTCTGAGGCTCTTCAGAAACTCCCCCAATACCTGCAGGGTGACAGGCTAGCAGGTGACCAGCAGCCCTGGTGCAGGTGGCAAGGGGCCCTTCATCCAGGACCCCCACTCAGCTCAGCAGCCCTCCCGGCATGTTCCCGAGCTGCTAAGGCCCAGATGGGTCATGGGGGCCCAAGCGCTAAAGCAGAGGATCGATCACCAGGGAGCTCCTGGAGCCCCGCACCCAGCCTACCCCCATTAAATCAAGAGCCTCCGAGGTGGGGCCGGCATCAGGTTTTTCTCTGCCTCCCCAGTGATCCTGGGTGTGGCCAGAGGTGAGGGCCAGGCAGGGAAGGCTGCCTTTGAAATGTTCAGAACCCCCAGGGGATCGTGTGAAAGGTGGGCCCTGAATCAGCAAGTCCAGGTGGGGCCAGAGATGCCAAGTTCCCGGGAAGCCCCCCAGGGAAGTGCTGCCACAGTCCGGAGCCCGCTCTGAGTAGCCAGGGAGCAGCCTGAGCAGCCCTACTCCAGGATGATGTGATCGCGTCCACACGGCGCTGGGCCCGGCAGGGCAGCCGCCAGGACCCACCGTGATCTTTGTGCCCCTGGCGCACTTCCCATGGAAGCTGAGCATGACGATCTCCAGGCCGTGGCTGCCATAGGTGCCCTTGAAGAGGCCCGGCTTGATGAGGTCATCCGGGCGGCTGGGCGGGAGGTAGATGCGGCGGTAGGTCAGGCAGTTGCTAACGGGGGGGGGGGGGGGGTAGCGTGAGAGCACGACTGGCACAGCCCACGGGCACGGGGGCAGAACACGGGGCTCACGCCCGCTGGCCGCACTGTGCACGGCAGACAGTTAGGTCCCCCCCAAGGCCAGTGGGAGCAGGGGCACCCCTCCTTCCTGAGCTCCGCTCACCCCAATGCATGGGTGGATGGCACACCTCACACCTTCTCCACCGCCCTGGGGTGGGGACTCCTGAGGCTGCCAAGGTGCTAAACAGAGGCAGCAGGAGATGGTCTGAGGGCAGAGGGCATGACAGCAGGGGGATGGGGGGTGGGGGGTGGCAGAGGGGCTAAGAGGCTGCCCAGGTGGACATGGGGAAGGGAACATGAGGCTCTAACACACAGGCCAGGCCTGTGAGAACACAGCTGGTGGGTGATGGTGGTCAGACAGGCAGAAAACAAACACCAAGGTGGATCAGGAGACAGGGCCTCTGGCCATAGTACCCAGAGAGAGTAGGACTGTGCTCACAGTACCCAGAGGGACCATGTTCACAGTACCCAGAGAGAAGGCCAAAATTCACAGCACCTAGAAGAGAGGGGCTGTGTTCACAGTACCCAGAAGGGAGGGACTGTGTTCACAGTACCCAGAAGGGAGGGACTGCATTCACAGCACCCAAAAGGACTGTGCACACGGCACCCAGAAGAGAGGGCCTTTGCACACAGCGCCTGGGAGGGAGAGATTGCCCACCCAGCCAGGGGCTGCACTCACTCGTACTGACTGGTGTAGATGAACTTCATCAGGATGAGCTCCTGCATGTGCTCATGGAAAATGTCCTCCAGCGTCCGGCCCCACTCCTCCCTCAGCCACGTGCGGAATTCCTTCCAAGAGAACAAAGGTCACAAAACCACCCGACACGAGGGCACGGAGAGGCTGCCTGCTGTGATGGTGCTGGACGGCATGAAGACAGAAGCCAGGCAGGAGGGACGGGAGTGCGTGCATTCATTCTCCCAGCTCCCAGCCTCCCTTCCTTGTTGAGGCACCAGGGGCTCTGGTCCCTGCTTTCCCAACTTCAACAGGAAGGACACGCAGGGACCATGGGCGTCCTTCAGGGAAGCTGGGGCCACAGAACATGTCAAGAGCACCTGGGAGGCAGCTGTGTGAGCCTTGCTTCTGTGCCAGGTGGCGGCGTCTACAATGAGCCTGGCTGTCGGGCTTCTGGGGGAGCGGGCACATAGGACCCCCGTGTGCCAAGTTAGCTTTCTGCAGCCACCAGAGAGTACAGGACAGGGATGGGCAGGGTGGAGAGTATGGGTGGACTTTCCTTTTTAAAATGTGCCTTCCTAGTTATGTTCAATAACTGTATTTGTAAAAAGAAAGCTTTTATAAACAGTGCATCCACAAAGCCATAATTCATTATGGCATCAAGCAATGCAAAGGATATTTAGTGTTTCACTGTTTCATTCTTTGCATTCAATATAGCTAATCCACAGCTATATGTTCCTAACTCAATACAGTGTTTCCAGTGACTGACTAGAATTAGCTCTACAAACAGAAGCAAAATCAATTTACCAAAAAAATAAAGCTACTATCTGTCAACTGCTTTAATACGTTACTGCCCAAACCCTGGCAAAGAATAGAAATTACTAGTGACTGAGATAAACAACTGTTAGACATAAAGGTCAATAAATAATAATTAACTGAATTTTTATATACTAACAGAACAAAATTGGAAAATGAAAGTTTTAAAATCCTATTTACAATAGCCTCAAAAAACACACAGACTTAGGAATAAATACACAAAGCATGGGTGATACTTCTACTCCAAAAACCCCAAGATGCTGCCGAAAGGGGGTGAAGAGGCCCACGGGGCAGAGACATCTGTGGACCGAAAGCCTCAGTATTAGGTCAGCAACTGTCTCAAACTGACCGACAGACTCAACACCAGGTCAGCCATAATGCCATCAGGTTCTCTGGAGAAACTGCCGAGCTGATTCTGAAATCCATTTGGGACATCCAGAGCAACCTTGCAAAAGAACAAGGCTGGAGGATGCACGCTAGCATGATTGACTCACTACAAAGCGACTGTAACCAAGATGGTGGCTGAGCGTGAGGTCAGAGCTAAGGAGAGACGTGGAGGGAGTTCGCTGGTGGCCTCGTGGTTAGGACTCTGGGTTTTCACTGCCATGGACCAGGGTCAGTCTCTGGTCAGGGAACTGAGATGCTGCAAGATGTGTGGCACGGCTGAAAAAAGAGAGAGAGAGAGCCTAGAAACACCCGCGTACGTCTCAGGAATGGACTATTCAACCACAGCATCCAAGCCACCCAACAGGGAAAAAGTCTTTCTTTTCCACAAATAGGGCACAAACCAGACAACCACAGGGAACAAAGAAGCGATCCCTGCCACATACAGGAACCATTCAAGACAGGTCACAGACCGAAATGTAACATGAAGCTACCAAACTCCTAAAAACAATCACAGAGAGAAACACACTCTCTTTGCAGGCTGGGGGTAAAACAATAACCACAAAAGAAAAAGCCTGACAGGTTAGACTTCATCAAAATCAAAACCTTCCACTTAAGTGGCTGAACTCATGGAGGAAAGACCCTTAAAAAAAAATGAAATAGAGAAACAACAGATGAAGATGGAGGTGAGGGAATGTAGCAAGCAAGGATTTCAGTGCTGCCACGGCACATCATCAGACTTGAGCTGAGAGCCAAGAAACTGGCTTGTGAACCGTCATAATCTTATTTCCTTCACATGAGGTCAGTCATTAGGAATACCAACCAGACCCAATTACTCAGAACAGATACGCTCACTATGAAATTATCTCATCAGATATGTATCCACAAGGAAAAACATAGGGGCCTAGAACATATCAGACAAGAAGTCCATTACAGATTCAGGGCTGATTCACCACAGCCAATACCCCACCACCATCGCCTCGTTGAGCACAGTGGCCTAGGGGCTGGGTGCTAACATCTTCCCTGGTCTACAGAACTTTCCAGAGCCACAGGGTCAGCAGGTGACAGAATTAAAGCTAATAACCCAAGGCCACAGCTCACCGGTCCCATCTCTGCAACAGCCAATGTCAGGGCTGGCAGGAGTGCAGCAGGGCAGAGGGCCCCATGGTGGGCTGCGAACAGGGACCAGCAAACTGGCAGCATGTGAAAACAACCTGGAGTACCTTCAGGGTCTTTTATACAATTCCACTTTTGCAGAGTCCAGGCAGCAGTCACGAAAATAATGCCCAGCATCTCTCCTGGGCGGCTCCAACCAGGCCTGCCTCTAAGCCATTGACCACTCAATCCTCCAAATCGCCCACAACCACAGGTAATCTCAGGGCCCTGTTTTACAGACAAGGGCTGAGGCTCCCGGAGGGCAGGGCACTCATGCATGTGGTCAAGAGGATGACAGGGGAACAGCAGAGCGCAAACCCCACGTCCGACTGTAGGACAGTCATACACCTACGGTTATTACACCAAAGCAAGATGATGGACAGAATGCTGCATAAAAACTAAAGTCTGCAGAGACTTCCCTGGCCATCTAATGGTTAAGACTCTGTGCTTCCAATGCAGGGAGCATGGGTTCAATCCCTGGTCAGGGAACTAAGATCCTGCATGTAACACAGCACAGCCAAAAAAAACACCAAAATACTAATGAGACTGGGAAATGTTTCAGGAATACCAGTTAAGCTAAAAAACAAACAAATAAAAAAGAAAAAACAGAAAAACTATCCAAATTAGACAGACCACAGCGACATCACAAAGGCCAAGGGAAACAAGGGATGATGGAGAATGGACTTGGAGGCCATCCTGGTAGGGCCATGTCAGCATTGTTCTCCCTCTGGATTCTAAGGATTCTGCATCTGATGGTGACAGTTCAGGAAGTATCATTTTGGGAAGGTGGTGAGAAAGTATAAAAGACGAAAGCAAAATAAAAGCAACTGTGCAACTGAGGGCATCCAGTGCCACAGGCTTTCTGCACGGCAGAGCACACCGTGAGTGGGACCCACCACCCCCTCCTCCCTTTCCCATCCCTGCTCCTCCTCAGCTCCTCCCACCCCCCAATTTCCAGAAGCCTCAGGCCGTGAGGTCTGGACAACTGGGGGTGGGTATAGGCTCAGCCTCGCCATCCCATCCAGGAAGAGAGCAGGCACCATCCGCAGTGGGGGTCAGACAACAGGTACCCTGCTGGGGTCTGGGCAGACAGGGCTCTGCACTGCCCTCAGCGGCCCCAGAGATGAAGCTGCAGTTTGGGGGGGGGCAGGTAAGCAGCAAGCGGAACACCCCAGTCTGAGGGGGCCCAGACAGTCTGGATGTGGCCTTGGAAGTGGCACAAAGCTGGTAGGTAACCCAGAGCTGGAGTCTGGGGCCAGCACGTGGGGAGGTGGAGGTGGGGGCAGGGTGTTGGGAAGCCTCAGGATGCAGTTTATGCAGAGTGGTTTTGGGGTTTTGGGTATTGGTGAGGGAAGAGAAGGGCTGGGGTGGGGCTTCCTTCTTGAGCAGAGGGAAGGGTGAGAGCCGGCAGGGCCTGCAGGGGCTGGGGCTCAGAGCCAAGGACAGGCCTCCACCTGGAGACGGTGATCAGCACGGCCTGTTCACCTTCCTGCCCTCTGGGGTCGCCAGGCATCCTCCGCTCCCTTGGGAATCCCCACTGTGACCCAGAGTTCCACGTGGCCATCAACCCTCAGAGCACAGGGCTCCTCGGGCTCTCCCGTTATCTTCAGAGCCACCAGGACTCCTCTCCCCCTGGAGCCCAAAGCCCCTCTCTAGGCCGGCAAGGCTCAGCTAAGAGTGGAGATGTCTCAGCTGACACGCGACTCCACAGAAGAACCCCATCCTCCCACTCCCCACTGGATGGGGAGATAAAGGGAGGTGGAGAGATGGAGCACAAGGAGCCACCAGAGAGACCCCGGGCAGCTGAGATGGGCAGATGACCATGGGCCAGATGGCAAGCGCCTTGCCCGGGGACTCTGGGGTGGACACCCCAGCACCCCAGACAGCCCAGCCTCTGGCCATAAGGGGTTCACCCTGATAACGCCTCTGGTCGCCCTGCGACTCACACCTGCGATGAGACCCCGCGGCCCTTGGGCCTCTTGTCCAAGGGACGATGGAGAAGCAGTCAGAGAACCACTTCCACTCAGCGTGTTTATCCTCGGCCCAGCACACACGTCCACGCCATGCAGACGAGCCCGGGAGGCGGCCTCCCTGCACACGTCACCCCCCGAGAGAGAAGGGCCGCCTCACCTCCTGCCGCCCGCCAGACATCCTGTGGTGGTCCGTCTGGTTGCACTTCGTGGAAAACTCGTCCTTCTTCACGATCTTGAGTGTCCACAAGATGGAGAGAGGGTCACCAGTGGGCCCCGGTGGCCCCATCAGAGCAGGGGTGCCCCCGCCCCTCCTGATCCCACGCCCCCCATCATCTGGGGACCCCGGAGGCCGCCAGATCACGGGCAGTCCTAGAAGGGTACTCGGGAGCCCCTGAGTGCAGGCTTCCTTCCGAGGGAGGCCTCACTGCTCCCAGGGGGTGTCCTACAGCCGCACTCTCCTACCAAGACACAGAGGACACCCGGCTGCTTGCTCGCTCATGGGTGGCTATCTGCCAGGCCCACACCCAAGAGTAAAACATCTTATTCCAAGCAGACACCCTTGCAAAGCAGGAGAAAAGAACTTTGCTTGGAAGGACAAATGGCTCTAAGTGGAGGCAGAAGCAGAGACGGCTCCAGCCAGTGGGTGGGGGGCAGCAGCGTCAATAGCGCCCAGAAGGACTGGGCCCAGCCTGAATCTCTGCTTCTGCTGACCGGCCCAGGTGGGGGGCACTGCTGGGAAGACCTCGGCAGGCAGCCGGCACTGGGCCCTGGGGAGCAGCGAGGAGCCCCAGCCTCACCTGGACGTGGCCGTTGTGGGGCCCTCTGTGGCCGTACATGCACTCCACCGTGGCCGACTTCCTCTCCATCAGGTGGATTCGGAACAGGGGCTTGAATCGCATCGGGTCATCCACGTGAGGGTCATGGGGAGGCAGGTACATCCAGCCAATGATGAACAAGCCGTCCACCTGTGCGCAGGTCCACACGAGGGTAAGGATGGGGGTGGGGGAGGCACAGCATCCCCGCCCTAACCAGCCCCCAACAGTGAGGACCAGCCGCACCCACATTCCAGTCCTACGGGGACCCAGAGCAGCAGGACGAGCACGGCCTCTCCTGCCGTTAATTAATTATTAATTAAATAACTAATTTAAGTAGTTTATCCAACGTGAAACGTGGTAGCTAAAGCTGGGAACACTGTTAAATCATTGAAATGAGAAACAGAAATCACAGTTCTCCCCACCCCTTGTAAAGGGATCAAACTGTGAGGTGATGGGTACCTTAACTAACTAGAAGGGGGACTCCTTCCACGATGTTACTTGTGCCTCAAATCGCCACAAGGTACACTTTACAGACCTTACAGTTTTGGTAACTATACTCAACAAAGCTGAAGAAATTAACTAATTTTTAACTAGAAAATACAGCGGTGAGACCTAGATCCAAGCAAGCCTCTGAGAGAGAGCGTCCAGCTCTGAAGTGGGCATGGCGCAGTTGGGGGAGGGGCGGCGAGGGAAGAAGCCAAAAGACATGAGAAGCGTGAGTGACTCAGAGAGTGACCCCCAACAGGGCAGCTGACCCGAGAAGAAACGGGGTGCTGCTCTTGCCAGGAGGACTCAGGAGTCAAAACCAACGGGCAGCAGGAGGGCCTGGCTTGCATCCTGAGGTGGACGAGTCAGCAGCTGAGGGTGGTTCTGAGACGGGCGGGGAGCCCCAGGCGTGGATGGGGCCTCGGGTGACCCGGGGAGCAGTGCTGCTGTAGTGAGCGGTGGTCAGACCCCCACGTGTGTGGGTGCTGGAGTTAGAGACCCCGCAGAAGCACAAACAGACTGACAGGGGCCTGGGGTGTGCATTACAATACTGAAGAGAAAAGGCAAAGGGGCCGTGGACTCGGTACCAGGGCAGCTGCCAGGAGGTGGGCAACCGGGTGTCACCCTGCTGCCCTGTGTGTGTTTAGAGTGCCACATGCTGAAAGTGGCGACAGGGACAGAGGGGGCAGTTCCTGAGCACCATACTCAGCAAGCACGCGTTCTCGTGGAGAGGCGGGGGCACCTCTGCCGCCCACACGGTGGCCCCCCAGTCAGTCCTGCCTCCCTGGGGGGGTTGAGTCCCCAGCTTCTGGTTCCAGCGACAGAGGAGGACGGAACTCAATCGCTAATCGTCTGAAAGCAGGGCTAGTTGGCAGTGTTCTGTCATGGGCTCCACTTTCCCCTAATTATCCCCTGCTTTCAAAAGCCCTTTAAAGAAAAAAAAAAAAAACCACACACAACTCTTATTACTCACTGCCAGTAAGAAAAACAATGACCCCCCTCCCGGACTGAAACTAAGGAGGATGTGCCCACGCTGGGAGCTATCTGGCTTGTCCCCAGGAGAACGTTCTAACAGCAAGGCTTCCCTGGTGGTATTAATATTAAACAAATGTGAAGTGACATTATAAAGAATATGAAGCAATATTTATCCCTAACCAAACCCCACCTGGTGAGCAAAACCCAGAGTCCCCAGAGTCACCTGGCAGTCCATGTGAACCAGGCTCCCAGGACCCCAAGAGCCGCAGCAAGGCAGACCTGCCAGCCATGCCCCGAGCTGCAGCCAGAGCCCTGGATTTGGCTTCTGGCCCACCGGGCGTATGTGCAGCTAGAGGGAAGCAGACTCGGACACCAGGCTGCCTGAAGGACCCCTGGCTTGGTTTTGCCTGCACTGCCGGACACCAAGGCCTGGGCACCTGCCTGGAGCTCAGTGAGTACAAGGCCCCACCCGGCTTCTGTCCTGGAGGCTGTAGTCATGTCAGCAAAAACACCAGCAAGGGCTGTGTCCTCGATGCTGACTCCAGTTAAAGCCAAGGAAAGTCAGGTCTGAATTTTTTCAAATGGACCCAAAAATTGATCAGCTAGTTTTTTACATAAGATAGGCAAGTCATCAGGAAGCATATAAAGATTAAAACCAAAAGACTTCTCTCCTGGCTACCACCAAGGAGCTTATATCAAACAGCTGCTCCTGCTGGGACCAGCCATAAAGACTGAATAAAGGGAAGTTAAAATGCTGCTTGAGGAGGCAAGGGGCAAGTTTGCCGAGGAGGGACAGGTGCCTGCCACAACCCCAAGCCTGTGCCATGCAGACCTTGGAGCAGAGCCTGCATGGCCTTCCATCCAGGGCCAGCCTCTGAGGGCCCCACACTGCCTCCTGTCCTTTCAGACCCTGATTTAGGGCAAAGGGCCAGTGCACGACCCAAGACGGAAGTGTCCGGGGCCTGTGACAATCAATGGCCCTTGGTGTCCAAGAGGCAGGGACCAGGTAAGGCATTTGGCATCATGAAGTCCCTGGAAGTGGTGGGAGCCAAGAACTACTTAGAACAAATCTTTGCTCATTTAGAAAATAACACCTGGCCCACTGAGTCTTTGGGACTATCTGTCAGGCAGGAACCACTCTGACCTGCCCCTTGGGCAGGTGGACCAAGTTCCATCCACAAGAATCCAAGCCCGAGGCTCTTCAGACTTACCACCACATTCAGCAGTCCTCCGTACGGCCCGATGTCCGGCTGCCACAAGCCCAGGATGTGTCTGTATCGGTGAAGCACTACAGGGAAAGAGAGAGGACAGGGCTTCACTGTCAAGTCAGCTGGCCTCCACCGCAGAGTCAGTAATCGGAGGGAAGGCCATTGGTGGGGGGCTGGGGCTTGTGAAGAGGTCCCTCATTAAGGCTTGCAAGAGAGCCGTGCAAACAAATGTGGCTTCAAGTAAATCTTACAAGTTCCTAAATCATTCTAAGAGTAAAAATGTATTTAGAAAGCACTATAATGGGGTCATTTTGAGACCCGGCCTCTGTGTATCAGCTCCAGCGACAAGGAACTGTTGCCTTGAAAGGCGTGCAGTGGGCACCCTGGCAAGGTGATGAGCCTGCCGTCGGTCTCCATGATGGAGTAAGCAGGGGACTCTTTACCAGGGGCAAAGTCCAAAATGTCATGAGGCTGTAGAGTAAGATATAAATCGGGTCCTTTCTTTAAAAAAAAAAAAAATCCCTGCTTTATTTCCAAAGCAACGCATCTATATTTACTGGGGACAACGAGAGAAAAGGGCACCTGAGGCCAACCTGAGATCCCACTGCAGGGCCATGGCCAGTGCAGCAGACGCCCTGGAAAAAGTCCTTCACTTCCACTTCCTTTGCACAAGTATTTGTGGAGTGAACAGTGAAAAGTGAAAAGATGAGCAAACTGCACAAAGAAGTGAACCAGCTCATGCAGGGCTCTGCTTGCCAGCTGCAGGGTCTGGGGTCTCACCACAGCCAGTGTGCAATGCCAGAACGCATGTGTCAGCTGGATGTGACCATGGGGGCAGGGGGTGGGCAGACATTCTTGGTTAAACATTATTCTGGTGTGTGTCTGCTTCTGGATGAGGGTGACATTTCAATCTGCCATCTGACAGAGAAAGCAGATTGCCCTCCCTAGTGTGGTGGGCCACAGACAATCAGTTGAAGGCCCAAGCAGAAGAAGGCTGGTGCTCCCATGGGTATGAAGGCGCTCCTCCTGCCTGGCTGCAAGCTGGGAGATGAGTCTTTTCTAACTTCAAACTAATCATGGGCTCTTCCTGAAGTGGACAAAAAGGCTAACCCTCCCACAAACACAGGGGAATTTATTCTGACTGAATGTGTTGAGCTGGGACATTGGTCTTTTCCAGCCTTCGGATTTGAACTGAAACATGGGATCTTCCTGGGTCTGGAGCCCGCCAGACTTCGAACTGGAACTACACCATTGGCTCCTCTGGGTCTCCAGGCTGCTGACTGGAGATCCTGGGACTGCTCAGGGTCTCCATAGTTGTGCAATCCAATTTCTTACACTGCTCTCTTTCTATACGAAGGAACTAGTTCTTGTCTGAGAACCTTAGCTAATACCCAGTGGAGGCCGTGGATGGTCTCTGAGTGCAGGAGCTGCATCATCACAACTTCAGGGAGGAAGGACAGGCCACAGAGCCCGGAGGGACCAGAGCTCGGACAGCAGCTCTGCAGCCACCACTTGGTCTGGGATACAGGGACTGGAAAAGCAGGTCCAGCACCATCCCGAGCCCACAGGGTGTGCAGACAACTGGTGGGAAAGTTCCACCAGCCTCCCCAAGGTTGCAGCCTCAGGACATGTGTCTTCTGAGTCAGCTTACATGACAAACATTAAAGTCAGTGGTTATCTCATGGCTGTGCCCTGATAGGTTTTGTTTGCTAAACAAGCAATAATAAGCAGGGTCAGAGTCACAAGCAAACACTGAGCTCCAGACGGTGCAGCACACACACGGGGGTTTAGGGGTAAAACAGACTAACGTCTGCCACTTACCTAGAAACACAGAACGTGATACGATAGACGGATGGACAGGTGTGTGGGGTGAAGTGGGGCAGAGAGCTACAGAGGCAGGTAAGTGGGTGCTCACTGCACGATTCTACTTTTCTATTGTATTTTTAAAATGTTGCCATAGAACTGTGGAGAAAAAATCAAAGGGCCCATACAGCATGGCCTTCTCTTGTCTCCAGTCTCCCACCTTTCCAAGATCAATCAATCTGATCCCGAAGCCTCTGGAAAGTCTGTTCAAAGAATCTGCCACCGACTTGGCAATTTCCAAAGGGGAGCTCCTTCTGCTTTAAAAGCAGCCATCTCTCTGAAAAAGAAAAGCCCAGCCTCCCGCGCATGCCGAGGGCAGCAGCTATCTCTGGATTGCAGGCTGGACGCAGGTGAGCGCACACGGGTTGTCCCTGGCTCCTGCCATCCCAAGGCTGACTCACCCCAGCCTGGGCCTCCAGGACATCTGGAAGGGAAGTCAGAGACCACTGGCATCAGGTGGGCTGGAAGTGCTGGCCCGGCGGCACTCGATTCCCTAAGGTAACGTGATGCCTGTGCTTTACAACATATTCTTCAGAAAATCTCAGAGTTAGTCCAGCAGAGCGACCTGAAAGACTCGACAAGCCCCGGCGGCCCTCGGACTGAAGCGTCCACTTGAGTCACTCGAAACTCTAGGGGGAGGAGGGGGAGGGCAGCCCCGTGTGCATGGTGGCCTTCTAGCCCAGGCCTGCTGGGAGGCCAGCTCTAAGGCATCAGGGCTGCAAGACGGACAAGCACAGACAAGCTCAACCATCTGCCCTCAGGCTCACCTCTGACCCGCCCGCACCCTGCCTCAGGCCGAGGAGGGGCCCTCAGGTTTAGGACAGAGTCCCCAGCACCTCCTGGCCCAGGGAGTCCCCACCTGGAGGAGGAACCCAGCTCAACAAGCACTCCTTCCACTGTCTTCAAACACGCATTGACCACTCAAGTCAGGAGAGTAAACACGATTCAGTCCCACTTATTAAATGGGGCTGGAGAAAGAAATGGCAATCCACTCCAGTATTCTTGCCTGGAGAATTCCATGGACAGGGGAACCTGGCGAGCTACAGTCCATGGGGTCACAGAGAGTCAGACACAACTGAGCGACTAACACACTGAATGGGGCACACCTGACCCCGGCTCTCATGCAGACATGACACCAGCTGAGGTGCAGACAGCAGGCTTGGGACCTGAGCCAGCGAGTGGATGGAGGCAGACCCTTCAGGGGCTTTCCCACCAGAAGCAGGTGTGCTCAAAGGGCCCAATTCCTAGGAATCCAGGGAAGACAGGTGTTCCAGTTCACAGGTGAAGGAACCAGAGAACCACACTTTAGCTGAGTGGGAACAATGAAAATGCTCCTGCTCTCAGCCCCATGAAGCAGGACTTAGGCCGTCCAGAAGGAGCACCAGCTCAGAGACCCCGCCGACCACTGATCCCCAAGGTCAGCGTGGTTGTGTTCAGAAAACCAGCCCAGGGTCTAGGGTCACCCCACCACCACCAAAACAGGAAAAACGGTCCAAGATGGCTAAAGGACCTCTCAGCCCAGGGCCTAACAGAAAAACACTGTCCTAGTCAGGGCCAGCTGATTCTCATCTGCCCATGGGAAGGGTCACTTAATAAGCCAAGTGGGAATCTCTGACACACTTGACAACACCCAGCCTAAAAGACCCAACTCTCCTTGGCATGAGCTGAGACTGAGCAGTCTCTTCCCTGCTGTCCTGCCAGCAGCTGCCACTGCCCACCATGCTCAGGGTGGCCAGCTCACCACCCAGCAAGGCCGTAACATCATTCTTGAATCACTACATCTGTCGTGCAGAACTGAGGTTTCAGGCCCAAAGGAAAACCCTACATGCAACTGACCGTATCTCCTGCCACCTGCTAGAAACTTTAGGTAGCTGGAATAAAATCAGAGGAGAAAACACTTCCAAACTCACTCTGTGAGGCCAGCATGACCCTGATACTAAAACCAGACAAGGACACTATGAGGAAAAAAAATTAAAGGGCAATATTCCTGCTGAACATAGATGCAAATAGCCTCAACAGAGCATCAGCAAACCAAAAAGGACCACACACCACGATGAAGGGGGTTTTATCCAGGGAGGCAAGGATGACACAACATCCGTGAATCAATCAATGCGACACACCACATTCACAAAATGAAAGCTAACAACCACGTGAGCCTCTCCATACATGCAGTAAAGGTCTTTGACAAAATGCAATATCCATTTATGACAAAAGGATATGGATAGAATGTACCTCAACAACACAAAGGCCATGTGTGACAAACCCACAGCCAGCAGCACATCAAATGTGAAAAGCAAAAAGCTTTTGAAAAAGACCAGGATGCCCACTCTCCCCATTTTCATTCACTGTAGGACTGGAAGTCCAAGCCAGAGCAATCAGGCAAGAAAAAGAAATAGAAAGTGTTCACATTGAAAAGGAAGAAATAAAACTGTCACCATTTTGCAGAGGACATGCTACCATACCCTAAAGACACCACCAAAAACTCAGACTCAATAAATGAATTACGTAATGTAGCAGGATACAAAATCCATACACGGAACAAAGCCAGGAGAAACATCCAGCAGACACACACTCTCCTCTCTCAGACACACATCCTGCAGGTGCCCACAGCCCTTCCCAGGAGCGCCCTTCTGCTTTATCCTTACCGATGGTCTCCTGCCTTTCTCTGTAGCAGTCCTGCAATGTGTTCTCAGCCCTGCTTGGCAGACGGGACTTTGGAGGGGCCTTCCCCTCCAATGACTCCACCCTGTGTCATCTATACCTGAGGATTAAAAATGGCCTGGCCATCTCCTCACCCGTGGGGGTGATGTTCCACCTAACACCTCATGTCTGCTTGAGCAGCCTGGAGCACTGCCAGAATGCTAGGTTGGAGCCTCAAAGCCCAGAGCCCTACAGATGCCTGACGCTATTTTTAAGTTCAAAGTGCACCTGGACAGTCACCATCGAGTCACACACACAGACACGTGCTAGATCCATCGTAAAGGCACACACACACCCCCAGTACAATCCCAATATCTTACAGACACGGACTGTCAAGACTGTCAGCTACACACACACACACACACACACACTCACACTCCTCCCACCAAGAGCAGCTGATCTGGGCCACAAGGCTGCAGAGAGACAGTGTCTCTTGGGTCTAAGGGAATGTGGCCCAGAAGACTTCAGAGAACCTGGGGACCTGAGGTCCCATGGCTCCAGGGAGCGCACAAGTGGACAAGGAAGAACCCAGGGCCTCCCTCCTCACAAGCCAGTCGTCACAGCAGACGTCTCTGGAGCTTGGGAGAGCATCAGAGCACGAATATCAAGAAGCTCTCAGTTAGGACACCCTAGGACACTGGAACCTGGAACAACACCTGGGCATACAGAAGCTCAAGTTCAGTTGAAATTGATTTTTCTTTTCTTCCCGCATGCTAATTTTTCCCTGATATTCTAGTAGACCATCTAAAACAATAGACCAGTTCTCAGAGAAAGGCACCCAATGCTGACAACTGGTTATTGTCACTGTGTTCTAGATCTTCCAGGTGTACTGCTGTGCTTTTGTAACTATACTCGCAGCTTGAGGTGCCAGCAGTCCCCCACTAAACCAGGTCCTAAAGGCAGCATCAGCTGTGAGCAATGGGGCCAGCGCACACGTGGATCTGGTCCAGACGCCCAACATGTGGTCTCCCAGAGTGTGGTGAGTCATCAGGACTCAGGACTCATCCTCATCACAGCAGGAAGCTTCTTCCCACCCTCTGGGCACAGAAAAGCACACCCCTCAAAACAACTTGAGGCACTTCCTGGTCCCGGTCACCCCCAGAGGAGCGTCAGAATTCCTCATCAGCCTGACAGTGGAAGTCCTGGAAGAAGCCTGTGACAGCTGTGTGACATGAGAACCTCTAAGTCCTCGTCCGGTTGTGTCTAGAAGCCCACGGCACCGGGTTCCCTTCAGCACAGCCAGCTCCATCGATCGGCTCTTCTCATCAATAGCTGAAACGTCACCATCTGTCCCAGGGGGCTGGAGATGGCGCCTGGCTCACTGACTGCTGGGCGGGGGGCAGCACAGCCCAGGACAGAGTGTCCCAGAGAGCCCACTCCCGAGAGGGCCAGAAAAGGAACAGGACTCGTGTCTTCACAGCCCACCAGCCCAGCCCAGGCTTGTGGTGACCGCACCCACACCAGTCCCCTGGGCCTGGGTGACACACCAGGTGGCTTTGTAAGTGCACAGTGCCCAGACAGCACCCCAGAGCATACTGCCCACACCCAGGCAGCCCCGCCCAGACTCCGGGATGACCCCTGAGTAAAACAGGACCGGCCAGCACACGGCAGCTACATGGAGTCTGGCAGGGGTTGGGAGAAATTCCACAGATGATTCTATTCTCTCTGTTCTAAGGAGATTTTGTTGGAAACATGGTCTTCTAAGACTTAGGAATGGGTGTGCTCAGCACAGACGATGCTGGCCCCTGGACGCCCGGAGGGTTGGGGAGAAGAGCAGGAGGGGGCTCCCTGTGCTTCTGGAAAACATGAAAACAGTTTCCAGTGCATCCTGGCTCAACCCAACAAAAACAGAGACAGCATTTGTCCCCTGCGGAACACGGCTTAGGAAGATGTCTGGAGCTCAAGCGATGCCAATCAAAGGAGGAAATACCCACCATTTCTAAGTACTTTTGTTGCGTGTGTATATGTGTGTGTAAACTTTTTACATCGACGTCTATTGTTAACACATGATGACTACAAAGCCTGGATGTGAACACTCACATTTCACCCCAGAATAGGTAGGTTTTAAGGCTCCCACTGTCTCAAGAAGCAATAAATGTTAAAATGCACAGCAACACACGCTCGTGCTTAGTACAACCCCAAACCCAAAGCGGCTGCAGAAACCCAGCCCGTTTGTGCAACTGCCCCGCGGCCGCCACTCAGGAGGTGAGACCAGCAAAAGCCAAGGAGGCCAGCCCGCTGCCAGGACCAGGGCCTGGTGACAGGCCCTGCCGGCAGCATCCCGGCCATGCTCGCCACAGAAGCGGAAGCCGGGGCGGGGCTGGGCTGGGGTACGTACGGCGGGTGTACACGTCTCTGTACTCCATGTGCTCGTAATCGGGCAGGATTCTCATGAAACGTCCCGACTTCACGCGCGGGTTTATACCTGAACAGACACAGCAGGCAAGGGGCTGAAGAGGCGTGCGCCTTCTCAACAGGACTCGCCACTCACTCACCCATGTCACATGCTGCCCTTACGTCCTCGACCCCCGGAACCTGCGGGGGCACTTGCCATGGCAGCAGGCCCGACCAGAAGGAATTGTGGTGATGGGCATTGCTGCCGGTCAGCGATCCGTGCTGGGAACTCCCCACGGCAGGCCCACTTGGGACTCCCCTGACCCCAGGCTCGCTCTCCGTCACCCACCAGGATCAACAGGCTTGCTGAGCAGGGAGGGCAGAGGGCACGCTCACGTATATTTGGGTGACCGTGTAGGGAGCCCTGCACCCCAGCTAGGACCCTCGGCTTGCCCGGTGCATGCCTGGCATGTCCTTCATCTGCTGCGTTTGAGCGTGCTGTTTGTGCTGAAGGACAGTACTTGCCAGCCCCTGAACTCAGTCAGACCCCTAGCTCCTGAATCGAGGTAGCTGGGCCCACTATCTAAGCAGGAGAGGGGTGACTTTCTTCCACCACCTCTTCCGGAAGCTAAGGACAAGACCTTCAGAGCAAACTCAGAGAAACACGGTCCCGGGGTTCTGAAGATGAAAGCCCCTGCGAGGATGAAGCTGGCACTGGGGGCAGATCAGACACGCTGGGATGCTGGATACCAGACAATGCAAACCGTCCTCTGCATTTGGCAACCACTTTCAAGGGTTTGAGAGCCAGCAGTTATGACCTCTCCAGATGTCCTGCTTTGCCTGTGACCTCGCTGTGGCCCTGTCCCCTCTTGCTGGACCTCCCCTTTCTCCCACTCACCTGCCCACTCACTGTGCCCAGACATCCCCTCCACAGGACAGCTGTGCCCACAGCTGAGACGAGCTCAGTGGGGGCCTTAATTTCTCATGTGTGCTTTCCCTCCGGCGCTTCAGCCCCAACACCAGGCAGGTGTGAGCCTCCCTCCAGGACTATTTCAGGACTTACAGCTCTTACAGGGAACTCAGTCACTTTGACATGATATCATCAAATGACCTAACAAACTTAAGTGGCCAGATGATAAGAACTTGTCGTATTAGACCCTCAAGGAAACAGCTAACCATTCCCCAAAGCCAGGAAGCCTCTCGTTTCTGTGCTCACAGAGGCTGCTGTAGCCAGTATGGGTCAGAGAGATACCAATGCCCACAGTGAGAGTGGCCTCCTGGACTCCCTGGACTTAAAACTCCGACTCCGGGAGAGCAACGCTGGAGCCGATGGTGGAGCGGGGCCCTGGGGACACCCCCAGGACAGAGGGCAGGAGGAGAAGGTACACAACCAGCTCTCCACCCCTGGAACTCTGGACTTTGCAGGATTCAAAGGAGCACTGTTCTTGCCTCTGAGACCAGAGGACCAGAAGGAGCTACACTTTCCCAGGAGTGACCACTAGGGCCCCCAGATCCACTTCCCCTGGAGACACACGCCTTCTTGGGGAGTGGGACATGGAGCAGAGGTTAAAGAGAAAAACCAAAGTGCGAACGTGCACAGGGAAGAAGGAGCCAGAAAGCCTGTGAAGACCAGCACTGGGTCCAGGACCAAGGACAGGGGTGGGGTGGGGACCAGGACCAAGGACAGGAGTGGGGTGGGGGGAGGGGTGGGGACCAGGACCAAGGACAGGGGTGGGGGTGGGGTGGGGGGGGGGGGGGGGCCCAGACCGAGGGGAGGGGGGGGGGGGGGGGGGCAGGGATGGTGGCTGTGGTAGGCAAAGGATGCAGCCCAAACCCCTGGCAAGTGGGGAACAGGGGTGCTGGAAGGTAGCAGAAGTGGGGCCAGGACATGCAAGTCTCTGATGGGAGCGGGGGGGAGGGTGGGGGGAGCGGGATGTAGCTGCCTTGAAGATACAGTCGAGCACCAATACCAAGAACCACCCATATCCGGGGTGGCTGGGCTCCTCAGAGGAAGACCCATGGAAACCCAGAGACTCTGAAAGGAGATTTTCCAACTCATGAGCAAACTTTAACCCAAGGACATTTGCCAGTCTAACACCGCCCAAGGGGCCATGGAATAGAGATGGAGAGAAGTCTGAGGGGATGAGGAAGTCAGCCTGGATTCAGGGGCCAACCGTGACCCACTCTGCTTGTGCAGGGGGTGTGGGCCACGTGAGGGACTGGCCCCCCGGGAAGTCCCCCATACTGAATCACAGGTGTTCCCACACAGGAGCCCAGCCCTGGCTTCCTAGGGAAGCTGCTCAGGGAGAAGCACCGCCTGGTCTGGGTGTTCTCTGCAGAACTGGTATAAAGTGCAAAAGATAGTGAAAACCAAAATCTACCAAGATGCCTTTAAGATGAACATATAAGGTCCTTTCCAGAGAACTGAGCAAGTCTCCCTTAGGCCAAAGGTCTTTCTTACACCATCCTTTACAACCCAGCCTTGAGGATCAACAGTGCATCACACCCCAGCCCAGGTGGGGAGAGGCAGGCCGCCCTCTGTGGGACCCTGGGTAGCATCAGTGCCAACAGCCTCACACCTGTGGGAGGGCCAGAGGAGAGATGCTTGGGGCAGGGGCTCTGGGCATCAAGGAGCATTGCTGGTGACTCTGGAAGGCAAAGGGGTGGGGGCAAGAAATGGAGAGGGGGTGGGGACTGGGGGCTCACCACTCCTGCAGGAAACGAGCTGAGGAAGGACAGGGGCTGGGGCAGGGAGGAGGGGCCCGGCTGCTGTCACACGGCATGGTCAGTCCTGCTGCCACGTCCCCAGTCAGGCTGCGGGCCAGGACCCAGAGAGGGGCACCTCTGAGCCCCCCAGAGCTATTTCCAGGGCAGCCACGTCTCCCAGATAAACGAACCTGATACACTTGTGCTGCAAAATCAGGGTCATGCTTTAGCCAGAAACGGAGAGAAGAGAGCCCCCCGCCTGCTCAGCGCTGTCCTGCCTGTGCTGGCTCCACAGTGTCACCTCTGACTTTAAGGGGGCATCTGAGAACCGGCCCGTGGGCTGCGGGCCGTGGACTTTTACTTTCCGTGGCTGCTGCTCAGCAAGGGTCAGCCTCTGGAGCCAGTCAGCAGAAGATGGCAACAGAGTAACTTACGCTTGGCATAGACGTCTCGACAAGACACGCCTGTGATCTCCAGCTTCCGCAAGTTTTCACAGACGCCGTACTCTGTAACAAGAAACGTTTGTGGGGAATTACAGTCAGGAAATCAGAAAGCAGCAGCAATAGAAAGACTAGAGAAGTGGGTGAGCAGGCACGCCTGCGCCTCGGCCGTGGCCTCCGAGCCTGACCCTTCTCCCTCTGCGGAGGTTTTACGGGCCGGGCCTTCTCCACACTCGTCAACACCTCACTCACCGGTGAAGCCACTGTTCTATTTTTAGACGACACCACTCTGAATGAAACAGCAATCTGCATTGTCTATTCTGATAAGCTCTGGAAACCTAATCGCTCAAACCCACAACCAGACAACCAGCTCGTGAACACGGTGAATGCTGTGCGTTCCCATAGAAATGAGACCATCCCTGGTGTCAGGGTTCCACAAAGGCTCCCAGATCCCGGTGCAGCTACCGACTCTGAAGTGAAAACACAGCTGGGGTGCCCAGGGTGGCCTTGAAGCAAAACCCCGACACCACCTCCATGACAGCGCTCTGCCCCAAGCAGGGGCACTCAGGCAGGGGATCCAGACTTGGAGAGGTTGGTGACTCAGCACTCCTTCCAGAAGGCCAGCAAAGGGCTGTCCACCTCATCACACCATGCCCCCTCCCCCTGCCAAGGCCTGGTCTTTTCAGTGGATCGTCTGACATCAACCCAATGCTTCTACAGCTGTGAGGATTTCAACAGTGTCCCAGCCAAGCTCAAGATGCAGACGGTGAAGAAGCCACTTGGGGCAAGGTGGTCACCACCTGGCAACCTCCCTGCGACCAGGCCTGTCTCCCCGCCTCCCCTGCTGACGAACAGCCCACGGCCTGGCTCGTGACCCGACAAAAGCAGACGTGCTACCCTCCTGCCAAGAAGAACGTGGACTCCACTCTGGAGAGTCATGCAGGTCGCACGAACTTGTGAGGAACTCGACAGTGAAACATGCTGTGTGTGAGCCGGGGCGGGGTGACACCTGCGTGTCACATAAGCCACCAGCAACCGAGAGGCCCCAAGCCCTCTCAGCCCACATGGGGGACCAGCTGAAGGGGCCACTCCCACCCTGGCCGGCGGTTGAGCTGGAGCAGGTCTGCCCACGCTCTTGAGAAGAGCTCAGCCCCACACCGGACGGCCTTCCTGAGTTCCCGCCGTGGCCAGGTGGCCGCCTGATGACCACGGAGCTGTCACCACCTTGGGAGCACCTTGGGTGCTCCCCATAAACAGAGTCCTTCCCTTGCACCAATGACGGTGCACTCCAAAACTGTCACCACACAAGACTGGCGCCTGGGTCTGTTTGCTATGTGGTTCTGAAAGGACAGCTCCTCCCCGGGGTTCCAGCAGCAACCAGCACACATGGTCAACAAATCTGCCTCTTACTGGCTCGCAGACATGATGGTTTGGGAGCCCACTAGGGGGCAGGGGATGGGGAGCCTTCTCTGAAATGTGCACTTTTTTAAAACATTTATTCTCTCATTTATGTTTTTATTGAAGGATAATTGCTTTACAGGATTTTGTTGTTTTCTGTTAAATCTCAATCTGAATCAGTCATAGGTATACCTATACCCCCTCCCTTTTGAACTTCCCTCTCATCTCCCTCCCCATCTCACTCCTCTAGGTTGATACAGAGCCCGTGTTGAGTTTCTTAGCCGTACAGCAAATCTCCGCTGCACTTCTGTGATACGTGCAGACACTGCCGGTCAGATGCAGGGCAGACCAGAGACACACGGCATGTGCCCTGGCAGCCTGCATCTCACCGAGGCATTGGTGCCACCCCACACGCACCTCCCGGTGCTGAGTCGCCGAAGGTGGGCGACTTGGTCTGTGGTTTTCCTGTCTGAGTCCAGCAATCGTCCAAGCTGAGAGACACAATGCACTGCCTCCCAGAGACCGCTCGAATTTCGGATGACTGAAACACTGTGAATCTCTCTGCACAACGTGTCAAGAAAGGGTGCTGTTAATATCGCCCAGGAGATGAACCTGCACAAGCAGACAAACCAACCACATAAAAGGCCACTGAGACTCAGAAGGAAAGCAAAAGTATGACACAGTGCTGACAAATACAGTGATGCTCAGTGGGTTTTCCTCAATGTTCCCCAAAGATAATACATTCACCAAAGCAGAACAATGTCATTCTGACCCAAATGTTCCTGCAAGAAATGTTCGGTACTTTCCACATCATGGGAAAGGCTTTTTTTTTTTCCCCCTAAACAGTGGCTAGAAACAATTCCACATCCTCTGATTGTTCTATAAACCCTTTGTAAGTCGCTGGGGAAATGCCACAAAGTAGCGGTAAAGCCAGTGTATCTACACCACCACAGAGCCTCTCTCCCAGAAAATCTCACCCTCCTGCCCAAGATGGTTACAGTTAGCACACCAAACCATGCTGCCAGCAGCTGCTTTCTAATTGCCAGCAATTCAAAAACTTTCCTTGCTAAACTAGTACATCAGGCAGCTTGTGAAAGTCTTTTTTGAAAGTGTCTACTCCAAAACCAGCAACATAATATTTTAAAAAAAGGTTGGGAAGGAGGAGAAAAATGGCTGGCTGAGCTACACTTGAGGAAATTTAAATCAAACATAGAATTACCATATGATCCAGCTATTCCCCTATTTCTGAGTAAATTCTCAAGAGAGATGAAAATAGACTCAGAGATGTGTGTTCACCCTTGCTTACGGCAGCACTGTTCACAGTAACCAAAAAGTGGGGGTAATCCCAGTGTCCGTTGATGGATCAAAGACAAGCAAAACAGGTCTATCCTCACAGTGGGATATTACTCAGCATAAAAAGGAAGAGAGCAGACACCTGACACAGCCTGGCTGAACCCTGAGGACACTATGCTGAGTGAGATGAGCCCATTGCAAAAGGGCAGTATGGTATGGTCCCACTGACACAAAGTCCCCAGAGGGGCCAGATTCACGGAGACAGAAGGTAGAAATGGAGGGTGCCAGGCGCTGGGGGAGGGGCAAAGGGGTGTTACTGTGTCGTGGGGACTGAGCATCCGCTAGGGAAAATGGAAAAGTTCTGGCCATGGTGGTGATGGCTGCACGACCACATGAATGTATTTAATGCCGCTGAACTACCCACTTCAAAAAGGTCAAAGTGGTACATTTCATTTTGTGTATATGTTATCACAATAAAAAAAATTAAATTACCACTTCAAAATATCCCAATCAGGAAATTTCCAAAAAGCTATTTAATGCATGTTTCGCCAAGAGGGAAAAACAGGCCAGGAATTTGGGCTGAGTCAACACTGAAGCTGCATCCTCCTGTGACCTAACCACCAGGGGCTCCCAGCCCTCCTCACTCACTTCCCGTCCAGTGAGGTCCTCCCTGTCCAGGTTTTACCCAAGCCCCCACTCACAGATGTGTTTCTTAATGTGCAGGAGGTCTTTTCTACTTCTCTCTTTTCCACTCCCCCACAGGAGGACCCCGAGGGTCACATGCTACTTCCCGAGACCCTGGAAGAAAAGACAGAGGTGAATGGAGCCGGCACTTGTGCCCTCCGTGGCTGGGACGTGCAGGCACTTTGTGTCAGAACCGAAGGTGACAAAGTTAACGACATCCTTCTGTGGGTTGCAGCAGTCCTGGAGTCTGCAGTTACAGGGCACTCAGCCCCATGCTCCAATAAAGGCCACTCAGGAGGGCTCTGGCATACTGGTCGGCCACAGCACCAGGACCAACTCTGATGCAAGCAGAGACACATGGGCTGAGAGTGGGAACTGAGGGGGGGCGGGCATCCCGCTGCTCCAGAGACGAGGGTGGGGGTCCAGGGCTACGCAGGCACACTAACAGGCTCAGGCAGCCGAGTGCCCAGATGGGGTGACCAGTGGGTGAAGCCGGCAGAGACACACCTGGGGCACCAGTGGGAGGTCCGGTGCAGAGGCCACTGCACTACCAGGCAAGGCAAAGGCAGAAGAAAGGCTGGGGTGGGGGGGCCAGCCATGACCCCCGGCAGGCAGCAGTGGGAGGAAGGGGCTGGGGGAACGCAGCTGGATCATCTCCCACCTGCTGTAAACTCAGTTCCCCAAATAAAATCAAAAGGCAATACTGATTGGAAATGCAGCTCATTTTTGTTTGCACTAGATTAGGGAATAATTATAACCCTTAATAAAGTATGGTTGGAATTTCTGATGCTGAAAAAGGAGGCAGAGGCAGGGGTGGGAGCTGGTAGAGAAGGGGGGGTCCACCAGGCTTGGGATGGGGGGGTTTCAGGCAACTGGCTCTCAGACCTCCTGCTCCGAGGACACCCCTCCAACAGCAGAACACTGGTTCCAAACTCCTGTGTGTCTCCTAGCTTGCTGCTTTCCTTAGCTGTTACTGTAACTGCATGAAATGCCTTTTAAAAATAATAATAATAATGATAATAATGTAGCAGATCTGGAAAAGCACTTTGCAGCCAGCTCATCTCAAGATAGATGAATGTAAAAACCAAACCAAGACACGGCCCATGGGCATTTCCTATTAAACGCTTAGAATATTAGGGCTGCTAAGCAAGCAGTTCCCCAGGACAGCTGATACCACCTACACAGTCAATGCCACTTCTTCCCAACCAGCTCCACCTCTGCAAAGATTAACAGCCTCAGTGCCAATAGGAGCCTTGCCCCTCCAGCTAGACGATGCTGACCCTGTCCAGCTCCATGATGGGCACCCACTGGCCAAGGGAGCCCCACTCCCACTGAGGCTCATCTATCATTCTTAGACACTTCTTCCGGGGACATGCACCCCTGCTGGATCTCACCACCCACTCCTGAGACCAGGGGGTAAGCAGGAGTCTGACTCTGCCTTCATGTCTTCCCAGACCTCCTCTCAGATCTCAGACACTTCCCAACACCCCACTAATATTCAGCAAGCAGGCCTGCTGGCTACTCCGGGTTCCTCCCCTGCCCATCACCGTGGGGCAGACAGCGAGGGCGTCACTGGCAAAGGATGCTGACTCATGAGTGAGAACCCAGGCCACCTCCTGGACCAGTCCTGGGCTTCTCAGAGGACAGTGGTTCCTCCAAAGTCCCAAAGACACACTCCTTCCAACAGAAAGACAAACCAAGATCCTCAACTGCATTACGTAACCACTCTGTAAACACAGCAAAGCAGTGAATACAGCCCAGCAGTTTTTCCTGGCAAGGCACTTGTGTTTGTCCAGTTAAAGACATGGCCAAGGGGGAATCTTGGCTCAGAACTTCCTGGGGGCCAGACGCACTTTCTAGCTTGCTGCTCTGAGGCCTAGCAATGTCCGCTAAGAGGAAGCATCTCCTGCACCCCTCCTACTCTGCTAACTGGAAGGATTAGGTTTCTCTGCGGAGCAGCATATGTGATTCAACTCCCAAAAATAAAGAGCCTGTAGTCCTGTCACTGAGCAAAGCAGGACAGGATAAGGGCTTCCCTCCAGTTCTGAGACCCTGTTGTGTGTCCAGGAGGCGGCCTGGCTTCCTCTTCTGGTTGGGACACGGATGCTCCTACTACCTCTACAGTCTGTTTACACACCACCACCCGCCCCACATACCCAAAACAAGCAGGCTCAACAGGCACTGCTTAATGAGAACCATAAAATATTCCCAAAGCCAACAACCTGCCCACTTCACCTCCTCCCTGGATGATCCTCCAAGCTCAGCCATGTTTATCAAAAGCCACATTTTTCACATTTCATGTCAGCATACCAAACAGAACAGAAATGGTGTTTTCTTCTGTATGCAAATACAAAATTGAATATTACTTTCGATTTTCCCATTTCTGTCATACAGCTCAAATATTATGGCAAAAGGATATTTCTAATTATGATGGAATTTCAGCCCATCTTAGACTTACAACTGATCAAAATATTATACAAATATTATTCCAGGGGTCACTGAGGCACTTACCAAGAAAAGAAGAAATGGTCAAATTATATACTATAAACTTGAAACCTGACTTTCTGTCTCTTATGTTTTTATGCGTGGGCATTTCCTTTGTTTCTAAATATATCTTTTGCTATTACTTGAATGTTCTGAGTTGGAATCACAGTCTAAATTTTCTAGACACATTAGCCTCAGGTAGACCTCACGAAATGCTACAGAGATGAACCGTGTTAAAAATGACCAGCGTTTCAAAATTCACCAACTAAATGGTGAAGTATTAACCAAGAAAAGCCTCGTCAGGGTCAAAGGCAAAGAATGGACTTGGCTTCTGCCCTATGCTCTGAGAAATGACGGCTTATTTATAGCCCCACAAGCAAGTAACTGCAGGAGGCCTGGAGCCAAAGGAGTGATGCATCAAAACACGGCTGGGGGGGTGGGGGTTGGAAACGGGGGGGGGGGGGGGGAGGTGGAACACAGCTCACTCCAACCCCGTGCCACCTTGCAGGCCAGAGCTGCTCTGCTTTCCCATAAGAGGGGAAATATCACTTATTTGGTGTACTTGCCCCCAAAACAGAAGCACACATTTGGCTTGTGAGTAGCAACTTTCTTTCACCTGCCCACAGAAACTATTTAATGCAACAGCTCCATTAGGCAGGGGGCTCAGAAAATCAAATTCTAATAAAACTACTAATTTATTAAATTGTTGATTTACTATTGCTAGGACACTGAAAACTGTGAGATTCGCACTAGCACTGTAAACAGCCACCTCACTTTAAGTTTCTAGGGTCCCTCCCCCACCACCCTCCACCTGCCCCCGAGTCATCCTCTCACTTTAAAAAGAGCCCCTGATTCGCATGTCTTGCCCGCAGCCTAAAACTCTTAGAAGCAATAAAACACAGGGGTAAGAAAAAAATTTTTCTTTAATTAAAAAAGTTTTTAAAAACAAAACACAGGTGTACAGCTCCCTCTTCCCCACACCCCTTTCCATGGCTTGTCTTCTCCTCTGGGAAAACTGATTATCAAAACACAGAAAGCAAAGGTGCATACACTGAGCAGTTAATGTGCACACTCACTAACGCCTCAGTCGTCCTCCCAGGACACCAACAAGTGTCAGGGTGGGACCTGAGGCTTCAGAGCCAGGAACTCCCGGCAGGCTGCGACCACCCACCTTCTGCTCACCAAGGCTGGGATCGTTTTGGTTTTTGCCTCTGTGCACACGACTTTGACCTTATCTCTCACCACAACGAAATGGATGGAAGACGTTTCAGGGCTCAGAGAAATGAGACTTGTCTCACACACAACTATTCTTACACATATTCCAGTCATAATTAGACTAACCCTATGGGATGCCTATTAATGCCACATGGGACTGCTAACCATCCAATGCTAGACCCAGATGAACTGGAAGTTAAACCTACCAGGACAAACAAGTGAAACTGAAGACCTGGCTGTTGACAACCTCCATAACCTCGGGATGACAATGGCTACTTAAACCAAATGCTACCAGTGCATAACTTTGATTAACGCTGTAACTTTTGCAAAAGTGACTAAAAGTGAAGTTTGAAAGTAAAGGACTATGGACTATGAGAAAATGTTTTGTATATATTAAAACAGAAATTGACCCAGATTAAGTAAAACCTGCAAATCAATAATAAAAAAAAAGGGGAAAAGGGGCAAAGATTAAGGATACATGAATAAGAGAAACGAAAAAGTGCCAATAATTCTATTTTTTTAATGCGCATCTTCATGAGTTATAAGCCATCTGCAAATTAAATGAGATGCTGTTTCTCACCCAGATTGGCACGTATTTTTGGATTTTTAGAAACAAATGGTTCAAACCAGAAAGAATTCAGGGGGCACTGGATTAAATGAGATAACGAACCCAGACCACAAAGGCACCTCTGTGTTGAGCACAGAGCACTCCTGTTACCTTCAGTGTCTTGCCTGTGCATGCCTCATGACAGGTGTGCAAAGAGGAAAACACACCTGTTAATATCTGGAGTGAAAAATCACACCCCCCCACAAGACAACTGGCCAGTATCTAGCAAAACTACAAAACTCATAGCCCACTACCCCAGCAATATCAGTTCTGGATATATTCCTCAGAGAAATGATCAAATTTAACTGCATCCAAAGAAACATATGCGATCGTTCACTATCACACTGTGTGCAATGAAAAAAATAAAAATGAGCAAAGGACCACACATGGCCTCTCCAAATTATGAACCAACACAGAGTGCTCAAGAAGAGGGAACCAGATTTAAATGTATTAACATGGACAGAACTTAAAAACACAGGTTGACAGATGCATAACACTCATGGATGATACATTTCTGAAAAACTAAAGCACTAAAAGACACTGTTGGGGATGTTACAGGTGTATGTATATACAAGTAAACTCAGCCCACAAGCGTGGCTGCTTCTCGGGAGTGGGAAAGACAGGAGTGATCTAGAGGGATCTGAGAGCTGGCTAGAAGGCTTTCTTTTAAAAGAAAAAAAAAAGGGAGAAAAATCAAAAGCAAATATGATAGAAGACTTAACTGCTATTTAATGGGGATGACTAAGAAGGCGTCTGCTTTACCATGTTTGTCTTTCTTTTTTTTAATTTCTCAAAGTGAAAATTCTCCCAGCTGCCAGGCCACCTTGGTGAAGAGGAGGCCTTGACCCAGCTGTCACGGTGTCTGCAGTCCCTGGAGAGCTGCACTGAGAGGCGCAAAAGCAGGAAAGGAAGGGCTAAACAGTTGTCCTCTATCTGCCCCTACGTCTTTCTAGGTCTTCAGGAGGACTTTTCATAGCTCCACTAGAAGTTGTAAGAACCTGTCCTGAGCTGTACCTCCAGTTAATTTTACTCTGTGGCACACCTCTGAGCTTTCTGCTCACACAGAGGCCTTGCTAGTCTCTGTTCCTACATATCTTACAGTTTCCCCAGAGACAACCCCCTGGAGACCACCACAGGTTTGGCTGACTGATGGAAAAACTCCGCAACACTCAAAGCAACATCTGTGGTAAATGTGGGACTCACAAGGGTACACAATGCAAAATGAAGCAAATGAAAAGGTGGAACTCTCTTTGCCTCTGAAATAGGTGAAATTAAAATGGCTGTGAAGCATCATCACCAGCTAGGGTGTGAGGGCTTCATCTGTATCATCTCATTTAACCCTCAAAGTCACCCTACGGGGGCAGCACTTCCCAGTAACACCTGGGCCAGGAAAGCAGCATGTCCAGGATCTCAGAGCAGATAAACAGAGCCTAGCTACCGACGACCAATCCTGAGGGTTGACCACTGAGCTTTATGGTAGAAAGATAATGAACTGCCTGACCTCCCTCTGGAGAGGATTCAGGGAAAGAGGCCTTCTCGTGAAGTCTTCCTGGGGGTGTAAATACCCACAGCTGGGCAATGAGTACCAGCATGCACAGCTTCCCTGCTGCCTACAACCCCACTTTGGAAAGTTACACCCCAAGAAGATAGTCTCAGAAGTTCTAAAAGGTACATTTAAGTCAAGTCCCATGAATTCCTATGAAATGCACAAAGGCAGTCTCAATGGCACAAGCAAAAACTGCAAGCTTAAAAGTCTAACAGTAAAGGACTAGTCTGTGGTCTTCACAGGCAGTAGAATACTACGAAGCTTTTTTATACTGAATCCTCCATGAGATCATAAATGATACAGTTCCATTTATGGAGAAATGTGTACATGACTCCACATGTGCATACCGAGAGACGTTTTCCAAAATTTTAAGAGCGGCTTATCTTTGATAGCAGGGACCTCTGATTTTTTTTTTACTTTCTTCCCTTTGTTGTCCTTCACCGCTTTTTCTTCTTACCTATCCTTTTTACTCAAACTCTAGAATTTAGTGAACAGCAGAGATCTGTCAACGTCCAAATGAATACAGAGCCCTGAACTCTGGGTTAAGTAAAGCTGTTTTCAGAGGTTTTGTTACAAAACTATTCACCACCCTCACTTCGGACATCAGCATCCCCGAGCGGGACATAAGCCCCCTCCAGCAATGCCTGCCTCACAATCCACCACTTCACGGACCAGGTCCTCGCCCTCGAGGCCGTCCAAACCCTCAGGCTCCCCCAACTACTCAAGTTCACCCTCGGCGGTCTCATCAGCTCCGCCCCCAAGGGCTGGGGACCGAGAAGGGTGTCACAGACGTCAACTAGTTCCCCGGCCTAAACCCAGCCCCAGCTCGCGTCACTGCCCTCGGCGTCCTGGCTCCAGTACCTGGAGGATCCCCTCACCCCTCTCTGAGCACCCCATGAACTCCGCCGCGCCTGGAACCCGCACCCCGGGTCTGTGGCAGGGGTCCCCGGGATCACAGCAGCCCCCGGCGGCTGGGACCTTCCGCCTGGATCCCTGTTCGGTGGCAGCAGCCCTTCCAGAGCCCGCGGGGACCCCACCCCAGCCCCTCTCAGCCAGGCCCCCTGGGGCCCAGGCCCCGCCCCGGCGCACTCACCCTCTCGGCAGCGCCGCCTCCAGATGGTGTCGGTGTGCAGGATGCGTCGGAACTTGGTGCAGACCTGGGCCAGGCTGGGCAAGTCGGTGCCGGGCAGCGACGCGAAGATCTCCACCAGCAGCTCTGGCGGCAGCTCCAGCAGCGAGCATCGCGGGGGCGACGAGGGGCCCGCGCTCCGGCCGGCCCCGGACAGCGCCGCCGCGCCCGCCTCGATGCGCTCCTCTTCGGGGTCCGTGTCCGGTTCGCTGTCTGCCGCCGCGGTCTCGGCAGGGCCCCGGCGCTGCTGGCGGCGCCGGCACCCCCGCGACGGGCCCACGCCGCAGAGGCGAGCGCACACCGCCATGCCGGCGACTGACGGCCGCCGCGCCGCCGCGGCCGGTGCGCACGCGCCGCCCGAGAGCCCCGCCCGCCCCGCCGAACAGCCCGGCCCCGCCCCGCCTCGCCCCGCCCCTCCGGGGAGCCTTATCCCCGCCCCTGGGAGCGCGGAGTCCCGCCCCCCCGGGGAGCCAAGCACCACCCCTGGGGGTGCCCTGCCTCGCCACGCCCCGTCGGGGGCCAAGCCCCGCCCCCTGGGAAATCAAAGCCCGCCCCCGGGGTTCGAGGCCCCTCCCCCCGCCCGATCACCAAGCCACGCCTCTAGTACATTGCCTACTTCCCCGTCTGGGGCTTGGCCCCGCCCACCAGGAGGGACCCGAAATGTCCTGAACTGGCGTAGCCGGAAAGCCCCCGACATCGACTGCCCGTCGGGGTTCATTAGGCCCTCCCCTCGCAGCCCCACCGGTCCCAGGCGACCCCAGCCTCCGCTCACCTGAGGACTGCGGGCCTCCCGTCGCGCGCCCGGACAGAGCGCGGGAAAGGAATGTCACTGACAAATGCGCGACGGCCGCCCTTCCCGACTGAGCGCACCCGGCGGGTAGGTAGTAGATGGCGTGCTCAGGTTGTGAGGGCCGAACTCACAAGCTCTCCCAGAGGTGAGCCTGAAGACCCTACGAGGGACCTCCCCCGCCCCCGGAGAATGCCTCAGGAAGGCCCAAAGGCTCCCTCCAGAGCTCCCCCCCAAGGATCCCCAAAGAACGCCCTGGGAAGGCCAAGAGGACCCCCAGGGAAACCGGAGGACACCCTCTCTCAAGGACCCTCTGGGAATGCCTCAAGGAGCCCCCCAAGGACCCCCTGAGGATCCCCAAAGCCCCTGAGGATCACCAAAGAACCATCCAGGGAAGCCCAGAGGACACCCCCCAAAGATCGTCCCAGGAGGGCCCTCAAAAAGACCCCTGGGAACTCCAAAAACTCTCCAGAAAGGCCCTGAGGACCCTCTGGAGAACCCCCCAAGAGGCCTAGAAGACAGTCCTCCTACAACCCCCATGAAGGCTCAGAGGATACCAGTCCCAGACCCTCCAGGAAGGCCCGAAGGAGCCCTCCTGGAACCCCTAGGACCTCTAAAACTCCCCTGAGCTCCCTTCCATGAAGAACCCCCCAGGGTAGCCCAGAGGACACTCTTCTGTGGACCCCCCAGGAAGGCCTGGAAGAACTCCCCAGAGGAACCCAAGAACCCCACCAAAAGGTTCAAAGGACCCCCAGTGTACACCTCAAGGATCCCCCTCAGAGAACAATCCAGGATGCGCACAAGGACACCCCCACCACACCTCCCCATGACCCAGAAGGGTTATATAAGCTGTGATTAGGGAAACAACACAAACTTATAACACCTGGAACTACTAGAGCCAAGTCATACCCTAAATTGTGCCTTTCTTTTGTCAAAAAAAATGCCATTCACTTATTTCTACTCTGCAATGAAAAAGGGAAATCACACTAGGTGTGTAGTCTATATGATCTTCAATTCAGTTCAGTCGCTCAGTTGTGTCTGACTCTTTGCTACCCCATGGACTGCAGCACACCAGGCCTCCCTGTCCATTACCAACTCGTAGAGTTTACTCAAATTTACGTCCAACCAGTCGGTGATGCCATCCAACCATCTCATCCTGTCACCCCCTTCTCCTCCCACCTTCGATCTTTCCAAGCATCAGGGTCTTTTCCAATGAGTCAGTTCTTCGCATCGAGGGCCAAAGAATTGGAGTTTCAACTTCAGCATCAGTCCTTCCAATGAATATTCAGGACTGATTTCCTTTAGGATGGACTGCTTGGATCTCCTTGCAGTCCAGGGGACTCTCAAGACTCTTTTCCGATACCACAGTTCAAAAGCATCAATTCTTCAGCACTCAGCTTTCTTTATAGTCCAGCTCTCACATCCATACATGACTACTGGAAAAACCATAGCTTTGACTAGCTGGACCTTTGATGGCAAACTAATGTCTCTGCTTTTTAATATGCTGTCTAGGTTGGTCATAACTTTTCTTCCAAGAAGCAAACATCTTTTAATTTCATGGCTGCAATCACCATCTGCAGTGATTTTGGAGCCCTCAAAAATAAAGTCTGCCACTGTTTCCACTGTTTCCCCATCTATTTGCCATGAAGTGATGGGACCAGATGCCATGATCTGTTTTCTGAATGTTGAGCTTTAAGCCAACTTATTCACTCTCCTCTTTCACTTTGATCAAGAGTCTCTTTAGTTCTTCTTCACTTCCTGCCATAAGGGTGGTGTCATCTGCATATCTGAGGTTATTGATATTTCTCTCTGAAATCTTGATTCCAGCTTGTGCTTCATCCAGTCCAGCATTTCTGCATATAAGTTAAATAAGCAGGGTAACAATATACAGGCTTGACATACTCCTTTTCCTATTTGGAACCAGTCTGTTGTTCCATGTCCAGTTCCAACTGTTGCTTCTTAACCTGCATATAGATTTCTCAGGAGGCAGATCAGGTGGTCTGATATTCCCATCTCTTTCAGAATTTTCCACAGTTTATTGTGATCCACACAGTCAAAGGCTTTGGCACAGTCAATAAAGCAGAAGTAGATGTTTTTCTGGAACTCTCTCACTTTTTCAATGATCCAATGGATGTTGGCAATTTGATCTCTGGTACCTCTGCCTTTTTTAAATCCAGCTTGAACATCTGGAAATTCATGGTTCACATATTGCTGAAGCCTGGCTTGGAGAATTTTGAGGATTACTTTACTAGCGTGTGAGATGACTGCAATTGTGTGGTAATTTGAGCATTCTTTGGCATTGCCTTTCTTTGGGATTGGATGAAGACTGACCTTTGCCAGTCCTGTGGCCACTGCTGAGTTTTCCAAATTTGCTGGCGTATTGAGTGCAGCACTTTCACAGCATCATCTTTTAGGACTTGAAAGAGCTCAACTGGAATTCCATCACTTCCACTAGCTTTGTTTGTAGTGATGCTTCCTAAGGCCCACTTGGCTTCACATTCCAGGATGTCTAGCTCTAGGTGAGTGATCACACCATCGTGGTTATCTGGGTTGTGAACATCTTTTTTGTAGTCCTTCTGTGTATTCTTGCCACCTCTTCTTAATATCTTCTGCTTCTGTTAGGTCTTACCATTTCTGTCCTTTATTCTGCCCATCTTTGCATGAAAAGTTCCTTTGGTATCTCTGATTTTCTTGAAGAGATCTCTAGTCTTTCCCATTCTATTGTTTTCCTCTATTTCTTTGCATTGATCACTGAGGAGGGCTTTCTTATCTCTCCTTGCTATTCTTTGGAACTCTGCATTCAAATAGGTATAGCTTTCCTTTTCTCCTTTGCTTTTCGCTTCTCTTCTTTTCACAGCTATTTGTAAGGCCTCCTCTGACAACCATTTTGCCTTTTTGCATTTCTTTTTCTTGATCACTGCCTCCTGTACAGTGTCATGAACCTCTGTCCATAGTTCTTCAGGCACTCTATCAGATCTATATGATCTTGCTGTTCCCTGATTACCTTGTTTACTGTGCTTGAGGGTATTGTGGGTTTTAGAGGGGAAGCCAGCTGAGGCCTGGGTCAGGGGTGAAAGACACAAAGCCTTCCTGTGGCTTTCCCTTAAGCAGCACTAATAACAAGAAACTGTCATTTCCAGAGAGGAGGATACGATTTCCAGATTATGGGAGCAGACCTCTGCCTGGGTGGGCCCAACTCCTTTCTGGTCACACCCTGAAGTGCTGACTTCAGAACCAACTGAAGAACTGCCCAGAACCCATACAGAAGCTAAGAATCCACAGACCACCCCAGTGTTTCAGGTCAGTGTTGCTGCTTCTACTCAGATTAAAAAATAATGACCTACCAGTTCCCTGGACCCAGCCTCCACAAGGTCCTGGCTCTTCCCTACCTCCCTAAGGAGGTCTTCAGGCAGAAAAGACGGCTGCCTACCCGAGTCCGCAGAATCCTGTAGACAGGCAAGTGTGTCTTTTGACAAAAGTAACAATGCTGGACTTCAAACTTTGACCATCTCAGCTCAGGGCATTTGAAAAACAAGTTGTGACTGCCTTCCCTGTGTCTGGGTGTTTTTTCGAACTGTCCTCCAGCCTGTTATCAGCACTCTCTTCTTGCAAATGGTAACACAGAAACAAGGGTCATGCTTCACTCACCTATCTAATATTAGTATTTAATGGCCCCATATCACGTCACACAGAGTACTTCACAATCCAGGCCTAACCTCCAGGTCTGGCAGCATTTCCTGTCTCCAAACATCTCTCAGTAGGAGCCACCCAGTTCCTTAGTGGGAACGCACCATGCCTTGTCACATCCCTGCCCCTTGTTCAGGCTGTCTCCTCTGCCAGGAAAACCCTCTTCCTAGTCTGTGCCAGTAAACAGTCACCCCTTCCACCTTGTCCTCCAATGGTACCCCTTCCCGGAATGTCCCTTTATTACTGCACCACCGTTTGTTTTGTTACAAACATTTGCTTCCTTGGGTAGCAGCCTCACGAGCTGTATCCGCTGTCACATGACAGACATGCTAGCATACATCACGTAACAGGCAAATGTGTACTGACTCGTTGTTGGTTGAGTGAAGAACAAACAACTGGAGGAACGTGAACCAAACAGATTTAAAGAAGCCTGGTGGATCATCACCATCCCCATCCAACCTAGGAAGTCTCTCAGCAAACAAAAATGCATCAACTCATGTGATAAGTATTTACAGAATGCCTGACTAACCTACATGTGATGTTCTGTGTGGATCCATAGATTATAAAGCATGCACTTTGCTGCTGTTTATTTCAATCTGTTTTTTCTTTTTAATCTGTCTACTCACTACTAGGCCTTATTAATAAAATATTCTTCTAGAAAAGTTTTAGGGAATATTAAAATGTACAAAATAATTGGGTTAAATTTCCATCTTTCGAAGAATGGTTAAACTATGTTCCTAATTTGAATTATGTATAATTCAGTTAAAAGGTATACCTAAATCTACATTTTTGACAGCAGGAACAGTAAAAAACTGTGTCCATTAACCCACAAAGATGTTAAAGGTTTGAATTCATGCTGACCATTAGAACAGAAAGAAAGGGATGACCATGAGAACTGTGGTTATCTGTACTGCAGGAGAAGGACCAGAGGGGAAGACTTAGGCTGTAGCAGAAAACAATTACACATTGAACCCTGAAAGCTTTGTGTCCTTAAAGCTTTTACAGCCCGTTATGTAGAACTGGATCCTTTACAAAAAATGCCGAAGAGGATACATTCATGCTAAAATGAGGGAAGATTCGATAGAAGAGATCTTTTTTATGGAAACTTTTAAAAATTGTATACAATTTTAAAGGTTACTTTTTCTTACAGTTATTACAAAATGTTGGCTACATCCTGTGTTGTACAATACACCTTTGAGCTTATCTCACACCCAAAAGTTTGTGCCTCTCTCTTGCACTCCTGTGTTACCACCTCCCATGGTAACCACTAGTTTGTTCTCCGCATCTCTGAGTCTTTTTGTTATATTCACTAGTTTGTTGTAGTTTTATTTTTTTTCCCAAGAAAGCAATGTGAGGATTTATTACGTGAAACTATGCTCACAGTGGGAGAGCAGGCAGACTCAGGTGAGTAGCTGCCTCGCTTGCTGTATTTTTTAGATTCTACATATAAGTTTGTGTCTCCCACTCCCCACCCCTCTTGTGCCCCTCCCTCACTTTCTCCACTGGTAACCACTAGTGTTTGTTTTCTGTGTTTGTAAAGTCTGCTTCTTTTTTGTTATATTCACTAGAGTGTGTTGTATTTTTTTTTTGGATTCCACATATTAGTGATATCATACAGTATTGTCTTTCTCTCTCTGGCTTATTTCACTAAGCATAATGTCCTCCAAGTCCATCCATGTTGCTGCAAATGGCAAAAATTTTGTTCATTTATATGGCTGATCATATATGCATATGTACATCACATTTTTTCCCATTCATCTGTTGATGGATGTTGTTGACACTTAAGTTGCTTTTATATCTCAGCGATGGTAAATAATGCTGATATGAGCATTGAGGTATGTGTAATGATATATTTTTTAATTAGTGGGGTTTTTTCAGATATAAATCCAGGAGTGGAATTTCTGGGTCATAGAGTAGTTCTGAATATTCATTGGAAGGAATGATGCTGAAGCTGAAGCTCCAATACTTTGGCCACCTGATGGGAAGAACTGATTCATTGGAAAAGACCCTGATGCTGGGGAAGATTGAAGGCAGGAAGAGAAGGGGATGACAGAGGATAAGATGGTTGGATGGCATTACCAACTTGATGGATATGAGTTTGAGCAGGCTCTAGGAGTTGGTGATGAGCAGGGAAGCCTGGTGTGCTGCAGTCTGTTGAGTGGCAAGGAGTCAGACACAATTGAGCAACTGAACTGATGGTAGTTCTGTTGTTAATCTTTTGAGAAACTCCCATACCATTTTCCACAGCAGTTGCACCAAGAGATCATTTCTTTTACCACTATGTTGGGACTACAAGAAGGAACTCTTTGTTAGTAAGAACTGTTACCTAAGGAAATTAGTAGTGTACAGGGCAAGGCATTTTTCAAAAGTCATGGAAAATAGTAGTCTTGGACTTAAGAAAGCCTTGTTAACTTTCCCATGCTGGTTCTCAGAATCCAGATTTGAAAAATGGCATCTGATCCATTGCTCAGAAGAAATAATCAAGGTGAATGGAGAGAAGAGAAAATATTCAAAGGCTAAACGAGATTTGCTGTGTAAAATAAGAGTATCAACAGCAACATTTATGGGCAAAAGCTGGAAGAAGAGCAGTCCTTCAGAATTTGTTTACAATTAAAGGAACAAATGATTATAACAAAGAAAAAGGCCTGTGAAAGGCCATCCGGTTCCATGAACTGTTACACGCTCACTTAAGAAATAGTATTAGGTTGTAGGAGTGATTTGAGATCGCTTTCCTGCAGTCACCAGGGTGCTGATTTTTGAAGTTGTACAGGAGAGCCAGGGCGTCATGGGAAAGGAAGTTCCCCCGCGCCATGCCTCTTTCACTCTTAACAATCCCTCCTGGACCTGGTGAAGACGTCCGGAAAGACTGTAAGCTGTGGAGTGTCATCTGCAACACCGTCCTGGCTGAATCCTTTCTGAGAATTGCCAGGACACTGCTCTTGAGCAATACTTGTTTGTTTACTTGTGCTAAAGAGCAGGGATGACACAAGACTGATTGGACCCACAGCCAATAGTAGCCCAGACAACAAGGAGGGTGGATTATCTCTCCCAATCAAAAAGAGAAGAGGCGGGACAGGCCAGGCAGACCTGAAGGGCTGAACTTGAAGCTCAGTGTGACTTGCCCTCCATACTGAGTGTGGCAAAATAACTCTAACGTGTTCTGTGCTGCACGTTAATGTTTCATGCCTTATTTACAATTCGCAGAAATAGCTGGTAGCATGATTTACAGCATTACTTCACTAATGCTAGAACATCATATTCTGGCAGTTACCTTATATCCCCCGCGATTATGGCCACTTCATATTAGGAAAAAAGGAATAGCGCAAGAGCTATTTAAAACTGACCCTGTTTGGCTTTCTAGAATGATTATGTGATAGTTTAAAAATACCATGAGGTTTCTGCAGAAAGCACTGAATAAATTCACATGACAGATTTGTTCTTTTGTATACTATGTCAATTATTTAAAAGATGAGTCATGTTTGCTATTTGTTTAAAAATAAATCTTGCTATGCTTATATTAACTAGCTTAAAATAATTCATAAGTGATATTACCTGACAACTCAGAATATCATTTACTACACTGAATGTCTATTGAACTGCAATCTGAGGGCACATGAAATTTTTCATATTCAAGCACATTTGTTTTCAAAATTTACGTGACGTTACAGTACTTCTTAGTTGATATGTTTGTATATGACAAATTAGTCAACTTTAAATATAATTTGCTTATTTCAATATGCCTTTCTTTAAGGCTCATGAGATAACTTTACATACCAACTGCTTTAAATGATTTTCTGAGATATCTATGGGGTTGTGTGGTTTTAAATTCAAGTAGGAATTTAAAATAAGACCATACCAATCACTGTTAATATGGACTTCAATACTTAAAAAATCACAGAGTAATCCTGTCCCATCACTGTAATAACCCTTGTGGTAATCCCTAGGGCAGTGAATCCAAGGCTTGAGGTAATTTGGTAAAGCTTTTTGGATGCCTAAGGGACTAGAAAATATGAAACCCTTCTTACCCTCCCCCCAGTTCCATATGCCTGATATCGATTTTTTTTCATTCTTCTTGCATTGGGAGCAGTTGTCCAGCAAGGGAACAAAAAGTCCGTTTCTTACAAGGTAGCAATTAAGCCAAAAAAGCACTCACCAGTCAATACTCAATATCATAAAAACCCAGAAGAGAAAGCAAAACAACATCCACACTCTCATAGAGACTTCAAAACTGATCATTTTGTGTTTGGCAGAATGTCGGTACTCTTACTGGATTCCCCCATCCCAATCTTTGCAGAATAAATACAAAAATACTAAGAATACCCATGGAGCTTAAAACCTTCCTTTGGAAACCAGATAGAATGTTTAAGTCCTCTTTATTTTTTAATTGGATTCTATATAGTCTTGTTTTTTTTTAATTTATTTGCTAATTTTATTTGGCTATGCCAGGTCTTAGTTGTAGCGTGCAGGATCTTTGAGTTATGATCTTGCGGCACTTGAACCCTTAGTTGCAGCATGTGGGATCTAGTTCCCCAGCCAGGAATAGAACCCAGGCCTCCTGTATTGCGAGCATGTAGTCTTAGCCACTGGACCACCAAGGAAGTCCCTAAGTCCTCTTTATTAACTGTACCTTATCAGAGATTTTTCAAGGTAAAGAACTGTGACAGAAAGAGAGGGGGAAAAAAACCTGGTAAAATGACATATGCACAAATATAGTGTTCTTTTGTGAACAGTGACACAGTACAGAGCCGCAACCAACATCATTGTTCTGGCAGTGGGGGGTAATAATACAATAGACTTGGCTTCTCTGTAAAGGAAGAAATTCCAGCTGCGCTGGAACCCTTTTGAGAGCTATGTTTTAGTAGGTTCTGTATGTTTGTATAATAAATGGTCATTAGCACGATCCAATTATTTTATCAAACAGACATTATAAGAAAGGCCTTTTCCAAACTCAAAAAAGGGGAGAACACTTTCAAAGTCCAAGACATTAAAAAGCAAAAACAGTCAAAGAATCAAGTGCTGTTCATTCACATACCTGTTTATTAGATGTTTGAACTGGGCAGTAACTGACTTGCTCACTGAACGCTTCATAGAGATCTATATGCTACCAAGTCACTTCCATCTGCTCCTCAGAAAACACCTGGAGTTCTAAAATCTAGTACAATTGAGTCTGAGACTGAGAAAAATGGTTAGGTATTCAAGGTAGTTCCGCTAGTTAGTCACTGAAAAGACTGTGAGGACTGAATATGGGTAAAGCTCCCTACTTGAGAGAACAGCGGAGATGAGTGAAAGGTAGTGAACTCTGCCAGGTGCGGGCAGGCCGGCGCCCTGCCAGCGCAGGTGATGCCCAGGCCCCCCCACCCCCACCCCAGAAGTCACCTAGGGCCGGCTGTCAAGCCCAGGGCACGGACTTTCTCCAAAGGCAGACTCGACTGACCATAACCTGAAATAACGCAGTTTTGACTCTTTTGCCCAGTTGGGGCAATGTGTGATGGAAGTTACCAGTGGACAGTTTCCTTAGAAAAGAAAATTGAGACGTCCTTGACGTGGAAAGCCCACGGAAACAGACACAAAAGCCGCCGATCGAAAAGAACCAGCAGCTTCCAGCCGTGAGCTCTCAGGAGGCAGGGGCACCACAGGCCTTTCTTTTCCCGTGGAAACATCGCTGGTCACCGTAACTGGCACGGGGAACAGGAGCGAGGCCGCGCCGCCGCATTCTGCCAAGGGAGCAGCACCGCGCGCGTCAGCCGGGCACGGGCCCGCGGGGGACCGCCAGGTCCCGGGCTCGCGCCCTCGGCCCGGGGCAGGTCGCCGCAAGCCCACCAGCTCCGGCGAGCCCGGCCTGGCCCGGTGCGCATGCGCGCGGCGCGCCTCGCGCCACTCACGGGCCCCGACCCCGCCCCGGCCGCTGCGCGCGGCCGCTTCCGCCACGCCCGCCATGGCGGCGGCGGCGGTCCGCCCCGGCCCCGCCTCCGGCCCCGCCCCCCGGACGCCGCGCGGGTCACCTGACGCGGCTGAGGGCTGAGGAGACGCTGGAGAAGTCGCTGTCGCCGCCGCCGGAGCTGTCGCTACCTCCGCCGCCGCCTGGGCGCTCCAGCTCGCCGCCCCCACCCAGCCTGCAGCGCCATGCCGTCCGAGAAAACCTTCAAACAGCGCCGAACCTTCGGTGGGTGCCGCGCGCCGGACGCTGTCTGAGGGCAGCGGGGGCGCGGGGGCCGAGGCGGCGGGGCCGGGGCGGGCTGAGGGGCTCTGGAGAGGGCAGGCTGGCGGAGGGGCCGAGGCGGGGCTGCGGAAGGCCGGGCCCGGGCCGCCGAGGGGGTCGAGGCGGGGAGCCCGACGGGCCGAGGCCGCCGCCCGGGGTCTGGGGGCCGAGGGCGCCCTGGCGGGGAGCTGCTGAATCACCTTTCGGCCCGGGCGGCCGTCGGGCGGTGAGCTCGGGGCCGTCGGCGCTCCAGCCCCGGGGGTCCGAGCCCTCCGGAGAGGCGAGCGCGAGCGGCGCGGGGCTGCAGTCCCTGTCGGGGAGTCTGGCCCGGAGCCGGGTTCCCAGGTGATGGCCCCGCGGGTGCACGTCTAGGTCGCACATGTCCCTTCGGACGCCAGGACCTCCACGGAGAGGGCTCCTCACGCCCGCCCCTTCCCCTGCAGCCCCGCGTGGCTGCGACGCCTTGGTCCTATTTGCGGCACCAGCGCGAGGGTGGGTGGCTCTTCTCGGTGGCTAGCGACGGCATTCTTTGACACCAGCGGCAAATCCATTCTCTCCCAACTCAGGCTGGAGTCCCCATTTAGCATGCTGGTGTTTGGTGGAAACCGAAAGTAACACCGTCACAATACTTAGTCCTGCACAAAGCCGATGGGAAGGAAGTGGTTGGTGCTCCTTTTAAAGCAAGACCGTGCTGCAATACCAGCGTGGCCTCCTTGCATATCCCGGTGTAGGGCTTGTTTATTTATCTCAGGCCAGGTGGAGTAGGGCGGGACCAACGTTCCTTTCTGTCCTAATCTTCTTTAGGATCTTGAGCAGTATCTCTGCTGTCTACTTTGGTCTAGTTTCCCTGAGTCTGGAAAAGAGGCAAACATTCATTTGATCCTGGATGTGGTTTTGTAGATCTCATTATTGATAATTATTTGTTGTGCCCGAGAAACTCCAAAAAATGAAATTCATGAGCATATCCTTTCAGCCTCTTGAAGCAGTTGGCAGGTTAGCAAGACTTAGAGGTGTCTTTTTTCTTTCTTTTTTTTAAAGAAATTTTGTCCATAGTGACCTTCATGAACTAAGACATTCGTGAATATTAGTTTTTGTGCAGCCCTGGGAGCAGTATTTGAAGCAGATTTGCCGTTGTACCTGGTTTCTATACTTACTGGCGTTAAATGTTAACTGGGGACGTTTGTATGGGAAAGATGCCCATTTTCTCATGACTGGATACTATAGTTAACTTTCTTTTTTCTTAAAGTACTTTTAGGTTATCTAGAAAAGTCCCTGAAGAAGGGTAGGTAGTAAGAGTAGGAAAGTGAGGAATAATGAGAATAAATGAGAATTAAAAAAATGAATTAGAAGGAATTCACCTGGTGCCTGTGGCCCTGAAGGTAAACCAGCAGGAATGCCTTAGTTTTTCTCCATTTGTGTATCTTGCGTATAGTATATTCGTGGTTTTTTCTCTTTGTTCACTTTTATTTACTGCCACTCCTTTTTTTTTTCTCCCTTGTCTGACTCTTAATTTTTTTTTTGTACTTTTATTGAGAAATGACATTCATTACTGTAAATTTAAGGTATTCAGTGTAATGACTCGGTTTGCATATCTTGTGCAATGACAACTACAGTAGGTTCAGCTAACATCAATTAAAAAGGTAAATTTTCTCCTTGTTATAAGAACTCCTAGTATTAGCCTCTCTTCTTCTTCTTTTTTTTTTAAAGGGCTTAATAGTCATTTTGCAGAAGAATATATCATTTAATGGCTATTGCCTGTCCTTGCTATTGATCATGATAATCAGCACTGATAATTTTTTTGTAGCACAGTAAATGAGCCAAATCAATTCTTTGGAGATAACCTTTTTTGTAGAACCTAAGACCAGCACCAGTTAGCTTGAGCAATAAGTACTCTTCCCAAGTGAGTGAGTTTGGGTAAATTAAAAATTGAGTATAGCTCTAATATGATATATTCTACCAGGGTTGAGAAGGTTGAGATGAATTTTAGAGCTCACCCAAAACAACCACTTCCTTTTGTAGCCAAGGAAACTGGGTGGGGCCCTGAGAGGTGGAGATCATGGTCCACCTAGTGGCAGAGTCTGGACTTGTCCTTCTACCCTTCTGGTAAGAATTCTTCCCATCCTCCAGGAGGTAGCCAGTACATGAAGTGGACTAGCACTGAATCAAAAGGCAGTGGTGTGTCCTTAGAAACATTTTGAATAATTTTGTGAACTTTAAAGTTATACTTGAGCAAATATTTTTGGATTCAGTATTCTCAAATGTCATAATTTCACTCCATTTTCTTCTAGGGTTGCACTAGTTTAATAGCAGATCTGTCTCCTAGACATAATCTGCTGAGATTCAGTGTTAAACCTAGATCTTAAGCTTCACCATCAATAACAAAATGGGTCTGCGTTGTCTTGGAAGTTGGTGTGTTAGTCTAGAATAAATAACTCCAACTACTCTTAACAGGTAGACTGAAGAGTGAGGTTTATGCCAACACCTAGATAACACTCAAGCTTAAGCTATGTCACTCCTTGATGGGTGGGATTTTACATTGTTTATTCATAGGCATATTGGGGAAAATATTTATTATGCTTCCATTTCACCTTTGTACAAGCCTGAGCCCTGGGGGAATACAGACATGACTAGAGCTGAATCCATGACAGCCAGGGGCAGTCTGTTGAGAAAGGCAAATGATAAACAGGTCTTAACAGCACTAAGAAAATAACTGAGTGAAAGGAGTGTTCTTATATGCTGTTGGTCAGTGGTGTTGGTAATGCTTTTGTTAAATATACTGCTGGCCTCTGAAAACAGCCTTCTACTCAAAGAGGCTTCAGCATATACCATATTTATATTTAATTACTCCAGGCTTACCACTGGATTTTCACTGAAGCTGGCCAGGACACTAAAGCTATTCCTCTAGGACTTTGGTACTACTCTTGTCATCTTTAGGAAGTCACTTGTCTTCCTCAGTTGTCCCACCTTTAATGAAAATGATCATTTTTGTCTCCCTTTTTGGACCATATTTTGGGGATAAATCAAAATAAAGCTTTTGACACTATAGTTTGAAGCCCCACATTTAGAGCCCATTTTGTTTTTCCCTTCTCCACTTAACCATAATAAACCTGTCCTCCTTATATAAAAAAATCTTTCATCCTTAAGCCTGAATGATTCATTTTTAGTTAGTTCAGTCGTCCGACCCTGTGAACCCATGAACTGCAGCACACCAGGCTTTCTCTCTCCATCACCAACTCTCAGAGCTTGTTCAAACTCATGTCCATCGAGTTGGTGATGCCATGTGATTTCTTTTACCTTAAATTTACTTGGATAAGCTTTTAAATGTGAAACATTTCAGGGTATATTAAACTTATTATTTGTTGGCTGCAGTGATTTAAGTAAATTATGATTTCCCCTTGCTTGTGAAATCTACTCTGACAAGATGGAGGTTTTTGTTATGAAGTGGGCTGGTAGTGGAGTCTAGAGGGTTCAGCATCTTTTCTGGGATAGGACAGATATAAGGGCAGAGCTGAATGAAGTGATGCAGTATCAGTGACACCCCAGAAATAGAGAGGAGATCAAAGGATGATGTAAAGAAAAGCTGCTCCTCCTCTGTGTCTCCTCTACTCTACAGTGCTGTCCTGAACACTATGGCTCACTTTTTTTGTGTGTGTGACTCACTTCTGACACCAGACATAAGTATTTTTTTGACACATGGAGCAGTTCAGCTCATTGTTCTGTGTTTAACTCAATTCTGACACTACTTGGTGATAGCCTCAGATCCAACAGGTTAAGGGCTCTGTTGTGCCTGACACCTGCCCCCACCAAAGGCTAATTGCAAGTGCTCTGATTAGTTATAAAACAGTTTTTCAAGACCACTTTGTGTTTGACTAAATTACTAGAGTGGCTCACAGTACTTTAATTACTAGATTATCAGATTATCATTAGGTTGGTACAAAAGTAATTGCGGTTTTGGACCCTGACTTTTAAATGATTATAGCTAGGCTCAAACACATCCTTATTAATCAAAATAGGAACCATTACAATCAATACATTTTTGCCAGCAAGAAATAAGTTTATTCCTATTGCATAAAAATCTGTGCTTCAGGATTCAGGAAACTCTAGGAAAGCATTTTCTGCATCCTGCTGGTTGTGGAAATGTTTCCCCTCCAAAAAGTTGTCAAGATGCTTGAATAAGTGGTAGTTGGTTGGTGAGAGGTCAGGTGAATATGGCAGATGAGACAAAACTTCATAGCCCAATTTGTTCAACTTTTGAAGCATGGGTTGTACAACCTGCGGTTGGTCTTGCCATAGAGAATTGGGCCCATTCTGTTGACCAATACCAGCAGCAGACATTGCAGTTTACAGTGCATTTCATCAATTTGCTGAGCATACTTTTCAGATGTAATGATTTCATTGGGATTCAGAAAACTAGTCGATCAGACGGGCAGCAAGCCATCAAAGTGACCATTACCTTTTTTTGATACAGGTTTGGCTTTGGGAAGTGCTTTGGAGCTTTTTCTCAGTCCAGCCACTGAGCTGGTAGTTAGTCACTGTTTGTCATATAAAATCCACTTTTTGTCACACGTCACAATCCAGTCGAGAAATGCTTCTTTGTTTTTTCGTAGAATAAGAGAAGACATCACTTCAGAATGATGATTTTTTTTTTTATTTTCAGCCTGCTAACTCAGCATTCAAAAAACTAAGATCATGGCATCCAGTTCCATCACTTCATGGCAGATAGATGGGAAAAAAGTGGAAACAGTGACAGATTTTATTTTCCTGGGCTCCAAAATCACCACAGATGCTCACTGCAGCCATGAAATTAAAAGACACTTGCTCCCTGGAAGAAAAAGCTGTGATCAACCTAGAGAGCATATTAAAAAGCAGAAATATCACTTTGCTGGCAAAGGTCCATATAGTCAAAGCTATGGTTTTTGCAGTAGTCATGTGTGGATGTGAGAGTTGGACCATAAAAAAGGCTGAACACCGAAGAAGTGATGCTTTTGAACTATGGTGCTGGAGAAGACTCTCAAGAGTCCCTTGGACAGCACGGAGATCAAACCAGTTAATCCTAAAGGAAATCAACTCTGAATATATTCACTGGAAGGACTGATGCTGAAGCTTCAGTACTTTGGCCACTCGATGCAAAGAGCCAGCTCATTGGAAAAGACCCTGATGCTGGGAAGGACTGAGGGCAGCAGGAGAAGGGAATGACAGGATGAGGTGGTTGGATGGCATCACCGACTTAATGGATGTGAGTTTGAGAAAACTCTTGCAGAAGGGAAGGACAGGAAAGCCTGATGTGTTAAAGTCCATGGGGTCAGAAAGAGTCAGACATGACTTAGTGACTAAACAGCAACATGAGGCACCCACTTATTGAGCTTTTCACCTTTAAAATTTGTTTCAAATGCTGAATGACCATAGAATGGTCAACGTTGAGTTCTTTGGTAACTTCTCTTGAAGTTATCAGAGGATCAACTTCATTGATCCTCTCAATTGGTAATTGTCAACTTCTGATGGCTGGCCACTACAATCCTCATTTTCAAGGCTTTCGTCTCCTTTGCAAAACTTCTTGAACCCCCCAAGCACTGTTCATTTACTAGCAGTTGGGCCGAATGTGGTGTTGATGTTGCAAATTGTCTCTGTTGTTTTATGACCCATTTTGAACTTATAAAAATATTGCTCGGATTTTCTTTTTACACATCATTTCTATAGTTTAAAATAGATATAAAATAATAAACAAGTAATAAGTTATTAGCAAAAAAACATAAAGTGAGAAATTCACTTAAAATGATGTATAGCATAACCACATTTATTTCAAAATGTATTCCAGTATCAAATGGTGAAGTTCAACAATGCAAAACCGCAATTACTTTTGCACCAATCTAATATGAAGGCTATGAAAGCCTACCAGGGAACAGCCGAAGGAAGAGATGCATGGGGTAAGGAAGAGTGCTGAACACAGGAGCTTCTGTCTCCTTGGAGTTCGGTAATTGCACTCTCCTGCCACCGGAAAGCTCTCCAAACCCTTTGTGTTAATCAATAAGTTCATTTGTATCACTTTTTAGATTCCACATGTAAAGTGATATCATATGATACTTGTTTTTCTCTGACTTACTCAATATGATAATCTCTTGGTCCATCCATGTTGTTGCAAATGACATTATTTCATATTGAGTAACGGAGCATTTATCAACCATTTACTGTGTGTAGATATTTGCAAGGGATATACCAATGATCTCATCGAATCTTTTTTTAATTCTTCATTATGATTTATTATAGGATATTGAATACAGTTCCCTTATTATGAAATAGGACCTTGTTTATGCATTCTGTATATAATAGTTTGCATCTGCTGATACCAACTCCCAATCTAACCCTCCCCCTCATTCCTCCCCTTTGGCAACAAGTCCATTCTATATGTCTTTGAGTCTATTTCTGTTTCATAGATAAGTTCATTTGTGTCATATTTTAGGTTCCACATGTAAGTGATATCATATATTTTTCTTTGTCTTACTTTGCTTAGCATTATAATCTCTAGGTCTATCCATGTAGCTGTAGATGTCATTATTTCATTCTTCTTTTTGGCTGAATAATACTCCATTGTATGTATGTACCATCTTTATCCATTCCTCTGTTGACGGACACTTCAGTTCAGTTCAGTTCAGTCACTCAGTCATGTCCGACTCTTTGCAACTTAATGAATCTCAGCACGCCAGGCCTCCCTGTCCATCACCAACTCCTGGAGTCTACCCAAACCCATGTTCATCTAGTCGATGATGCCATCCAGCCATCTCATCCTCTACCGCCCCCTTCTCCTCCTGCCCCCAATCCTTCCCAGCATTAGGGTCTTTTCTAATGAATCAACTCTTTGCATGAGGTGCCCAAAGTATTGGAGTTTGAGTTTCAGCATCAGTCCTTCAAATGAACACCCAGGACTGATCTCCTTTAGGATGGACTGGTTGGATCTTCTTGCAGTCCAAGGGACTCTCAAGAATCTTCTCCAACACCACAGTTCAAAAGTGTCAATTCTTTGGCGCTCAGCTTTCTTCACAGTCCAACTCTTGATGGACACTTAGGTTGCTTTTATGTCTGATCTGTCATGAATTGTGCTGCTGTGAACACTGGGGTGCGTGTATCTTTTCAAATTAGAGTTTTCTTTAGATATATATATGCCCAGGAGTGGGATTGCAGGGTTATATGGTAGTTCTGCTTCTTGCTTTCTGAGACATTCCTTATTGTTTTCCATAGTGGCTGCACCAGCTTACGTTCCCAGCGGGGTTCCCTTTTCTCCACACCCTCTCCAACATTTATTTGTAGGCTTTTTAAGGATGGCCATTCTGTGGATGATAAACAACACATTGTAGTTTTGATGTATGATAACCAGTTATTAGTTATGTTGAACATCTTTTTGTGTGCCTGTTGGATGTCTTCATGGATGTCTTTGGAGAAATGTCTGTTTAGGTCTTATGCTTATTTTTTTATTGGATTTTTTGTTTTGTTGTTGAGTTGTATGAACTGTTTGTATGTTTTGGAAATTAAGCCCTTGTCAGCTGCATCATTTGCAAATATTTTTCTTTCTGTAGGTTATCTTTTTGTTCCTTTAAATGTTTCCTTTGCTGTGCAAAAGCTTGTAAGTTTGGTTAGATCCTATTTATTTTTGTTGCCTTGGGAGACTAAGAAAACACTGTGAAGATTTATGTCAGGAAATGTTTTACCTATACTGTCTTCTAGGAATTTTATGGTGTCCTCTCTTACTTTTAGGTTTTTAAGCCATTTTGAGTTTATTTTTGTGAATAGTAAGAGAGTGTGTTCTAACTTCACTGATTTACATGTAGCTGTCCAAATTTTCCAGTGGTACTTGCTGAAGAGACATTTTTCCATTGTATGTTCTTGCCTTCTTTGTCAAAGATTAATTGACTATAGGTGTGTGGATTTATTTCTGGGCACTCTTCTGTTCCACTGATCCATATGTCTGTTTTTGTGCGACTAACACAGTTTTGATTACCATAGCTTTGTAGTATTGTCTGAAGTCTGGAAGGTTATTCCTCTTGCTTTGTTCTTTTTCTTCAGGATTGCTTTGGCAATTTTGGGTCTTCTATGGTTCTATATGAATTTTAGGATTATTTGGTCTAGTTCTGTGCAAGGGTAACTTGATAGGGATTACATAAAATCTGAGATTGCTTTGTGTAGTGTGGCCACAGTATTCTTCCACTCCAAGAGCATGGGGTATATTTCCATTTCTTTGAATCAACATTAATTTTATTAATGTCTTATAGCTCTCAATGTATAAGTGATTCACCTCTTTGGTGAGGTTTCTTCCTAAATTTCATTTTGTTTTTGATGCAACTTTAAGAGATATATATTTTTATATATATATATATATATATATATATATATATATATATTTCTTTTTTTTACATTCCCTTTCTGATATTTCATTGTTAATGTAGAGAAATGCAACCAATCCCTGTATGATAATCTTGTATACTAACCTTTGTGAGGTATGAGATGTTGGTGTTAGGTTTCTCTCAGTCCTAGGGAAGATGTTTTTACTACTTTGCTCTGCCACAGCTAAGGATAGGTGGGGTCAGATACGGAAGTCTACCAGTGCAGAAAATAAGTTGGATTTTTGGCCCTTAATAATGCTGGTGTTTCTTCCTTTCTTTGCAGAACAAAGAGTAGAAGATGTCCGACTTATCCGAGAGCAGCATCCTACCAAAATTCCGGTAGGTCATCTCTGTTTCAGTTATTGTTAATGTACACAGAAGAGAGCACTGCTTCAGTAGTGCTTCTCCGTGTGACTGCCTGATGGGCTTCTGCAGGAATCTACAACCGTGCAACCAGTGTGTTCATTTCGTGGCCTGGAATGGAGGCGTCTTCATCTGCAGTGTGATCTGATCACTGTTTCCTCCCAGGTCTGAGTCTGCTGCCTTAATGTTGCACACTTTACAAGCCACGTACATTTTACTTGGTAGAGAAGGGATATGAGGGCTGGACTGTTGATACTCTTATCAAAGGAGGCTGGTGTCTGCCCTCTTCTGAAGGAAGCAGAGACTACAACTGTGGGAGAATCAGTAGCTCTCAAGACTGAACTGTGACTGTACAGTCCAGGCTGCCCGACTTGGCCTCAGAGAAAGATGACTTCTTATGTTCGGTTTCTTTGCAGGAGGTGGGGGGAAAGATGCTGCTCCTGTAGTGTAAGGGCCCACTTGTGCTGTGCCCTGGGTCCTTTGGTGGTGGACCTTAATAGGTTTCTGTTGTGACACTAGGTCTAGAGGGAAATGGTCAAGGAGCTTTTGGCTTCCGACAGAGGCTGAATTGTGGCCCGAGATTCAGGGTTACTAAGTGATCTTGGGCTATTTACTAAAATTCTGAGAGAAGCTGCTATATCTTCATCTGTAAAATGGGAAGAGAATCCCATTCCCCGTGGCTGGGAAAATTTGCGTAATTCTGGGGACATGATTGTCACCTCTTACAGACTGCATCCACTGCTAACTTCTGCAGAAGCTTCCATGGTTGGCTTTCTCATTGATCATTTCATACCAAAGTGAGGGGAAGAGAAGATGGGAAGATCTGGGATTAGGGTTGTGATGTAGAAGAAAGGATAGGAAGGGTCTGCTCAGCAGGGTCAGGACTATAGGATTCTGTACTTAGACGTATGTTTGCTGTGTTTCTTAGACTGGTTGGAAATTTCAGTCTGTCTTCACGCTTAGGCCTACATATGACCTGGGCATGAGGTTTCTGGGTAGTTTCCCTAATTTTAAGGTTTTTCTTCACTTTTGAGTAACTGCTGTGTCTGTTTGCTAGCAGGTACTTGTCAGTCATTGGGATCAAAATAACCAGCCCAGCAGTCCACCAGTATTGTTCATAACCTCCTTTTGAAATATGAATGTTTGCATACATTTTCAGTCATCTTTTTGCTAGTAGTTTCAGGTTTTTTGCAGAAGTCATATTCATACTTGCAGATACCATGTTTTGAACATACCTCATAGGTAAAGGAAGCTATTGATCTTGCCAGGAAAGGTGACAGCAGCTCGGCTTGCCTTACACAGAACCTCATGTAGGCCCCATACAGTGGGACAGCATGTGTGTAAACATTTTTCCCTCTCCTAAAGAGTTCCCATTCCTGCCTTACAACTTCTCATTGTAAGCAGTTGTAGAGCTGCTCTACATGGGGAAGGATATCCATGGTACTCAGGTAGTAAGTAGGTAGTACTAAGGCTCATGGGCAGTCACTAGTCTGCAGTCATAGCTTAGATAATGTGGCTTACCACTAAACAATATTTTTCCTTAATAGAAAGGAAGTATGGCAAGGAGCTAATGGATTTAAGTCATAATGTGGAACTATTTTTGATCACTGCATAGTTCAAGATTCTTTTAAAACTCATTTTTTAAAAAAGCAAAGATCTTATCAAAACGACAATCTCTGACAAGTCTGCAAAAAAGAACCAAAACAAAAAATTGTGTCTAGACCAGCTAATTGTGTTCTCTACTTGTCAGATATTTACTTAGCATTTGAGTCTATTACCATAGTTAAGATCTTAAAGTTATATTAAAACCCTTATCATGTCACAGGTAGTGGAATTGGTGTAGATTGAGATCATTAAAGCTGGTACTCAGCATCTCTGTTTTTTTAAGGCTTGGAGTCTTTTTCTGACTAGGTAGTATATTTTCATGGTTCCAAATAACTGAAGTCATAGCAAACTTTCCCCACCTAGTGGCTACCGTGCCCTTCTCTGAAGGCAGCCATGTTGTCTCATGCACCATATTTCATAAGGGACAAGTGTGCTGTTGTAAACCCTGTTTGGGCATGTGCCAGTTACAACAAAGGAAGTATTCTATTTTTCATCATTAATGGCTATTTTAAAAACCACTTTTGTGGCTTCTTTTCTAGGTAATAATAGAACGATACAAAGGTGAGAAACAGCTCCCTGTCCTGGATAAAACAAAGTTCCTGGTGCCTGATCATGTCAACATGAGTGAGCTCATCAAGATAATAAGGTATTTAATCATATTTTAAACTTATTTCTTTGGGTAACTTCTCATTCTTTAACAGGCTTACAGATAAATCTGCCTGCTGCTGCTGCTGCTGCTAAGTCGCTTCAGTCGTATCCGACTCTGTGCGACCCCATAGACAGCAGCCCACAGGCTCCCCCTCCCTGGGAATCTCCAGGCAAGAACACTGGAGTGGGTTGCCATTGCCTTCTCCAATGCATGAAAGTGAAGTCGCTCAGTGGTGTCTGACTCTTAGCGACCCTATGGACTGCAGCCCACCAGGCTCCTCTGTCCATGGGATTTTTCCAGGCAAGAGTGCTAGAGTGGGGTGTCATTGCCTTCTCCTAAATCTGCCATCTAGTTCTGATAAAAATCAGTGCAACTTAATAAAACTATAAGGTGTTTTATTTCTGAGTGTTTAGATTTCTTACCTGCTGAATCTCAAGTCCCTTCTGATTCTTTCATCCTGACATCTATGTAGATACCATGAGGGCTCAGTAGTTTGATACATGGGCTTAATCAGTTGCTACCACAAAGCATGTGGAATCTTCCCAGACCAGGGATTAAACCTGTGTCCCCTGCATTAACAGATTCTTATCCACTGTGCCACCAGGAAAGTCTAGCATACTAGTTTAAAACTGGCCTAAGGAATGTAGTAAGAATGATCTATCAAGGATTATTGTTAATACTTATCATGCATATAATCATAGAAAACATTTTGTGCTTTATGAGAAGAAATTGAAATCATCAGTTAAGTCATATTTCATTTTGCCAGAAGCAACATTAGCACAATCTTTATACTTTTATACTGATCCAATGTGGGCAGTATTTTATACATTCTCCCTGTGTATTGATGTATCAATATTTCTTCACGTGTTTTCTTTCAACAGAAGGCGCTTACAGCTCAATGCTAATCAAGCCTTCTTCCTGTTAGTGAATGGACATAGCATGGTGAGTGTGTCCACTCCGATTTGTGAAGTGTATGAAAGCGAGAAGGATGAAGATGGATTCCTGTATATGGTATATGCCTCTCAGGAGACTTTTGGAATGAAATTATCTGTGTAAGACTAAAAGAAAAATGCATCTGTTGGAGAATTTTTTAAACCCTTACCAAGGAATAAAAAAGGGATGTTACCAACTGAGGTCTATCAGTTCATCTAATCACCGATCATCAAAACAGTAGTTTCCTGCCTAGGAGTTTTAGGAAGTTGTTTTTTTTGTACTTCAGGCAGAAAAACTGAGCTCCAAATGAGCACATTCAGCTTTGGGAAACTTTATTATTTAGCCTAGGCTATCTTGTTTTTAAATTTAATGTTTAAAAATAAAATACTTTGCATTATAAGTTGCCAATAAAACAGACCTTCAAGTTAATGCATTTTTTTTTCCCCCAAAAGAAACTTGCAGTTTTGAGCATTCAGAGAGACATTGTCTTCTCTAGGTTCACAGAAGCTGCCAACTTTTTATAGAAGGGTTTGCAGTCAACTAGAGGAATCTCCTTGAGAGGATCTTTAAGCACATATTGTCAGGTATAGCCACCCACCCCCAATGCATTTGCTGTAATAGTTGGCAAAAAGTAGGATGAATGGGGGTGTATAGAAATAAGGAGACTGTGCTGCTGTCCAGGGTCCCCACTTGCTGGGAAGTGTGTTTCAAGTTAGCACTCTCGTTCTGAAGTTCTCATTTGGTTTGTTCTCTAGACAGTAACACAGAAAACACCACTGCTCAACAGGAACCTTGAATAATTTATAATTTTAGTCAAGTTTCTCAGAAGGCCTAGAGAATGACATTTTTTGTTTTGAATATTCTCTTAAGAGCTCAGAATGGTGCCTGCTTTGGTAAATAAACAAGCAGTTACATGGGTTTCATTCTTTGGGACAAAGGTAGGAAACTGCAGGATACTGAGACTGAAAGCATTAAAATTCAGATACACTTCTGCCTTTTGGCTTGTAGCTGTAGATGATCCATGTTTTATGTCGTGTGTGACTAAAATATGTTATTAAAACCTTTTTAAGAGTATCTCAGCTATCACTGTTAGGTCAAGCAGTCATCAAAGTACTCCTGCTCCATGTGCATGTCAGTTTTGAAAATAGCAAAAGGAAACGTTCTTCACAGGTATTAATGTCAAACGTTAAACATTTTCGAAGTCCAGCTAGAATCAATAACGAGTGCTTCCTACCACCCGCATGGTTCACTATGCACCATTTTCTGTGAGAGCTCCCACAGAAGGATCACGACCCACTTGGGACTGTGCACATGGCAGGTCGCCATTCACCCTGAGTATCTAGATGTGTGTGGAGAACCTGTGTGTTAGTGGCAGTTATTTACTGTGATTGAGGAGGAAAAGCAATATTACTGCGTACGGGCGCTCAGCGCCAGTCTGCTCTTCCTGCTGCATGCATCTGTCCACATGTAACTTTCAATATGTATATTTTTACATTATGTACATTCTTATATTAGCCTGTCTTGTTTAGATTGTATACATCATTATATCTGACATTCTTGTAACTACTGTGTGATCAATAAGATTCCTATAAGAAACTCTGCTTTTTAAAGATAAAAATACCGTGCTGAGAGGGCTGACTTAACTTATATCCCACATTAGTGGGTGGTCACTCTATTTATAGGATCTTTAAAACATTTTTAATGAACTAAGGTGAATAAAGGCACAACTAAAAACTGTCATCAAAGTTCAAGTTAATGGCTTAGTATTTGAGATCTGCAGTCTGTACCATCCAAAGCCAAGTAGATAATACCCTTCCCAGTGAGGAGTGTTGAGGCTGGTCTCACCGTGGGTGGAGGGACACCCACCTCCAAAGGTCTCTGCCTCATGAGCAAGAGACCTTGCTCCACCCTGCTCATGTTGGTCAGAGTGTCCTGCCTTCAAAAAACTCAATTCTCTTAAAATTACAGATGTGCCACAAAGTTGGGGAGGGGGGATCGGGGGTGGGCGTTTTGTGGGAATAAGCACTTGAAAACCCGCTCTACAAACTAAAGTACGACACAAGTGCTGCCTGTGGGGGTGGTGGAGCCCAGCATGGCCGGGTCGGGAGCGGCGTAGGGTGAGCTGCAGGTGTGCGCATGACCTCTGTCCTCGGAGGCCCCGGGCGTGACCAAACAGGAAGGCCTCCCCTATCTGAGAGGCTGCGGCCTGGCAGGCCCCAGGAGTGGCCAGCTGTGTCTCCTGATGGTCTTTACCTGTCAGGAGCCCTGACCAGTCCTGGAGCCACGTGTGTGCACGTGTTTTTCTCCGGGTACCCACAAGTCTGAAGAGACTAAGCCAAACTGGAGATTCCTGCTAGGGAGAAAGTCCCTGAATTCTGTCTGTGTGGCCTGCACTACTCAGGATAGCACCACAGACCAGGGCAAACACGTGCCTGTTAGCCCCGGCCACCATCCCGAGTCCAGAGAGGACATGGCCACACGCCAGGGCACACTCACCATGAGCCTGGAAACATCCGAAGGACACTTGGTGAGGCTGACCCTGACTATGGAACTGGGAGCTGGAACACTTTTAAACCAATCCCAAATCAATCCACATTTCTATTCATAGAACATTTTTTAAAAACCCAGGAAACTAGACACAAAGTGGATTTAAGACCAGGTATCCGTTTTGTAACACAGAGAAGGCAGCAGAAAGAACAGACTCCCTGGCTTGGAAATCAAGAATCGCAATTGGAAAGGATATGTGCCTTGTATTCTATGAGACAAAGACCTAGTAAAAAGAACCTTTTTTTTTTTTTAATTTTTATTTTCAGTACATTAAATTTACTCATAAAAACATTCTAAAAATGTACAATTTTTCCTTTTTAACAAAGTATAATAAAACATAAAAACCCCAAAAACAGAATACTTGACATTTACAATTCAAAATCAAATTAGCAGAATATTAAATATTTACAAAACTATATCTTTTAAAAATATTTATAAAGTTACATGCAATTTTGTAGAATTGACATAAAAGAATGGCTCAAAAATGGGAGAATTTTCCTTCATTCCTAAAAAGAAATATGTCCAATAGAAGCTGTGAAGATTCTTGAGTACACGAGGTCTTCAGTTTCAGTACCAAAGCCTGTCTTTGTGCATCTAAGAACTTTACGCATGAGGGGCTCCTCACAGCACCGGGATGGACTGGCCGGCGCTCCCCTCCCTCCAGTAACAGTGTAGTAACATTGACCTTTGGCCTCAACCAGCACAGTACGTAGTTTGCGAGTGTTGATTAAAGATACTCACTTTGATTCAGAACCTTGGGACTTTTCAGTAATTGAGCCTCTTCAGAACCCATGGATGTAAATGTCACCTGCCTCATTCTTTGGGAGTCGTCTGCACTTTGGAAAGGACGGCCACCTCGCTCAGGGTCCACAGGCCCATTCTCTGGACGGGTGGTCGAGCTGAGCAGGATCACGGTTTCCCTTACAACCTTTAAGACTCTTGGACACGTAACGCCATCAGTTATCAGTGTGTAAACTAGCAAGGCATCTAGTAAGCCACCACGGAAGCAGAAGACTGACGATGACAGGGAGCAAGGAGGGTGCAACCCAGTTCCCGCTCAGAAAGGGCTCACTAGCAACACTGGAGTGAGTGGACAGATGCAAGCCTCTCGGTCAGCCTGTGCTCAGACGGGAACGCGTTACAGCTATGTAACGTTAGGCAAAGTTACTACCCGCTCTGCACCTCCATACAGTGTGCAGTATAAACTAACTATGTGGGACTTCTTGCGATAAAGGACCTAGAATTCTAAATTGGTAAATTAAAATACTGAACCTACTGACTACTATATTAACAAGCTGAACTCGTGTAATTTTCTGGAGATTATAAATGATGCTGGTTTTTTAAAACATCCAATCACATACCTGCTTTCAAGAAAATAGTTTTGTCTTTATTATTCTAAGTGCTAGCTCCCATTTTCTCAGTGCTCTATAGCAATTAGAAGTTTTTAACATTTATACACTTTCCAATTTTCAATATCATAAAATAAAAATTAGAAAATAAGGTAGAAAATTGAGTGTTCTGCTTTAAAAAACAAACAAAAAAAAAGATTAGTGTTTTATCCCAACGTTGTATCTACTTCAATCTGTACATTCCACTTTCCCCATTCTTGGGGATAGAAACTTTAAAATATGACAGACTACACAACGTGGCTGGTGCCACACCTACCTGGGGCCACAGCATTTGGAAACTGAGCCCACAACTTCAATAACTAGTTGAAAGGGTCAGTCTGATCTGTGTTTCTAGCTGATGAGGACATCCTCTGAGGAAATGCCACATGCTCTTTAGGCTCACTGACTGGTTGCTTCTGGAGAGAAATTTCATCAGAGAGAATACTGCTAGCAAATATTCCCAAGTTCAAGTATGGGGCTCACTCATTCCAGAAGAGGTCTCCCGGTTTGGCAGCTGAAGGCTTTTGTGCCTGTGTGTCCCGTGTCTGTTTTACCATTAGCAACTCTGAGTGGCCACACATGCATTTTCAAAGACAGCTAGAAGTTTCTCTGAGACTTCTGATGACTGGCACACAGCCACACACTGTCTGAACCTCTCTCTCTCAATTTGAATGTCATACTTCAAACTGAAGTTTGTTCTGATTTTTTGTGGTATTTAACGCTAACCTCTAATATTTATCAAAACAGTTATAAGGGTAACAACAGACACTTTCATTCCCCAATACAACTAAAACAAAACAAAACAAAACCTAAATATGATTTTTCTCTTTTGTTATGAGACAGTTTTCAACAATTTCACTGTGTTGAAATAGGATTTATTTAAAATAGTTCTTTGTTTAAAAAAAAAACCAAAAAATTTTAAAAGTTTGGCTTTCAGCACATATCCAGGCCACTGAGTTAACGGCCTTCAGAAATATTAAAATCGTAAACATCAATGAACACTCCAAGTCTTCCTTAAACATAATATGACAAGTTCCAGTCTAGTACTCTTTAAGGCAAAGTTGTGTCAGTTCTCACAATTTTGACATTTCGTAGTGTTTATAATTTAAGAGATCAATGTAACATTCCCCCAAAAAGCTGTTGTAAGCATCATCATTACTTCAAAACTGGGTAATACTGTGTGCCAAGAAGAGAGAGAATACAGAGGTCTGTCAATTCTGCATTGCATAGAAATAAAACTCTACTAAAATAAAACTCTAAAAAAATCTACTAAAAGCCTTTCATTAAAAAAAGTAACAACTTTCTGCTTTAGTTTCCAAGAAGCCAGGAAACTGATCTCAAAAATTTGAAGCCTTACAACACAATGCCTCAAATTCTAGGGTACTCTTTTGATTTACACCAATTTTGCATGAGGCTGATTGTCCCATTTTAAGAATGGTCTGAGTATTATTTTCTTCTCTTTTAAATATTCAACTGGAAAATCCCTGGGCAAGGCCTTAACAATCAGTATTTTGACATTGAAGGCTGTAGCATTTAAAATAGTATTATTGAAGCACAAAATTCCCTTTAGCCATGAAGCTTTAAGTCCCTAACTTTCACAACAAAAGCTCTCATTGCAGTGGGGTAAAACTGAGAGCTGCGTGGTGGATTTTATTTCCCACCTTGATAAAACTAGACTTCTGCAGATCTTGTAGCTCTGTCCTGTCGGTGTAGTCTCTTTCAGAGTCTTAACCACTTTCTATTGTAGTTTTCCGGTAATTTTTTTAAATGAAATTAACTATTGATATAGAGCCTAATACAAAAGAAGTTGACAGGAGAAAATTTCAGTCGTTTGCTCAGAGATTGTAGGACTGTATTATTGTTGAAAGTTCTGTCTCAAGTGTGAATCCGTTAGCAGTGAGCCTTGGGGTCCTTGGGAAGTCCATGGGAGATAAAATGACTTGCAAACTTGGCTAAGGATACGCAGCCTCCCGTCAGTGCCGCTCACGAGGCCATGCTGCTATCGCGTCTGCCAGGGTTCCTTCACGGGGAAGACGACAGGACTCAAAGCTCTGAAGGGCTGGGAAGGAAGGTGTCCTCAAAGCTTTGACAGCTAGGGATTCTCTGGGACTTGGACCCTTTTAGAAATTAAGTTGTTGCAAGTAACTATTTCTATTTAATAATGTAGTTTAAATGTATTTGCAGGAAAAAAAAAAAACCTGAAACTGCTACAAGTGCTTTTAAGGAGGGAAGGAATACTAAAATCTCTGTTGTGTACTGAGTCATGTAGCCTGCTGGTGCCGACTCTAAAGACGGATTCTCTGAGTGTCTTGCACTGACTGGTCTCAGGGAGTCTGTCTCCCAGAACTGCAGAGATTGACATCAGTTTACATTCTTCTGTAGTGCAATCCTTAAAAAGCCCAGAGATTAGTGCCTAACCACTGTAAGAACGAAACAGAACAAACAGAACAAAACAAAGGCGACATTTTCCCTCACCAGGGGTGTCAAGAGTCCGACTGGTAGAACTCCACTTGGAGAACTCCGACCTTCAGTTCTCGATTCCAACCTCACGTAGCTGCCCTGGAATTACGTGTGAGCCTAGAAGGACCAATTACGGCAATGCTCTTCGGGAGACGGCAGGTCTCTGCATTGCGACCAAGGGTGGAGGTGGCCAGTTTTCACCCACAGTGGAGATACCCACTAGGCCAGTCCTGACATCAAGCTCCCGTCTAGGATTTTGGCAATAAAACTGAGTTTGATGCATTCCTACGCTAGGTTTTCTATCCAGTCTAGTAAAGTAAAGCACCTTTGGATTAAAAATATTAAGCTCAACAGCAACTAGACTTCTCAGTTTTGTATTTAATTTTCCTTAGGTCTCCATGGCTTAATAGTGTTCTGTTGCCAGAGAAAAATATCAATCTGTGGAGTCCAGACTTTCTGCTGGAGGGGCATATTTCAACCTAAAAGTACCTAGAGAAGGGGGAAAAAAAAAAAAAGAGATCAAATTTGAATCACCATAGAATTACTGCCATGATCTGTCCAAAGTTATTTCCGGAGTCACTGGTCAAGATTTGGGTGCTGAAAATCTAAACCACCTCTTCTAACCACTCCCAATTCCCCTGCTGCACCGCCAACTCTTGTAAAGTTTATCAAATCAGGCAAAGGGTGCAGAGACTGCAGAGTTCCCAGTCCTTTCCCTCAAACTTTGGGAGCTGAGACAGCAAGAATCGGCCCCTTCCCTGGGGCAGGGCCAGGGAGGCCCAACCCCACAGAGGGCTCTGGGCTCACTGCCTAAGGAGACGCAGCCCCATCTCTGTCAATGGGGGTGGCCACAGCCCACAGGCACCCCACATGCCACCAGACCCGACTCCACGCTGTCTGTGCAGCTCCCCTCAAAAGTCTCCAGAAAGCAAGTGGCTGACTGTCCAGCTTCCCCATGCCCAGAAAAACAGCAAGAACAAACCTGTGTGGTAACGACAGCAGACACACACCTGACTAAAAGAGACAAAAAAATAGCGAGTGGAAGTAGGAAAGGGGGGAGGAAGAAGATACAGCACAGGGAGCGAGGACACCACGGAGCCACACGGCGGCCACGGCCACGCCACTCGGGACCGGGGACACAAGCGGGGACAGAGTCCCATCGGCAGCGCCTGCACTCACACGCCACACCCTCGGTCCTCAGTTAACACTGGGGGTGGCTCTCAATCACCCACGCTTGCTCCCCAGTCACGTGGCACAAAAGAACAGACCGCGGAGCCGTCGGGCCACGGCCAGCGAGCCACACTGGAGTGAGGAGCAGGCGGAAATCATAAAGACAGTCTCAGAACCAAAGCTGCCCTCGGGGGGTTGCACAGCCCATCAAGAGTTTGGTGCCTTTTCAGAGAGCACTTGAAAATCACTTCTTGCTTGCTTTAGAAAAAAGGAAGTTGCTTATTATTTTCATAAAAAGGACACTCCTGTCTGGATCTCTCCACCTCGAGAACCTTTACCTTGCCGATTGAAGTCCATGGACGGCTGCTTGCAGTCCTGAGCGCGGTGACCGGTGGCCCCACAGTTGTAACACGAGAGGTTCCCGCTCTTTTTGTGACTGGAACCATTGCTACTGCCCACCAAGCCCTGGGCCTGGTAGACGCCCGCCGCCCCCATGAAGTTCTGCACGGGCGGGACAGTGAAGGCGGACTGGCCACCCAGCACGGGCTCGGGGCCCACGCCACCACCGTAGGGCGAGTGCACGACCGGGAAGGCGCCGCCACCATACTGCTGGGCACCCACGTAGCCGCTGCCGCACACGGGGCTGAAGGGCAGGAACGGGAAGGGGAAGACCGAGGGCCCCGAGAACGGGTGCTGGAAGTAGCTGGCGTAGCTGACGGTCAGGCCGCTGGAGCCGCAGCTCCCACTGCAGCCGCATGATGTGCACACGACGCAGCCAGGTGGTGGGGCGGGCGCCGGCTGCTGGGGCACCGGCTGCTGCTGATGGTGGTGGTGGTGGTGGTGGCTCTGGGCCGAGGCGGGGAGGTTCCCGGGGGAGCTGCCACCGCCGCCGCCGCCGCCACTGCTGCTGTAGAAGCTGCTTTCAGGGACCGAGGAGAGCGCGGGGCTGGAGCTGGGGGCTGGGCAGCTGGGCACGGTGGCAATGTTTGCGAAGGAGGGGGAAGGGTGGCTACTAGAGGCGGCAGTGTTGCTGTTCGCACAGAAGCTGCCCTGCAGGGGGCCCACGGGCACACTGCTCATCGCAGAGAAGGCAGCTTTGGTGTTGGCTGTGTACAGAGCAGTCCGGGGGTTTATTATTGCAGGGGGCACACTTATTTGCACGTTGTTAGAACAGGAGGTTTGCCCAGAGATGGCGGAATCTGCAGGGACAGATGAAGACACCAGGAGTTTGATGGGCGGCCGAGCCACGTGGAAGACGGTGCTGGATGTCCCCGCGGCAGCAGTGCTGGTTTCCACCACCAGGGCCGGCTGCTGCGCCGGCTTCATCACCCTGTCCAGCGCGGATGCGTGGACCACTTTGGTGCGGGGACCAAACGAGACTGTGGGCGACACGGAGCTGCTCTCGGCGAGTCCGGAGAGGACCTGCATGGGCTGATGGGGGGTGGACGAGGGGAGCACGTCCATCATGGCACTGCCAAAGCTCTTGTCCACTTTGATGCTCCCTCTTGGTCCAGAGACTTTACTGCGCTCCTCGAGGGACAGCAGCGAGTGCACAGAAGAGGAGAGGAGCTTCACGTCTGCACCCCCCCTCTCCGCCTTATGCACGGAGTTCAGCATCCGGATGGGTGCCATGTGCGAGGCCGCCGTCATCATCTGTGGGGGCAGCGAGTGGTGGCCCGACGGGGTGGAGCCCGCCTCGTTCTGCACGGGGAGGACCTGCGCCGTGGGCCGGGCGGAACTTGAAGTGAAGTGGTTCAGCAGCATCACGGGCTTCTCCTTGTCGGGGCCCTCCAAGTGGATCTCCACACCTAGAAGCGGGAGCAGCGTCAGCACAGCCTGCCTGGGTCAGGCGGGGGCAGCACCTCGCGAGCCTCGCAGGAAGGAAGGGCACCCTTACGTCTGTCATTCTCCTCCGCGCTGTCCGAGCTCTCTTCCCGGGCCTGCACACCCATCGGGCTGGGTGAGGAGCTGGAGCACTCGGAGGAGCTACCTTCCCGGGCTGTCTGGTGAGGGGGCTGCTCCACTTCCACCCGCAACGCTGCAGAGAAGGGACAGGTGACAGTCCAAAGGTGGCACTAAGGTCCTCGAGCCACAGACACGATGCTGGCTGTGCCCTCCTCTCCCACCTGCAGACATGCCTATCACGCTTGTCTTTACATCAGGCCCAAGGAGGCAGGTCCTACCCGTCCCTATGCACACAGGGTTAAAGCTCCCACACTCAGCAGATGCCACAGACCAGGAGAAGGACCCCCAACCACCAGGTGCTGCGAAAGCAGCCCTCCACCAACAGAGACCTCCGTGTTCTGAGGCCCAGAACACAAAACCTCTTCGGTCAAACAAGTGCCGAAAAGATGCGCTGACATTTTTCCTCCCTGGTTCCTGTCCCTCTTGATGTTTCTAGTGCATAAGGAAACAGCAGAAGGGCTGTTACCGTGGTCCTCACTGCCTCCTGAGGAGAGGGGGCAGGGGGAAGGGGAGAAGGCTGGTGGCCCGGCATCGAGGACTTCACGGTGGGCCTGCAGGGCAGCAGCCTAGGGCATGTATTTTCACACTTCCTGTTCTTTCCCTCTCACCAGAGCAGTTTCTGGGTCTAAACCTTTCGCCCAAACAACTTCAGGTGAGTCACCTGTCTCCAGCTGCTAACCTAAGGTCCCTTCTATTTGTCTACTGCAGAAACTACAAGAGCTAAAATGATGAAAAGTAACTCTTAAATACTAGGACATGGACATGGAAAAGTGGTGTGACCTGAGGTCTGCTCCCCAGAAGGGTCCCAGGTCCAGGCACCCCTGGCCCCACCCACCTGCAGCGTGGCTGCCTCGCACCGTCTGCACGGGCCCCACGTGGCTGGTGGGGGGCACGCGGGCCACTCCGCTGCTGCTGACCGGGGGAGGCGCCGAGGGGTTCAGGCACCGTTTCTCTGACTTCTCCCTGTGCGACAGAAAAGCACGCCATCAACCGAGTGTTCAGTTCTGCCGAACCGACTCTCAATGCTTCGCAGATGCCACTTAAGTACACACACTCCACAGAAGGGCGATTTCCTTCAAAATGATCCCCAAGGCGGAAGATGACTGACTGGTCAGACTGACTCTAAAGGGTCCTTCCTAGCAAACCAAAGCCACATTTGTAGAGTTTTAAGAGTATTAATTAAGGTTTGATAAGCCACCAGCAGTAATAAGTCCTACAATCTGTTCCTCATGTTAGAAACTAAAATGAACACATTTCATAAACAATCTCACACTCACTTCTCCAGCTCCAGTTGAGTCTTGAGTTTTTTCTTTGCTCCCATGGTGAGGGATTCAAATTTATTTAGATCTTCTTCCGTAAGGCTCAGAAACTTCCACAGAAGAAACAAATTACAAAGTTACTGAGAATTAATTAGGATTCTGAAAACAAAAAACTTGGAGTTTAACTTAATAAACATATTTGACCTCTCAGATATGTAAACCCATAAAACTTAACCAGATAATAAAAGACAGGGAAACGCTGCAACATTTACTTGCTAAGTGACTTGGTGTCCAGAGTCCAAAATATAAGACACCCACCCTGCATGTGAAGGTCGCGGGCTGTGTCTCCTGAGCCTCCGGCGCAGGTGTCTGAACCACAGCCGGGTGACGGTGGGGCCCCTGGAAGGCACATCCCGTGCATGCAGGTGACTGGGACAGTGTCCTGCAGTCTCAGCTGCCACTGGGATGCAGTTCATGGGAGTGTCTCCTGCTCCAGGGACCTGACTCCCACAGACAGGAGCATCGTCCTCTTTAGCAGCTTGTTTTTTGGAACCATGGGACACCAGCAACTTTGTTGGGTAGCAAATGATCCAGAAAAGCAGGTGCCATCCAGACTGAACGGAAACCTAACCCACTGCCCTTACACTAAGAAAAAGATCCTACTTGGTTCTCGTGACAGTCCACAATATGATCTGTGATTTTAGCCTTTTCAACTACATACATCACACTATAAGTTTTTAAACTGATCATGAACAAGGATAGTAAAATCTGTTGCTTTTAAGACTTATGAATCCTAAACTGAGAGTATTGAAAATATACGTAAAATGTGTTTTTTATTAGTAGTAAAAGCTTGATTTCTAGTTCTTCAATTGCAGATTTTTGGATGAAGGGAAATGTTTAGAGATGAAAGCTACCACAGCACTTTATCCGGCAGGGGGCGCTCAGAGTTCAAGCATCCTGTATGGGTCTAATTTCTCAGAGACATTGAAACTTGAAAGAAATTCCAGAATTTAACAAGGAAAAAAGAATGCTTCTTGTCAAAATTCTATTGTAAAAATAGTTTCTATGTAGGACTGCTTGAAATATATAAAATTCATCTAGTCCTTTAGCTATAGGCCCTTAATGAAGCCAGGTCATCAGCCAGCATTTACCTGGGTCAAAGCATGTGGGGTCCTTTAAAAAGGTCTGCACTAAGGGACATCTAAGGAAGGGGATGCGAGCACCAGGGTCCACTAACTTCTACCCGCCGCAGGGCGGCTGGAGGCACAACACCCTTCATTTCACACACAGCAACTATCTACCCGGGAAGACCCCAAACTACCCGAGACAATAAGCGCGTTCTGCCTGCCTGCCAGTCACCAACATACCTTCTCCATCGTGAGCTGTTTAAAGACGGGGTAATATTTGTGCAAACGCAGCTTCCGAAGCCAGTCTAAAATCCCGTTTTGCTCCTGTGTCTGCGGGGCCTGCAGGCTGGGTGGCATCAGGATGGCGGGTGAGCCGTCCATCGGGGTCCGGTAGGCCAGAGCCGAGCCTGCACCCCCCGAGTGCGAGCAGTGGGGCAAGGCAGCCGCGCTGGCCGAGTGCTGCACGTGGTGCTGGGCGCTGCCCTGAGAGGACGGGATGCCGGCCACTCCGCACACAGGCCTGCGAGGACAGCAGACAGGTGGTTTTCAAAGCTCCACGGCCTCCGCTCAAGACCAGCTCCTCAGGCCGGACTGCATCTGCGGCCGATTCCACCACTAGTGTTCAAGTTGCTGCCTCTGCCACCACACCACCGCCCTGGGTGACCATCTGTGGACGTGGACATGTGCGTGGACCCGTCTATGCGGTGCCCGAGCACACACGTGTGTGTGTCACTGCCAGACTTCTGGCTGCGCTGCACAGTTTCTTTCTGTTGCTTCTATCACAGGATGATACTGACAATCATATACTAAAATCGACTCCTAACATTAAGAAAAAGTAAATTCTAGAAAGCTGGAAGAAGCAAAAGCATCTCTCTCTGTCCCAGCCCCTTCCACACTAAATTGTAGACCCAAAGGATTTATCATGTGCTCACACACTCCAGGTGGGGGGTGAGCAAGACACGTGGGACACCGGAGACCTCCTTGACTGACGAGCGTCCGCAGAACCAAGTGTGCGTGTGCGTGCCTGTGCGTACGTGCAGCACACCTCCCACACGTGAGGTCAGCCCACTGTAACGTAGCTGTCAGCCCACCAAGGTGACAGTCCGCTGATCACCCAGGCACCCCCACAACCATCGGGCAGAGAACCCCTAGAGCAGCAACTCTGGCCCTTCATGGGCTTACTCACTCCTTGAGAGCTTGTGAAAGTGAAAATTCTCAGAAATTCTGGTTTCTTAGAATGAACAGGGCCCAGAAACTGGCATTTGCGATAAGGGTCTTTGGGAATTCTAATTCCAGTGGCTCAGATCCCTTTTTCCCTATTTTTTGAGAAATCAAAAAGTGGATTATCTGTATCCAATTCTTATCCAATAATACTAGTCAAGGCTAAGATCAAGAATGACTTAACTCCAGAAACAACTCCTGACACAGTGGGAAGACAGCTCTGTAGCGAGGCTGACGGGAAATGTGCCGGTCGCACGGCAGAAGTCTCACCTTCCAGACACGCCCATCATGGTGCCGACTTTAGAAAGGGAAGGGTTGCCAGGACCTACAAGTTAAAATGGAAATAATTCATTCACAGACCATAAAGATACTTCTACTTTTACTAAATTACGTTTTACAAACTCACTTGGACTTTGAAGCTGTTGGATGGGAGAAGAAGTGCTGAAAAATTTCTTGACATGGTCATTTTTTAATACATGAGACGGTAACGAAGCCAAATACCTAAAAAAGAAGCAGAGTGGGTTTATCAGCATTAAAATGTATTATTATCAAAAAGTAACTGGGAGATAAAATTTTAATTTTCAATTAAGAGACATCTGTATCAGAGAAAAACTACACAGAAGAGCCTTAACCTCTCATCTTCCTGCTTTACTCAGCTTAGTTCTTGGCAGGACTGGTGTTTCCGAGAGCCCCTTCTCTCACTTACACTGTACTACACTGTACGAACAGAGTCTCTCAGGGCCCACAACTCGGGGCCTGTGGTCTCAGCTGCCGGGGGGCACCTCCGACGGCGGGCCCAGTCCCCGGGCCCTGGCAGCAGGGCTCCCTCCACAAACGTGTACAGGACAGCGTGCAGGACACTCTCAGGGTCCAGAGACACTGGGCCCAGGAGATGTTTTATTAGCTCTTCGTTTCATCCTTTCTACTACAGAACAGAAACAATAACCAGATTTTATTTCGTAAGACTGTCAAAATCACAGTACATGGTGGCATATACTTCAGAATTCCTTCACTTGTATATCCTCAAAAGCATGCCTAGGTTGTTAAGATCCTTCAAATTCCTTGTAACTGAAAAGGAGACCGGAACCATCCAGAGCATGTGTCACCTGCGCAGCCCCTCCGTGACCAGGCGGCCTGGCCCACACCACAGAGAGCCGAGGTCCACTAGTCATACGGCGCTGCTGCAGGGGGCTGCTCTCCGTGGCCCTGGGGGGCTGGAGCGGGGAGGAGCATTACCTCAGGTCCGCTTCCAGATCCATGTGGTTTCGCTCTACATAAAAGGAATCTGGGCCAGCTAAGCAAGGAATGAATTTCTCCAAGTTTTCTTCAGGATACAGCTGAGACAACTGAAAGAGACAAAGAGGCACGAGAGTCTTAAGAGGCACATCTTGTGCACTTCCAGGCACAGAACCAGGACGTCTTGGTGTGAGAAACACCTGGGCAGGTGCAAGGAGGTGGCATCTGCTGGTGTGAGTCTGGGCTTCTGCATCCACTGGGATGTAGGAAGCCACAGCCCACTGCAACACAGGGAGCTGGGCGGCAAAGTCACCACATCGACCCAACTCCAAGAGGGACCTGCCCTCCGGGGAGAGAGGGCACACGAGCCATTCAGCTGCAGCAGAAAACAAGGAAGAGGCGGCTGCCGTACGAGTGGGCAAAGGAGATGGGCAGGGATGAACACGCCCCACAGGCTGAATGCGGATCAGAGAGCAGCCGGCCAGGAGCCCAGGCACGGGGCAGGGAGACTGTGCCCCCACTTCTGAGCTCTCTTCCGTGGGTGGCAGGCCGCAGGGAGCCTCTGCAGGTGGCACAGGGTGTGACAGCTGTCCTGGGGGCTGGGCAAGAAACCCCATACCTCCCCCTGGAGCCTGCTCTCCATCCAAAGCAGAAAGCCCACAGGCCACTGGGCAGGGACGAGATGGCACCTGCTCCCCAAGCTCGAGCACAACCCCCAAGTTTCTGGGGATGAGACAGAGTACGTTCCTGCCTCTGGGAGAAGAGGAAGAAGAGGAAGTCCTCCTGACACTGGTCACTTCTCAGGAAAGGAAAAAACAAAACCCCTCTGGCCCCAAGGAAGGGCAGGAAGCCCTCCTGAGTGGAAGGGCCTGCATGAGCACAGAGCGGACCAGGTCAGCTGCTGGGGAGGGAAGGGCAGCGATGCCGAGAAAGGGTCCCAACCCTATGCCTGGAGCTCGGGGAGCACCAGGACGGGGAGCTCCCATCCTCACCACAAATCTATCACCAGCAACAAGTGCCAGCACCCTCCCTGCGAGTGGAATCAATGGGGCAGGCAGACCCCCTCTGTCCCACAGGTGAGGCAAGACCACGCTACACTCCTCTTGAGGCTCCAGGAACCAGCAGGTCTCGCTGGAGGAACCCAAACCCAGCTCTGCTCCTTACAAGACCAACCTGAAACCCCACTAATGTTCTGACAGATTCCATTTCCAGACTAGTTTCTAGACACGATGTCTAACATTCAATCAAAAATTATAAGATAAAAAAGAGGTGAGAGTCTATTGTCAAGATAATCATCAGAACCAGACTCAGAAATAACCCAGATGTCAGAGCTATCAGACGACTTGAAAATGAACAAAAACCCCTAAAATCATGGTACCAGAGATGAAGAACTCAGCTCATCAGCAACCTGGACAGAGCTGAGGAGAAACATCCCTCAACTTGAAGACAGGGTCAAGTACACATAACTCAAGGCCCAGGAGAAGAGAGAGTAGAGCAGAAGAAACTGAAGGAGGTGACGGACAAGACAGGAGGCAGAAGCCCAGGAAGGGCAGAGGACCCAAAGCCAGGGGAGTGTCAGCTGTGCAAACACTCAGATAAGAGCAGCAAGCTCTGCCAGCATGAGCAGAGTCCAGAGAAGCGCTTTTCCACAAAACGAGTGGAGAGGCCAGAGGAGAGGAAACTCAGCAGTCTACATGGTGCAGAGGAACGGGAGAGCCCGGGGCAGGACCCACAGCTAGAGAAAGAAGGCCTGGGGCACTGTTCAGGGCAGGGCAGGCCAAAACGAGAGGCATGATCGAGCAACTTCTGTCCAAGCTTTTCAACTCAATTTTCTCCCATGGGATGTTTTCCCTCATCTCATAATCAAACTGCCAGCTGCACTCTGGAGACACTGCGGCCGTACTGGCTGCACTCGGCGAAGGTGGCCACTTCAGATGCTCAACTGTGGCTAAGACAGTGGTTCACCGCCTGGCCCAGGCCAGGCCGGGCGACTTTAAACATGTAGATGTGTGTGGACGCATATGTGTGTCCGGGGGTAAAGAGGTATTTACTAGTGCAGCTTGTTTTTGAAATGGTATTTGTTGAATCAATTTAAAAACAAGCAGGATGTACATCGTATGCTTTTCAATTTTTAAAAAATATTTGAAAAAATAAAAACAGGAAGATTCAATATGTAAACACATAAAGGTGGAAGCAGGTGAAGTCTGCCCACTGCCGCCCATGTGAGCCCCTCCCTCAACCCCCACCAGCCAAACAGCCCTCGGCACCCGCAGACACACATCTTCCTGCCCCGACTAGTTCTCAACAACGGGAAGGAGTGTGGACCACACGCCCCGCCAGAGCAGGGACGCCCACCCTGCACTCACTGCCCTGGCTCAAGGCAGCATCCATGGATGTCAGGATGCCTTCTGACCGTGGGGAACGGGACCCTGTAATTTTTATAAGAGCCCTTAAATCACCTTACCTTTGAAATAAATTCAGTCACTTCAGAGGAAGATTTGGTTACCGATGTGATTGAAGAATCAGACCACAAGACCTTAAAAACAAATAAACAAACCTTAAAAACAGACACCATATACTCAATTCACAGCACATTCTTCCAGGGATTCACAGCCAGTACATGGTGGCAGTGGGACAAGACTTTCATATATATATATACATAAACCTCATGCGTTTATATACCCCTTCATGTGTTATAGAAAAGATGTTCACGTAACTCTAGTCCATTAAAGCTTAACTTTCTGTTTCGCGCAATTATTCAAACATCACTAAGTCATTCATGCATGGAGTCTAAGGTTACCCCTTAAAGCGTTATAAAGTCCCTGATGACCCCGACTGCTTGTGTGCACAGCCCCCCTACGTGGGAACCCCCTGCTCAGGTCAGTCTACATGGAGTCAAGACGCTATGCGAGGTGAGCCCGTCCGACAGAGAGCGCGCACGTTCAGGGCTGTGGCCGTGCTGGCGGCCCTCAGGAGTCTGACACAAGTCAGGGCAGTCAGGACCAGGAGAGCAGGGAACAGCTTCCACTGCAGGGAGTGGGGGAAGAACTCAGCAGAGAACATCAGAAAGGCCCTTCTGGAAGTTCTACAAAGCCCGGTGTGTTCGCTTTTCCTCCCTGTACCTGTGACAGCGGGCAGTTTTAGTTCATAACCAAAAATGTCCATTTTCCCAAATGGACTGTGAGTTCCCTGGGGCAGGGGGCTGGCCTCCCAGCACTGTCTGCAGTATTTTCCACCTATGTCAGCACAGACGCCTGTCAGAGGCTCTCCTGCGCTGAGGAAGGCATGAGCTGAACTCAGAAGGAGCAAGACAGGACAGAGGGAAGAGGGTGGGATGGGAGGGAAGCAGGGCCCAGACAAGAAGGGTGAAACCACGAAGTTCACCCTGAAGTCCAGAAGCACTGGAGGATTTCAAGTCAGGAAATAAAATGACTGAGAGTCTTCTGTCACTCAAAGGGAAGCATTACATGCACACTGATGTAGAGAAACCAGGGCTTGGAGATAATCAAGCAACTCTCAAGCGCCCACACCTGCCAGCCTTTTGCCATTTGCTGACCGTCTCCCAGGCCTGAACTCGGGGCTGGCATCTCTCCTCCCTACTGAAATTCACATGAGTCCCTTTCTACTCTGGAGCTGTCATGGCACAGAACTAAGGTGTGCTTGGTTACTAAGCACACTAATTACTAAGGTGTGTTTTGCAAGCCCCAACAAAATATAAATCAATCAAGACAAGGAACCTTTCTCCTTTATCTCTGAATTATCGACGCCTCCTAGAATTCATCACAGCAAGTGCTAGCTTTTTTTAATGAATGTGCCATCCAAAATCTACTTATACTAAAATGAAGATACCTGCACCATTTTTTTCTGTTTGAAATAATTAAATCTTTTAACAACACTAAAAACAAGATTGGGGGTAGTGAGCTGCTACCCAAGTAAAACACCTAACAGCCACAATTAAAGGTGAGAACTTTCTAGCTTTAGATGTATGACCCAAAGCACTGTTGACATTGTGGTTTTCAAGGTAAAATATGCTGCACATCACGTGGCACAAACACACCCTAACTCAACTTAAAGCACCAAGTCCATCCCCCGAACGGTAAGCACAGCACAAACATACCATTTTACACTGAAACAGACAATCTGCTTCCCTGACAATTTTACATTTAAAGAGGCACGACTATTCTAGGCTGCCTGCTCCTGATATATTCTTCTTTGACTTCCAAAAGGAGTGGCTGTTTCCACCCAAGGCAGATAGAAAGCAAGGACTGGAAACCAGCTGACTTCAGCAACACACCTCTGCAGGAATCACAGGCTGACCTGACCCAGCCCTGAGCCAGAAGAGAGGACAGCCAGCCCCCAGAGGGGCGTGGACCAGGAGAGCAGCCTGGCATCTTGCCTCAAGCTAGAGACACGTGATCCAGCAAGTCTAGGATAGCATCAGTCAGAAGCTAACCCACGGTTCCCGTACCAGCATGAAAAAGCAGTGCCAATCAAATGCTGGCACAGCCGTTTCCTATCACCTGTACTCACTCAAAAAGGCACTGAGACCTACAGAGGTGGATTTCAGTTTATCTGAAACATACACAAAAAAGCCTGGCATGGCACAGAACAGGTAAGCATTTCTTTACACTCCGACTCCTCTGACTCACTGTCTAACTCGCACTCAGCTCCCTCCGGTGCAGGGGCAGCAGCTCAGGAAGAGGCCCTGCTACTCAGCTCACAGTCTTCGTGTGCCATTAGGTCTCTGAGGAGCTCTGAAGCCAAACAAAGGACAAGGCAGCCTGGAAGCAGCACGGACCACATGCTTTTAGAACTGTTTTCTAATGCTAAAACTATCAACAATATTTGCTGTGAAGTACAAGGAGAAAGCATCGCCAAGAACAGGATGCTATGAAAGAAGAACTGTCAGGGAACAAGAGTTCTTCAAAGTTTAAAACAGGACAGCAGAGGTGAAAAATTCAATTCAAGATACAGAAGATGGACTCTTCCACAGAATAAATCCAAAAAGTCAAAGGGAAAGAAAATAGAGGAAAAAAGAAATAAAATAGAGGGCTATTCTTAAGGTCCAACATGCCAACAGCAGGAGTTCCAAAACAAAACTGAGAAAAATAGGGCAGCGGAAATCAGAAGAATGATTCAAGAAAAGGTCCCCAAGTCAACGGGCTTAAGTAAAAAGGGCTGATGCATCCTAGCACAGTGGATGGAAACCTACACCCAAGTCTGGCTCTGAGAAATGTGCGAGTGACTGGAACCAAGAGAAGGTCCTACAACTTCTAGAAACTGTAGAACAGAGCCATGTTTCTCAACAACAATTCTGCAAGACAGGAAACAATAAGTGCTTCCGAGCTCCTAAGGAAAAATGACGGCTGGTCTAGAGTTGTATTCCCAGTCACGTCAGGGCACATGGATAAAGACACTGCCAAACGTGAAAATTGGGAACTGTGCCTCCCCAGGACCTTCTCTAAGAAGCTACAAGAACCAGAACTGACCTGCAACAAGAGGTGATCTGCGAGCCAAGAGCAGGGAACCAGAGCTGGAAGGGAAGAGGGGACCCCAAGGTGAGATACAGGGGCCCTCAATGAGACGGTGTCAGCCTGAGTCCAGGTGGGAGAAGGGCCACAGCTCCAGAGCGGAAACCAACGGAATGTCAGATGCATGTGAACATAACTAGGGAAAACTTTAGGGGCAAAGTTGTTTTCCAAGTACTTGTTCCCAAGCAACGAACAGAGAGAGACAATTAACCCCAGGTAGAACAGAGCACTGGAACGGAAAAGCACTAAGCATCCACCACACGGCGTGGGTACCACAACCTTCACAAGGTCAGGCTGTCATACAAGCAATGAGGTGTAAACTGTGTCCCCTGGTGGCGCTGGTGGCGTGAGCACGTTCACTGAAGCCTCTGCACACATGGAGCTGATGGGAGCAAGAACTAAGTAAGAAACAGTTGTCAAGACTGACCCTCAGCTAACAGTGAGGAAGCACTCAGGCCCGCGAAGACTGTTTCAAGATGGAAAACTAAACTTTTAAAGAAAGGACACAGCACGAAAATAAATGAACTGTCAACCCACTCCAGTGCTTTTGCCTGGGAAACCCCATGGACAGAGGAGCCTGGTGGGCTACAGTCCGTGGGGTCACAAAGGGCCAGACATGACGGAGCGACCGAATAACAATAACGGGGCTCTCAACAGCAACGGGCAGGAGAGGAACGGGGTCTTTACTGGCACTGCCCCACAGTCCCTCTCGCGTCAGCACAGCTCTCCCACCTGCTGGGCGTTTCAAGTGTTCGGGTCGTCTTCTGGGGTTTTTTCCCACCCTGTCATTCATGCACAATAAGTAAAGAAAAACATACATTAAAGAAAGTTTTAGTTATTCAACAGTGAGTTTGGGGAAGCTGGTAAAATGTGGACGTTTCTACATGGGTACAAAATCATTTTGTATTTTAAAAGGTTCTGTCATCTGCTTCCTGGATTTGATTTCCACAGTAGCTAGTAACTAGCAATTACAACTTCAGCAAAAACAAAACCAACTCCATGGAAAAAAAAGAACAGGAAACTCAAACTCCTACTTGTAGTCTATTTGTTACTTATGTCTTCCTATAAAAAAATAACCTTTCATTTGCACCCTGGAAAACAATGACACATAAAAATTAAAACTAGAGGTAAACAAGGATGAGAAAACGGCGGTGGGGACAGGGGGAAGCACAGGAAGTGTCGCTGACTTTTCCCTTAATAAGTGAAAGCTTCCAGAAAAAACTGCTTCCTGAGTCTTCCTACACTGTAAGCAACAGAGGGCACACCTCACTGGTACAGCAGACACTCCTAATAAAGGTTTTTACTGTTCCTGCCATGGTACAATAGATATTCATTTCCAAGTTCAAAAGACAACCTATTTAAAGGACAATTTATCCTAATTATTTAGGGCTTTGTGGACAAAAATTAACCCTCAGGTAATTTTTAAAAGTGTTTTATTGAAGTATAACTGATACTGAGATGCACATATTTAGTACACTCTGATCAGTTTGGATGAACGTATACACCCATGAAACCATCCTTCTGGTCAATGTAACGGACACAGCCATCACCCCTCCCCAGGAAGCTGCTGACCTGCTTTCTGTCACTGCAAATTATTTTGCATTTTTAAATGTATCTAAATAAACCCGTACACAGCATACTCTTTTTTTTCTCTGGCTTCTTTCACATACGTAATTACGGTGCTCTCTGTCCATACTGCATCAGTAACCCATTCCTCCATGCCCAATGGCCCGCCGGTGGTCCCAGTACACAGTGTATGCCCAGCCTCCCAGCAATGGGCATTTGGGGCCTTACAAATAAAGCTGTTTTAGACATTCGTGGACAAACCTTTGTATGAACACATATTTTCATTTCCTTTGGGTACTGAACTAGAAGTGGGGCTGATGAGTCATATTTTAGGAGTATGTTTAACTTTTTAAAAAACTGCCAGTCTCCCCAAGTAGTTTCACCGTGTCACGCTCCCAGGGCAGTCCTTCCACACAGCTGCGGCAGTTGGTGTGGTCAGTCCTGCGGATCTCAGCCATTCTGATGGGCAGGCAGCGTTAGCTCACGGTGGCTTTAACTGGTCTCTCCCTAACGGCTAATGACGCCACACATCTGTTCACACGTGCCCTCTGCCATCCACACATCTTTCTTGGTAAAATGTCTGTGCATTTTTTATTGGGTTATTTTCTCATCATTGAGTTCTTGAGAGTTCTTTTTATAGTTTGAACACAAATCCTCTAACCGACATGTAATTTACAAATGTTTCTCCTAGTTCTGTGGCTTGTCTTTCAATTTTCTCCACAGAGCCTTTCAAAGAGCAAGTTTTAAATTCTGGTGAAGCCTAATTTGTTCATTTTGTCTTCTATGGATCATGTTTTGGTATCCTACCTAAGAAATACTGGCCTGTTTAAGTCACAAACTTTTTTTTCTGTGCTTTCTTCTAGAAGTTCTATAGTTTACGCTTTATGTTTAGGTCCAAAATTAGTTTTGAGTTAATTTCTATACAAGACGTGAGGTTGGACCAAGATTCTTTTTTCTTTGCATATGGTTGTCTGCTCCAGAACTGTTTGTTGAAAAGACCAACCTTTATTCACTGAACTGCCTTTATACCTTTGTCAAGAATCACTGACCAGGGCGGTGTGGCATCCAGGGCCTTAGCTCAAAGTGGAGGAGGCCTGGCCCGCAGGACAGAGCAGTCACCACCGTCGACCCCAAGCCCAGCCCAGGGCGACCCCAAGCGGAGCCGCAGGCAGTGGGAGCCTGAGCTGCTCCGGCCTCATCAGAACACTACTGGTCCCAGAACATATGCGGAGCACTTGGGGCGAGGGGGAACTTAAGCCTGACTGATGGTGCCCGGGCAGCCTTTGTCCTTCTTAGGGGCAGAGTTTACTTTTTTGCTTTTTCAGCCACGTCAAGCAGCATGCAGCACCTTAGCTCCCCAACCAGCGGTCAAACCGTGCCCCCTGCTTTGGGAACATGGAGACTTAACTGCCAGGGAATTCCACAACAATAAAACTCTCATTAGAAAACACAAGAATGACTCCTTATTACCTTAGCTTAGGCAAAGATTTCTTAAATACAAAATGCACAAGTAACAAAAGAAAAAGTAGTTAAATTGGACTTCATCAAAAGTCAAAAAACTTGCGTCTGTCAAAGGACGGCATCAATAACATGAAATTAATTCCCACACAGTGGAAGAAAATATCTGTAAGCCAAAAGGCCCAGTAATTCCAGTCCTAGGTGTATATCTGAGAGAAATGAAACCATTTGTCCACACGGAAACCTGTACACAAATGTTCACAGCAGCATTACCTTTAACAGGCAAAAAGGGGGAATAACCCAGAAGTATACCAGCCAGCTGCTAGGCGGGCAAACAGAATGTGTCCATTCACAGGGTGGAGACTCACTCAGCCATCAAAGGGAAGTACAAATTCATGATACAACACAGACGAGCCACGGAAACATTATTTGCGTGAAAGAAACCAATCACAAGAGATTACATACTGTATGATTGCACCCAAAAGAAATACGCAGCACAGGCAAACCCAGAGACAGAAGTGGATCAGTACTGCCTGGGACTTGGGGAGAAGAGGGCAATGACTGCTAACAGGTATGGGGCTTCTTGGGGTGACAGAAATATTAAAATTAAACTGTGGTAACGGTTACTAAATTCTGAATAAACTGTAAAAACACTTAACATTTTATTTTTTTTATTTGGCTGCACTGAGCCTTAATTGTGCCATGGGGGATCTAGTTCCCTGACCAGTGATTGAAACCTGGCCCTCTGTATTGGGAGCGCAGAGTCTTAGCCACCGGATGACCAAGGAGGGCTCAACACTGAACGCTCAAAATGGATGAATTTTATGGTATGTGATTCCTGTCTCATCAGAGGTGTGAAAAAGAAAGTCGCTTAGAAAATTTTAAAAATGTTTCATCTTTAAAAACACCAACGATATTCTCCCAAAGTCTTCCCAACAGTCAACTGGCCATGTACGCGTGAGAGCACCTCTGGCCCCAGGGGTGGCCCCTACCCCTCTCAGCGGCATCTGGGTGTCAGGCGCCCTGCACTTCAACACCAGGTGCTGAGATCAGGTTCCGAGTCTTTCAGTTTGTTCGTTTCAAAACTGGTTTGACTGCTCTGTAGTTTTTTCCGTATCAGTATCAGTTCAGTCACTCAGTCATGTCCGACTCTGCAGCACGCCAGGCCTCCCTGTCCATTATCAACTCCTGGAATCCACCCAAACTCGTGTCCGTTGAGTCGGTGATGCCATCCAACCATCTCATCCTCTGTCATCCCCTTCTCCTTCTGCCCTCAATCTTTCCCAGCATCAGGGTCTTTTCAAATGATTCAGCTCTCCGCATCAGATGGCCAAAGTACTGGAGTTTCAGTTTCAACATCAGTCCTTCCAATGAACACCCAGGACCAATCTCCTTTAGGATGGACTGGTTGGATCTCCTTGCAGTCCAAGGGACTCTCAAGAGTCTTCTCCAACACTACAGTTCAAAAGCATCAATTCTTCGGTGCTCAGCTTTCTTCACTGTCCAACTCTCCCATCCATACGTGACCATTGGAAAAAACATAGCCTTGACTAAATGGACCTCTGTTGGCAAAGTAATGTCTCTACTTTTTAATATGCTTTCTAGGTTGGTCATAACTTTCCTTCCAAGGAGAAAGCGGCTTTTAATCTCATGGCTGCAATCACCATCTGCAGTGATTTTGGAGCCCTCAAAAATAGTCTGCCACTGTTTCCACTGTTTCCCCATCTACTTGCCATGAAGTGATGGGACCAGATGCCATGATCTTAGTTTTCTGAATATTGAGCTTTAAGCCAACTTTTTTACTCTCCTCTTTCACTTTCATCAAGAGGCTCTTTAGTTCTTCTTCACTTTCTGCCATAAGGTGGTGTCATCTGCATTATCTGAGGTTATTGATATTTCTCCCGGCAATCTTGATTCCAGCTTGTGCTTTCTCCAGCCCAGCATTTCTCATGATGTAATCTGCATATAAGTTAAACAAGCAGGGTGACAATATACAGGCTTGACATACTCCTTTTCCTATCTGGAACCAGTCTGTTGTTCCATGTCCAGTTCTAACTGTTGCTTCCTGACCTACATACAGGTTCCTCAAGAGGCAGGTCAGGTGGTCAGGTATTCCCATCTCCTTCAGAATTTTCCAGTTTGTTATGATCCACACAGTCAAAGGCTTTGGCGTAGTCAATAAAGCAGAAATAAATGTTTTTCTGGAACTCTCTCTCTTTTTCTATGATCCAACGGATGTTGGCAATTTGATCTCTGGTTCCTCTGCCTTTTCTAAATCCAGCTTGAACATCTGGAAGTTCATGGTTCACATACTGCTGGAGCCTGGCTTGGAGAATTTTCAGCATTGCTTTACTAGCGTGTGAGATGAGTGCAATTGTGTGGTTGTTTGAGCATTCTTTGGCATTGCCTTTCTTTGGGATTGGAATGAAAACTGACCTTTTCCAATCCCGTGGCCATTGCTGACTTTTCCAAATTTGCTGACATATTGAGTGCAGCAATTTCATAGCATCATCTTTTAGGATGAAATATCTCAACTGGAATTTCATTACCTCCACTAGCTTTGTTTGTAGTGATGCTTCCTAAGGTCCACTTGAGTTCACATTCTAGGATGTCTGGCTCTAGGTGGGTGTGAGGGATCACACCATCGTGATTATCTGGGTTGTCAAGATCTTTTTTGTACAGTTCTTCTGTGTATTCTTGCCACCTCTTCTTAATATCTTCTGCTTCTCTTAGGTCCATACCATTTCTGTCCTTTATTGAGCCCATCTTTGCAAGAAATGTTCCCTTGGTATCTCTGATTTTCTTGAAAAGATTTCTAGTCTTTCCCATTCTATTGTTTTCCTATATTTCTTTGCATTGATCGCTGAGGAAGGCTTTCTTATCTCTCCTTGCTATTCTCTGGAATTCTGCATTCAGATGGGTGTATCTTTCCTTTTCTCCTTTTCCCATATACATGCTATTTACTATTCATCCCCTCGTTTATGTAGGCTGCACCACACAGCATGCACCAGCTTAGCTCCTCAACCGGAGACTGAGTGCGGCCACGGCAGTGAGAGTACCAAGTCCACTGAGCTACCAGGGAATTCTCTCCATGCAAATTTTAGCATCATCTTGCTGATTTCTAGAAGAGAAAAATGCTCCTGGGACTTACTTTTGCAGATGGTTGTGTGAGATGACAAAGAACTTGGAAGTTTATGGGTACGTGCAGAGATGTTTTAACAGGGTCCATGGTCTTTCCTCTTTACAGAACTGTAGCTCTGACCACGGCCAGCTAGAGACTGTGGTTAAACCCTGGAAGCTAGGCAACTATAAGGCGCCTCATCTTTCTAGCATGATGGGAAGCCCAAACCAAAGCTCATACATTTATACATTCACATCCCACAGGCGGCCACTTAACTTAGTCACAAGCAGGAGAGGGCAACTCATTGCATAGGGCACACACACAGTTGAAGCGGCAGTGTGCTTCACAAATAAGAAGAGAGTTGTATGTTTTTAAATGTTCATTTTATCTTTCTTTAGTATCTCAAATTACCTTCCAACAAATGCAGGTTGGGCACATCAGATTAGTAACCACCCCCCTCCAAAAAAAAACTAGCTGAACTGCTGGCTAGTGAAGGGTTATCAGGGTCCTAAACACAAGAGTGTGCTTATCAGTTATCTCATCAGGAGAAGTAAGCTTTCAGATAACCAAAGCTTTTCTTTAAACACTAAAACAGTTCATCCAGCTTACCCATCTGGGCAAAAACTTTCTAAACTCATCAATAACCACAGTAAGCTCAGAGCTGACACAGGCCTCCAAGGAGCCCTCTGGAATTGTCCGCTGGGCCTCCAGAAGACTCGGGGTGCCCCCATCCTGGTCACAAGCCCCTCTTCTGGGGAAAGGCCAAGGGTCCACTCTCTCCAAGCTCATGGCTTTACAGGGAGGCTGAGGATGGGGGCTGAATCCAAACGTAGTTTGAGCAGACTGGCTGAGAGTGGGGTTCAAAGGGCCTGATAAACAGTACACCTCAATTTTTACAATTCTCCACTGTGGCCAAATTGGGTGACCAACTACCAGGAGCCAAGTGTGTCAGTCCAAGGCGCGTTTCCCCAAACCCACCAAGGAGTTTCTGTCACCCAGGCGGTGCAGAGGAACACGGCTCACTCTGCAGGCACAGACTCCCCCAGACTCCAGCCTCTGAGTGAATGGAGGTGCTGGGACACAGACAGGTTCAGCACTGTCCTTGGTCACACAGCTGGATTGTGAGCTCCAGGCTGCACCTGAGCCGAGACCCTCCTGCTTGATGGAGAGCAAGCAGCCCCAAGAAGCTCATTTTGGGGACCAGCCGCCACAGGGCCCAGCCCCCACTTCTATTTCCCACAGCACTGGCACAGAGTTTTGCAAGAAGACCCGTCTTTTATTTAGATAAATAAAAGTATTGCTTCGTGGTAAATATTCCCTTCCTATCCCTTAGAGGAGAAAAGGGGAAAGAAAATTTAGTCTCTTACCTCAAAGGAACATTCAACATTTCTTTCATTTTTTTTGTGTGATAATCCCTTCAGGTCTATCTTTTCAACACTCACTGTAAAGGTAAACAAAACAAAAAAACAACAAACAGAATTATAAAAACGAAATAAAAGCTTGAAGTATACATGATTAGTTTGCATCTATCGATATGGGACTTTCACAGGAAAGCTCCCAGCTCCTGGCGCCATCTCCTCCGCAGGGAGCTCGTCAGGAACAAGGGAGGCTGGAGGCCGAGCTCAGAATGAGGGCAAAGTTGATTGTGAGACAGAAAATACAGGAAAAATATAAAAACAAATCAAAAAAAGGGGTTGGTGCTCGAAAAGAGCATACGTTTATTTGCCTGCTAGAGGGCACGGATGATAACGGTAACCGAAGGTTAGTTACGCTCTGTTCTCATCCCTCAAAGACCAAAGTCTCCCACTCTGGTTCTTTAGAGTTGCAGCTGCCCAGAGCCTTTGTCGCGTCTTCCGTCTCCTTCTGGGACGGCCAGGCTGCAGGCGCGGGGACCACGTGTGTGGCGTGGGCACTGTGGACCCCTAGCGCCACCCTACAAAGCAGGGGCCACGGCTGCACGGGTGGGCGGGGCAGGAGAAGACAGTCACGGTAGACAGCCCTGAAGCCATCACCTCCTCACACCACCCCTTTCACTCCCACGGGTGCTTTTTTTTCTCTCCTCAGAAAGAAAATGATACAATTAAGCTTGTAAGCACTTACATTTTAAGATGCAAATTAAATTTGTAAGATGCAAATATTCGAGCACAAATATTTTTGAAAATAAAACAGTACTTAATAAACATGATCTAGTTTCCAAACCCCCAAATCACACTCAGGTATGCATGTCCTGTTTCTGATTCAAACACAAATGCATCTCAAATACTCTAACTGCTTGCTTCTTCAAGCTTGTGAACTTCTGGCAGGCACAGCAGTCAGATAATCCAGCTCTTACGGAAAGACCCCAGCGAATGAGGGAGGCTTTCCTGCGTGAACAGCATACACACCTTCCTGATTTTTCATCCGTATTCCTGGAGCTCGCTTGGCTGGGTACTATGGGCATGTCCGCAGATCCTCAACACCTGTCTAACCTGACACACTCAATGTAACTCACAAAACTATCATATTACACTTTTTGCAGATGCCCAATTTCCTTGTCGGCCACACATCCTGAGTTTTCTCCAGCAAACACCACTCTGTAAGACGTTCAGGGTCAACCCCCAGAGAGCTTTGTGCTAAGAAACTCTTCTTCGCAGACTGCCCATGTACGTGATCATACTAAAGGCTCTGAGAAGTCCTGTGACAGATAAATCCACTTTTTTTTTTTTTTGGCCACAGAACTCTCTCCTCCCGTAATATGTCTGAGCGCCTAGAGAACAAGCAACTCTGGGCACCAGGCTTCGAGAAGGTTCTAACCCTGTACTTCCCACTACTGTAGCCACTGACCCCATGGGACCACTTACATTGGTATTAATTACAATTGAATAAAATAAAAAATCTCTTTCCTCAGTTGCACTAACCACATTTTAAGCACTCGGCAGCCACGCACAGCCAGGAGCTGCCACACTGAGCAGACCCAGAATCCTGGTCGTCACAAGGAGTTCTACTGGGCGGCGCTCTAAAGTCAGGGGCAGGTGAGCCGCAGGCAGCCCTCGGCCAGTCAGTGTGACCGTCTCCAGGGTGCAGAGCCACACTGCAGGCTCATGCACCGCCAAAGGTGCTCTCCACTCGCCCAGCAGAGCCCGGCAGTGGTGCCAGACTCCACAATCCAGAAACACCAACCATCTGGATCTTCGCAGAAAACAACATGCTAATCCCTGCCGTAAACCAACAATTGGTTCATTCAACAACTCGTCTTATGAAGCACCTACTGTGTGCTGGGCTGCACTCCAGGCCTGGGCACAAGGCGGCCGGCACGGACCAGAATCCTTGCCTTCACAGACTGCTGCCTGAATTTCTGAGCCTCTATGAATTTATAAAGTTGTATCAGGGTTGATACAGATCGTGGGAGACACTAGAACCCATTTGGTTTAGAGTATTTTAAGCTTAAAATAGCATCTCACAGGAAAACTCTTTTTAAAAAACAAGAACGTTTGTTTCCTTTCTGGCAAAACAAAGAAAACACTGCGTTTAGCAGTTGTGCACTGCCCAACCTTGCTCAGTGAAACTACCCACTGTTCCTGTCTGACTTCCCCCAGCAGACTGTCAGCAAATAAACAGCTCTGACATTCTCCCAATCACTATTTTTAAAAACTTACCCACAAGGACCTCACTCTAATCCAGACCCTTCACTTCTTTAGACAATAGAATATACAAAGTCAAGGAACACAGAAAAACCTATTTGGCATTTTCCTGGGCCACAGAACACCAACGTGTACCTACAAGTTCCAGGGCTGAATATTAGGATTTATGAAAAAAAAAGCAGAAAGAAAAAACGCTAACTGGACTGAAGGCGGGAAGTGACTCATATCAGAACAGGAAAATGTGAAAAGCAGATGAATGTTACTCAGCTATTCTCAGATCAAAGAGGCATTTCAGACCAGAGGTCTGAGATGTTAGCGAGATCTCTCTAGAGCCCCCAGCCCACTGGATGCTGTGCTCTCTGTCTGCCATCACCAGCCCCAGCTCCGCCAGGACGCCTCTGGACCAAACACACAGACAAGACCTGCTGTCTTCTCTTGGTGCCACCCGCCCTGGAAGCAACACCTGTGGCCACACAGGGCCCTGAGGGCAGGAGGACGGCCAGCCGAGGGCAGGGGGTGTGGTCAGGTGGATTCTATGAAGCAGGTGAGAGCGGCAACAGCGGCCAACATGAGGGCCGGCTGGGGGCTGTTCAGCTGGGCTTCAAAGATATGTAAGACACTCTCAACTCCGGAACTATTAAAGACCACGTTTATAACATTACAAACATGAACAAGTGCTTATCCTGTTACCTGAAATGTTATAAACTGCATGCATAACATGATTATAGTTTAAAATGTAAAAGAAAGTGAGACTGAATATAAGTGATCAAAAATGACAGGGTTAACTGTGCCTGGTGGTGGAGTTATAGGTAGTTTTCCTGCCACATCTCTGCAGCGTGGTTTCATGGTTGTAGAGTGTTCACCTGTCTGCTGATGGCCCACTGAAAGCCCACCGGCAGACAAGGCCCCCTTCCCTCCTGTCACTCTTGTGAGCCTGCAGACTGGGTTATGTCACACGCTAAGCCCCGCTCCTTTCTGAAAGGTATAAGCAAAATCCTTATCAGTCTGAGGGGCTGGATACCAAACCATCACCTGAGGAAGACCCCCCAGGCCCCCAGGGCTGGGCGGGAAGAGCACCCAGGTCGAGAGCGCCTCCTCAGGGCCCAGACTTCAGGGGTTTGGGCGGGGCACTCAGTAGGACTCTGGCTGGAGGCTGCCAGCCTGCCCCCACGTGGAGAACAGCACGTGATAGAGTGCGGTTTCCTTCCAACATTTCCTGGGTTCAAATTTTCTTCTTTCCTTATTCAAGCTGTACACCAGCAGTTCTCCTCAAATCTTACAAGTCAGAGCAAACAGCCTTCAATAAGATGTGTAATTGCACTGAACTTCCATGTTTATAATTGGATCCATGCCTAATTAAAAAACCAGAGCACTACTGTCACTAAGAAAGGAGGGAGGCCGAGCTGCGTGGATAAGACCGTAAAATGCACCGTGGTAAGAGTCCAGGCAGACGCCCTGGAAGCCCAAGCAGGGTCCGGCAGGGTCACAGACCCCCTCCAGCAGCCACACCGCCAGGTCCAGGAACACACTCCTGACTTCAGCCTGGGAGTGCCTGTTGAAACCGCCACAGTCTAAGGGCCACCTTCGCTGCCAAGTGCTGTCACGTGATCCTCAGGAGCTGAGGGCCACGTCGCATGAGAGAACAGGACACCCCGAGATAATGGCTTTAATATGTCCCAAGAAGGAGGCTCTCCTCTGAAACACTTCCCTTTCTACCCTAAAGGCTTCTGGAAAAAACCAAGTTGTCATCAGTTTCCTGCTAATTACGTGTTTTACTTGATTTCAATGTATCTTTATTAAACAGCTTAATTCGGTACAGTCAATAACAAGAAACCAATTTTATGCCAAACCCAAAACTAAACCAAAGCTAAAAGAAAGCATAGTAAAAAGGGTTTTATTGACGAGTGAGGGAAAAGATGAAAATCAATCGTTTTCTAGCACAATACCTTCTCTCAAAAGCCCCATACAACAGAACTCACTGTCCTCATATTTAAAGAAGCTGAACCAGAATAATATTTAGGATACTTCCAGCTTTACAGTTTTATTACTGAAATCTAATTTTCATCTAAGAATTTAAAAGCTGTATTCTTAAAAGTCTCAGCTGAATAATGTTCCTAAGTATCAATTTACTTTCTCACTTTCATTTAGCATTCAGTTGTTTGTGTTAATGGGAATAATTTTTTAAAACCACTGTTCTTAAAATTTGAACATTCACTACTATGCTGATTCAACTGGTCCTCTTTTCTACATCTTATTAGGTCATGTTATATGAATTTAAGAACTCTAAAAATTTATTTTTCTTAGTTTTTGTTTATCATCTAGCTCCCTTGCATTAATTTGATTTGTTAGTTCTCCAGAAAGAAAGATAGAAACAAAAGCCGAACATGGCCCAGGAAACATAAAGCTGATAACAGACACGTCTAAAGTAGCAAGAAGAGGAAGAGAATGCACGTTCCACTTGGGTGGTTAGCGAATAGCACTCGAACGCGGGGACCTGGGCGATTCACTCACTCACGTATATTACGTATGCTAAGGCTAGCATTTGTTGAGCTTTCGTACGCATGGGGCCCCGCGGTGGCCATGAGTGGAGGAAGACTGAGTCAGTCCACAGCAATACCATGGGGCCAGACTTCTAAAGGGAAGGGAAGGGGCCGCTGAGCAGAGCCACACACAGTCAAGGCCCAGGGGTGACAGCACCTGTGTTGGGAGGAAGTTAAAGTGGTGGTGGAGACAGGGGACAGGAGGCTGGGGCAGGTGGGCTGGCCCGGGACCCATGCAGCAGGGCAGGGGGAGACCAGGGGCTCTGCAGTCTCTGGCGGTGTGAACTCTGACACCCCAGTTGTGTGACCTTGGGCACCGTTCTTTAATCCCTGAACAGATCGAGCACCGGCTTCCTCTGTGGGGCTGCGGCATCAACCTGGCGGGCTCCCGTGAGCCAGGTGGCTTCCCGAGGAACTCTGTACCTGAAATCCTTCAGTTAACAGTACAGAGAAAAAAGTAAGGCTTCCGCCTAATGCGTGCGTGGCTTTCCTTTTCTAGTCTCTTCTGTTTAACCAAGTGTTGGGATCTCAGAGTTGGAATCCCAGCTTATCTTAGGAATGCTGGGTAACCACAACTCAGTTCTCCTGTCTGAAATGGGGACTGCGGTTACAATGAACCAGGTTATTATACCTGAGTCCCTCAGGGTCTTAGGAAGATTGGGTGAGTTAATGTATGTAACAAGCTAGGACCACATGCCAAGACTAGTCAGGGTTTCAGAGACTGTCCTTACTGCTATCCCGAGATATAATCTGAAGAAACACAAAAGTTTCATCTCTTTATAAGTTAAACTGTGTCTCTGAAGACTTTTAAAAAGCAGAGACAATCCAAAACTGAAGTGGGGTACAGAAAAGACAATAAGAAAACTAGTAACGCTGAGAGTGGCTTCAGACTTTCTGAAGAGCAGTAACAGGGTACTGGGGAAAACATGAACAATAAATCTAAGTTACCTGCTGGTCAATTTCACAGTGGAGGAACTACGGTTACCTGTGACCACTGAATGAAGACCACTGCAGATAATCAGCAAGGTCTGGCTTACTGCATCTTCTAATGGTCATGATATCTGAGAGCAGTCAGGTTGGGTCCCACCACAGTCCTGCCTTCCTACACCAGGCATACCAGCGAGAGACAGACACTGCTGTTCAACCAGCAATTACATTAAAACACGTGAAGGAGGGGTCTCGATAACTGTGCCAACAGGAGACAAGCGTGATGGTGAAGAAGAGGCCTTCCCCCTTAAGACTGCAAGTGTACAAGACACAGGCTGCACTTGGACGGGCTGGGGACAGAGGAAGCAACGCCCACCGGGAGGCACCTCCAGCTTAACAACACGCCAAGGAAGACCCTCTGCTCAGTGAGTGACAACTATCACCGGGAACAGAGGTCCTGCTGCCTCCAGGAAGACTGAGCTCCAGCAGAAGCCAGGAAACGAGCTGACTGCTGCTCCCAGGGCTGTGGAGGGCAGCCGTCTAGGCCCGCAGCCACAGGTGTGAGGACTCCACACCGCCGGCATCCTCGCCCAGCTCCAAACCGGGAGGCGAGAGCAGTTGGGGGCCCTGCGGGCTGCACCCCAGGCTGTCCCTGAGCCCCCCAAGGGCCCACACCACTGGCCGGGGACCACCGGCCTGACACTGTCCACTGTGGCCACACGAAGCCAGACGGCCGAGAATCAGGGAGACCGGCCTCCCCTGTGGGAGGGAGAGCTGCCTTGTCCACGCTGAGCCAGTGCAACTGCAACGTGATGAAATAAGACTACAAGTTCAGGTCCTCAGTCCTGTGGGCCCTGTGTGGGGCTGGTGGCAACCACGTCAGTGTGGAGAAAATAGTGCATCACTGTGCAAAGCGCTGCTCTCAATTCAGGAGCCCCGGTGGGGCGGGGAGAGGCACGACAACGGTCACTGATTACCCCTTAATAAACATCAAGATGTGAGATTTCTACGGTCGAGACACATCCATGTATAACTTGCGGAATTCAGAAAAAATAATACATCCTACTAAGATTGCTGTTTTCAAACCATCTGGAAGCATCCAGCCAAACATCATGACCCCCAGCTCCTCCCCACACCCCGTCCTCCCTGCGGCCAAGCACCTCACCTCTGGACAGTTTCCCTCCGGGCCTCTTGGGCAGCGACCCCTCAGTGGAATGTGTGGATGTGTGCAGGGCGTTCTCCAGGCTGTTGCCCACGCTGCTGACAGGGGGCTCCGTCCTAGGCGTGACCTGCAGGGACAAAGTCGGAATCAACTTATTTTCTTCCAAAATTTAGTTCACATGTGAGGATTTTCATTTTTATTTGAAAGTCACTTATGTTTACTGTAGCTTCCAATTTTTCTGTAAAACAGTCATCACTAGTGTGAGCACTTCTGGTGGAAGACAAACCTTTGAGCAATTCACCACTCACCACTGAAATGTAAAGTCACCCCAGTTTGAGCAACCATGGGGGCTCATGTCTTGTGCCAGCGGTTCACTGACTGGGTAGAAACTGTTAACTAAGTCGTCACAAATGCTATCTGAGGCAAAACCTGATTTTTCAGTTCTTCAAATCAGAGTTTCCTATTAATTACAAAGCAGGACTTAACACTGTCCTATAAATCTTGAAAAATAATAAAATGCTCTAATAAAAACATGAGAGAACAGGATAGACCTGGATCTACTGGGGGGTGCATTTTTAAAAAGCATATTCTAGAAATACGTTACAATCCCATCTCTGGGCAGTTGTCATACAAAGCACTCACACATGAGGATGGTGTGTGTCGGTGAGGGGGACAAGCTCACTGTAACAGTGAGACACCAAAAACACCCAGGAACAAAAGCGCCACCACCTGCACTCCCCACTCTATGCTGGCCGTGGGGGTTCAGCCTACACCAAGTTCCCGACAGGATCCTGGAGGGCTGCCCTGTCCCCGCTCCCTCGTCTTAGGTTTACAGACAGCCAGGATCCCTGAAGGCTACTTCGGACACTACAGTGACCTCAGGAGGGCGGAGGGGAGCGCGGAGGGGAGGGGCAGCACCTTTACTTTTTCCCCCTAATGATAGCCAGTATTTGAAAATTTTTATAGCCAAATGCATTTATTACTTTTAGGATTTAGAGGAATGAAAATGAGCAATGCCTTATTGTCTTCCTACTCACAATTTATAAGGACAGTACAGAAAAGTTATGATCTTAAAGTTTACCAAGAGCAGCAAGTTTTAAAAGATGGAGAAACATGGCGCTAAACACACACAGCCAAATAGAAGGGTCAGGAAGAAGAGGGGCCGATTTCTGGTCCCAGCCCTGACTCGGAACGGACGTGAGATGCACACAGGAAGCTCTCTGGCTATACACACAGCCAAATAGAAGGATTAGGAAGAAGAGGGGCCGACTTCTGGTCCCAGCCCTGACCCGGAACGTCACAGGAAGCTCTCTGGCCGCCGCTGTCCTCGGTTCACCTTGCTGGCTGGCCGGTGGGTAGGCGGCGCACAGACTCTGCTGTGTGCAGGCCTGGCTGGGGCACCCGGCAGAGGTGGAGGGCCTGGGGCAGGTGGAGGTGGGCAGAACACACCAGCCACCTTGCGAGACGGGACACCCAGCCCCGCAGACAGAGCTCAGGGAGGCCACAGCAGCCACGATCCCACTGGGATACCCCCCGCCTGCTCCCAGCGGCCAGCCTCGGCCCAGGAAGGCCCCCGCTGTGCAGGTGTCCCCTCCCCACAAGCAAGCTCAGTAACTCAGCAGGTCTGGCTAATCTGCAAGTTTACTGAACTCAATCCTCCCCCTCCAGCACTCCTCTAAAAAGTCCATTCATTTGATAACATTTACCAAAATGCCGTAACACAGTTACATTTTCCAGTTACTTACATTTGTAGTTTAATTTGCATTATTTCCTTCAGGTGGAGCAAAGTTTTCTTTTATCATCCAATGATCAGAATATTCCAGAAGTGAACGTCTTTATTAAATAAGGTAAAAGCACTGACAGGTACAACACAACAGATAAGACTCTGAGCCAACTCCAGGGGATAGCGGAGTCTGGCGTGCTGCAGTCCAAGGGCCTGCAAAGAGTCAGCCATAACTGAGCCACAACAAAGTTACTCAAAGAGTAAGAGTTTAAATACCAAACAGTATTTTGGGAGGCTGACATTTCCAACAACACACTGAACACCTGACCTGACCCCCACACCTGGCCTGACCCCCAGGAACCCCCATGTTCTCTCAGCTGCCCTGGTTGGTGATTCTAAGTCCTGGTCCTCAGGAGAGGGAGACTGAGGGTTTCAGCAACTGCCAACGGTGGCACAGGCCCCGCTGGCCCGTGAGGAACCTCTCCGCGTGGAGCAGACACACATACCCCTGCCCGGCCCCCAACAGCCCAACCGGCCGCAGTGGATGCCACCCTCCAGACTAACAGCCTTTGGGGAGGGGGCTGCAAAAATGGACCGCAGTGCCCTCAGCCCCTCTGGTGAATGCTGAGGCGGAGAACTCAGCCAGTAAAGCCTGGGGCGGGGGCATGGAAATCACTCTGGTTCTCAACCCTGACTGCACGTGGACCCTGGAGTTACCCAGCACGATGGATGCACTGCATCCTACATAAATACAGGAAAGAAAACTAAAACAACAACAACAAAAAAAAAACAGTTGTTTTCCTTGGCATTTTTAAAGCATTTCTTCCCAGTTTTCCAAACGTTCACTTCTTTCAACCCAGCCTCTATCTTCTCTCTCATCCTTTGTTTACATTGAAAGCTGTCTTCACTTGTACTTCCCAGAAATGCTATTTTTGGGGTTATTTTTGGTGAAGCTAATTTGCCCCATGTGACCCACGCAGCTCAGCCGAGCGCTGTCTGACTCAGGCTCACAAGCAGAGCCGTCAGCAGCGTGACAGACTCAGAATGAAGCCCTGCTTGGTGCGGGGGTCGCTTCTGCTGCTGCTGGGAGGCTCTGGGAAGACGTGGTCCAGCCGCCAGCCCAGCGCAGCCCTGACGGATGTTTTCCATTAGGCTCACAGTCTCGCTTCCTGCCAGTGCCCGCCGACTGAAGCCCTCTGGGCCAGTCAGCTCCTTTTCCAGCTTCCCAGCCGGCCCTCCTACGACCCACGGGGTCTGGCTCCTGACATCTCCCACGGCCCTCCGCTCCGTCCACTGGGAAGATGGTCAGGATATACCGGAGGCCTCTGTCCTGGCTGCGTCCTCGGCCAGAGCCCCCTCATACACATGCCCCCCTCATACTGTCTCATACACAGCTCAGGCTCTGCAGCCATGGCCCGGCCGACCGAGCCACTGAGGCCAAGACCTCGTCCGGCATACGTTCAGCTTCCTCCACTGCACCCACCTCGCAGGGTTTTTGTGAGAATTAAATGGAAAGCGTTTGAAGTGGCGTGCAGGAAAGACAGTCAGGAGTCTGTGAAATGGCAGTTGCGACAACCAGGGCACGTGCAGACACACGGCGCAGCACGGACACCTGGAGAGGACGCACACCCACAGGGTCCCGCAGAGAGGCTCCCCTGGGCGGCAGCCCAACCCCACAGGCCGCACCCTGAGCGGAGCACACCAAGCTGCACCGCTGACCTCGCCCAGGGACACAGTCCAGGCAGGCCCCCGGATTCCGCATCCCTGTCTTGGGAACCTGGGGGCTGCCTTCTCCTCTAAATAGACACTCCACCCACAGGCAACTCTTCCATGACGAGCGAGCGCCACCCTGCAACAGCGTGGACGGTGACCTGATTATCTGGACCACAGGCAGACAAATGCCCCACGAGGCAGTGCTCGTGATGTCACAGGGGAGCAACCTCGTCCCCAGCCAGCAAGTGCAAATAGCGGCAGCTGTGTGTCTGTGACAAACTTCACTGCCTCTAGAGCCCTGGGCCCACTCACGCACTGGGAGGAATCTGTCCTAAGAAGATAACCAGTGATAAAACGCTTTGTGTGCAAGAAGGTTCGTCTAAGCTTCAAAAGAACAAAAGCAGGCAAATCCCTGGAGGTGCAGTGGTTGGGACCCTGAGCTTTCACCACTGAGGGCACGGGTTTGATCTCTGGTCAGGGAACTGAGGTCCCACAAGCTGTGCAGTGTGGCCAAAAAGGGAAAAAAAGAAAGAAATATCCAGCAAGATTAATATTTAAATATGTAAATGTACATCCATGTGATTAAATATTATGCAGCTGTTAAAAAACAACTTCAGAAAATGAAAGGCATGGGGAACACTCACATTTAGGTATGTGAATCTGTAACATATAAATTGTATAGAAACATTATAGGCACTGGAAAAAGAAGAAAATGTGCCATAATTTTAATAGTATTTATTATCTGAGTGACTAAAATATGTTTTTTGTTTTCCAATTTTTTAGAAAGGAATAATCACTATTAGGATTAGGAAAAAAGTTAAAGATGCCAAGTGTAAACGAGAACACCTTCCTACAAGATGCAAACATGAAAACGTCAAACAGAACCAACTTCCAAAATACAGCAGCTGCTCATCCCAGCGCCTGCTCTGTCTCCTGGCCGGCCAGTGCTGTCATGGAGCTGTCAGAGGTGCTGAGGAGCCCTGACAGGAAACCCCGCCACTGGGGGCAGGTCGGTGGAGCTGAAGCCTGGCAGGAGAGGAGCCAGCCAAGCAAACACCTGCGGGAGGGGCTTCCAGGAGCAGGAATGGACCCTCAACTCCAGCATCTACCAACAGAGTCCCTGATTTCCAACTTGTTCTCCAAGCGCTGCCTCTATAGTGGGAAGAACAACGTGCTGAATGTTGATACTTGTAAGTCAATGGGAAAAAACACATAAAATCAGAACGAAAACTGATTTGTAAGCATTTTACTAAAGCAGTGATTATGTGTCTCTAAAAAACCAGAACAAGAAAATAGATAGTTTAATAGTGAAAGCTATTTGCTGACTTAGGACAAGTGAAAGCCAGAGCTAACCAAAAACCGTTTTCCACATAAAAACATTCCTTTTAATATTCCTTACCCTAAAGCTCTGCTCATTAAAAAGAGAAAAGCTGGGAGAAAAAAAAATGATTACCGCTCAAAAATCTCAGCACGAGGTACCAAGTACATAACTAGATGAGTTCTAGCAAAGCGACTCTAGAGCCAGGTTCTTCACAAGCAGCCCTGGGAGGTACAGCCCCATGGCACGCCCAGCCCCACCGTGTGCCCCAGGAAGCTCAGAACTTCGGCTCCAGGCCACCCCACAGCCTGCAATTAAACCAGAGTCCGGCAGCAGGGGAGGGCAGTGGGGGAGCGCCCGGAGCCTGGCACCTCACAGGAGGCCACCGCGGTCCAGGCTGGCGACATGGCCAAGGTACAGAGCAGGCAAGGCTTCGTCTCAACAGCGCACTACCAGCTCTCACCGAGCTTTATTTTAAACGACCTAACAGCTCAGGTGTATTCTCTTGGAAGTGAGCAGGTAAGAGGCAGGAAATTTAAGGTTGGGCTGGGGAGTATTCAAAACAGTGGTTTGGAAAGAAAGGCACAATGTTAATGGTGAGGAACACAGAGATGCAAGGGGTCACACAGATACGTTACTAAATGCACAAGTTCAAAAGGCACAGCCAGGTAGGAACAAACCCTCATCACTATAAACTTTGAAAGCGACTCTGTTTGAAATGTAAAATATATTCAGGAAGATAGCCCTCCCCCTTCAGGAAAAGCGTGAGTCACATGACCGGTGTCCTGGTGGAAGCTGCTCCCCTCAGCATGCAAGGTCCATTCCAATAGTTTCTTTCCAGAATGTCACAGCCAAAGACACAGACGGGGTATCCACCGCAGGCTATTTTCACCCTCAGCACTTCCGACAAGAAGGGCACAGAGTGCACAACACTGGCACCCTGCACATCCTGGCCAGAAGGATGCATCAATATTGGGGTGTCCTTTGAGAACCCCACTCAGTGTTCAGTCATAACAAGTGAACTGGGCTCTAATGCCCACTTTGACATAACACTCCAGCACCTGACACAAACCCACAGAGCAGTGCACATTTCCGGGGGCGCTGCACGATGCCCCGGGGCACGAGCCACAACACAGAACCAGCCCAGAACACCGGGGCATCCGCGACGGGCAGAACAGGTGCCCACAGACTCTGGGGCTGAGCCGGACCCCCAGCTGGAAAAGAGGACGTGAGGACGTATTAAAGGTTCAGAAGCACCAGTGAAGCAGGCCCCAGGCATGTGTCTCGTGTGAGCAGGCTCCTGGGAGCAGACGCCTATTCTGAAAGGAAAAAAATCACTGTGATTGCTAACCCAGCCTCCCCAATACGAGTATTAACAGCACAAGGCTCCTGAGCTTCATAAGTAGTTAAGGAAAAGACCCACACAAACAAGCCTTTTCAGCAAATTCCCACCTGCGAAGTTAGCACGCTGGAACAGAGGTCAGGAACATGGTGACAGGAGAAGCGCGGTCCTCCCCGGGGAAGCAGGGGCCCGGGGAGTGCTGTGTCCAACGGAGTCACAGCCCAAAACACAGATGGGGCATTCGCTGTAGGTTATTTTCACCACACATTTTCCCACATGGCCCCAACAACCCACATCAAAGCATCTCATTCATTTAATTAACTCTGTTATAGCTATAGGTTGTTACCATTATTCCCAAGCTTTTAATTTTTATTAAAACGCCCAAATGTGATGGGAGGAGGGGATGTTTTTCTTCCCCACAAATTAATTCTCTTTCCTTTTCAGTTATTTTTTTTCTAGTCTAGACTATAATATTTCTAGAAGTAGTTCCTACATAATACATGTTTTAATTAGATTCACTGTGAATCAGTAAGAAAACTGAGGATACAATTTCTTTCTAGTAATTCTATTGAGGTTCTTATGTAAAAGTCCTAAATAATCAGAAATGATGCTACAATGCTCCTTTCTCATAAGGAACTCGACGTCAATGTTTAAAATATCTAGGCTTACCATGATTTACAATTTTGAAAATGTTAAAGGCATACAATCCAACAGTCTTACTTTCGGTGCCACAGACTCCTATCTGAGGAAACCTGACCCACGTGCACAGTTCTACAGGTGACAAGCCCATCAGAGCGCTGAAAGAACACACTCTGTCCCCTGCTCTCCCTGTACTTGTCCATAAACTTGGTTTTGTGTGGCATATATAAAGCCAAACCACCAAGTTCAGAGAGTTCCTCCCACCAGAAGCTTTTGCACACCAGCTTTTGAAAAAATAAAAACACAGGATACAGAAGTTAAAATTCACTAGACTCTGCATCTGTATGGCACATAAGAGAAACAGCCATTGGATGTTACTAACAGGCCCAAGGGAAAGAAAAGCACTGAGGGAGCCAAGCTTTTCTCCGAAAAGCCGGGTGGCCTTCCGGAAACCCCCGGCAGGTCCCTCCACTGCTCAGGACACAGCCCCCAACTTGGAGGCAGGGACCACTAGCCTCTGGGACTGAAAGACGATGACACAGTCTCTGCCTCCAATCATCCAAGTTTGGGAATGAAGATGTGAAGAAACCTATCACAACACAGTGTGGTAAGGGCTAGGACAGAAGGAGCCGAAGAAGGCTTCCTTATGGATTGCGTGAGTCAAGAAGTGGGGCCAGGTGCCCCCTCTGGGAGAAGAGCATCTGGAAGGGGCTTGGGGGAAAAGGGGGCACGTGAACACGAGGAACTGAGTACAGACAGAGCTGAAGACACACAGCTGGGCCAAGGGCAGATCGCTGCACTGGGAAGCAGTGCACCACGCCAGGAACTCACGCCGGGGAACACCAGCCCTATGGGCATCTTCCCAGGACCACGGCTGTGACACCCGGGGGCTGAGGTCAGCGGCTAAGAGTGGGCCGGGAGGCGGCGGGGCACCATCGCACACTAGACCCAGGTCGGTGCACATCGCAATGAGGGCCTGCCTTCCCTGAGGCAACATTAGAGGCTCCCAGAGCACCGCGTCGCAGCTCCAGATGGATCCAAAAGTGCCCGCTGCAACTCGAGAAACTGCCCGCCGTAAGTCGAGAAACTGCCCGCCGCAAGTCGAGAACCATCCCACGATGCACCTCTGAAGGCGAGATGAGGCCTGATTTCCCTGCAGTGACGCGAGAAACTTCCACGGCTCCTCCTCGAACCTCCCAAGTTACCTTGACTTCCCTGAGGCTTCACGAGAGGGTCCCTGAATTGAAAGGGTCAACTTGGGAGGAACACTACGCTTCCCACCACAACTCAGAGCCCGCTTAAGGGCAGCACCTGAACATGTCACTGTTATTTCTAAAAAGAGATAAGGCACCAAAGTTTGTTTTAAATTTAATCACAAAACAAGGGAGAGAAGCTCTAAAGTTGTCTCTTGTGAACTTAAGGACAGCAGTTAACTCTAAAAGGAGGCCGTCACTCGCTTGAAGTGGAGCTGCCCATGGCTAGGGCTGTGCTTGTTCCCAGAAGACTACTGTGATCTATGCCCTGACTCCCTCATAAATCACCCAAATCCACTTACAAAGAAACGTCCCGCATATGTAACCATCATGCCATCCTGTCAGGGAGAGGTGGGGGGCAGGGGGGAGCGAGGGACAGACAGACAGAGAGACAGGAAGAACACAACCCGGCTGCCGTGGCAGTGTCAGTGGAGATCAATGACTGTGGAGATGAGAAGGCAGGTAGGCTTGCCAACAGTGTGGGATCTTGGCCGGCGGGTCAGGACAGGGGCTCAGCAGTCAGAAGCGAAAGACAGGACCTGGCCTCTGGACACCCTGAGCTCCCTGGAACGTCCAGCCACAGCTCAGTCACAGCCGGTTAAAGAGTTGGGGGAATAAAAGAGAGGGCAGACCACAGCTGAAATGTCATGAGTTATCAAGTAAGGAGAGAGAGAAGGAGAGAACTCGGAGGAACACCGTCATCAAAAGGGCAGGAAAGCAGGAGAAACAGAAACAAACCAGACACTCAGACAAGTGGAGGAAGTTGGGGGGGGGGGGGAGGGTTGTCAGAGAAGTAAGGGGGGCGGGGCTCCCAGGCAGCTCCAACCAAGCCCCGCCCAGCCCCTTTAACCAAGCCTCTCAGCAGCCACCCTTGTTTAAAAAACAAAACAAAATACCATCCCCCAGAGAATTTCACCACACAGAAAGCCCAGAGAAATGAGAGGTGAGAAAGATTAGGGGTTAATCTGGCAAATCACAGGTCATCAGGACAGAGACATCAGTGAGACCCAACAGACGGTCCAGCAGTGAACTGAAACATACTTGGAAACACGCCACACTTCAAATCTGAGAGGAAGGGTGCGTTATTCAACAAATGGCACTGGGACAGCTAGGCTGTCATCTGGAAAATATAAAACTAGCTTTGTACCTTAGACCAAATAAATTCCAGATGGATCGGTTAAATGCAAAATGAGAAAGCACACAAGTCCTATATAAACACACCACAGGGAGTGGCTGTTGGGCACAGTACATGGCGTTTACACGAGCACAATGTACGCACACGTACAGTAGTGTGTACGACGCACAGGGTACCCTGCATTTCTAACTACGACACAGCACCCCGAAGCCAGGCGAGACTGACAAAGACAACATTAAAAAGAAAAACCCAAACTGCATGGCAGGGTCTTTTGGAAAAAAAACGCAAACCTGGAAAATAAATTCCTGAAACTTTCACTAGAGACAAAAGGACTATTTCCTTGAAACTTACAGAGCTCCTAAAAAAGAATAAAGACAAGATCAATAACCCAACAGAGAGGAGGCAAAGGATATAGAGAGCTCAACAAAAATAAATAAAATGGATCACCCGTGCCCCACACTGAGTGGTATTCCTCACCTCCTCGCATTCTGTGGGGATCCCACAAATGAACTCGGCAACACCCCAGTAATCACAGGAGCACAGACCATGTGACCCACAGCCAACCCCAGTCCAGGCTTCTCCTCTGCAGACACACTTACAACACATAAAAGGCCACACATGCTGTCTGCCACACACAGGCAGTGCGCATATGACAGGGAAGTGACGGCGTGGTCTGTAGTGGTGAGATGAGAACAGAGCCCATCAACAGAGACACAGGGCAGCAGACCTGCAGGTGACACGATGCTCAAGATCGGCGCCAAGAGGCACAAGCGACGGACAGATCTGTGCGTGGGGTAAGGCACCAGTCATCTATCTATAAATACAGTTTTTCTAGAAGGTTCTACAAGAAACAAAGAGGGGAACAGAACTGCATGGGTTCCTGGGTAAAAATAAACCTGTTTTAAAAATGTGAAATAAAAAGTATCTACACCCAGGTAAGGGAACGGAAGCTTGAAATGTCCTGTGTATCCTTCCCCGAGTGCATGGGGGACAGGGGAGTGAGAAGAAGGGCATCAATATTCACTGAATATTCTTCTGTAGCTTTTCAATTTATTTTTACCTCTCATTATTAAAATATCTTTAATTTAAAAGATTACTGGGTACTCTTTAATTAAACTGTTTTCATTGAAGAGGCTGGGGGAAGAAGCCAGGTTACAGGAGGTTGAGGAATAGCTGACAGTCAGGCCCAGAGCAGCAGTACAGACTGCAAGGAGGCTGCCGTGTCCTGTATCACCGGGGTGTGTGTACACGTGTGTGTGCGCGCGTGCTCAGTCACACTCATGAAGAACGGCGTAGATGGGAGATCTGTTTGTACACCCAATGTAAGCACTATGTTTTCACACAGTACAGAAGTATATATTTAGATAGGCATTAGAACCTCGGAAGACGTCACATCAGCCTGTTAAAAATGGGCTCCCCCTGGAAAGCAAGGCCGGCCACAGAGGAACGAGACCACAGTGGATGGCTGAGGGTTCACGCACCAGGAAGGGCTCTGCTGCCCCCAGCCGAGTGCTGATGCGCCAAGTGGGAAAACAGCGGAGGTCAAAGGCTATCGCGGGGAGGTGGGGAGCCAGGAAGTGGCAGAGGGCAGCACGTGACCCCACAATGTCCCTGAGGAAGCAGAAGGCTGTGGCCAGGACGGAGGCAGAGGGGCTTCCTGGGACTGAAGGGAAAGCTCTGCCCCTGAAAGGAGCAATTAGGGACAGCACGGGGACAGGGAGGACACGCTGAGGGCTGGTGATTTTCCTACAAACCTGCACAACATCCACCCCAAGCCCTGACCCCACAGGCGAGCCCGCGGGTCCCGCCACCAGCCTGGCCTCCTCCACGCGACCTCCGCACCGGTGAGAGCTGTCAGCCCAGCGAGTACTGGAAAGAGGGTCAGTCCTGCCTGTCTTCTCTTCACTCGGAATGACTTCAGGCCTTCTGACCCAGAACCAAACAAACCACTTCAGAACTAATCAAGTATTTTATTACTTCTCAATAACTGCTTTTGACTTTGATAGAGGCGCTCCAATAACGTTTGGGTCTTACAGGGCAGCTACTACACAGAATGAGGCACATACACAACAGCTACGGAGACTGGGTGAGACTCTCTTGTAGAAGCTAATTTCTAAACCATGTATGTCAACGGTAAAAGCAAAAAATCAGAAGCCCCTCAATAATCTGTAGACTGTCAATAACAGTGCAACTGTAGCGACAGTTCTTACTTAAACTAGAGAGAAGCAGCATTCTGAGTGGGGCTTTCTCAAAAAAAAAAAAAATGTTCAAGGGATCTCTTCTAAAATTTAATCCATCGAAGGTGGAGGAAAAGGATACGTAGGTAGAAACTGCTTTTCCTAGATGTAATAAAAATTTTATTTTATTAACAGTCACCAATTCCACCAACAAACAGAATGGACCACCTCCCTTCTCACTTCCTCTGAAGCTGTAAAATGCACACGTGAATTTGCTGGGAAAATACATTCATCCAAAATGGCATCAATCCAAAAGAAGGGAAATAAAAGTCTACAGGACTGAGGAGAAAATGGGTGAAATAAGGCCTAAATAAAAATAATGAACTTCAAAAACTACAGAAACAAGGCTAACGTTGATGTTTATCTACACTTAACGTTCTAATTTGCATCAGTGATGCCACCACATTGCTCATCATGTCCTAACAGGATAGGAAGCTTCCAGCTTCCACAACTACACCCCAGAACACACGTGGAATAGGAACACAAATATTTGTTGAGTTGAACAATGCACATGTAAACTAGCTCAAGTCAAAGTAAGTGGCCTGAATTTAACCTGAGGGCAAAGGACAGTAATTCAAGTGTCACATAGTCTGAGCCATTGTACAGCAGGAAAGCAGCAGGATGACAGCTACAGAAGAGGTGAGGGGTTTTCATCTGCAATGAATACACTAGCAGCAAGAAAGCAGTTAAAACTGCACCCCAGGATGTCTCAATTTCCATACCTTGGACTTCACTATAAAAAGAAGACAGTCTTCGGGACCTACAAAAACTGGCCAAAAAAAAAAAAAAAATCCAATCAATCTATCTCAGAACACCCTCTCCTGCAGGGCACTGAAGGAAGTCAGACTTCCCGGGAGTGGCCTTGCCGGGTGGCCTTGGATGTGGGCTGCCCAGAACAAGCGTGACCGCGGAGCCACAGTGGCCTCCCAGACACAGCGCCTCCTTTAACCTGAGCAGGAAGCACAGCGGCTCCAAGCAAAGTCCCTTCTTGTGCTTTCAGACAACTTCCAGCTCCAACAGGCCAGGGTTTAGGGTTAAAGGAAAAACTAGAGGAAGCCACTTTTAACTCACATGATAAACTACCCAGTGTCTCCCCTTCAGAACTGCAATCATTTCCAAAAGCTCTCGGAAAATCAGTGAGACAAAGTAAGCTCTGCTCACCTTGGGCGAGGGGTTGTCAGCAGGGGTGTTCACTGCACCTGTGTGGGTACCGAGCCTCCCTGGTGCTCATCCCACAGCGGAGGGCTCCAGAGCTGGACCAGGGCACACGCCGGAAGACCACCACCACCCGCCACACTCCTGCAACGAGCACTTTAAAAACAGTTTTCGCACCCTCTCATAGTAGATCCGTGAGGCTCCCGACCCGAGGATTCCAGACACAAGGGCAGGAGGGGCTCACAGAGAGCCCCGGGACCTGACCATCAGCCCCAAGAGCAGAGTGGCCTCTGCTGCCTGTCAGCGCAGCTCCTCTGGGAGCCCAGGGTCAGACCTGCAGGGCACTGTGCTGTGCACTACACAGCCATCCGCCAGGTGGACTCCGGTCTTGAGAGTCAGGTCCCTCGGGACAGCCAGATGTTGGCGACACTCCGAAGACGAAGACGACCGGGTGAGTTATGGTGTAAGGAATTAAGACAAGAGTCTACTAGCCACAAAGGGAAAAAAGTCTAGAAGCAAGTCCCGGAAACAATCCACCTACCCACCAACTGATGGGTAGATAAACAAAACAGGGTATAGCCATCCACACAATGCAAAGTACTCAATCTAAATGGAGAGAAATGCTGACACAGGCCCCATACAACATGAGCGAACCTTGAGAGCAGAGCACTGAGGGAAGGCAGTCAACCACAGAGACCACACACCGTAACCCCGGTGACATGAAGCGTCCGCAACAGGCAAACCCACAGACGGAACAGGGTGCAGTGCTCAGGGCCAGGGGAGGGGGGATGGGGAGTGACACAAATCAGCACAGGTTTCCTTTAGGGGTGATGAAAATGTTCTGGAATCAGACAGCAGTGATGGTTACACAACTCTACGAATATATGGAAAAACACTGACTCACACACCTTCGAGGGGTGAATTTCATAATATAGGAATTAAATCTCAATAAAGCTGTTACTTAAAAAAATAAGCACATACCACAGCACCTTATCACTTATACAGAGAAAAGATGGCAAAGGATAAATGTAAACACTTCCCAAAACTTTATAATTAAATAAAATGAAAGGCAGAGGTGGTGTTACGTGGAAACCAGCCACCATCACCAGTTTGCACTACACACCTATAGCGCCATCAGCTACTGAGCACCATGAACCACCCTATTCTCCCTCCAGCTTTGCTGCTATGAACACCTTCCTTTCTGAAAGTTAAAATGTCTAGTTTACAGTCTAAAAACCTCTTCTACAAGTCCTTGGAGCAAGCAGAACTTTAACACAGTGAGACTTCGGAGAAGCAACTGGAAATAACCACTGTATCAGAAAATTTAATTACTAAAAGTCTCTCTTTAAATAGGATAAAGAATAAAAAAAACCAACATCTTTATCTCTAAAAGACACAACATCTCCAAACTCAGAGAGCTCAAAACAAAACACAACATCTTAAAAAAGAAATGCAGAGATTTAACCAGGCTGCTTTTTCAAGACTGCCCTAAATGTCAGACTTAAAAGACACTAAGAAGGCAAAAGGCTTACCTGGTAGATTTCACATGAGTTGTGCATCAATGTCAGGCATAAACTTGACATCAGGGAAGGAACAGAAAGTTAAATGAAAGTGGTTGAGCTTAGTCTGTTCAGGTAAAATTAGACACCATGACTGTTTCTGAAACATGGAAGCAAGAGCCCCCAAAGTTACTCACTATAACCTCATTATTAAGGGTCAGGCAGATCTCTCCAACTTCCCACAGATGAACAAGAAAAATGCCAACTCCAGGTAACTACACATTCAAAAATCGACTTAGAAAACATCAACACTGAACCATAAATATTTCACTCCCTAACTACCTGCCTTATTTAAGTTAGCACTCCTAGAGAATTCCCTGGCAGTCCAGTGGTTAAGACTCGGCATTCTCATAGCCAGGGGCATGGGTTCGATCCCTGGCTGGGGAAATAAGATCTTGCAAGCCCTGTGCTGCAGCCAAAAAGATTTTTAAAAAATCAGTACTCCTCTAACGAAAGTCAAAGAGGACAAGGCAGCAAAGGAAGCTCACAGCATATCTGCTGGACACTTCAAAGGGAACCTTGTGGAACCCCCAAACAAGCCCACAAGACCATCCACTCCAAAACACCAGGAAAAGGGGATTCTGGTCAACATCACACAGCTGGTCAATTCCGAGCACATGGCAGACCAGCAGAGGGGGGAGCAAGTGGAATTAGCCCCCGAACCTCATCCAAGGGGTAGTTGTGGTTTGACAAAAAGTCTCTCTTATCAAAGACATTTTTTTTTCTAGCTTTAGCTCACTGCCCATTTTTTTCCAGCGTTAGCTCACTGCCCTATTAAAATCATCACCGTCTTCTGCTTTTATAAGGTGATGCATCTGTAGACACTAAAGAATCCCCTTCAAGGGCTGACTACAAATGGTGTAACAGCACGGACATCGGCAGTGCTTAGGAACAGGGGCAGAGGACTGAATGGTGAAACTGGCCACCGGGACTGAACCCCCATGAGCAGCAACACCCCAAAGCCTACTGAGCTCCCTGGGGACAACCACATTTCACAGGACCCTGCTTTCCCTTTGTTGTAACTGCAAAAACATTTTTAGGGTGGGATTTGAACACATACTTAAAAAAGGAGACTACAGTCTCAGGGGTAGTACATATATCAAAAGAGATATGACAGATTAAAAACCAATGTAGGTACCACAACCACATCTCAAAGGAAGTCATTAAAAGCCACAATTCACTGGTGAAAGGCAGCTTAAAAACCACCATTAGCAAACCAGAGAATCAAAGTTTTAGTTTAGGACACTCAGATGTGATCAAAAAGCACTTAAGACTACTGGTGTGACTGTAATCTTACACTTCCCAAAGAAAGTCAGTTTTAATCCAAAAACACACACCACACATAGTCACAGATAAATCCTTTTGCTTGGAGCACAAACCTATAACAGGGTCCTAGGGGGCTGCTAAAAATAAGTCTGAGCTCCAAACATTTTTTGTTTACATAGTTTTGAAACATTTAGACAAAAGTTCACATCTCTAAGTGAATGACCACTATGCCCTTCCTGTTTAATTTGAAGACACCAGATCTTTTAACTAGTCCTAGTCGGCTCCCCATCAGTCTGGGATCCGTTCCTACAAAGGAAGGCGGGTCACAGAAGTAACTATTTCACGGGTGTCTCAGGCTCCAAACCTGTTTTTCCTTCTGTTACAGTAGCCTGATTCTTACACGTAATATAAACAGACATAGGAACACATTCAGAAATACACGTATGCACTCCATACACACGCATACATGCACACACTCACGTGTGTACTCACGTACACGCACATACGGACACGTGCCCACGGCGGCCGGCGGCCTGCGGCCCGCGCCGACCCTAACCTCCTCGGGGCAACTCGGGCCCCACCGCTCCGGGGATACCGGCACCTAGGCCTCGGCCCCGCAGGGCACCCAACAAACGTCTTCTACCCTTCCAGCACCTTCTAATCCCCACCTCCCACCTCACTAGCGGCTTCCTTTTCTGATAATAAACACCAGATTTGGAGAAACCAAGAGGACACTACGTGTAGCGGTTATCTGTCGCCCAAGAGTCTGATTAAGGGGACAAAGGCCTTATCGCGCTTCCAGCGGAAGACGTGGACCGAAGGCCTGGCCGGCAGCGAACTCAGCTCAGGGCGCTCTTCCCAATCCCGGAGCCCCCTCCCCCGGGCCCCCAAGGGGCGTGAGGGCCGGGCGGGGTCCTGGGGTGCGGGTTACGAGTGCGAGGTGGGGATGCCGAGTTGAGGTGAGGGTGGGGCTGGAGGTGCCGGGTGGAGAGGCGTGGGACACGAGTGAAGTGCCGAGTGGACGGTGCGAGTGGGAGGCTGAGGTGGGGGGGTAGGTAAGGACTCGGTTAGGGCGGAAGCTCCAAGTGCTGGTAGGGGTTTGCGGTAATGTGGCAGCTTGGGGAGCAAGGCGTGACGTTTGGGGCTCCGGTGGAGGGTTGGATGGGGGCCTGGGGCGCGTGTACGCACCTTGTGGCAGGCTGGGCAGGTGGGCATCGCGCTCTTGCCCCCGGGGCCCCCGCCGCCGCCGCTCAGGCTGCTCTGGATCTGCGTGAGCTCCTGGCGCAGCACCTGCTTCTGGTGGAAGCTGAAGGCCGGGTGGTTAGAGGCCATGGTGAAGAGCAGCAGGAACTCATCGCCCGTGCGGCCCTCGTTGAGCTGCAGCCCGTAGTTGTGGATGATGGAGTCAATATGCGTGAGCGTGCGGTACAGCACGCCCGCAGCCTCGCGCTGCTCCGAGCCCAGCAGCGCCAGCGACACCAGCAGCTTGCTGCGCACCACCTCGTCCGTCAGGTTGGTGAGGCTGCCCAGGTCGGCCGGGTTGTTGGCCTTGATCTCCGAGTCGCGCAGCGAGTGGTAGTCCTTGCGGGCCAGGTCCTCCAGGCACGAGCCGAGGAAGCGCAGCTCGAGCGGGATGCACAGGTCCAGCAGGCCGCACAGGAACTCCACGCGCTGCGGCGACGGCAGCTCCGAGAACCAGCGGTACACGCCGTCCCTCTGCAGCGGGCAGCGCTTCTCCAC